>VDFB02256132.1:37293896-37342657 GCA_007258455.2 Sequoia sempervirens | reverse complement strand
TTTTACAATTGAGTGATGATAAAGTTGATCATGATCATGTAAAGGTCATTTAGGAACGAAATCAATAATACCCAATTCGAAATGATGAAACAAGATCAATTAGGAAATAAATGCAGAAGAAGGATGCAACATTGACAATTGATAAAGATCAATTGTTCAACATAAAAGAAATGTTAGTAAATGTGCAAATCCAATGTGAGGTAGCACAAACATGTTAAAATATTACATCGCAAGCATTATCCAGTTTTGGGCGTCTACACAAATTACTTTTTGCTATGGAACCCTAAAAGTGACAAGTTAAATATCAAAGGTGCATCAATCTATGCGAGATTGAAGGAACAGAGTGAAGATAAGCTTAAAATTTAAAAGGAAAGGAGTTCTAGTTGTTGGCGACTAGATAATAGAGAATAGAGCAGAAACGATGGAGTCGAAGGTGATAGAAGTGTTTGACCCTTGCAACAACAAATTACAAAAATTGAGTAAGTTACAACTAGATGAATTTAATCATGAAAAGATTCAAAATTTTGAGGGTTTGCTTTCTATAGAACAAGCATAGAAGGTCAAGGACCTAGGGAACAAAGGTTTAGACATTTGGAGCGGGTGGGTTTCCATATTTTTTGGATGTAGGCACTATTCAATTTAATTTGAGAAAAATCCAGAATGATCAGATGATCTTTGATAAACCCTACCTGATCACGAAAGAAGCAATTGCAAGAGTTACAAGTCTATGTGATGATGGACCCATTCTAGCGAAGAAGTCAGTGAAGAATAAAGAGGTTGAAGCCCCAACAGGAGTAACAGGAGATCAGAGGACACTTCAAATTCATACTATCATCGATCCTGTGATTAGGTATGCGACATATGGTGTTTCATACAAGATTTATTTCAGAAATAGAGAAGGTTCTACTTGGGTGATTGTTGTTTATATTGCACATCAGATGGTTGAAGAAGGCAAGGATTTCAACTTGTGTGAATTACTAAGTAGTCAATCGATGGAAAACATAACTATGGCAAAGAATGACAATTACCCTTTTCGTTTTGGGTCTCTATTTATTTGTTTGATGATTTATTTCTTGAATTATTTACCATTGAAGGAAAATGTAGTGTGGAAGATAGTTGAACCGGTTGGAAAGTAGGTATATCGATATCTGGAGTTCTTAGCAAAAAAGGAGAAGATTTGCATAGAGTAATTCATGAACATTGTAAATATGTGGAGTTTTGGTGCGGTTCTCAGTTCTATTGGGACCTTTGAAGTAGGTTCTTCCTCCAAGAAGAGGAAAACAAAGAAGGTTATTTTTGGTTCCCCTCCGGAAATGAAGAAATTGAAGAAATAAGAGAAGAAAGAAGATATTATTGAGGTAGTTGATCCAACATCAACTAAGAAAGAGAAAATAGATGATGTGAAGATCATTTTATTATGGACAAAAAATTATCTAATTTTTAAATTAATCAAGAATTACACTCATTACAAATGACTATTGGCGTACCCATTGCACATTAGATGTGATTGCATATAATGAATTAAAAAGATATCATGCTTAAATATGTAGGAAGATTTTCTTTGTGATTTCCACACTAAGACAAAAGACATGCTTGTCTTTGTGGCAAAGCCTTCAAATTTTCCTTTTTCTTGAATTCAATTCTTTACAGATATGTTTTCCTTTAAACAGTAGTCTTCGAACCTTTTTTAATTCTTTTGGTTTTTTATCTTCCTTTATATAAAGATTATAGAAGATCAAATAAAAATCTAAATCAAATGATCTCCACATAAATTGATAATCAAAGTTGATATCTTGCTTGGCTATATGGATGAAAAGTTAACTTTTATTCCTCCCCTCTGACCTTTTCTTTTCCAACTATGAGAATCTATTTAATGTTGCTTCTTTTAAAATAGACTTTCAGCATATCTTTATTCTTAATCTTGCTATGAAGTTTGTGAGATTCTAATTTTTATTATCAAAATTGAAATGGTATATATAAAGGTGTAGTTATCATGAGGATGAGAATGTTCTTGTTTTTCTTTTTCCTTTGAGTTGTTGTGTTTGTTGTTGTTTGGGGGCTATGGACACATTTTATTATCAAAATTAAAATGGCATCTATAAAGGTGTGGTTACCATGAGGATGAGAATGTGCTTAATTTGATTTTTTCCTTTGAGTTGTCTTGTTTCTTTTTGTTTGGGGGCCATGGACACATTTTATTTTCAAAATTGAAATGGCATCTATAAAGGTGTGGTTACCATGAGGATGCGAATGTGTTTGCTTTGCTTTTTCCTTTGATTTGTTGTATTTGTTGTTGTTTGGGGGCCATGGACTCATTTTATTATCAGAATCAAAATGGAATTTATAAAGATGGGGTTACCATGATAATGATAATGTGCTTGCTTAATAATTTTTAAATTTTTTAAGCAAGCACCTTTGAATGTGCTTGGTTAATAATAATAAGAAATTATTATTAACCAACTGGAGATCCTCATATTCTTTAAATCTTAACCAGTAGGATATTCCACCCAAAAACTAGTTAAGGAAAAACAAATAAGTCTAGGGTAATTAATTAAAGTCCTTAGTAAACTATTGCAACAATTTTGAGATGCCCTAATGACTTCCAAACACTCACTTTTCGTAGGCATCTCCCTTTTATATTGTTGTACCTTCCTTCAAATGGTGTTATTAACTGTATTTTGATGATGGCGTTGGAGTTGGAGAATTTTTAAGGCTAGGCTTAATTGACACACTCTAAATGTTGATGCTTAGGTTGGGGTCCCATGGAGGGGGGGGCTCCTTAAAAATAAAGCTAAGACTGCTAAGATTTTTTAGGAATATTTTAAAGTTAGCGGTCCCATGAATTTTGCAATGCAGATCAACTTAAAAGTTTTAGCTTCTAAATTTATGGAAGTCGCCAGTCCCACGAATTTTTTAGTAAATAAATTTTGTTTTTCCTCTAAATATATTTTGGCCCAAGTAAATAAATTTCATTTTTTCTCTAATTTTTTTTTGGCAGGATTCATCTCTTTTTGGTGGGAATCTTCAAATAAATGACAAGTGATAAACAATATTCCTAAGCTATAGGGACAATTTCCAGCCCCACCCCTTTTTCACCTGCTCAACTATGTAGCCCTAAAAGATAGGTGCTTCTATTTTCTAGGAAAATATTCTAAATAGTCATGTAGAAAAATAAAAAAATTCTTCATGAAACCTCCTCTTCCTTAAAAATAGAAACTTAAGCCCCCATGGGACCCCGCCTTAAGCTTCAGGCCCACAACCCCCATCCTTTCCCTTTCCATTTTCTAATTTACCTTTGTCGTTCACATCTACTAATTCGAACAATCACCATTCTATGTCATTCACTCTTACCATTTCAAGCATGTTTGAACTTGCTTCAATACTTGTCTTGATAAAAGGACTCCATTGACCTCAATATTGCAAGTCTACCAACTATAAAATTTGCTTCCTTTAACAGCTGTAAAACTATCTCAAACAAAGTAGCTCCACAATTATGGTATTTCATCAAATGAATGGATCACTTGCTTTACTTTGTTTTTACATATTCTCAAAACATTTCCATTTCATGTTTTTTGGTAAGAGAGCTAAATTTTATTGTTTTGTAGTCTTGGTTGTTAGGGCCTCCCAATTACTACATTCTTGTAGGTGTTGCATTTGGCATGTCTATGTATTTTTTTGATCTTCAACTACCACCAATATGCCTCAATGCATGAAAATACATGTGTGTCTCTCTTTGGAGAAAGGAGGAGGATTCCTGACAAGCAATATGAACCTCAAATTACTAGATAATTTACTCAATGATACACTCCACCCCTAGCGTTGTACATTGTGTAAAATGGCTTATATTATGGGCTAAAATTTCTCTCTAAATTTTCAAACTAATCAAAAGTTACACTCATTACAAATACCTATCAACATACCCATTGCACATTAGATGTGATTGCATACAATGAATTAAAAAGGTATCACGCTTAAATTTGTAGGAATATTTTCTTTGTGAGTTCCACGTTAAGGCAAAAGACATGCTTATCTTTGTGGCAAAGCCTTCAACTTTTTCTTTTTCTTAATTTCAATTCTTTAAAGATATGTTTTCCTTCAAACGAAAGTCTTTGAACCTTTTTTAATTCTTTTGGATTGTTTATCTTCCTTTGTATAAATATTATGGACTTGATCAAATAAAAATCTAAATCAAACAATCTCCACATAAATTGATAATCAAAGTTGACACACTGCTTGGCTATATGGATGAAAAATTAACTTCTATTCCTCCCCTTTAGATTTTTCTTTTCTAGTTGCGAAAATCTATTCAATGCTACTCCTTTAAAAACAGATTGTCAACATATCTTTATTCTTAATCTTGCTATGGAGTTTGTAAGATTCTAATTTTTATTATCGAAATTGAAATGGTATCTATAAAGTTGTAGTTACCATGAGGATGAGAATGTGCTTGCTTTGCTTTTTCCTTTGAGCTATCGTGTTTGTTGTTGTTTGGGTCCATGGATGCATTTTATTATCAAAATCAAAATGGCATCTATAAAGGTGTGGTTACTATGAGGATGAGAATGTGCTTGCTTTGATTTTTCCTTCGAGTTGTCTTGTCTCTTGTTTTTTGGGGGCCATGGACGCATTTTATTTTCAAAATTGAAATGGCATATATAAAGGTATGGTTATGATGATGATGAGAATATGCTTGCTTTGCCTTTTCCTTTGAGCTATTGTGTTTGTTGTTTTTTGGGGGCCATGGACATATTTTATTATCAAAATAAAAATGGCATCTATAAAGGTGTGGTTACGATGAGGATGAGAATCTGCTTGCTTTGCTTTTTCCTTTGAGTTGTCATGTCTGTTGTTGTTGGGGGGCCATGGATGCATTTATTATCAAAATCAAAATGGAATCTATAAAGGTGGGGTTACCATGATAATGAGAATGTGCTTGCTTTGCTTTTTCCTTTGATTTGCCATATCTGTTGTTATTTGGGGGGCATGGGCGCATTTTATTATCAAAATTGAAATGACATCTATAAAGGTGTGGTTACCATGAGGATGAGAATGTGCTTGCTTTACTTTTCCCTTTGATTTATCTTGTATGTTATTGTTTGGGGACCATGGACACATTTTATTATCAAAATTGAAATGATATCTGTAAAGATGTTACCATGAGGACAAGAATGTGCTTTCTTTACTTTTTCCTTTAAGTTGTCATATCTATTGTTGTTTGGGGGCCATGGACGCACAAATTTTTCCACCACCAAGTGTCTTTCAATATTATTCCAAGTCAAAGAAATGTAGAATTGAATCATGACATCCTTCAATGCTAAACGTCAGGATGCAATGCGAATGGTCTCAAATGACTATAAGTAGGGCCCTTCCTCACTATACATTTCTCAGATTGCGCTTGATTCTCCAACTATTTTGTGACTTTGCAAGGGTCTTTTTAGAGGTATGTATTTTATCTTAAGTTTTTCCCATAAATTTTTTATTTAAGCATTGTCAATTTGTGTTACAAAAGTTTGTGTATGATTTAATCGACATCTCAAGATATGGAGACTATTGTTGCCCAAGCAGTTAATGTTTTAAATTCTACTTATGTTCCTGAATGTTTGTGAAGGGATGTTGAGGTTACTCAACAACATTGTTCATTGTGTTTCAACTATTTATATTGCTACTTTTTGTACCCTCTTCTTAAAATTTTTGTTCAAGCAAGAATCAGGCATTGGCTGCATGATTTGTCCTACTCTCTTTTAGAAAAAAATATGTTGATACTTCTCTTGATGTTGCTTGTATGAAATAAATCCATGCTCTGATGTGGAAGATGTACATATAATTTTTCACTCATCTAGAAACTATAAAAAGCAAGAAGTATCTCTTCTTAAGCTTGCTATCTTGTCAAGCACATTGAATCATTGGCAAGCTTGAAGTATAGTCCATACATCATCTTTCATGGTCCTTCTAGGAAAATATTTTCCTCATAACCATCTCGTTATGCTTGTAGGTTAAAAGAGATATTTACATCTAATAATACAAATGGGTATAGGTTAATTCTATTATCTATGCACCTCTCTATGACAAATGTAAACAGGTAGAGGCTAATTCCTTCATATATGTATCTATCTATGAAAAATTTAAATGGTCATAATAGAACTGAAGCCAAAGCATTGTTATGGACATAAACACAAAATTATTCAACCTTCCAGAGAAAGTGGCTTTTTTTTTAATGTTAAAAGAAAGTTTTGGCGAGTAAAAATATGATAACTATTTACTACTTTTTGGTGTGGATGGAGTGTAAAATTATTATGGACTACTTGATGATTGAACTAAATGGTGTTTAAATAGAATTGTCATAGACAATATAAATAAATATACATTAGTATGAACATACATGTCCATTTATGCATTTGTGGATGCATCATGAATGTTGAGTAGATATTGCCATTATTATGAAAGAATCATTTAGCATCAATTATCACTCCTTAAAATCACTCACTTCTACCTTCGTACATACATCAATAAATTTTCACTATTGTTGGAAGCCTTGCCACATGAGCATTGAGTATTGATGGTTTGTGTTGGTTGTTCCTATGTTGTCATTGATGTCAACATGGTGATAAGTTTATGGGAAGTCTACTTGGTTTATCAGAAGTTGTTATATGTCGATGATACCCTTTTTTAATGGATCAGTGTGTTGGTATTTGAGTCCGGAATTCACCGCAAGATCTGATATGACTCTAATCTCTTAACCATGTTATCTTGACTCATTCAGACATCTATATCTTGGATCTTGAGATGTCTTTTGTTGTGAGAATTTTTTTATCTCTAACAGAGTTCAACTCTGTATTTTACTGTTGTTTTGTGTGTGGTATACTGTGTGGGAGACTCCGCATTCTACTAAGGTTAATATTCTCATGCCGTGATTTTGTTGATAGTCTCCATGTTGGTAGTATGATGGGAAATTAATGTGTTCTCAAATCCGAAAGGTGTTTTCTTTGAGGATTATTTGTCGGTTTGAGAATTGTGTTCTAGTCTTGGCCAACTCAATGTATGCAATATATTATGAAGACTAATTATGTTTTTATGGATGATAGCCGACTCGGTATAATGCACTATGGATGAAATGCTTAAATCATATATGGTGCCAACCTAATTGATGATTAAGATATAATTACACACACACATATATATAAGATGTTTTGAGGAATGGAAGAGGTAGAGAGAAAGAGAGGTACACATGAGCGAAAGGACTGGAAGTGAATATATGAAGTGGATGTGAAATGTGGAGTAAGTGTGAGTGTGAAAAGGATTAAGAGGTGTGCGAAGATCTAAACCTAAATGGTTTATCAATTGTGACCAGTACAATTTTGTTGAGCGACTACTGTGTGAGATAGTACTTCATATTCTAAGCTTTAGTGGAACTGAACCTTGCACATTGAAGGTGTATTCTATTAGTTCAATCTTTTGGCAGTGAACCACTATCATTGTATCTTGGCAGTGAGCCATTTTTTGTACTTAGGATGTGAGGCTTTTAAGGATATTGAGTCCTTGTAGTGAGCCCCATAATATTTTGTATCCAAATATAATATATTGTGAGTTAACCCTCACCGTGGTTTTTCCCTTTTTGGGTTTTCCATATAAAAATCCTAGTGTTCTTGTGTATGGTTGCATTGACTTGTTTCTATGTTCTCTCTTGCTAATTCAGTTAGAATTATGATAATGTTTAAATGGGTTTTATTATGGTTTTATGGAATATTGATTCACCCCCCTCTTAGTATTCCAGATGTTCAACATATATATCTATTTTTTCCAGTTATAAATCACTTGACCTTGTAAATTCTTGTTAACATGTCAATTGTTAGAGTGTGATTTAAGATTCAATATTCATGATATTGTTTGCAATTGACAATATTAAATATTAACTAAATATGTATGTTCAATTATATGTGTGTTTAGACATATTTAGTTAAGATTTAATATTTCAAATACATAAAGTTTTTGGACATTGTAATATGAGGGAGATGCTCCTTTATCACTACCTTCACATTCATTTAGGATAATTTTTTTTTTTCATAAGGAATCCTGGTTCTAGGGTCCCTATTTTTAAGAATTGTGCTAAATGTCAAAGTTTTAGAGTTTCACTTCTTAATCAACTTTTCCTCTCATTACCAAGGAAAGTGGGTTATAGACTGGAGTTTTCAACTTGAGGAATTTTCTAAGAGTTATAGCTATACCAAGTGTTAGCAATAGTAGAAAGCTCAGAGTTTAAAATATAATTTGGTATTCATATCATGTTTCAATGTGATGTATAAACAATAACTCATCTAAGAGAATATAAAAGACCTTTATAATATTTATGAACATTATGAAATATAATAGTCTTTATCACTTTCATACATGTATGTCTTTACTACATTCTATTCTCTCTCTCTCTACATATTAGAAACAAAGATTATACATCTAGTTAAAATAATAATAAGTCAATATGAATGATAACATAATAATAATATTTTATATAAAATTATATATTAATAATAATAATCTAATATTTATTAAAACATAATAATATCAAAATGTAAATATAAAAAATACAATATATTAATTGTTATGTTTGTATTATAATAAAGATAATATAAGATAATAATAATATTAACTATAATAAAATATTATCATTAAATAATTATAACATAAAATGATATAGTAATAATATAATATTACTTAAAATATAATAATATTATAAATAAATAGAGATATATATGATGGGTGATATATAAGTTTAAAAAAAAATATTTATATATGTCATGCAATAATTTATATATTTTTAAAAATATTTAATTAAATAGTTATCCAATGACAACAATAATGTATTAAAGAAATTGTAAATAAAGGGTGAAAATTGATAACTTCAAAAGTGGAATTGTAAAATGAAAAAATAGGTAAAGAGAAAGATCTATTGAAAATATCATCTCTATGACCTCCGCAGCCATGAAGTTGTGTGTTAAAAGGTTTGATATTCAATTATAAAATCTCTCTATCAATAGTTGACAATACATTGATTTTATTACCCTCACCATCTCTCTATATCTCCCTCTATCTATAACACTTTCTCTATCCTTCAATCCCTCCTTCCCTCTCTACCTCTTAAGTTATCTCTCACTCTACTTCTATCTATTGAGCTATCTCTCTATTCCTTTGTCTCTCTTATTAACTCCAACTCTTGTATGCTCTCTCTCAACTTTCTATATTTAAGTTTTCAATTTTGTTCTCTTATTTGTTGAAATGAATTTCTTCTTGTAAAAATCTATTGAGTATAGTGCAAATTGGGTGTTATGCGACCATCCAATTTTAGATACGGATCCCCAAATTTGATGAAAGTCGATGAGCTATACCTAGGCAAATCAAATACAAGTCTTTACCACGGCAAAAGGCATCAACACATGCAAATGTTTGTAAAAACTAAACTTCAAGGTTTTCATGGAAAACCTAAAAGAAACAGAAGAAACCCCAATCCGCTTCCCATCTCACATTACTCATTTTCTTTTCCTACATGCTGCTGCGCTGCCAGGGTTTGAGCTAGGGCTTCAAAATTCCGAGCAATCTCTGCACAGGGTGGACCGGCTCCTTCTCTGGTAGGTTGTCTTTTATGCTGGAAATGCCGAGATGCTGTTACCGTGAGGATGAGAATGTGCTTGCTTTACTTTTTTCTTTAAGCTGCTGTATTTGCTGTTGTTTGGGGGCCATGGACGCATGGACGCACGAAGTTGTTCACCCTAGAGTGTCTTTCAAGATTATTCCAGTCAAAGAAATGCAGAATCGAATCATGACGTCCTTCAGCGCTGAACGTCGGGATGCGGTGCGAATGGTCTCAAACGACTATAAGTAGGGCCCTTCCTCACTATACATTTCTCAAATTGTGCTCGATTCTCCAACTAGTCTGTGACTTCGCAAGGGTCTTTTTAGAGGTATGTATTTTGTCCTAAGTTTTTCCCATAAATTTTTTATTTAGGCGCTGTCAATTTGCGTTGCAAGGGTTTGTGCATGATTTAATCGGTATCTCAAGATATGAGGACTACTGTTGCCCATGCAGTTAATGTTTTAAATTCTGCTTATGTTCCTGAATGTTTGTGAAGGGATGCTGAGGTTACTCAGCAGCATTGTTCATTGTGTTTCAGCTGTTTATACTGCTATTTTATGTACCCTCTTCTTAAAAATTGTGTTCAAGCAAGAACCAGGCACTAGCCGCATGATTTGGCCTACTCTCTTCTGGAAAAAATATGTTGATACTTCTCTTGATGCTGCTTGTATGAAATAAATCCATGCTCTGATGTGGAAGGTGTACATATACTTTTGCACTCATCTAATAAAACTGTAAAAAGCAAGAAGTAGCTCTCCTTGTCTAAGCCAAGGTTGCTATCTTGTCAATCACATTGAATCATTGGCAAGCTTGAAGTACAGTCCATACATCACCCTTCACGGTCCTTTTAGGCAGATATTTTTCTCATAACCATCTCGTTATGCTTGTAGGTTAAAAGAGATATCTACATCTAATAATGCAAATGGGTATAGGTTAATTCTATTAATCTATGTACCTCTCTATGACAAATGTAAACGGATAGAGGCTGATTCCTTCATATATGTATCTGTCTATGAAAAATGCAAATGGTCATAATATAACTGCAGCAAAGCATTGTTGTGGACATAAGCACAAAATGATTCAACCCTCTAGAGAAAGTGGCTTTTTTTTAATGTTAAAGAAAGTTTTGGTGAGTAAAAACATGACAACTATTTATTACTTTTTGGTGTGGATGGAGTGTAAAATTATTATGGACTACTTGATGATTGAACTAAATGGTGTTTAAATAGAACTGTCATAGACAATGTAAATAACATACATGTGCATTTATGCATTTGTGGATGCATCATGAATGTTGAGTAGATATTGCTATTATTATGAACAGATCATTTGTAAAGACTCCAACTCAGATCATAGTCAAACACTCCTACAAATTTTAAAATTGATTGTACACAAATCCAAAGATGCCAATGATAGACAAATATAAATTATTTACAAAATGTGAGAACTCAAAAAAATGCATTCAATTGCATTAGATCTCAGATTATAGCTATTAGGAATGATTCTATCTTGTCTAAATTAGGGTAGAATTCACAATAGATACTCCTAAGCGATTGGCCTTGAATCAATACTAGAGAAATCTTTTGCATGCACACTTGTATAGATCATTGTTTTAGATTTCAACTGTCTTGCTGTGTATGAGATCGCCCAAGCGAGAGTTGTCCAAGTAGCAAACAGTGGTGCGAATGAACTCTACCAAGATGGTGTTGCCCTACAAATTCTAGTATGCACCTCAATAAGTGATCATTGTTGTTAACCTGAGAAAGGTGATGATGTGGATGGCCTCGACCAGAGCCGATAGGATCGACCAGAGGTTTAGTTGCTCTCTTATGACCTTTGATGACTCCCAAGTTGATTCGCTGCCCAAAGAATAAACGCCTAGGTCCTGTAGATCAGATGAGAGGATGTAATGAGCATAGGAGCGAAGATAAGAATGAACTAATCACGAAAAGACTCAGGCGAGCTATGCACCTTGAGTGTTTGGCTGAGTAGCTTCACTCTCACACCAAGCAGAGATATCTCCCAATTCCGTGATGATCAAACAATAAAATCAGATTCCAATAAATACAACTCAAATCCGCCAACATAAGAGATGTCAGCCAGAGATCAAAACAAAACAAAAATAAAATTCGAATTTAAACTTGGTGCCTCAAATGAGGTTGGCCCACAAGACATTATTATTTATTTATTTTATTATTAATTTAATAGTGTTCACAAACACTTTTGTCTTTCCTTCAAGTCGGTCTGGGCTCATTTCAGATGCGAGACATTACATCATTTAGCATCAATTATCACTCCTTAAAATCACTCACTTCTACCTTCGTACATCAATAATTTTTCAATATAATGTTGGAAGCCTTGCAACATGAGCATGAAGTATGGATGGTTTGTGTTGGTTGTTTGTAATGAAATAACTTGCATAATAGAAGAATATGATATTAATTATGCTGCAAATACTTGGTAATAACTGAGAATAACAAGCCACTTTGAGGGGGCAAACCTCCAAATATCTCTAATGAGAACACGCTTCACAATATGATGATGAAATAAGACTCACAATCTCCTATATATACCTATTTATGCCTAGGATATCACCTAGGCTGACTTAGACACCATTATATAAGCCCCAGGCCGACCTAACCAACTAAATAGTAATATAATAATGATAACATGACTTAATTAGGAGTAAAGATAGCCACAAGCCGACTATTCATAACCTGATGTACATCAATATTAAGGGCGTAGCATGCTCCCCCTCTTCAAAGAAGCATTGTCCTCAATGCTAATCAAGTTTGGATTCTTTTGAATGAACTCCTCGTCCTCCCATGTGGCATCTTCAACTGGGAAATTCTTCCATTAAGTGAGATACTCAATGAGAGCTCTATTCCTTAGCTTCTTCGTGCGTCTTTGACGAATGCACTCTGGTTCCAAAATGATTCTTCCTTCTTCATCGAGCTCTGGTAGTGTTGTTTGAGTTGGAATATTATGCCCAATTACCTTCTTCAAACAAGAAACATGAAAAATTGGATGTATCTTTGTTGTTGGTGGCAACTCTAGCTTGTAGGCAACACTATCGATCTTTTGCATGATTTGGTATGGCCCATAATACTTTGGGGACAACCTATTATTCTTTTTTTGTTGCTTTAGTGAGATTTGCTTATAAGGCTGCAATCTCAAGAAGACCTAATCCCCAACTTCAAAACTTCTTTCACTATGATGTTGGTCTGCGTGTTGTTTCATTTGTTTTTATGCCATGGCTAAATTCTCCTTGAGTCTTGAAAGTACCTGTTGATGAAGCAAGTGGTCATCCTCTACTGCTCGAACTTTTGGTGGCACCTTTAATGATGATGTGATGGAAGGAGGATGATATCCATAAAGTGCCAAAAATGGAAACATTTTTGATGAGCTATGAAAAGAAGTGCTATACCACCATTCTGCAAGTGGTAGCCAATCTACCCATTGAGACTGTTTCTCTGAAGTGACACAACATAGATATCCTTCCAAACACTTATTAACAACCTTAGTTTTCCCATCTGATTGAGGGTGGTATAAAGAGCTATGAGCCAATTGAGTACCCAAACATGAGAATAAATCTTTCCAAAAGTGACTAGTGAAGATAGGATCACAATCACTAACAATAACCTTAGGTGTACCATGTAGTTTTTTGATATTCTCCAAAAAAGCTTTTGCCACTGCACTTGCTGTAAAAGGATGTGATAATGCAATGAAATGTGCATATTTAGTGAGGTGATCAACTACTTACCATGATGACATTATGACCTTTAGATTTGGGAAGCCTTGTGATGAAGTCCATGGATACCTCTTCCCAACGCTGGCTAGGAAAAGATAAGGGCTGCAAGAGACCTGGTGTCTTAATTGTCTCCCCTTTATTTCTTTGACAAACCAAACATTCAGCTGCAAATTTTTGAACATCACCTTTTAGCCCTTCCCAAAAAAAATCTTGCTTGACTCGATGATGTCTTCAAAAATCCGAATGACCAACTGGAGACTCATGCAACTCTGTGAGATCTTGTGTTTAAGAGTGGAATTCTTGCAGAGATACAAACGCTCTTTATACCAAAGAGTATCTCCCTTCCAACAAAACTTATCTGAGCTACTACGATCACTTTTTAATTATTGGATGAGATTACTTGTCGCAACATCATTTTGCCACTTTGCTTTGGCTTCCTCCACCCAATTTGCTTGTAATATTGAAAGGTCACACAATAAGGCTTCATCTTTCTCATCCTTCCTTGAAAGTGCATCTACTACAATATTTTCCTTCCCTTTCTTATATATAATCTCAAAGTCATATCCTAACATTTTAGTGACCCATTTTTGTTGCTCTTCAGAAGATAGTCTTTGTTCCAAATAATATTTTAGGCTATCATGATATGTCTTAACCTTGAAGGCCTCCATTATTTAACTGCGTAAAGGATTGCTAGCATTTCCTTCTCATAAATAGGTTTTCACTGATTCTCACCCTTCAATTGACGACTCTTAAAAGCAATTGGTCGACCTTGCATGAGAACTGCTCCTATCCCATTTCTAGAAGCATCACATTCCACAATGAATTCCTTGGTGAAGTCAGGAGTGGCAAGCATTGGAGTTGTACACATAGCCTCCTTCAATCTCTCAAATGCTGTATTAGCGGACTCATTCCAATGAAAAAAATCATTCTTCAATAGAGTGGTGAGGGGTGCTGCTATACGACCATAATTCTTCACAAATCTTCTGTAGTACCCTGTCAATCCCAAGAAACCCCTCAGTTTCTAAATGGTTTTTGGAATAGGCCATTCCACGATAGCCTTAATTTTGTTAGGGTCCACCTTTACTCCTTCATGTGAAACTATGTGTCCCAAATACTCTACCTCCTTAAGACCAAAAGCACACTTGGATGGCTTAGCATAGAGTTGATGATCTTCAAGTATTTGTAATGCTTGATCCACATGTTGCAAATGTTCTTCCCAAGTCTTGCTATAAATCAATATATCATCAAAGAACTCTAACACAAACTTTCTCAAGAACTTCTTAAAAATGGAATTCATTAACTTTGGAATGTAGATGGTGCAATGGTAAGACCGAATGTCATCACCAAAAATTCATAATGACCCTCATGAGTTCGAAATGCTGTCTTACAAATATCTTCCTCCTTAATTCAAATTTGGTGATAACCAAATCTAAGATCTAACTTGGTAAAATACATAGCTCCATTCAATTCATCTGGCAAATTATCAATGATTGGAATATGAAACTTATCTTTAATGGTGTGCATGTTGAGCACTCTATAATCCGGACACATGCACCAAGTTTCATCCTTCTTATGTACCATCACCATAGGCGAGGAGTAAGCACTTTGGCTATGCCTGATAATTCTTGCCTCTAGCATCTCCTCAACAATTTTTTCTATCTCACTCTTTTGTATGTGAGTGTACCTTTAAGCCCTGATGTTGGGTGGTTGGCTCCCTGGAACTAACTGTATGGCATGATCATGATCCCTCTTAGGAGGAAGTCCTTTAGGCATATCTCCAAGAACAACTGAGTGACGATCAATTATAGCTTGTAAATCTGGATGAGTAGGAGCATTAGATTGCGAGACTTCTAATGAGCATAGCTAGGCCACAAATCCGTCCACTCCTTTCTTAAGCAACTTTTGCATTTGATGAGAGCTTACCATCTGTGGGAACTTTGCCTTCAACCCCCTTAAGCTCTACTACCCTTCCTTCTGATTGAAATCTCATGAATAGTTCTTTTTAGTTCATCTCAATTGTTCCCAATGTAGTAAGCCATTATACTCCTAAAACAATATCTGCTGCACCCATGGATAGCGCATACATTGGGGTATCAACTTGATAATCTCCCATGAATAATTTAATGCTATGACACTTCCCTGAACAACTACTTGTACCACCATTTGCAATCAAACCCAAAAACTCTGGAGTTGGATATATAAAACAATTTAGACGAGTAGCTAACTTTTTGTTGATGAAATTATGAGTACTACCTGAGTCGATCAACACTGTTACTTTCTGCTTCTTTAAGAACCCCACCACCTTGAGAGTTTGTGGAGCACTGAAACCTGAGAGTGCATGGCAAGAAATGATTGTTTGAGAGTCATGTGATTCCTCATTTGACTCCCTTTCATCCTCTAATATGGGTTCCTCATCTTCTTCCTCACTTGGACCTTCAATATAGAACAATTTCTTTTCACTACATTTATGTCCTCGACTTATTTGCTATCACAATTGAAACACAACCCTTTTGCTCTTTTCTCCTCAATTTGTTGTGGAGTCAACCTAGTAGGTTGGGGAAGAGAATGTGTTGAATATCCTTTCTCTCTTGTCACATTAGCCCCTTGCTTCTTAGGAATCAAATACTTCTCTACCCTGCATGCTAAGATAAAAGACTCATTTATAGAGCTAGGACTAAACATGCGTACCTCATGTTGAATGTGATCCTTGAGACCCCCCAAGAATAAATCATTCAAGTTCTCCTCTGTAATTGTATCCACTCTTAAGGATGTATTTTGGAATTGCTGAATATAATCCTTAACTAGTCCTGTTTGTTGAAGTTTAGCAAGTTGGCTGAAGTTGTCTATCATGCTATTGCTATATTGTACTTGGAATTCCTTCGTAAAAATTGACCATGAGACAGTGAGACCCTTTTTCCTTCGATGAGTACAAGGCCAACGATACCAAATGAATTGATCTGGTTCTAGATATAGGGAAGCCATCGTGACCTTTTGTGCATTTGGGATTTGTTGTACTTAAAAAAAATTCTCCATTTGGTTTATCCATGTTAGAAGATCCTTGCCATCGACTTGCGCATATCCACCTTTGGAAACAAATTCCTAGATCCCATAGGAGTATTAAAACTTGTGTCAATGTTAGTTGACCTGGAAGTTTCACCTTGGTTGGTTGAGAACTCCTTTCTTGGTTCATTCATATAGGTGCTTAACATGCTTCGTATATCCAACATATCTCCTCTTAGGTCACACATATCCATCTTCATTGAAGAAATGTCTTCCTTGACCTTAATGATTTCGTCATTAGGAGTAATATTCTTTATTGTTACCCCATCCTTATCAGGAGTCTTCCCTGGAGTGACAACATTCTTTTTGTCCCTTGTTGCAAGCCCCGTCATGATGGGAACCAATAATTTTGAAATCAATCACACAAATTAAACTTAAATTCTCTGAAATTTTTATTGTAACTTACTAGGGGCAAAATAGCTCACTTAGAAAAATCTCCAAGAAATAAGCAGATTTGTAGCCTTGAGAGTGATATACGTGGAAAACTTAATTTTTCAATAACTTGCTTATTTTTGCTTCAATTTCTCCAATTTCTCCAATTTTTTTTTCTTTTGTAAGCTCCTTTAGTATGTCTTAAAAAACCCAATAAAAATCAGGGTCCAATTCAACAAGATGTGAGAGATATGCAAATTCCAAATAAATTGTGTAGAAACCCTAATTCTGCAATAATTCGTTCAATTATGCTCCAATTCCTCTAAAATATGGATTGTAGCTTCTTTAATATGTTCTTCAAAAACCTTTTAAAAATCAGAAAAAAATTCGCCAAAATCTGAAAGATATGCTCTTCCCAAAATCACCTCCAATATTGAGAAAAAACTTTGCCTCTACGGTGCCAAGATCATGCTCTGATACCACTTGTAATGAAATAACTTGCACAATAGAAGAATATGATATTAAATATGTTGCAAATACTTAGTAATAACTAAGAATAACAAGCCACTTTGAGGGGGCAAACCTCCAAATATCTCTAATGAGAACACACTTCACAATATGATGATGAAATAAGACTCACAACATCCTATATATACCTATTTATGCCTAGGATATCACCTAGGCCGACGTAGACACCACTATATAAGCCCTAGGCCGACCTAACCAATTAAATAATAATATAATAATTATAACATAACTTAATTAGGAGTTAAAATTGCCACAAGCCGACTATTTATAACTCGATGTACATCAATATTAAGGGCGTAGCATTGTTCCTATGTTGTCATTAATGTCAACATGGTGATAACTTTATGGGAAGTCGGGTTGGTTTACCAGAGGTTGTTCTCTGTCGATAATACTTTTTTTTGATGGATCAGTGTGTTGGTATTTGAGTCCAGAATTCACCACAAGATTTGATATGACTCTAATCGCTTCACCATGCTATCTTGACTCATTTAGACAGTTATATCCTGGATCTTGAGACGTCTTTTGTTGTGAGCAGAAAGTTATCTTTGACAGAGCTCAACTCTATATTTTACTATTGTTCTGTGTGTGTCACACTGTGTGGGAGACTCCGCATTCTACTAAGGTGAATATTCTTATGCTGCATTTTGTTGATAGTCTCCATGTTGGTAGTATGATGGGGAATTAATGTGTTCTCAGATCCAAAAGGTGTTTGCTTTGATGATTATTTGTTGGTTTGGAGAATATGTTCTAGACTTGGCCGACTCAATGTATGCAATATATTATGAAGATTAATTATGTTTTATGGATGATAGATAGCCGACTTGGTATAATGCGCTATGTGGATGAAATGCTTAAATCATAAATGTTGTTGACCTAATTGATGATTAAGATATACTTGTATATATATAAGATGTTTTGAGGAATGGAAGAGGTAGAGAGAAAGAGAGATACACATGAGTGAGAGGAGTGGAAGTGAATATATGAAGTGGATGTGAAATGTGGAGTAGGTGTGAGTGCGAAAAGGATTAAGAAGTGTGTGAAGATATGAACCTAAATGCTTTATCAGTTGTGATCAACATAGTTTTGTTGAGTGACTACTATGTGAGGTAGTACTTCATATTTTGTGTTTCAGTGGAACTAAACCCTGCACATTGAAGGTGTATTCTATCAGTTCAATCTTTTGGTAGTGAGCCACTATCATTGTATCTTGGCAGTGAGCCATCTTTTGTACTCAGGCTGTGAGCCTTTTAAGGACAATGAGTCCTGGTAGTGAGCCCCGTAATATTTTGTATCCGGATATAATATATTGTGAGTTAACCTTCATTGTGGTTTTTCCCTTTTTGTGTTTTCCACGTAAAAATCTTGGTGTTTTTGTGTATGGTTGTGTTGACTTGTTTCTATGTTCTCTCTTGCTGATTCAGTCAGAATTGTGATAATGTTTAAATGGATTTTATTATGGTTTTATGGAATACTGATTCACCCCCCTCTCAATATTCCAGATGTTCAACGCATATAACTATTTTTGCTAGTTATAAATCATTTGACCTTGTAAATTCTTGTTAACATGTCAATTGTTAGAGTGTGATTTAAGATTTAATATTCATGATATTGTTAGCAATTGACATGTTAACACACATGTGAAATATTAAATATTAACTAAATATGTATGTTAATTATATGTGTGTTTAGACATATTTAGTTAAGATTTAATATTTCAAATACATAAGTTTGGACATTGTAATATGAGGGAGATGCTCCTTTATTACTACCTTCACATTCATTTAGGATAAAAAAAAATATTTTTCATAAGGAATCCTAGTTCTAGGGTCCCTATTTTTAAGAACTGTGCTAAATGTCAAAGTTTTAGAGTTTCACTTCTTGATCATCTTTTCCTCTTATCAACAAGAAAAGTGGGTCGTAGACTAAAGTTTTCAACTCGAGGAATTTTCTAAGAGTTGTAACTATACCAAGTATTAGCAATAGTAGAAAGCTCAGAGTTTGAAATGTAATTTGGTATTCATACCATGTTTCAATGTGATGTATAAACAATAACTCATCTAAGAGAATACAAAAGACCTTTAAATTATATTTATGAACATTTTGAGATATAATAGTTTCACTTTTTTACATGTATGTCTTTACTACATTCTATTCTCTCTCTCTCTACATATTAGAAACAAAGATTATACATCATAGTTAAAATAATAATAAGTCAATATGAATGATAACATAATAAAAATATTTTATATAAAATTATATATTAATAATAATAATCTAATATTAATTAAAACATAATAATACCAAAATGTAAATATAAAAAATATAATATATTAATTGTTATATTTGTATTTTAATAAAGATAATATAAGATAATAATAATATTATCTATAATAAAATATTATCATTAAATAATTATAACATAAAATGATATAGTAATAATATAATATTTATATTAATTGTTATATTTGTATTTTAATAAAGATAATATAAGATAATAATAATATTAACTATAATAAAATATTATCATTAAATAATTATAACATAAAATGATATAGTAATAATATAATATTACTTAAAATATAATAATTTAATAAATAGAGATATATATGATAGGTGATATATAAGTTTTTAAAAAATATTTATGTCATTTAATAATTTATATATTTTTAAAAATATTTAATTAAATAGCTATCCAATGACAATAATAATGTATTAAAGAAATTGTAAATAAAGGGTGGAAATTGATGTCTTCAAAAGTGGAATTGTCAAATGAAAAAATGGGTAAAGAGAGAGATCTACTGAAAATATTATCTCTATGACCTCCTCACCCATGGAGTTGTGAAAAAAAGTTTGATATTCAATTATAAAATCTCACTAATCAATAGTTGACAATACATTGATTTTATTACCCTCACCATCTCTCTATATCTTCCCATCTATAACACTTTCTCTATCCTTCAATCCTTCCCTCCCTCCCTACCTCTTAAGTTATCTCTCCCTCTACTTCTATCTATTGAGCTATCTCTCTCTAATCCTTTGTCTCTCTTATTAACTCCAACTCTTGTATGCTCTCTCTCAACTTTCTATATTTAAGTTTTATCCAATTTTGTTCTCTTATTTGCTGAAATAAATTTCTTCTTGTAAAAATCTATGGAGTACACTGCAATTTGGGTGTTATGTGATTGATATATGACCATCCAATTTTAGATAAGGATCATAAATACTGGGGAATTTGATATCTTTTTATAATGATCATGTTTTGGTTTTGAGATGCATGAAAGGGATTTCCAAGGAAGATATCTGTTATCATGATTATGTTTTGGTTCTGAGATGTTGTAAAGGGAATTCCAAAGAATATATGTTTTTATCATGACCATGTTTTGGGTTTTGGAAACATGGTGACATTTATATAATTATGTCATTATTAAATTCTAATATTTTATTATTATAAAATTTTATATTATATAAGTTATATATTATGTTAATATATATTGTGTTATATTATGTCTACATTATGCAATAATGTAACAAGACATGCAATGCGTCAAGTTCCTACCAATAGTGTCGTTAGTTTGGAGTAGATAAAAGTATATATATATATATATATATATATATATATATATATATATATATATATATATATATATATATATAGAGAGAGAGAGAGAGAGAGAGAGAGAGAGAGAGAGAGAGAGAGAGAGAGAGATGTGACACTATCATAGAGTGATATAGAGATATAGGGAGATAGAGAGAAGGGGAGAGGTAGAGTAAAAGAGATAGGTAGAGAGAGGAGGGGGAGAGGAGAGAGATAGGTAGTGAGGGAGAGAGAAAAGAGGGAGAGCTCAATATATAGAGAGGGAGAGGAAGAGGAAAATATATATATAATAGAGGGTGATATAGAGAGACAGAGAGGAATAGATAGATAGAGACTGATATATACTTAGTATTACATATTACAAAGTAGAAGTTATAGATTGTTTGATATGATTTTTGTTTCTTCCTCAACAATTGAAAAATATTAGGTCACATAAATTGTTTGGGCTCATAGATGTCATGAAAAAAAATATTTTCAATGTTTTAGGTATGAAAATAACTCTAAAAAAATTCAAATTTAATTTAAAATTAAAAATATCATTAAGTTCTTCCAGCTAATTTTTATGGTTCTATTGAAGCACATGAATGATTAACTTGTATGTTAAGATGCATTTTAATACAAATCCTAATTGATTATTGGACATTTGAACATTATATATAGGGATGATACATAGGTATTAATATATGTTGGTATGCTATTTTTTATTGTTGTTTTGTATTGTGGACTTTTTTTGTAAAGATTTGACCAAGGGGGAATCTCCCTACCCAAAATGCTCAATAATAATGTTTATAAACACTATCTCTTTATATGAAGGTTGAAGACACTAAGGTGAGCATAGTTTCAACAAGTAGATTTAATATAGTCTAAAGCTACAATTACAAGTTCAAATCTAAATGCAAGTTCAAATCTATATGGAAGTTCAAACCAATTTTGTAGTTACAAAAGTAACCCAAAGCATCAATAGAAAATTTATAAATCATCTATTTTAACATGAGACTTGGATAAATTGACAAAACAATTATTGACATCTAACATGAGGTTATCTTTAGTGAAACAATTGATCAAATGATCAAATTGAAACCATCAAGTAATTTATCATGGAGTGTGGACATTTCATGCATTAAATTTTTTCAATGAATTTCATGCTAGATATGACTATTTTATATCCACAAATTCAACTCAATAGCCTTTATGAATCCTAACAAATTCACACCTAAAAATCAATTTCATAATTACAAAAAATAAATTAACACATCAAAAATTATTTAATATATAAAAAATTTAATTAATGAATCAATTCTTAACACTTAAAGAGAACATTATCTTTATCAAATTTAATAATAATAGTAATAATTTATTTCACACATTTAATTTAATAGTAGCTCTTATTAGTCATAACTCTTATTATCTAAGATAAATTGTGTTGATTAGAACTTGTTAACTTGCATATTTGAAAATATTATTTTACTTCCCTTTTAGGCTAAAAGGATTAAGAAATACAATTGGGAATATTTTTAATAATATAAATGGTAATTTTATGAATTTTATGTTTAAAAAAGTACATGAATGGTGGACTATTCAAAGACATTTATGTACATTCATCGACTATTTAATAAGCTTTGCCTATGGAAACAAAAGTTTACTTGTGCCCATGTTGTTTCTTAAATGGTAACATTTAAACAAACATAGTAAAAATAAATAATCTTCGTCTGGCTATACTTCCTGTTGTCACGAAGGATTGTGCCCTGAGTGCTAAGTATGAAAACTCAGCAATCCTGTGCAACATGGGATCAAACTCAGGTTGTGGGTGACCTATAATGAGAATGAACCTCCAGATTATGGGCTAGTTCCCCTTTTGATCTCCTAGAAACTAATGAATTTGGTTTGGAAAAGGGAAGGAGGATGTTTTGAAAATATAAATCTAATCCTAGGAGGTGATGCACCGAAATGAAATTAACTTACAATAGCTTGATTCACAACTAATTCTCAATAAAATTTGTTTGCACAACTCTTTTTGGGCAATATGATCACATGAATATTTCATAAAAGGGCTTGAAATTTATCTTCTTTGAAGGAAAACAAAGTTTTCACAAACTTGGAAGATATGATAAATCAATGAACAACCTTCTCAAGGGTGGACTGTGCAATGTCAAATGCAAGGGTTTGAACTAACAAAGTCTACAGTGGCATGAAGACAATCACCAAGGTCATAATCATCAAAAGAAATGTTGCAGTCATCAAAGTGACAATCCTCTTTGAACATGACAGCCACATATGAAAGCATTTAAGGAAGTAATATTTGCATAAAGGAGCAAGCCCACATTATTATGAGGATGCTAAACAATATTTTACATGACCAAACCTTCAAAAAGAAAGCATTCATCCAATGAATTGAGGGTAGTTAAGTTTTGATAAACTCAATCAAGGCAGAGTTGCATGAGCATGTGCAAACAAATTTTATTGAGAATTAGTTGTGAATCAAGCTGCTATAGGTTAATTTCATTTCAGTGCATCACCTCCTAGGTTTAGATTTACATTTTCAAAGCATCCCCCTTCCCTTTTCCAAACCAAATTCATTAGTTTCTAGGAGATCAAAAGGGGAATCGACCCATAATTTGAAGGTTCATTCTCATTATAGGTCACCCACAACTTGAGTTTGATCCCATGGTGCACAAGATTGCCGAGTTTTCATACTTAGCACTCAGGGCACAATCCTTGTGACAACACTTATACTGTCGTCTTTTGTATTTATGTAATTTTTTAATATTAATTTTTTATGTGGAGCAAAAGTTGGTAAATTTGAATTTAAGGTTGTGACATTAAAATGTGTTTTTTTTTTTTGGGAAAATTAATTTTTATCCTTATTGTTTTCAATGTAAGTCAATAGGAAGAAAGAAAAATAAGATTTTATAATCACTTAAAATAAAAATTAAACTTGGACTATAAGATTTTTTGTTGAAAAACTTTAATTCTATTCAATGATTGGATAAACTAATAGAAAAATAGAACCTAATGAATGCATAAGTATCCTACCTCGGAGGAACTAATAATGTTTATTATATTAACACACTTGAGCAAAGAAATCTAATATATGTCATTCAATTCCAATCAAGGTACACAATTCAAGTTCGATCTCTCTCTCACACAACTTTAATTACTCACAATGTATGAATTTTGAAATCATTGATTCGAAACCATTGTGGGAAAGAAAGAACTCGCATCAACTACACTCTACTCCTCATCTGAACTATATTTATAAATATATTGTAAAAACATTTTCTACAATTTATATTTTAAAATTATTTGCATTCATTTGTATTCACATTTATATTTTAAAATGAACTTATTTATATTACAAATATGATTTTATACCCTTTAATATATTATAAAAAAGTATATTTTATTATGGTGTAACCATTGTAGGTCGATTTGGTGCAAGTGGTAGTATCACTTTTGTATATAATTGATATAGAAACTAGAAAGGGTGCACTTGACTTTATAGGATTTCAGGTTTCAAAATGTGATCTATCTAACAAGTAGAGAGGTGATCGAGTTTGGGCTTGTATTAACATGAACACGAGGTTTAAAACTCTAATTAGATATGATATAAACATTTATAAAATAAAATATAAGAGACATTACACCAAGAAATTAAATTTAAATATTCTAAAACTTTTGTGTTGAAGAGATTCATATACTACATTTTTAAAAACATTTATATAATTTATACTAGCTATTGCACTTTAGGTGTGCAATGGTGTACGTCGAATAATTGCATGCTATATTTGAATTTGTGTATATAACTTATGAAAGCAAGATTTGGAAAGACAAAAATGGAAATAGTATACAAATGAAAGGGAACTTCAAATTATAAGAATGTATGCAATTGGTAGAGTAGTTTGTAGGTGTTAGACAATAGGAACATGTGGGCTTTGTTGCTCACATGCATATTTTTGGAATGTGAATTATAAAAGAGAAGCTTATCTTTAATACAATAGAGAGCTTAGAAGATAAATTGTAATTTTGAATTATACATTATAACACCATACATTATTAAGAGTACACAAGAATTGATGAATACAAATTTTCTTGTAAACTCTCTATTGTGAACTTGACTTGATTTGATGTTAACGTGTAAGAATTAGGATACATATACAATTTTGAAAGTCCATTGTATTCATGGAATGTATAATTGCAATTATAAGAATGTATGCAATTAATTACAATGGTATAGACATATTTGATATTTTGTTGCATTTTGTCACACAATAACTTTGAACTCCAATGCATTTGTAATAAAGAGTAGATCTGTTTAGTATTTGAATAACAACCAATATAAAAGAGAATGTTGAAGTTGAAATTGAATACAAATTATTAGATTGGTAGTGAATTAAATAAGAAAGCTACATACTTGTAGTAGTTGAAATGTACTTTAGGACTCTGAAGAGTAGGAATTTGACATTGCTTGCAATCGAGTCTCTTCATTTTTTTGGCGAGCGACATATGGGCTTCATGCATGCATATCTTTGGAATGTGAAGCAGAGGTGTATAGCTGTTATTATATATTTAAGAGAGATCAGGAATATGTTATTATATATTTAAGAGAGATCAATATAAATGTTTTATATGTACATTTATATCTAAAAAAAGAGCTATAAAATTGAAGATGATGTAACTATTTTGTAGAAATTTGAATGCAAGTATAAAGTAAAATAAAACATAACTTGAATATTTTAAAAAGTGAATACAAACATTTGAATTTTCTAACTATGATTGAATAAAAAAAAAAACACCAAATAAATAAAAATAATTTAATTTGTGTAACAATATTGTGTTAGTAAAATATAATAAGTAATAATAAAAGTATCAAACAAAGCATATTGTTTGATATTGTGTTTGAAATGACATTTGACTAATAGTTGTTAAGTATCAAACAATTTGTAGAAACCAAATTAAATTACGTATCAAATCAAACAAAGCAATAAAATATAACAAATACCAAAAGAGTTCAAGTTTCAAGACAAGTCAATGTAAAATAATGTATATTTACATAAAAAATGGACTTCATAAAAGATGAAAATAAATATATAATTTTAAAAAAATTATATTATTATTATAAATAAATAAATAAATAAAATCTATAATTTAAAATTTTATATTATTTGGAATACAATTAAAAATCTTTGATATTAATGGTTCTATTTAATTTTGTTAATACTGATTAAATTTTTTTTAAAATAACTTTAATAATATTTTACATAATCAAAATTGGTAAATATTTTAATAGATTTAATTTAATTTAATTTTTTTTGTATTATTAATAGTATGAACAACAGATAAAGGCATAACACAATGAGATTACAGCTCGCTGTCAGCCAATTACAGTTAGGACTCCAGAATTTTAGTAATCTTGTACCACATTAGAGCTATGATAACCATATCCCTGATTGTACATTACATTACAACACATATCCCTTTAAGCATGAGAATTGAGTTCATAATATAACATGGGAACAACATCAATTTCTAAGCACCATCTTGTTTTTGAGCAGCTTTAAGAACTTTCTTTCAGCTAATTCCATGATATCAACCACCTGAAAAGGAAATTCTACTTCCACTGATGGATATGACAACACCAACTGCTGTAGGTTCTCCTTCATTTAAGTTCTTTCTGAAGTTCCATAATTCACTTCTAGTTGCGTTGAAAGTAGGTTGGAGTTCCCTTAGCGCTTGGAGGAAAATCTTTGCATATCCCTGATTATGGTGCCACGTTTGATCAAACTTGACTTCAGCTTTGTTTACTCCATTCGAGATCAACCTCATGAGTTTAGCCATCGAGTTCTCCATTATCCCAGTGACCTGCAATGCAATGGAAAGGAATGTGAGTCTTTTTATTAGACTCAGTAAGGCCTCTGTTACACCCTTGAAACTTCTCTTTGTTCCTAGCTTTCCAAATGAACCACAAAATTTCAGTAGACAAGCAGTCCCAGAAACCTTGTAGTTCATTTTTAAGCTTTCCTTGAATTAAATAAAATCTCAACCCAATTAAGCTGCCCATCATTTTTCCATATTGTCATATTATTACAGAACATATTCCAAACGTCTTTAGAATAGAAACAATAAAAAAAATATGAATAGTAGTCTCAGGAACCCTGCAAATGCTGCAAATATCCACCACATCAGTGTGATTAAACTTGATAGGGAGTCTTTGTAAAAACAATTGCCATCTAAAACAAGCCTTCTTGGGCTCTTTAACATTCTGCCAGTTAGAAGATATGATTTTTCCCCATTTATAATCATCCACATTAGTACCCCAACAAGCATTAAATTAATTTTTTATACAGGTTTTTTGCTTTGACATCAATAAGAGGTGAGCCATCATTCCAAAAAAGATTAGAATCAAAGGCACAATTCTTAGAAGATTGAAGAGGAAAAGAGGCACTTTTACAGGTTTCAACCAAGGTGTTAAAAGTCCTAGAATTGGATATATCCAGACTAAACTCACAAACCAGCTTGTCAAAGGTTTTAAGGTGACCATTTTCAAGAATATTATGAAAAGTGCAGATGCCAGCTTGGTACCATTTTTTTGTTGAACACCCCTGCAAGAGGGCAAGGGGCTGCTTGTTATGCTCTAGGTTCCACCATGGGGAGCAGTAGGTTTGGCACTTACTGTTGTCATCAATTTAGCTGTTGTAGTATTTGAATTTAACCTTATGCTTAACCAGCTCCCAGACTTTCCATATGCTTTTAAAGACCACTGACCTAGCTGGGGACATGGGGTGTTTGGTCAGAAGAATATCACATGGGTAAGCCTTTCCATTGCTTTGCATGCTTAGGATGAGCCTGAAGGATGTTATTTCTGACTAGCACCTTCCAAGGCTCTTCACCTGCCATAGCCTTGGCAATCCATTTTGCTGCCAAGGCAGTTCCTTGGACTCTTAGGTCTTTAAGACCTAAACCACCATCCATTTTGTCCATACAACACCATTCTTAGTTAACCATATGCCTTTTCTTTTTGCCTTTCCCATCATACCACAGGAAGGCTCTAATTCTTTTCTGAATTTCATTTATCTGGTAGCTACTGAAAAACCAAACCGATGCAAAATAAATACTATAAGAAGAGATAATTTTTTGGCATATTTGAAGCCTCTCGACAAGGGAGAGATAATGCCTGTTCCAACTCTCCAATTTTTTAATAATCTTCTCGCTAATCCAAAGCCACATTTCTTTTAAGTTGGGACTGATGGCAAATGGGATCCCCAAATACTTGACTAGCTTGTTAGGGCCCCTCCATTGAAACTCAAAGTTCTGAAGCTAGGTAGGCGGGGAGTCAGACCAACCAAGAAGCTTGGATTTGGCCACTGAGATTTTTGCCCCAGAAGCTTGACAAAATAAGTTAAGTTTTCCCATGAGGACCTCCAAATTCTTCTCATCAAGTTCAACGAAAATGGCAGTGCCATCCACAAATTGGATGTTTATAAGTTCATTTCGGTCAGGGAGCGTGATCCCTTTAACTTTAGGGGAGTATGTTTGATCTCTTAATAGATAGTGCAAGGCATCAGATGCGATCACAAAGAGGGCTGGGCCAAGCGGGCATCCTTGCCTGATAGACCTTCCAAGGATGATTTCTTTAGATAAAACACCATTGACATCAGCTTGGGCAGTTGCATCTTTAAGAAGAGTGTCAACTGCGTTGCAATACTTGTCAGGGAAGCCAAAAGCTTCTAATATTGCTCTTAAAAAGGGCCATTCTATTCTGTCATAGGCCTTTTCAAAATCAAGCAATAACATGACAGAGTTCTGGTTGGATTGCCTAGCCCATTCCATGGCCTCCCAGCTCGTAATCAGATTCTCCAAGATGTATCTCCCCTTAATAAAACCAGTCTGAGTGTTGTTTATGAAATTAGGAAGGATGTTTTCCAGTCTCATGGCAAGGACCTTTGCCAAAATTTTGTACAAGACATTAAGAAGAGTAATGGGTCTCCAATTTTTAATAAGAGTCCTATCTCCCCCTTTAGGTAAAAGCTTTATAATGCCTTTATTTATGCCTTTACCCAAGGATCCTTTCTTTAGAGCCTCTTGGTAGATCTGCAACAAGTCCTCGCTTATCCAATAACTAAAGGCTTTGTAGAATTCTACAGAAAGCCCATCCCACCCTGGCGATTTGTCATTTTGCATAGAGCTGATAGCCCTTGTGATTTCATCTTTTGTTAATTCTGCTTCAAGTTTAAGGGCAACTTCTTGACTAATTTTCTTGGAATGAGGTTCTTTACAAGATCTCTAGCCTTCTTGTTACCCTCTTGATTTCCTTTGGAGGTAAATAACTTTTGATAGAAGATTTGGGACTAGTGAACAATTTCTTCCCGAGTATTCAACATTTTTCCTTCATCCCAAATATGACCAATCTGCTCCTTAGAACTTTTATCTTTAATGAAATTGAAGAAGAGCTTAGAGCCCTTGTATCCATGGTCCATCCAGTTGAGCTTGGCCCTGATTTTAAGCCCTTTGATATTCCTCTCTTGGAGACACCTGAGATCACTCCTGATCTTTACCAGAGTTAAGAGTTCAATGTTAGAAGGGTCACTTGAATTTTTACCTCAACATTGAACAAGTTTTCTTGCAACTCATTCTCCCTCCTTCTTGCATCCTTAGCCCTTTTCCTTCCAATGGTTTGGATAATCTTTTTCCAGGCCTCCACATTCTTTTCCCATCTTGCAATTGCCGATTCTTCTGTAAGCAACCACTTGTTGATCTCTCTGATGGATGCTAGGCCATCTCTATAGTCTTCATCCTGTAGGAGTTGGGCATTTAAAATGAATTTAGGACTCGCTAGGGCCTTATTGGGAATAATCTGATTAGTGGAGACTTGAGTTTGATGGGGTGGTGGTTAGAAAGTGTGTAAGGGTACACACTGACCTTTTGCCCAGACTTATCAGGGATGAATTTTACAGTTGATTTATTGGCATAGAATCTATTAAGACAACAATAAATCCTGCTCTTCCCTTGTTGGGTGTTACACCAAGTATACCAAATCTTTTTGTAGTCCTTTTTTCCCTTTTCCAAGCGGTCTGCGAGGCTTAACTTGTTTTTCAATCTTTGCCAAAAGTGCCTCTCAGTACCTTTCCAGGCCACATCCATGCCACCCCACTTATCCTCAGATGTTCCACCATGTTAAAGTCTCCCCCAAGTACCCAAGGAACCTCGGGCAACTGAGAAGACATCCACTTCCAAAGCTTAACTCTCTCTCTGTGATCATTTGGAGTGTAAACTGAACCAATTCCCAGGCACTCCCTGTCTTTTTCCAAGACAATCCACACTACCCTGTTGCAGGGGGAAGTGCCATGATTGGTTATGAAGGCTTTCCATTTGTTAGCAAGAAGGATGGAGGTCCCCCCTCTTCCCCTCTCGTGCTTTGAGGAGAAATGACAAGAGTCTTTCCAAACAAACTTAAGATTAACTTCTAGGGTGAAATTTGTTGCTTTTGTTTCTTGAAGCAAGACAAAATCTTTATTGGTCTCGAGAATTAGGAATCTTCTTATAATATACTTCCTATCAGGGGGCTCCAGTCCCCGAATATTCCAGGAAATAAGATTAAGATTCATATTCTCTTGAAAAAGGTGTATCCTCTTGGTTACTCTTGAAGTTCTCAAAACATTTAGGCCACTTCTCCTCAATCTTCAGATTTTTGTGTATAGGAGATTGTAGAACCAGGCTGGTGTTCTCTCTTTTATGCTTAACCAACTGCATGGTTGAATTGCCGGTTATAGTGTTACCATACTTTCTTGGCCTTTCAGGCCCTTTCTTGGCGTTAAGAGTCTTGTGCGGCTTACCATTAATGATATTCTCCTCAACTCACCCTCAGCCTCATCAACAAAGTTAAGGGTCTCCATATGGGGAGATACCAATGTTGGCTTGGAGCTAAGGCAAGCATTCGGTTCAAGGTCATTGCTGTTGTAAGGGGCAAGTTGATTTGGATCAGTTTGGATATAATCCACATCTTCTTCTTGGGCAAAACTTAGCTTAGGCTTATGAGCAGTGCCATCTTCTGATTGGCATAACATGTTGTTGGTGTTAAATTGCTTAGGATTAGGCAAGGATTGGGGGACAACTGATTCTAAAACAACCGAAGTTGGTGCCTCATTTGTGGTGGGTGAGCAGGGTGCCCTCGAGTCCCAGGGGCTCCCAATCAAGTCAACATCAACAACATGGGTACCCCCCATATCAGTTTTTCAATTTTAGTCTGGCCATCAATTTTTTTGATATGCAGAGTGGTGATAAGGCTAGATTTTTCGGGGTTAGCAGGGCCGCCTGAGAGATGGGTCTCCTCAATTTTCTTCCTCAGAGACCGCATAGCAAGTTGCTGCGCATTTAGCTTGTCAACTTGGGCTTTACTTAGGGTGAGTGAGACCAGAGTCACAGGGAGAGACAGGTCTAGCAGTAGTGTTAACATTAACATCCTCCTCATCACCCAACACTCCAAAAGAATTGCTAGTGGGAATAGCATTGGGAGAGGAACCAGGACATTGGGAGGACGGAGGAGTGTCATCCCCAAATTGATCAGGGGTCCGGGACCAAACCCCATGGTCTGGCGCCATCGAAGGCGAGGTATCTCTATTGGAATTGGATTTTTCTTCCTCGCGGGTCTACGACACACCAGGGTTCGATACCTGGCTAGCCACTTGACTAGAGTTGGGAATGGCAGCCATCTTTTCAACATTTTTCTTAATTAAAGGGCAGTTCTTTCTGATGTGTCCCTCTCTACGACACAAGTAGCAAGCATTTAGGCTACCCAGAATTTCAATGGGGCTGCTTAAGGTTTTTTCTTCATCTTCAATTAGAATCCCTGGCAGGAATTCAATCCTTGGGTTCAAGGAGACCAAGGCTCTGGCATCCAAATGGGGGAGGGAGGCTTTGGCTTCATCCACTCTAATCACTTTACTGAATGGAGCGATTAGAGCAAGGACAAGATTCCAAAAATTTGGGGGTACGCTTTTAATCACTACCCACCTCGGGCACGAAAGGGCGAGGACTTCATCAACAATAGCCAAGGGAGACCAAGCCAGGGCGCGAAATACACACTCGCCAACGTTCCAGTAGGATTTGGCGAGAGCCTTTTTCTGCATTTCTTGAGTTTTGAAGAACACAACAAAGAGCCCCTTTTGGATCAATCTAAAATAATTGATTTGGATCCCAAATTTAGAAAGCCACACATTCGAGCATCAAGTGTCTAAAAATTTTCTGGTTGGGGTTTTGCTAGGGTCGACAACCGTAAAGAAGATTGCAATTTCTTTTAATCTCTTCTTTTCAGTTTTAATAATTGATTTCATTTTAGAATTGGGAACAAGTTTAACAAAGCCAAGAGTTCCAAAGGCCTTACCTTCTTCACCTTCATTAACACCCACCTTATCCTATTGGACATCTAAACTGGCATTCGCCGGGAGGCTCACCTCGCAGCCGACAACATCTTTGAAGGTCTTTAGCTGTGGAGGCACACTGTTGGGGTGACCCTGCTGGTCAGGGGGTTCCATTCATGCCCTTGCGGGGCAGGCCAACAACTGGGCTCAACGCGGAAGGGAGAAGATCTAGCACACAGAGGGCGTCAAAAACCCTAACACAAGTAGAGACTAACAAAAACAAATATCCCAAATGAAAAGAAAAAAAAAGCCCGCACAATAATAAACCATAGGGCTGTGTGGAGGAGTATGAAGCCTCCTCCACCTATCTCCTTGGAAAAACCCACATAGACGTCATGTAGGCCGCCAAGTTGCAGAGCACTCCTCCATAATTTCAATTTTTCTTCTATATTGGCCTTAATTTAATTTTTTACTTTTTCACTTCAGTTTTAATATTTCAATACGAGGTAAAATATTTTTTTAACAATTCTAACTAAAAAGATAATTATAACAAAAGCATTGTAAATAATTAACATTTGGTACCTTTAAAAAAATTTAACAAACTATACAAACACAAACATCAAAATAATAGGGAAAAAACATCATATATTACACATACAAATAAAATTTTCTAAAAATTATTTCTTAATTTTTCATTAAATTGTCATAAACTATAGTAATATAATATTATTTATTTCTGCAATATATAATAAAACATAGTAATAAACTTGAATTATAAATTTTAAAAATACTTATAAATAATAAATTTGATTTTTATTTATATAATATAAAAAGATAATTGTAACAAAAGTATTGTAAATAATTAACATTTGGTACCTTTAAATTTTTTTAACAAACTATACAAATGCAAACATCAAAATAAAATATAGTAATAAACTTGAATTATAAATTTTAAAAATACTTATAAATAATAAATTTGATATTTATTTATATAATATAAAAAGATAATTGTAACAAAAGTATTGTAAATAATTAACATTTGGTACCTTTAAATTTTTTTAACAAACTATACAAATGCAAACATCAAAATAATAGGGAAAAAACATCATATATTACACATACAAATATAATAAATAATAGGGAAAAAACATCATATATTACACATTCAAATATAATTTTCTAAAAATTATTTCTTAATTTTTCATTAAATTGTCATAAACTATAGTAATATAATATTATTTATTTCTACAGTATATAATAAAATATAGTAATAAACTTGAATTATAAATTTTAAAAATACTTAAAAATAATAAATTTAATTTTTATTTATATAATATAAAAAAATAATTGTAACAAAAGTATTGTAAATAATAAACATTTGGTACCTTTAAATTTTTTTCAACAAACTATACAAATGTAAACATCAAAATAATAGGGAAAAAACATCATATGTTGCACATACAAATATAATTTTCTAAAAATTATTTCTTAATTTTTCATTAAATTGTCATAAACTATAGTAATATAATATTATTTATTTCTGCAATATATAATAAAATATAGTAATAAACTTGAATTATAAATTTTAAAAATACTTATAAATAATAAATTTCATTTTTATTTATATAATATAAAAAGATAATTGTAACAAAAGTTTTGTAAATAATTAACATTTGGTACCTTTAAATTTTTTTAACAAACTATACAAATGCAAACATCAAAATAATAGGGAAAAAACATCATATATTACACATACAAATATAATTTTCTAAAAATTATTTCTTAATTTTTCATTAAATTGTCATAAACTATAGTAATATAATATTATTTATTTCTACAATATATAATAAAATATAGTAATAAACTTGAATTATAGATTTTAAAAATACTTATAAATAATAAGTTTGATTTTTATTTATATAATATAAAAAGATAATTGTAGCAAAAGTATTGTAAATAATTGACATTTGGTACCTTCAAATTTTTTTAACAAACTCTACAAATGCAAACATCAAAATATAGGGAAAAAACATCATATATTACACACAAATATAATTTTCTAAAATTTATTTCTTAATTTTTTATTAAATTGTCATAAACTATAGTAATATAATATTATTTATTTCTATAGTATATAATAAAATATAGTAATAAACTTGAATTATAAATTTTAAAAATACTTATAAATAATAAATTTGATTTTTATTTATATAATAGAGAAGAACACTATATATATGATTTTAGGATTGCCATAATAATTGTCATAATTAATCATTGGAGGAAATGCAAGAACTCCTATAACTGTGGAATAACAGATAAACAGAGCAAGAACTCCTATAACTGTGGAATAACAGATAAACAGAGCAAGAACTCCTATAACTGTGGAATAACAGATAAAAACTTCCTACTATGACCTAAATGTTCAATCTTTGCTGAACATTTCCTTGCCTATAACAATGCAAGCCAGCATTGAAAAAACTGATGACTGATAGCAATATACTGTGTTGCAGAGTTCAAAGGTGCAGAACAAATACTTCCATCTTGAACTAAAGGTGGAAGACATCAGCAATAAATATAACCAGATGTTACTTCTAGAAGACAATAATATGAAATTTTAAAGAGAACTAAAAATAAAAATCCCATTTTTCCAGCAAGTCTACTGTCTATAACTGCACTTGCAGCTTCTTTAAGATTTCCAAAATTGTTTTTATTTTAGGATTTCCATTGCACCTATTTCAGGTTTCGATACTCTGCACCAATCTACCTATCATACTCCAAAGAAAAGAAAAAATGATCCAATACGAACAATTTGCGTGGACAATTAACTAAAATTATATTTAAAAAATCATAATCACATCCAAACAAACAGTGCACGTAATGCGCCAATGTTACATCCTACGCATCTCCCCGGTTTCACATATCGCTAAGGAAACACGATAGATATGAAGCAATTTTGGGCTAGAAATTGCTTGTTATTAACAAAGAAGATGATTACAATTTATAGAGGAGGAAACCTACTCCAGACATTAAATGTCTACCTACTAGCTACCTAACAACTACTGTAGCTATAATTGACCATTAACATAAGTAGAATATAATATTCTAACAAGATAAATAAGAAATAAAAATTTCAATTTCAATTTTCTTTAAATTTTCCGAAATGGTTTTTATTCTAGGATTACCTTTGTACCTTTTTCCAATGTTACACGGGGTTTCGGGGACGGGGACAGGGGGACGGTAGGGGACGCGTTTTGGAGACGTGGGGACGGGGGGGCTAAGTTTGGCGGCGGCGGGGGGACGACAGGGGGGACAGAGGCAGGGTTTTGAAATACATATAGTGCTTGAAAAAATAGATATAAAAAGATGTATAAGAATTATACATCTTGGAGACAACGAGGAGTCCCCTAGACGTCTTTAGGACACCTCAACATCCTCAAAGTCCTATTGGCGTCTTGGAGATAGCGACATTGGTGGTGGGATGGTGGCGCTGGTGGTGGGCTGGTGGGGGGACGTCCCCCAAGTCCCCAAGTCTCCAAGACGTCCCCCTCTAGGAAACGCGAGGATATTTGGGGGGGACGCGTCCCCGTGGAACACTGCCTTTTTCAGGTTGCCAGACGCTCTATTCCCCTCTACCTATCATACCCCAAACAAAGGAATAAAGGATACAATATATTTTAAAAAATGATAATCAAATCCACACAAACAGTGCACGTAATGCACCAATGTTATACCTGTGCATCTACCGTGTTTCACATATCGCTTACCAAATATGATAGCTAAATAAATAGGCAAATATAAATTTCATTTTCAAGTGTAACCTACCTACCATAGACTATTATTTTCTCTCATTAACAGCAACTAATTAGTACGGTCACATAAAGCAGGAAGGATCCTATAAAACAGGAAGGATCCTGTTGCAAATATAGTAAAATGCAAATATGCATCCTCCCCAAAACACTGAGCCAAATTTTAGGTGGAAAGGAATTTAAATTTCTGGTAAACTCTAGGCTAAAAGTCTACATGGTAAATTATATCACATCAGGGAAATCTTCTGTACCACAGCAGATATGTGGCTATACATTTTTTTTAATAATATCTTTATTCAAATATTATTTCTTTTTATTCAATTCTTCAAAACATACTACCAAGTTAAATTTACAAACTCTCTACAGTTTTAACAAATACACTACTACTACTTCGTATAGTGTACGCTTAGCCCAAGCTACAGAGTTTTGTATCAATACCAACACCTGGTATTATACACTCATACTTGTGGATTGCTGATATAATAGTAGTTGAGACAATGACAAAATCATTAACCTTTCCAAGATTCTATATTAGCATAGTGTCATAGTCCAACAAGGATCAATAAATCACTCAATTAGCGCATTTAATAACCACTAGCCTATTCACATGAAAGTGGTGTCGAAGATCAGCAATTAATAAGTAGAGCTCCAAAATAGGTAAGCGGCAATGTCAAACAGAAGAGAGTAAAATCAAGCATATATATAAGGAATCGCAAACAGAACAACTGTGCTTTAATACAAAGGTGTACAGGTCTTATATGATGAGGGGTTGCATCATTGTCGGCCTCCTTCATCACAAACAGTGTTCGGAGAGATAGTTCAGTAAACCCATAGTAACTTCAAAGCACAAAAGACAGTACAAACAATCTAGTTAAAAACTAACTTTTGTATATACACACTTTTCTCTTTGCATTACACTAACATAGCAGTACATAGTCTGATTATCACTATGAGGAATATAAAAGGTAAAAAAATATTACTGAACAGTGCAGTACCTGATGAGAAAGTGCAGAAGACTTGAAACAAGCAGCTGGAAACAAAGATGACAAGCTCCACAAAAAGCGTAGATAATTGACAATGAAAAAAGGAAATGGATTTACATATATAAAGGGTTCAGAGGTCGGTGAAATTCGATGGAGATTAACATAATCGAAATATCAATGCGATATTTACAGGATGGCGTTGGCAAGGAGCATGCATCTTTGCAGGATGACGATGACAAGGAGCAGTTATTCCTCTAAGAAATTAACTGCGGCAGTCAAACCTAATAAAGGCCAAAAAAAAAAATCTTTCGCCCACCTAAGCGAGCAGTTATTCCATATAGCTCGTGCCACTCGTAGATGAGTAAAGTGAGGTGAAATGAAATAAAATAATGTATTTAAAATAAAGCTTCCTTCCGAATAAGACTATTATCTTTCTCATAGATATTACTATCATTCTCGGGTTGAGAGCATGCCACGCATTTTCCTCTCGGAAAAGCTTTTAGGGCATGGGAAAACAAAATTCAAATTGGGCATGAAATATATATGCAATGAGTTAAATCGTTTTATATAAGGTTGCTTAATCTTGACACTTTTAAAATAGACTTGGAACCTCATTTTGGGCGTAGATTTTCAATGGCGTAGTTTGTAACGATGTAATTTACCTTTGAACTCTTGCCACGGTAAAACGAATACTCCACGGTATTCTTGAAGTTGTGCTTCTCAACTCTCTTCATGCGTTGACCTAACTTCTTTAATACCGGTTATGTTGCCTTTTTAAAATAGGCTCTAGAGAAATAAAAAAGGGAAATTATTAAAGTTTATGAATCAACGGGTGTATTTAAATAGTAAGGCATCCTTTAATTATATTGTAAATAGGAGTTTCAATAAACAAAAGCACTCTCTATAAATGTGTATGCATAAAAGCATTATGAGCAATTATAATGTGTATAGTGGGGCTTAACTAGACATGAATTTGTATGGCGTAATTATAACGTCAAAGAGACTTCCATTGAATTTGATATGGATACACTGCATAGAAATCAAAATCATCATTATTATCTAAAAAAACCATATCAAATTGCCATGATGTATGTTCCCCTGTAATTTTAGGAATGCCCATCTTCCAAGTTTACAAGCAGAGTAAAGAATCACCTTTTATTTTTTGATTAATTAGTAAGGGATCATTATTGAGTCCCACACCTCGTGCAATCACATATATCTTTCATTAAGGATTAACATAGCCAACAATTTTACCTTGAGACTAATATATCGTCCATTAAGATCAACATAGTCAATAATATCCACCATAGGATTATCCCTGCATCCCACACTCATACACTTAGATATCACTTTAAGGATTTGAACTTGAAATTTCACATCGAAATCCCAGTGATTTAATCAATTGAACTCGAACCCTTTAACTAATAATCACTCTTTATTGTTTTTATTACTTTTACGCCTTGTAACGTCCCAATCATAAATATATAATGCATGGTTACTAAAAGCTATTTCAGATATTACGTCTCCATCTGGATTGATAACTTAGTCCATTGAATAAAAAGTTCCATCTCTCTTTGAAAATTGCAAAATCCATGTTATACAAGAATTCAATCCCTAAATCAGTCGCACAACTATGTTTTATCAGTCTAGTTTGCATTTATGCTGAAAAATACAGTTACTGTTGACTTCTATTATGTGTAGTGACAGTGCTTTGCTAATTAAAATGATTTAAGGAGCAACAAGTAATATTTTTCAGAGTTAAAAAGGTGATAAGGGAGCTATAAAGCATCGTTGGTGTTACATCGAATTCCAAATTGGTTCAGATTTTTCTCTGAAGCTGTCTGTACCAGCTCTATCCTAGCTGACAATCAGTCAAAACTCAAAACAGATGTAAAAAAAACACAGCATAGCCATAGCTGACAAATACTTTAAATATGCACTGTACTAACCATTTAACCCTTAAATCAGTAATCAAATTAAACCCTTAAATCAGTATTCAAATTTAACACAGATATAAACAAAACAATAGACTACACAGATGATCAAATCATTAAATTTTCACAGCACAAATATGTAGAATTATGATGTTTTCACTATAGAGCATCATACAATATTTCTAGAGATGAAAATATGTAGAATTGCATTTTAGGTGTGTAATGGGGTACGCCGAACAATTGTATGGCTGTATTAGAGTTTTTGATTATGGAACAAACAGGTTTTAAAGGGATCCCGAAACCCTTAACAGTCCGATAGCAAAGGATAGAACATTAACAGAGCATAAACAAAAACAAAAAGCTGCCCACTAAGAGGAGAACAGTGGAAACCAAGGCAGCACAACAAAAAACCGACAAAAAACCACAAAACAGCCAGCCCCTAGGCCAGGTTCGTGAGGATCTTTGCCACTTTCTGCTCCAACCTGTTCATATTAAGTGCAGACTTCTTGATCTCCTGGATGTTCACTAAAGCTTGGTCTGCCTTCCTTTTCAGATTTGCTCTGGTCCTGTTACTCGGCCCCCCACTATCCGGCTGCCCTTCCTCTTTGTCCAAATCAAGAAACACAGCAGTTTTAACCTGATGGGCATTTTCCAGGTTCTCCACCATGGTATTCATGGTCTGTGCAGTGGATTTTAAAATCTTATGGCTCATAACCAACACTTTGTGGAGAGAGTTTTTGATGTTCCTCAGCGGCTCCTCCATATCCGCCTGCTTGCCATCATGATTGCTTTTGAAATCCTGTAACTCATCCTGTATGGCTGTATTAGAGTTTGTGTAGACATATTGGTTGAAATATAAAACTCTATATTTAACCTGAAAAAAACAACACATGAAATAAATAAAATGCAAATTAGACAGCAATATGTCAACCGTTAATCCTTTTCACTGCACAGCATGTAATTTATAATCTTGATAGATAATAATTCTTCTAGTATATATGTATCAAGACACTAATGAACTAGAATTTAGCATACTAAAAGCTATAAATATTTCATCTCATTACAAAAGGAGGACCCATTTCTACCATCACAAAATTGTATCAGCATCAAGTTAAAATATAGAATAAAATAATGCTTACCACTAAAAAGGTTTTGGTAAAACTAATTATATGTTACATGGTATCCATCATACTTATATACCAGCTTACACTAAGGTCCTTGTCAATGCATCAACTAGAAAGAACTTCACCCATCATTTTTGGGTAAGAAGTAATGAAGCTTTATAATTGGAGACCAATCAAACAATCCACATTTTCAACTTGAATCTAATGGGTGGCTCACTTGGAGCCTAAACTCAAAGTGATCAAATTATGTGGGAGAAAATTATTTGTTAAAATTCCCTAAATATGTGTTGTCATGGCTTTCTACGATCGTAGAATATGCACAAAATGGATTTGTTGAACAATCCTTGGAAAGTTTCAAAAAAATGCAATTGACATGTATAAAGTCAATCTCAAAAACCTTTGCCTGCCTTCTCCTAAATTGTGCCAAAATAAGAGATCTATAATAGGGTATGACATCTAACACAACATAATGGAACAGGATTTTGTTAGATGTTATAGATCTGAAAATTTAACTATTAACCTCTCTTCTCTCAATATCTATGTTCTTTTATCTCTCTTATTTCTCTCCCTCTACCTTTTGGTCTCTACATATCTCTATATCTCTCTATATCTCTTTGTCTCCATCTCTCTCCCTATCAATATGTGTGTGTCTCTATCTCCCTCTTCACTCTTTATTTATTCGTCTTTTTCTTAGGTCCTCTCTCTTTGTTCATTATGTCACATTATTTTTTCTTCTATCTTCTTAACCCCATCTCTCTCTCCCTCTTTCTATCCCTATCTCTCCCTCTCTCTATTGCAAACATAACATGAGCCTATTGGTAATGGAGTCTGATTATCTTTCTCATTCAAAGGTTTTGTTTTAATTGTGTTTGGATCTGTATAAGAGAATGCATAGTTGATTTGAAGCTATCATTTCTTCATTTAGACCTTTTTTACACAAACAACACCATTTGCTAAATGACCTACCAATTGACCTCATGTACTGCACACATGTATGAAAAAATAGACCAATATTTTTCACCACGGTTATTTTCAGCGAGGTCCGTTTATATTTTTTTGTCAGTTTTCCTCCTTATTTTCTCCTCGGCATCGTTGACAGGGTTTGTATCGTTTTGAGCAACCACGCCAATAATAACAGTCATGGTAGGGATGGCGAGATTATGATAACCAGCATTATCAAACGCATCCTTCATAAATTGGATACAAAGCGCTTGTTTTTCTAGTATCTGCTTGCCCCTGTGCTACTGCTTGTGGCTTTGCCACTGCTGCAAGGCTCCGCCTTCTCTTCAAAGGTGGAGGGTTTCTAGAAGCCGTGGGAAAGCTCAAAGCTAATGTGATCGTGTGAAGAGTTGACTAACAAAATAAGAATGGACTTTGAGTTGGCAGTATTTTTCTTGTGATTATTCAATCTGTAAGTTCATAATCCACAAGAAATTTGTTGACAAATGTTATTTTTGATTTTTGATTTTCCATCGAGATGAGTAAATATCACCTGGGATTTTGGCATCTCATGAACTACTTTTGGGTTTGGTGTCCCATACCTTCAGGTATTTTGAGCACAAAAAAGGTAAGAGTTGCTTTTTGGATGGCCAAACCACACACCAAGTTAAGTGAACTTCAGAAAGGAAATGAGTACTGTGATTCTGGGAACACATTTGGTAAATAGAACTTTGTTCTCTGCTCCTGTTTTACTGTGCTGATAGGATTCAAAATGGAGGTTATTAAGTCACTTACCACTTTCTTGGTGAAACTGAAATGGGAGCCTAATGTGTCCATTAAAAGTTTGAAAATGGAGGTTATTAAGTCACTAACCACTTTCTTGCCGAAACTGAAATGGGAGCCTAATGTGTCCATCTATAATATCTGGAAAAAATCTTCCTTCCATAATGCTTTGATGGATGTCCATACCCTGTTCCAAAGCTCCCATTTTGGCACACGCAGGGAGCATACCGGCGAAAGCTGTGGAATTTGGCTTTACACCTGCCAATTGCATTTGCTTGAAAGTTTCTAAAGCATTTTCAACAAATCCATTTTGTACATATCCTGCAATCATTACGGTCCAGGAGATGAGATTTTTTTTCAGGTATTATGTCAAACAGTTAGCTTGCCTCGTTAATACTTACACTTTTTGCATGCATGTCTACTAGGGCAGTCGCGACCATGATATCTGACAAAGTTCCTCTATTATTTATGCTTCGAGGGATGTACATACTGCTCCAAAGCTCCATTTTTGGCATGGGCAGGGGGGATGCCAGCAAAGGTTGCGGAATTTGGCTTTAATTCTGACAATTGCATTTTCTTGGAAATTTCTAAAGCCTTTTCAACAAATCCGTTTTGTGCATATCCTGTAGTCATTGCAGTCCACGAGATCAGATCTGTTTGAGGCATCTTGTCAAACATTTCACTGCCTTGTCTATGCTTCTACAGTTTGCATACATGTCTACCAGGCAGTTGCAACTACAGAATTTGCCAGATTCCTGCAATGTCGTCTGTAAAAACAGTGGGTTATGGCAAGAGGATTATCCAGCTTTTCCAGCACAACATCCACGATCCCCTTTTCAGCTGTTGTGAAGATCACAATGTCATAACTAAGATGTGGCAATTTACTAACAGTTGCTCCACTCCAGGGCTTTTTAACACATAATAGGTTCGTCTCCACTGTAAGTCTTCTAATTCGACAGTAAAATCATAGCTTGGAAGACGTGAAATGCTTGACTGGATTACTGGCCTGCTAAGATTTAATACTACAGTCCTCTTATCATTTTCTTCCATAGCGGGCAAGCAGGGCACAAGCAGGTCTATTTGGTGCAAGTGCTAGTATAACTTTTGTATATAATTGATATAGAAACTGAAAGGGTGCACTTGACTTTATAAGATTTCAGGTTTCAAAATGTGATCTATCTAACAAGTAGAGAGGTGATCGAGTTTGGGCTTGTTTGGATATGATATAAACAAGTCTTTATAAAATAAAATATGAGACATTACATCAAGAAATTAAAATTAAATTTTCTAAAACTTTTGTGTTGAAGAGATTCATATACTATATTTTTAAAAACATTTATAAAATTTATATTATATAAAAATAAATATTTTGATTGAATGCTATATTTTTTCTATTTTTTGAATATATATATATATATATAATATATATAATAAGTTTGGATAAGTTTAATAGTTAAAAAATGTGCTATTTTAAAAAAAAATGTTTGTATAAAAGAGTTTCATACATCAATTTATTAGCAATATTATTATCAATGTTATTAATCTGATCATTTATACGATCCTAACTGTGTCGTACAGATATGGCATTGCCACCAGATCACGAATTTCGTGTAGTGGCAGCTGCGATTCCCCAGCCGGCTTCCCAAGAGGATCTTGATAAGCTAGCTGAATACATAACTGGGTTAACTTTATTCAACATTGAAGGACCAAGTATTCTGTATCGGAGCTCTGACAACGACGAGGATATTAGAGAGCCAGTGTATCGGTGGGATACGCGTCCATATGAAGAGATTTTTGAGACAGGTTTTAGTCCGCGGACTCAAGGTCGGACTCAAAGTGAGGCAAGTTACTACAACTTAGAGCAGTTTGTAAACGGTGGAGGAAGCCCCGCAGAGACCCGTCCTGATGATGGTTCAGTGTTTGTTAGCACAACGAGATCTTCGTGGCGACCAAGGGTCACAGCAAGTTGCATTCTTTATCGCTATCAGATATATGCCCCAGGGGGAATCGATGCGGGGCTGACCCTAGGCTACCGAAATGATTTTCCTAATCAGCGGGAAATTTCCTTTGCGGGTGGCATTTGTCCTCAATATATTCGATCAGCAAGATCATATGCAATTGTAGTCGAGCCCGGTTCACCATTCCCATATTATACCACACCGTGGAATGATATTTACATGAATCATCGCTTCGATCCGAATCCAACTTTGCAGACGTGTACTACTGATGAATTTATGCGCCGTCTAAGAAATCCTGAATGTCCCAGGAATGGGCAGAATCTGATAAGAATCCCCAGGGAGCGACATGTTGAAAAGAGAGATGCGCCATATAAAGAAGAAAGTTATGCCGACCCAGTTTGCAGTGTGGGACATTACATCGAGAGTGCATTCAACTTCAGCGACAGAGAAGAGGCCTCCTACCTGTTTGTTACATCCCTTTTTATTTTGAATAAGATTACTGCAATTACAAATGATTTCTTTATATATATATATATGTGTGAGAGAGTGTAGATGTGTTATTTTCTTAGGAAGTAGAGAACGGTCTAACCCTATTTTTTTACCAAGTGGATGAAGGAGTGTCAACATCTCGAAGGAAAGGGAAATATCATCAAGGAGAGGCCGCAGTCTATAAAAGAACCAAATTACCATCAAGTCATGACGTTGGTGTGTAAGGTTGCTAACATGGTGGTTGTAACCTTGTGTTATTATCATATTTAATTAAATAAATTTAAAAACAAGTAATTGACTTCAACTTTGGTGTAAGAGCGAAACAAGTCAACTTAAAAGAGTATCATTGTACTCCTTTTGAAGGTCATGTATTTAGCTCTTAAGGCACACCTTGGAATAAGGAATTAATTTAAATATTATTGCCAATATATTTATGAGAATCCTTAAGTCGCGATGGTAGAATGAAAATGTTGTGGGGGGGGGGGGGGTAACTCTTTTTTGTTTGAGTTGGGATGGCGGTAACTCCTCACCACCTTTGCCACCGCGTCTTGCATAAACGTCCAAGAAGGATGCATGTAGACGTTTTCTTTTGGTCTTGGCTCGCTTTGAGATATAGGGTGGGCATTCTTCATACTTCTCTCTCTCTCTCTCTCTCTCTGTGGTTGGCATTCCTTGGTTTTTCTTTTTGTCAGGCGTTGCCATGGTCAAGTGCCATTTCCTTTATTTGACACTCTTCTCAAGGGAGGGGGGAAACATTCTTTACTCCTGAGTAATTTTGCCACAGTAACACTCTTCTGGTTTGAGAAGGACCACAAAACATCTGTTGCCATCATTTGGTTCGTTGGGAGGGAACACTAGGAGGACTACCGCATTTCAGTTCCACATTTCCAGGCATGTCTTTTATGTCTTTTAAATTTGTTAGATCATAAATAATGAATAATCCATTACTTCATTTTTGGAATTGATGTGTAATGCTAGTGCATCCATTTAGAATCACATCCTGCCTGATGATTAATGATATCAAATCGTTGCAAAACCCTAGAGTTTCGTTTAGTTGAATTATTTTCTTCCTTACCTTTTTGATCTAGTCGTGGTCACTAGATCTTTCAACTGAGATGTTCTGAGTTTTCTTTCATTACTGCTTAACTTGAAGTATGACCTTACTTTGTTCCTTGTCCTCGAATCTGGGATAGTTCATTGATCTCTTTTCTTGTTATAATTAGTTGGAATTTATTTAGAACTAAAGAGTTCTTTTCAACATCGACAAAAGACTATCATTCCCTCCTCTAGTGAATAAGATTTGAGCACATCATTCTAGATTGTAGAGGAACGACTTATGAGCTGAGCCACTGATAATATAAACTCAAGAGTCAAGTAAATTATTGCCGAGTAAGGGTGAGAGAGCTGATGACATGAGAAACATGCTCATTAATTTTAAATCCTTGGCCAAGGTTATGATGCTTAGAATAAGCAACAGTCAACCATCAAGAATCAGATATACCCTTAGTCAGGACAATCATTCTAGTTAGGGGAACCTATAGAGAAGGATCGACTAGGGAAGTATAGATTCTTGACACCAGACTCAAATGGCAAGATGGTAACTGGGTTTGCTTTATAGATTGCACCTTGCGAAGGGTCGGGTTTCTTCAGTTGAAGAAACACGAGAAACCAATAGGTCTTTGGTTGGGCGGAAAAACCCTTGATGATATTTCTCTTTCCCTCAAATATTGAGACTTGATTCAAGCTTTCTAGTAGGAAGCCTTCAGACTATACTATTTCTTAACTCTCTTTACTTCAAAATATTATTATTCTATAATGTTTATTTCCACTATTGCCAATATATGCTCAATTCATTTCATAAATAATCGAATAGTTAGTAATCAACTGTAGCTTTTAGTTATATAATCTATTAATTGTTCTGTTTCAGTTGCATTTTAAAACAAGAAGTTAGTTATTGGATGTTAATAGTAGTTATTGCTCAAACTATTTATCTTTCCAGTTTGTTATATGTGATGAAACTCTCGCCAGTAAAATTAGTTAGTTTACACTTCAACTGACTATGAAAGTTAGTTACCATTCTTCAACTGTAGATAGTTAGTATGTTACATATGGTATTAGAGCTACTAGGTTCGACATTGAACCTCAAGGCTCATCAAGTAAACATAGAAAATTGAAATCAATCGTTGGTGTTTTCCAGGATGAGGATACGAAAAACACCCCGGAAGAAGACCCGAGACCCCATTTCCATCCGGTTGTGGAAAATTAGGCTTAGATATGATTATTCATGCTGCTCTTTTCCTTTAGATTCGGAAACAATGGCTGAAGCTCTAAAGAGACTTCAAAGAGAGAGAAGAATTTGGACTACCTCTAGGAAAGAAACTATTAAGTCATCTATCCTTGCTGAAACTAGGAAAAAATACAAAGTCAGTTCTGAGAACCTTTTGATTAATAAGATCAAACCCGATACATCTAAGAAAGTTCGTACCCCAACTCCTGGATATAGACTTATTCCATTTTCTGAGTATAGTGATCAGGAGGAACCTATCACAGGCAGTGATAGTGATTCCTAATCATTTTTGTATTAGAATCTATTGCAAGAAGTGATAGCAATTTTGTAAACAAATTTTGTACTGAATCTATCATAGGAAGTGATAGTGATTTTGTAAACAATTATGTATTGAATCTTATCACAGGAAGTGATAGCAATTTTTTAAACAACTTGTATTGAACTTGTCATAGGAAGTGACAACAATTTTGATTGTAATCGTGTAACATTTGACTTGAGTAATAAAAGTCAGAAAATTTTGGTTGTTTATCTGCAATGAAATTTTCTTTAACTTATGTTGAGTAAACTATGGAAATAAATTAAAAGAAAAAAAAAAACTAATTAGAATTACCAAATACATCCAAGAACTTCATTGGAATGGATAATTCCAAAAATGGTTTTAGAGGGGATCAGAATAGCATCAATCCTATGGCAAAGTTAGATCAATTATTGAATATGATGAATGAAACTCAGGGCTGACTAGTCAACCTATAAAGGAAAGTAGAAGGGCAACTGATATGAGAGATGAAAGGTCGTAAATCGAGGAATGACATGAAGATAATTCTAAAACTTTGAGCTTGGGAAACAAAAGAAGTCAATTTCAGCCAATGAACTCTCTATGTATGATATGAAAAGATTTTTTGTCAAAGATGGCGACCACAGCTATTTTACGATCAAAAGCTACTGGAGTTTGAAAATCTTAGGCAGGAGCATTAACTATTAATGAGTATTGGGAAAGGTTTACCTGTTTGTTAAAATATGTTCCATAGTACCAGTAGGATGAAAACTTTCGTGTTCAAAAGTTCATTTTGGGGTTGAACAATCGTATCGGGGGGGCAGTAGATGTTTTGGCGCCACGAACTATGGATGAAGCATATGAAAAAGCTGTTCTACAAGAGCAAAGGTTGAAAAAGGATGATTCCTTTAGGGATAAAAATCGCAACAAAGTCAAATGGAACCAATCGTCTCAGAATTTCAAAAGGAAGGGCTATAGGAACAATCAGTATGACTACAAGAAGGATAAGAAGGGAAATAACAGTACTAGGAAGGATGAAGTTAGTTCAAACAAGGGTTCGGAAAAGAAGGGACAACCAGGGGGATGTTTTACATGTGGAGGAGAGCATTACGCTAACCAATGCCCTACTAGGAATCAAAATGGATAGCAGCAATGTAAGCCTCTACCACCTCAGCAGACAACTTTCCAGCAAAGGATCCATGCTGCAGTAGATAACAAGCAGGTGGAATATCAAGTCATACCCATCGTAACTACAGGTATGCTATACAGGAACCCGATAACCATTTTAATAGACACAGGAGCCACTGAATGTTTCATATCCCCTAAATTGCTTGGTAGATTTCCTAAAAGAACCGGCTTCATTGCCAAATCAAGGACGGTTGAATATGCTAATTAGACTAGAGCTTGGGTAGAGCAGTGTTTGTTTGAAGCTAGGGTAGAACTTCCAGGCTTCACCACAAAAATTAATCTTTACGTAGCACCTCTGGGTTCCTATGATGTGATCATTGGAATGAATTGGTTAAGAGAGCATAGGGCCAAGGTTGATTGTTTTGCAAAGACAGTGGAGTGTGTGGATGACTTAGAAAACATTGTGTTCATTCAAGGAATTCAGCGAGAGGTTAAGGTAAAGAAAATTTTGGCCATGCAGTTAAAAAGAAATAAAAGGAAAGGATGTCAAATATTTGTAGTTAAAATGGAAGAAGTTAGGGAATACAAGGAAAGCCTATTTCATGATGATATGGTAATGCATACACAGAGCAAGGAAGAGGAAATGGAATCTGACTATAAGGAAGAAACCTTGGCTGTAAAATATCCTTACCTTTGGGAATACCAGGATGTGTTTCGGGAGGAGCTACCTGGTTTACCACCTAGAAGAGTGTTTGATTTCTCTATAGATTTAGT
>VDFB02256132.1:37245512-37293796 GCA_007258455.2 Sequoia sempervirens | reverse complement strand
TTTTCTCCACTAACACTTGTCTTTCTTTTGGTGAGAAATGGCCTGGAATCTTGTTAGCTGCTAGGTAATTTGCAATATCTGCATACCATGGGTTTTGAGTAGCAATGAGAAATAGACGTTCATCAGGAAACCTATCATCAAGTACCTCTAGGGTGGTAGGTGTAGTTTTTTGAAGTCTTGACAAGAAATCAACCACCACATTAGCCTGACTTGGCTTATCAATGACTGTGATATCAAATTCTAGCAACAATAGGAGCCATCTTGCTAATCGACTAGATATGGTAGGCTTATTCATGAGGTACCTTATTGCTGCATAATTTGTATGGACAAATATTTGATAACTAGTGACATAATGACAAAACTTGTTCAGGGCATACACAACTGCTAGCAATTCTTTCTCTGTGATAATATAGTTCAATTCAGGGCCTTGAAGATTTTTACTAATGAAATATATGGCATGCTCTATGGAATTCTCTTTCTGTCCTAAAATTGTCCCTATGGTGTAGTGAGAAGCATCTGTGTGTATATCAAAGGGAAGACTCCATTTTGGTCCTTGAAGAACAGGTGCTTGAGTAAGTAAGTTATTAAGCTGCAAGAAAGATTTATCACAGGCCTCAGTCTAGTTAAATTCAGAATCCTTAGTCAATAAGGTATATAATGGACTAGCTATTTTGTTGAAATCTTTGATAAATCTTATATAATATCAAGCATGTCCTAGGAAACTTCTAACATCCTTTTGTTTCATAGGTGTTGGAAAGGTTAAAATGACTTCTATTTTTGCAGGATCAACTTGAATTCCTGCTTGAGAAATATGATGGCCTAGAACAATTCCCTCTTGCATCATCATAAAACACTTCTCACTATTCAAAAAGAAATTTTTCTCCTTACATCTTTTCAACACTTTTTCCAAGTTTGCTAATGCTTCTTAATAAGTGGCTCCATAAGTGGTGAAGTCATCCATGTAGATCTTCATAGAATCATGAGAAATATCAACAAAAATATTGATTACTTCCCTTTGAAATGTTGCAGGTGCATTACATAGGCCAAAATGTAAGACATAGTAGGAAAAAGTGCCCCATGGACTGGTAAAAGTTTTTTTGTCTTGATCCTTAGGGGAAATTCTAATTTGATTATACCCACTATATCCATATAGAAATAAGAAATACTTTTTACTAGACAATGAGTCTAGCACTTGATCAACAAATGGCAGTGGAAAGTGATCCTTTTTAGTTGTTGTGTTCAGCTCCCTGTAGTCTACACAAACTCTCCATTTTCCACCATTATTAGGAACAATCACCAGTGGGGATACCTATTGACTGTCTGAAATAGGATAGATAAAACTGGCATCAAGAAATTTTTGGAGCTCTTGTTTAACTATTTCCCTGAGTGTTGGGTTGATTCTTCTTTAAGGTTGCCTAACAGGTGAACAATCTTCCTTAATGTAGATCCGATGAGTACATAGTTGAGGATCTATCCCCTTCATATCCCCATAGTCCCATGCAAAAGCTCTGTGTTGAGCTTGCAGCATTGTGGCTAGGGCAGTTTGTTGAGATTGAGGTAGCTTATTATTGATATGTAGACAATGGCCTGGAGATACTTCTATCTACTTGGTAAGATCATTTATTGAGGTTGCTAATAAAGGTGGTGTTTGTATGTCATATAGTAGTAAATTGTGATGGCTCTCAGGATTCAGTTGCTATAGGAAACATTGCTGAGAATGACTGTTTAAAACAGATGGGCTATTTAGATCATGGATGAACTGCAAAATGTGTAGAAGTAGGCCATCCTCACTCTGAAGCTGGGAAAATGGATTAGTTTGCAACATCATTAGCTGAGCCAATGAATTGACTTCTTCAGTTTCCTCTCCTAAATCTAGCCAAATTGGTTGAGACAAGTCTGGCAGAGGCTGTGCATGTGGGTATAAAGCCAATTTCTTTCTTGAGTGACCATCAGAAATTGTCATGTCCCCTGAACGAAATCCTATAAGAGCATTAGTTGTGGCTAACCATGGTCTACCTAGGATGATAGGATATCTACCCAAAGTTTCCTTAGTGGAAAATATGGTGAAATCTACTAGGTATTCCCAAGACTCAAGGGTGACAATGACATCTTCTACCACTCCATTAGGTGTTACTGTGGAACTATCAGCAAGCTACAAGATGGTAGGTGTAGACCAAATATTTGGGATATTCAAACATTCCATGGTGTGCTTGGTCATTACATTAATGGATGCACCAAGGTCAATCAAAATATTCTTTACTATCTGACCATTGATATTTATTTTTACCACAGGACTCCCAGGGTCAGTATATTTTGGAATGACTACCTTCCCTAACATAATATCTACCAGTTGTCCTAGAACATGGATAGTTTGGGGATCCTTTTTCTTTCTTCCTTTTTTCTTTAAATAGGCCTCCTTAATGCCTTTTCCATAAATTAGAACATCTTTAATAGCTTGAAAAAGAGGAATTTGAATTTGTACATTCTTTAGCTGATCCAAAATATCAAAGGTAGGCTTTTCCATGGTCTTGGATGTAGTAATTTGCAATCTCTAAGGAAAAGGAGGTTTAACCTGAAGCTACAGGACATGTTCCTTAGAGGTCCTATCTTGTACAGGTGTATGTTCAACAAGATTAATAGGTTGTACAGAGGTAGAGTCTAGAATCTCTGTAATTATAGGTGGTGGTGGAGCAGGAAGAGTAGTTCCAGACCTAAGATAGATATCATTTATATTTAGGGCATAAGCTAGATATTGATTGGCTTCTGCAGAATACATAGGTTGTTGTTGTTGCTATTACATATTATTATGATTTTCCAATGGTTGAGCAGGCATATGCATTTGTTTTGGAGGGCCAGTATTTGATGCAGGCGCTGCAGGAGGTAGCATGAGGGCCGAAGGTTGTGGCTGCAGAAGTTGCAGGAATCTAGGGGATTGGTTCTACCATTGCTGAGAACCTCTCCATTGAGGATTTTGTTGCTAGTCATCTAGAGGTGGAGTCCATTGTCCTTGTGGTTGCTACCAACCTCCTTGACAAGGTGTCCATTGAGGGCTTTGATAGTTAGGCCAGTTTGGTTGAGGTGCATTCCAAGGTGGGGATGGGCCATATGTAGGTTGCCATTGGTTATTGTAATTAAAATAAGGGTTACCAAAAGTAAAAGGGTCTTGAGGCATACCTTTTCTTTGAGCCCATGGTCGCCTTTGTGCAACAAAGAATACTTGGTCATCATCACCTTCTATCATCTTAAAATCAGTGGGTAACTGCTTAGCTTCCATATTAGCCACCATCTTACATCTACAATCATGTTTCTTCTGTCTACAATGTGGACAGAACTCAGCCTAAATTGCTATAGCTTCCTCATGTTTCTTCTGAGCTTGCAAAGTATCCAACTATGTAGCCATGTTGTTTATGATGTCTTTCTTGAAATCAAACAAAAAATTTGTGATCTCCATTCATGAAACTTCATTGGAAGAAGATTTTCCCACTGTGGCTTGATGACCTCTACCCTTCTTAATATTTGCTCAAGAGTAGTTGAGACATATTTTCTTGATATCATCCCATCTCCTCCTCCCATCAAGTCCAAGGAATCTATATAGGTATCATTGATTCCCCTTAGAAAAATTATTTTTTGAGATTCTTCATTGAGAGTATGGTATGAATTCTCTTTTAGGGAAAACAAGAATCTTGAGATATAATCTTCCAGGCTTTCATACTCCTTTTTTTGGATTCTGAATATATCATCACCCTTACTACCACTTTTACAATATTCCTTGTATTTCCCAAGAAATTTTGTTTGCATGGCTGCCCAACTATCAACAACACCCCTTCCCAAACTCATAAACCATCTGAAAGCTCCCTCCTTCAAGGTAGCAGGAAACAACTTCAGCTTATGAGCATCTGAAGTGTAATCATAGCTGCAACAAAGGATGTCAAACTTAAACAAGAAGGTTTTTGGGTCCTCTATAACTAGTCCATAGAACTTGGGAAGTAATGAAGAAGGAATATTCTTAAGGTTGTCATTATCTTGTTGAGGAATGATGGGGAATTCAAAAGTAGGAGGTCAATTAGGTGGATTATGTGCCATAGTTTCTTGATTGAGTATCAAAGAAAATGGATTTTCTTTAGGTTCTTTGTCAAATAGATCAAATGGCAGTTCAACAAGCAGGTTTTCAGCAAATTGATTGATATCTTGGTATCTTCCTTCCTCAAATAAACCATAAGCTAGTTCAAGAGTATTATCAATGAATGGAAGGTTGTTGAGGAATCTTCCCAAAGCGTCTCTTCTTCTATGCTTGCAATAGAACTAACTGTATTTTGAAGGAATTTTGAAAATACTTGGATAAACACACTAAACTAATTCCAACAATGACTATAATAGGCTCTTAGCTTGACACCATCATCGGCAATGGCGCCAAAAATGGTCCTACCCACAAAAGGATATACTAGTCACGACAAATCCTAATCTGGGAATTGGACATTCCAGCAGGCGACTAACATCTTCTCATGGTCATTCATTTACATTGTCAAACCAGGGAATGCATACTTGAAATGGAGCGGCACTATATGTGCACTAAGTACCAATTCTAGTCACGATTTACTAGAAATAAATGCATGGAAAGGAATTCTACTCACACTCACAAGAATGTAATACAAAGCCTTCTAAACTTAATCAAATTAGAAATCATGACAACTATTACTAAGCAACAAACTATAAATCTGCCTTATGCTGCAGGAACAATATAAGACTGAGTTTGCACTCAAACTTTCAAGAATGAAATCTAACTCATAATCAATAGGAAATAAACAACTAACTACATATACTTACTAAGTGGGCCCCCTCAACAAGCATCAACAGGCTTATACAAGAATTAAACTCAGAACTCCATCAACTTTTATTCATAATCTTGAAATCTAGTACATTGATTATTCTTCCTGTAAGAGAATTAACACAAGAACACTACTTATTATAATACTAATTCTAACACATACTGTTCTGTTGCTCACTCATGCAGGAGGAGAACTTATTTATATTAGAAGAACAACTAACTATCTAACTCTATCAGAGAAAGACGTGGACATGAATACATCTTGAAATCGAGGAACATATTTCTCATAAATGAAAGCATATCCATTGAACATGATTCAGAGAGAATCTAGCATTCCACTCTTCCTAGATTGATGATCATTTAGATTTCTTCCCAATGACCCAGTCAGAGAGTCTTCACTGGAACAACTCCCCTGACGCCGTGTTGGAAATGGACTTTACTGCAAGGCCGAGATCTATTGCGCTTGACTCCTTCATGCTTCCTTCGACCACCTATGATGCACAAGGCAAAAAAAGTGAAAAGAAAGCATGCATGGAAACCAACACAATACATTCATTAATCACTCATTATATCCATTTCATCATTCAAAAACCACATGCATTATACCAGTCATTTGGGAAGTCAAATAGGGTAATTAATATGGACACATGGATATCAAGCTGCAGGAATATAGGAATGTGTGGCTACAAGATTCTACCCGATTTTGAATAAAAAGTCTTTAATAAAAGTGTTAAAACAACCATCAGTAATAAAAGCTAGGGTATTAAAAATATATTATAATACTCAAATTATGAGCACATTTTAGGCTCATCAATCATCATAAACAACCACGTGAAACTTGCCACCGATCTGGAGATTTTTGGCACCAAGAAATTCTATTCACTGGACTGACGAAAATCTTGGTGGAAATTTCAAACAAATAGGCTATTGGCTAATTAGATACCCAAACATTGAATTTTTTGCATGGAGTTACTGATGTTAATACATACTTGCAACATATGAGACTATTTAGTTGAAAATCAAAATTGTAATGAATATGTAATTTGGGGAGACTTATTTTTTATTAAATGGCTACCAAAGTGGTTAAATATTTGAATATGTATTTGGTCTTTAACAAACAAGACAAAGTACTTGTACTTCAATGAAAATTCACAAAGAAGTACATATTCAATTTTGTTTCATGATCAAAATCCTACTAATGGACACTTTGAGCCGCTTGTCTCAAGAAGAGGAAATCCATAAGAAAAACAATTGAACCACTATAAATACTCCCAAAACAATGCAAAGATTAATTCAATAGCTTCAATGTCAAATTCATGTAACCATGGAATATCAACAACAAAATCTGAATTGCATAATATCATAGATGCATAGAATTATGAAGCACGAAAGGTAGAGGAAGATATTTCAATCGAAACAATATTGAAAAATAATAATAGGGTATGTGTATGATCATCATGGGAAAAACAAGCCCTTAAGTGGCAAAAAATTCAGAAAAATCAAAGTTAGGCAGCTTGATGTAAAAATTTGAATAAGTTATCTATATTATTTCAAACATATGTAAGAATAGAATCTCTAGCAAAATGAATGTAGTTTCTAAACTACTAGGTTTATTTAGTTTTTTAAAATCTATTTGGTGAAAATTTGAAATTTCAATGCAGTAGTACTTAAATTTCAGGGAAAAAATAAGTAGGTGTTTGTCTGACCACCCTAACTATAATAAAATGATAATATTTTTTAATAATATTTTTTATAGAAGTAGAAGACTCATGTCCCAATGTGATGCACTTTTTTGTAAAATTTTTCCAAGTAAATAATTAATTATAATTTTTATTACAACTTAAAAATATAAAGTGTGTATGTCGACCACCTTAACTTGGTCAAAATTTCATGAAATTCATTTTTTTTTAATCCCACAAAGTGTGAAGCATGGGAATGTGACTCATGTTTCAAATTCAAAAAAAATATGATATTTGAAAGTTATAAAGATGGTTTTCAATCAACCTATGATCAAGACTTTTTCAGTTCAATTCAAATAAGAAAATGAATAGTAATTATTTATTAAACTCAAAGTAAAAAGATGAGTGTTATATTGGTTGACTTAGGAATCTCAGCACAAAACCCTTTTTTTTCATCAATTTTGGGTAAAAAGATATCATCACTCCCTTACCCTACATACACCCATCCATGTGCCACTTTTGGCCCATCCTTGATCCACACATGTTAACATGTTCAGTCCTTTTATATACATCATAGGTGATTTCCTTTTTGACTCTTTACAATTACTATTACACATGTAGTACATATCTATGAAACTACAAAATGAAATAATTGAACATTTTCTAAATCATCTAGAATGAAGTTGTCCCAAAGTTTTATTTTCATATAGATATGAACTAGACCTACAAAATATTAGAAAGTATTGCATGAGTTAATTATCATTTAAGTACATATTTGCAACAAATGTGAATATCTATTGTGTATTGATTTTATTTCCTGGCAGTAATTTGGAGGCTCTCACCCAATGGCTTGCCACTTCTATTCCAATGGATCCATTGCATTTTCCAAATTCCTCTTTGTCCCACCTAACGGATTTGCTCACTTGCTTGTTGCCTTGGTTTGAGGCTTTCTTCCTATGTGTCTTACATGTGACTTAATAGTGGACCTTTCTGCTATGAAAGGATATTTTTTGGGTGAAGATGTGTCACCTAGCCCTTCACCAGTGTTTTGGGGGTGCCCTTACATGAATAGTTTTTGTTAGAGACATACTTGTTGTTGTTGGGTGCTTTAAGGTGTGCTTTGGTGAATCTCAGTTTTACTTCTAAGGCTACATGTTCTTTTTGTTAGGTTGTTTTGGTTGAGTTATGGTGAGGCAATGAAGCCCTCTTCTGCATTCGTGTGTTATTCCAGTAATCTCCCTTGGTCAAGAGGTCTTAGATTGCATTGAGTATTTCTCTAAGCTGGGTCTTACCTGTAGATTTTGTTGATTTTGGCCTTCTCTTTCTAATTTGCATCTTTGGATTTCAAACCAGTGGAAACCTTTGGTGGAGGGTAAGATTGGAATTTACCCTTATGCCAGAGGTTTCTTTATTGTTTGTTTTAATTTTGTTGAGGATAGACAGACTATCTTGGATCATGGTGTGTGGGATTGGGACTCTCATCCCCTTTCCTTAAGACCTTGGGTTCATTCTTTCAACCCTTTGAAACAACCCCTTAATGTTATGCTTGTTTGGGTGAGATTGTCATATCTCCCCTTACAGTTTTGGTGCCCTTCTACTTTTGAGGGCATTGGTAATGCTCTGGGTTGGTTCTTGAATGTGGATATCACTTCCAAAAACTGCATCCACACCTCTTTTGCTAGGATATTGGTGGAGATTGATTTATATCAAAGGGTATGGTGAAGTTGTGTGCTTCAAGTTGGTGACTAGTCTTGATCTCGACTGAGTGGACTATGAGAAGGAATTATTTTCATTGAAAATGTTGTTTTGATCTTGAGGTGTTTATGGGACATGATGTTCTATTAATCTTGAAATTTTATTTTTCAAGATTGAACTCAATAATTGCATCAAATGTGTGGACAATGATTCTGGATTGCCCACACAACTAAAGGAGAGGAATTGGGTCCAAAATGCAAATTTCTACACTCAATATTAATGTAAATGGAATCCAATATGCTAAAATTGATGTAATAATGCAATAAACTAAAAAAGATGATTTATTGATATTAAACATAAGAAATGCAAAGTTTTGAAAACACACTATGATATGCAAAAAGACCTAAGAATGCAAGTAAGAGATGAAATAACTGAACAAAATTGGAGAGGTGCACCTAGAATCTGAAATATAATGTGGAGAGGCTTTGGAATCCTACAGAGTTGATTGGGACACTAATGCCAAGCTAGGTGATAGTCTAGTTTCGGGAAAATCAACTAGAATAGGTATCTACCAAATGGTATCCAAAAATGTAGAAACCACTTTTTAGGCCTAGTAGTGGAAATAATTTTCCATAGATGGTGGCTTAGTCCACCTTAGATTTTAGGAATTTTGGGATAGGATCTTGTAGCTTCAGGTTATACTTGCTTTTCTGACAGGTGTCTGATCTTGATTTTGTAGAAAAATAGGCTAAAAAGAGTCTCAAACATCAACTAGGGTTATGTTTACTTTGATAGATTGTTGACCACTTTTTGACACCAAACTCCTTGATATATTTGCATAAAAAAATTCTGCAAACACACATGCAAAGAGAGAAGGGTTAAGGGTTAGAGTATAGGGGTTTTACTTAGTCAAACCCCACTTTGGTAATCAAAACCTATGAAATGAAATGAAATGAGAAGAGAATGACAAATAGATATAATGCAATGTCATAAACTTACCAAACCTTGATATAGAAATTGAAGATATGTAATGAAGTGCTCCAATGGATGACTTGATTATGCTTAGAGTGCTTGAATACTTGAAAGATTGAATGCTTAATGAGTTTTGAGATTGCAAGAGATTAGGAGATTGAAATGAAAAATGAGGAGAAAACCTGTATTTATACTTGATTTTACAATATTTCTCAAAAACAACACATCACAAGCTGACTGAAGGATTAGAGAATAAAATCCTTCCAAAAAATTTAAATAATTTTGATTTTTGTGCCAAATAGGATTACGTCACCCCTATTGGCTTACTTAGTCCCACCTAAGTAATTTAAGTGTTTTTCAAAAAAAAGGTCATTATTATTTTTTTAATGGGAATATCCTCAAGAACACACTTAAGAATGGCCAAAAGTCTAGAAAAGAATGAGATTTTGTTACAAATCTTTACAACACTTTGAAATAACACATGGTAAGTGATAAAAAATGTTATTTAAGTGAATTATGATGAAAAGGTTCTTGAAAAGTGTGAAAGCAAGTTACAACACTTCACAACACCTTTACAAGACATCCTAGAAGTCTTAATGTTTCATAAGGGTCCAAGACCTAATTTGAATGTGTTGGGCACATTACAACACTAATTCTAGGTGAAATCAAGCCAAATTCAAAGGGAGACTCAAATGAGCATAAAAATGTCAACTATACATTTTTTGGTGACACATTAAGCCTGTACTTTAGTGAGAGGATGAACTTGCTTCATACTCATGAAAGTAGCCCAACATGCACATCGAGAGGGATCAAAATGCCCTCATGCTAGTAAGATGAGACAACAATAATCAAGAGAGATGATCAAGCCCCTAGGATCAATATCTCATGGCAAACAAACATAAATGCAAAGGAACACACATGAAGAGGATAAAATGGAATGAATGAAAGCTTAGATCATTTTTCTAGCCCTTTGTGGATTGAACCTAGGCTATTTATTTGGAACAAGAAATGTGTACTCACTCTGTGGCGACTAACTCATTGTTGTCCACCAAGTGAGAAGGCCCAAGTATACTCACTCTAGGACCACAAAACTTTTGGTTGTTTGTAGGGTGAGAAATCCACAACATACTCACCTTGGGGCCACAAAAATTTGGTTATCTGTGGGATGAGAAATCCTGAAAGGTGGCTATGGGAAAAATTTGTGCATCTGAAAGGGCTTTCCCACTCAACCATATGAAATTTATACCTCCTAATAACTTTAATAAGGTGCCACAAAGACAATTCCATTTCATTCTTCATGAGACAAGTAAGCTTTGTATGCTTAGAACTCATGAACAAATGCAATGGCACCATAGGCATGCAAGTTGTGTTATGCAAGGTGCCCATGTAAATGAAAAATGCAACATGCAAAAGATGTTTAGATGAGTCTTGTTAAGTTTATGTGAAGTCTATAACTTAGGGAACATTGTGTCTAATGTCTCGAAGAGAAGACCAATCAAATAATAAAATATTTACAACTTAGGGGATGTAGGCATTAGGCCACCTAGAGGAATGTAATATGCTAAGATAGATCACACCTATGAAGAACATCACACCTAATGTAATCCAAAAAATGATAGACACATCGTATAAAGTAACAAGGCTGCACTAAGAACCAAGAAAAATATAAAATGAATAATGCCAATGTATGTCCCACTTTAAAGGAATTGCTACACACCATTCTATGAGCAATTACTTTAAAGTAGTGAAAAATCAAAAATAAAACAAGACATGAGAACCAACTTGGAAAGCCCCTATGCCAAGTCATATATTTTTGAGTAAGGTTGCATCATGTAAAGGAAAGGGAAAGAGGGTTTCAAAAAAGAAAGAGGGGTTTCCCCAAAACATAAACATATAGGGGTTCTATGGATTTGGGGTTGGTATGTTTTTGCTGCAATGTTTTATTAAAGAGCTTGAAAACTGTCATCATTCCCCGATACACATAGAACTAGAAGAATGACACAAGGAAGAGCAAAAGAAATAGAAAAATAATATCCATTTTGGTCTACATAGAAGAGACATTGTGGTCTCAATGCTGCATCATCCCCAAAAGGAAAATTACAAGAAAAAAATAATGAAAAGGTGAAAGAAAAGAAAAAAAAACTTTTAGGTCAACATGAAGGAGACATTTCAGTCTTAATACCTTAATACCCATCCCAAAAAAAAAAAAAAAAAAAAAAAGAAAGAAAGGGAAAACAACCTTTTGGGTCAACATGGAAGAGAAATAGGTTGTATCTAGACTTTGCATCATCCCCAAAAGGAAAAACACAAAACAAAACAAAAAGAAAGTGTAATGTACAATATATAGAAGAATGGAGATACAAATAGAGGAAAACATCAAACGTCATGTTACAGGGGGAACACAATACACACATAGAAAAATAAATACTAGTAATGAAAAGTCAATTCAACCATCAAGAGAGTCATCCACCTCCTAATCTCAATTGGTGTAAGCAGAAGGTGAATAATGCAGCCAAGGAACAAGGACATTACTAAGACAAGGCTAGTAACTTATTTCCCTCACTTAGTGTAAGGAAAGAATGATCCAAGATAGGTGATGGGAAAGGGTCATCTAATAGTGAGAAAAGAATATTCTACTACTATTGCATGATAAAAGGAATTGGTAATGTCTTAAGGATTTATTGGATAGAAATTATCTCTATTAAAGTGATACTTTCTCAATATTTCTTTGAATTGGCAACACTCATTGCTTCGATGTCCTAGAAAATGATGATATGCACAATATGGAACATTAGCATCTTTAGGATATATGACCAACCTATTCATAGGTGGTAATAAGACGAGTTCATGATTTAGGATAATTTTCAATTTCCTTTCACGTTCAAGTTGGGGATGGAGAGGAAACTTTAGTTTTTTCAACTTATAAGTTCATTTTCATTTACTAGATTCACCCTTTTCATGGATTGAAGGAGGAATAGGACACATGGGGATCTTGTCATCCTTGTAATTGGTATCATGTAAGGGTTGTTCATGAGGAAACATGACATTCAAATTAGGAGGGGAATCAAAGATCACCGTACCATCATAATGAAGTCTCCAATATTCTATAGGAGGCTTGCTATCTTGAGGAGGATCTTTATAACCTAACCTTTTTTTGTTTTCATTGGTTGTTCTTTGTTCTAAATGTTGATGAATGCCATGTTCAGTTGTTGTGTCAAATACTTGTTTGCTTGAGATGGTAAAACCTTTGCCATAAGTTTCTTCAAGGTTGATTGGTGTGTTCGTAACTTTGTTATCATAGATGGTTGAGGAGTTGCTTGGTTAGAGAAACTAGGTACACTTATGGGAGGGAACTTAGGTCCTCCATTTGTTTCAAGATGTAAGTATCCAAATGTATCAAGAGGTGAGATGGTAGGAAGGTCTTGTTGTTTCATGGATTGATTAAAGAATCTATTGGATTTAAGGTTTTCAAGGCATTCATTTAAGAACTTATTCATGGTATTGTCATTTTCTCCAGTGATGTCAACAACACAAGGGGGACATTCATGAGGATTTGAAGGAGCACGAGGAAGCTCAAGGTCATTAGGATCAATTCCAAAGGCACAATTTGACATGTCCATTGAAAATTTTAATGACATCCAAAACATATTAAAGAAAAAAATCTACTCTAAAAAAAATCTCAATGCAATAAACAACAAATTTGGAAAGTATGATAGAAGACAATAATAGAAAGCAAAAATGCAAAAAATTCCTAGAAAATGCTAGAAATTACAATGCAAAATGTGGAGGACTAAGTCGCCCAGTGTGGTGAATTAGTCCCAGTGATGATTATTTTATGATTTGAATACAATTCGATGTTTTTCAGATGAACAAATACAAGCACAATATGCAAATGCATAATTTTTATTATTTTCAATGAAAAATGATGCAAAAATCCAAGCTTTATGAGTTTTTCACTAATGCAATTTTGAAAACTCTAGGATGCAATTTAATCAATGAAACACTTAATGCAATGAAAATGGAAATGAAACCTACGATACTCTTGAAATCAAAAGTAAAAATGTTCTAAGGTTAGGTTCACCAAAATGTAAACAATGATTTTGGATTACCCAAGGTTGCCTCTAACACTTCTAGGTTTTTCACCTAAAACGAGAGGAATTGGGTCACAAATGAAAATGTCTACACTTAAGATTAATTTGAATGGAATACAATATTCCTAAATATGATGTACTAATGCAATAAACTAAAATAAAGATGATTTATTGATGTTAAACCTAAGAAATGCAAAGTGTTAGAAAACACATTGTGATATGAAAAAACACCTAAGAATGCAAATAAATGATGAAATAACTAAAAAAAATTGAAGAGATGTGTCTGGAATCTAAAATATAATGTGGAGAGGCTTTGGAATCCTATAGAGTTGACTGCAAATGTTGATTGGGACACTTACACCAAGCTAGGTGACTTAGTCTAATTTTGAGGAATATTTGCTAGAACAAGAATCTACCAAATGGATAACCAAAAATGAAAAAACCACTTTTTAGGCCTAGAATTGGGACTAATTCACCTTAGATGGTGACTTAGCCCACTTGTATGTTTCAAGAATTTCAGGATAGGATCATGTAGCTTCAGGTTTGCAATTGCTTTTTTGACACATGTTCGATCTTGATTCTGCACAAAATGGGTTAAAAAAAATGTCCAAGCTTCAACTAGGGTTATGTTGAATTTCATGGATTGTTGACCACTTTTTCACACCAAAATCTTTGATAAATCTACATATAAATTCTGCAAACACACATGAAAAGTGGGAAAATGGGTTAAGGGTTAAAGTATAGGGGTTTTCCTTGGTCAAACCCCACTTTGCTAATCAAACCCTATGAAATAAAATGAAATGAGAAGAGAAAGGTAAATAGATAACATGCAATTTCAAAAACTCACCAAACCCTTGATATAGAAATCTAAAGATATGCAATGAAGTGCTCCAATGGATGACTTCATTATGCTTGGAGTGCTTGATTACTTGAAAGATTAAATTCATAATGAGTTATGATATTGCAAGAGATTAGGAGATTGTGGGAGATTAATTTAAATGAGGAAAAAAACCCTTATTTATACTTGATTTTACAATATTTCCCAAAAATAACACATTGTAGGCTAACCTCAAGGGTTAGCGAATAAAATCCCACTAGAAAAGTGAAATAATTTTGATTTTTGTACCAAATAGGACTAAGTTTCCCCTATTGGGGACTTAGTCCCACTTAAGCAATTTAAGTGGGTGTTAGGAATTAAAGGGAATTAAATGTTGTTTAACAAGAATATCCTAAAAAAAACACTTAAGAATGGTCAAAAAGTGCATTAAGGAGACATTTAAACATGAGAAAGGGTTGAATTAGTGATGACAAGTCTAGAAGAGTGTGAGAGTTTGTTACAAATCTTTACAACATGTTGAAATAAGACTTGGCAAGTGATAAAAAGGGGTTATTTAAGTGACTTATGATGAAAGAGTCTTAGAAAAGTGTGCAAGTAGGTTACAATAGTTCACAACACCTTTACAAGACATACTAGAAGTATTAATGATTCACAAGGGTTTAAGACCTAATGTGAATGTGTTGACCACATTAGAACATTAAATCTAGGCAAAATCAAGCCAAAGTCCAAAAGAGAGACTCAAGTGAGCATAAAAATGTAACTATACAAATTTTAGGGACAAAAGATGGATGATTGTGCCTCAAACATCGTTTGGGATCAACTTGTTGCATTTCTTTACTTTTAGAATGATAAAAAAATTTACATGTTCATTGATGACTATTTCTAGTTACATTTGCATCATTAATGTTTTCAATATCTTATTTTTCTACCAATACTTCTACCTTTCTAGCATACCTTTGTCAGTTAGCTTCATTACTAATACTTCTACACTTCCCCTACTCACTGAGTAACATTTCCTTCCATATAAGAAAATAAATTCATATTACCATACTTAAGCAATAGTTTGGTTTAAATTTTTAAATCAAGATTTTTTTTTAATATTATTTATATATTATTATATTAATATATTATAATAGTATAATATATTATACTATTTTATTATGTTATATTAAAATATTAAAGCAATATTATTATTTTATTACATTATTATATTATAATTATTTAATCATTTTAATTAACACTTTTTTTATCATGAGGATCCCTAAAGGGAAAGACGAGAATATACAGTGTTATATAAATAGTTAATTATTTTGTTGTCCACAAGCTACACAACTAAGAAAAATATTTTTTAATATTTTTTGTCTAATTGAGATTGCACATCTGGTGGCATTGCCTTCCAAATTAAAAAATGACATTTTTATTACCATATAAAATGAATTGTTACATTGAGAGTAGGGAAAAATTAAACCCCCCCCTCCCTCAGCGAAGGTGTAAAATCCTAGTGAATCTTGGCTAAGTTCTATAATTTTCCTAGTGAATATTTCCTTTTATTTGAAAAAAATATTAATTTTCTTCGTGAATCTATGCTCATTATTAAAAAAATTGTAAAATCTAGGTGAAACTTAAAGAATGATTGGTAAAAGTAATAATCACAGTGGTGAATCCTAGTGAATAATCACTAAAGAGATTAATTACAATGGTGAATCTCTCCTTTAAAAATTTGCACAGTTTGTTGGCATAGTTGCCCCATATTTTTTTGTTTTCTGTAATATTAAAGTAGGGACTCGGGGAGAGTAGCATCCATTAACTATTAAAAATGTATTGGAACACGCATGGTTTAAGTATTTTTTTAAAATCTCACTTTAAAAATAAGACTAAATGAAAAGTGAAATGTTACCATTGATTATCTTTTTAATCGAATGGTTGTAGGTTCATTCCACAACCTAATATGCACATGCTTTTTAAAAGGGTTATTGAGGCCCGAACTTTTTTTTGGGCCACATGATTAAATCTAATCATGTGGACCAAAAAAAATTGTAGGCCTCAACAAGCCTTTTAAAAGGCACATGCATATAGATCACGAAATTAACCTGTAGCCATCCAATTAAAAAACTAATTGATGATTGGATGACAATAAATAAAAGCCTTATTCAAGGCTAAAATATCCCTAAAATTAAATGGTAATTTATTATTAGTGGTGATATTGCCTCAAAATTAATGGTATCAATATAATGTTACTAGCAAATATAATTAATATTTGTAATTACATAATAAACTACTAGCAAATCAGTTCCAATGACTCATCATTTACATGATGAATCAAATTCAGTTTATTAGTTTAAAAAATAATGCATAGGTGAATTAATTGAGACAAAATTATTTTTTGTAAAAACCTGGTGAATCAGTCTTATTTTTAGCATGTACTATTTTCCATTTCTAGAGGTCTTGATTTCAATTATTCACCAATTGGTGAAGATTCGCCACTAAAGTTTTCCTTGATCAAGAGGGGTTTATAATGGCATCTAGTTTAAGTTTTTTCTTTGTACATAAAAAATTTCCTTGAGATCATGATTTAATTTTTCTAATCGTGGTAATTATTTTCATATGTATTATGTTTTCACAAATTGTTCTAATGTTATTATTAGACTGTATTAAACTAGAATTAAAAAGTCATATAAATGACACATATGGATATAAATTCTTCGATAACTATTTAACAGTTTTATCATGTCGATATATTTAGACTTCATTTTTCTTTTATATATTCTATTTTGGGTGATTGGGCTTTCATGTTCTCTATGTTATATTATTGTTTGATATATATCATTTATGACAGCTATTATGGTTTGTGTTTTTTATGATAAAAACTCACTTCAAATAAATCTCAAGTAGATCTTTTTCTATGTAGAATGTGTGTGTGGTTCTAATATTTTTTGTTAGCTCTAATTTTATTTGTCATTGAAGATTCCATGGTACAAATCCCTTATGAGACCTATGCTAGTCCATGTGTTAGATATCTTGAAGCATCTTTGATGTTTTTGTTCTCCTCTGGCTTTAATCATAACAAAGTTAAAAGAATATCTGATAGCTCACATTTTTGGCATTAAATGATAACATAGCTTAAATTATTTTTGATAAATTTTATATTCTCAATGTTGCAGAGTTTTTTGGTTTAGAACATTTTTTATAACCCCAAATTTTTCTATTTTGTAACATAATGAGTAATGTTCCTTTGATATCAAATCTTTTTTAGCCTTGCAATATAGGTTTCATGTGTATTCATTTTACAAGACACTTATAGCCTTAGATACAAGCACCCATGGAGGATTCTTGTTTCTCAAGAGGAATGCTCTTGAATTCCTACAACCATTAGTAGCTTTCTAGCATGCCTTGTTCTTTTCTTCTTGCAAGAAATATATTAGTCACATATTTTTCACATGTTTGCTTACACTTAGGTCTTCTCACTCAATAAAGAGGTCTACAACAACACTAGTTTTTTGAAAAACTTAGTGGTTTTCCAATATCTAATCATGTATTCTCAGTTTTGATTTTATATTTTTAGGATGATCTTTCATCTGAATTTTAATGATCTTGGAATACACAACACTCAAATGAAGACAATTATTTTTAAGAGTTGTAATATAAACATATAGTGTATGTTCAAAACAACCATGCATGGTCCTATTTTCACTGGTTTGATAACAATAAGACACTTCATACAATCTCACTCTTAATATTCAAAAGGTCATCATTATACTCAATAGCCCACAACTTAAAATTACGTCGACTCACACAGCCGTGTCACCCCCTAGAGGGTGTCCATTTTTTTTCTTTTATAGGCATGTACTCAAAGTGATGGAAGTTGTAATGCCCCGCCACGCAACCCTATAGGAAGTTGCAATTCACTACTTAAATGCACCAAAAAAACTTTTTTGTTTAAGTACAAATAACATGTAAGTTGAATACACATTGCAACCAACCTATAAGGCCAGGAAACAAGGATTACTTTAAAACCCAAACAACAACAAACATTAATATAAACTGAAACATTAATCACTTAAGGAAATGAGACAACATACATTCCATATAAGATAACTTACAACGAAGGATAAGAAATACCAAAAGATTTCAATTAACAATATTTAAACAATAAGATTACAACACTCATTCCCTGAATGAGGTAATTCCAATGAGCATAATTACAAATTACAAATTCCACCTCAACGACAAATGAGGGGTAAAATAATATAAGATCAACTAAAAAGAACGAAGCTAGAAAGGCAACTGCATCCAACGAGCTCTCCAACATGAAAGACTCACCCCACGAGCAAGAGAAAAAAAACCAACAGAGGAAGGTGCACGTTCCACCCAACCAAGTGAAACCAAAAGGCTCACCCCTTGTGCTAGGAGATAGTAACAAGGATTTCCTAGACAAGACCATCTACCTCTAGACACAGGCTAGCACAACTAAACTAAAAAAAGAACAAATACCACATCACTTAACATCGTGGTTACAATGCTTCTAGAGTACAAAATCGAGTACAATCACTGTACAAAATAAACTAATGGTACAACACCATATCGACTGCTGTCATAGGAGGAGTGTCATCGCAAAGGCTGCATTATTTATCCAAAGGTGTTCTTCCTAGGTCCCAGCCCCCCTCTAGGGATATCCTGGTAACCTCTCACGAACCCGGTGCCATATGCACACCAGAGCGGAATCGGTTATCTTTTGAGAAGACAAGATAACGATCTTGCCATTCCAGGCCTTCCCGACTCATCTCTAGTCTCGTACAAGCCCTTGAGCCAATGAGCAAGGCTAAATTATCTTATTAATGTTCAAAGCTACTCTTTCCCTAGTAAGTTATTTTAATTTTCACTTAATTAACTGACTCTCACATGAGTTATCCTGGAACCACTTTGGGCCTGGTGCTCATTTGAAAGCCACTCCCCTATCGACAACACATAACTCAACCACATGCCAAGGGTAGCCAATGCACTAACACTTATCATACATAATCAATACACCTCAACAGGTAACACATCACTACAAATGTACAAAATTGAAACCAAAGCATGCACTACCCAAGGCTAACACAAGGTTGACTAACATAATGATAACCCACATAACGAACTAAAAACATGACTCAACCTTTAATCACAAGGTCACACAACCCATACGAAGAACCAGGTTTCCACTGATACAAGTCTCATGCACTACCCAAGAAAGACAATAACCAATCACAAGGGAAACAACATCATCTCAAGAAACACAACTGGAAGACTTACATGATCAACAAGAAATGACTTAAAGTCAACAATCATATAATCACACGTTCTTTAAATTTCTAAAGATGTAATTTTGACAAACAAACTTTTCTCATAACATGGAAACCAAAGTACATATCAAAGGTTGAATCACGTACAACCACCCATACCAATAAATGAACCCATATCTGGAAGACTCTAAAAACATTCACTCTCATTCCACAACATCGAAGGCGAACAATTAAACACTGAAAACATTTCAGACAAATAGGTAAGCTAATGTTCGGATTTCCTAAATCCAGTCAAACATAGATTTCATGACTTGCATTTATCCAATCAATTGATCCCATTTATTTTTTACACGACATAAAAATATGCAAAGAATAGATCACTTACTCTAAATTTTACAACCATATTCCAGAATCAAGACATTTTAATAAATAACATCATCGAATTGGAATTAAACCGATCAATAAACTCATTTCCTTTCATGACGTTGAAATATATATATATCAACCATTCAATTACTCTAAACTCACAATTAGATTTCCTAATCACAACGTTTTAATAAATAAAGTCATTTGACTAAAATAATCAATCATTTCTCTAGTTTCATGATCATACACTATAAATGAAACCATTTGTTTAACAAAATATTCAGATTAAATAATAAGTCAATCAATTACGTCACACAAGAAATTAAGGAAATAATTAACCTTATCTGCACAATCTCAATGGTAACTCAAAGCACGTTGACAACTTTAATGGGTTCAAACCAATAGTATATTTCGTTTTCCCAATTACATATATTAATAAAAAATCAACCTTTGAAAATGAAAACACTTGATCATTTAAAATCTACCTTTTTAAAATAAGTCATTTGACTATTAAAATTCAACATTCTAAATAAATTCTTGAGTATAAAACCCACTTTTGCTTCTATTTCAAACAAATCATCTTAAGATAGTTTATATTTAAATCTATCCCTTAAATTTTATTTGTCTCAATTATCTGTAATAATCAAATTATAAATGAATCGAACCTTTAATAAGCATAGTCATCTGAGTGGAATAAATCAATCGTTATCTCTAAGTTTCATGATTATATTCAAAATCAAGATATTTTAATAAATAAACATTTAAATTAAATCACTTAATCCATATTTCAACATAGAATAATTAATCAATTAAAATCAATATTTCAAATAAAACATTAGATTTTCTAAACTCCACTCTTGCCTCTAACAACACGACGATAATCATCTTAATACATTTAATTATGATACCACTTACTGCGTCTATTAAAATAAGAACCCGTCCAATATCAATTTATTTAAATATAAAAGTATATTAACATGGATATATATACAATTAAATATTGAATGTATATATATACATTCATATACAAATATGTTTGGTCAATTTACTATTATTTAAACAAATATTTAAATCACCCATTAATTAATATATATATGATAAAATATATATATTAATTATAACAATAATTATTTTAAATATATTATATTTTATATAATATATTTTAAACAAATTCTTTTAAATTAATATATTAAACATATTATATTTTATATTTTAAATTGATATATTAAATATATTATATTTTATACAATATATAATATTACATATTATATATATTACATAAAATATAATATAAAATAATATAATAAAGAAAAGTTTAATTAGATAAAACTTAAAAAAAATGAATTTAAAGTAAATTGTAAATACTTTTTATATAGGGGCAAACCCTAAGGAAGGCACGCATCCCTGCCTCCCCGTGGTCGGCGGACCTGTGTGCTCCGCACACAATCCATCCGCCTCCCATGGTGATGAGGCTGTGTGCAAAGCACACAGCATCCGTTGCCCATGGGCGGCGGATCTATGTGCTTCTCACACAGTGATCGTCGCCTGCGGGCGGCGGGGCTGTGTGCCAAGCACACAGTACCCGCCTCCCGCCGGCGGCGGCGGCGGGGGTTGGCCTCCCCAACCTCCCTAAAATAAATAAAATTTATTTTTATTTGCATTTTTAAAATACAACAAATTCCCCACAAAATACCCATTAAGAACTTCACAAAAAGAACAAACCAGGGTATTTTCCAGAAATTTAATAAATGGAAACTCTAGTATTATTTAAAAATGAACTTATGGGTCTTATTGTGCCAATGCCCAACAAAATCTTGCAACAAAACAATGGATTTTTCAACACAACCAGGGTTTAGATTTCTGTTTTGGTTTTCATTTCAAAATCCCACCACAAAATGCATGTTTTCAAACAATTTCATATGGGTTTCATTGGATTCAACCAATACTTCAAAGATTCCAAAATAGCATAATGAAGATTTAACCTATTTTCAAAATGAAATAAGCAAGAACAAAGAGGAACTTGGTTTTTTCCTCCAAAACTTGAAGCCTTCAACCATGGTATTTTCCAATTTCTCCATTAAATCCCACTCAAGCAAGAATCTCCATCCCCTTCACAAATCCAAGCAAAAACCATAGCCAAGCAAATTTTCCCCAAATTGAAAAGATTCCCAATTAATGAGATCCCATTTTCTCCAAATAGGGTTTTTCCCCAAATTATTCACAAATTGAAATTCAAATTAAATTTCAATTTTCAAATTCAAAAAACAAATATCTTTTACCAAAAAATTCAACTATTTCCAAAAATATCTTTTCTACCCCAAAGTCATTGCATTGAAAATATTTGGAATTTTAAATAACTTAAACAATTTTCAATTTTCTAAATAGAATTCAACATATTTTAAAACCTTCTTTTCACACAAACTAATTTAAATCTTTTAACACTTTTAATTCAAGGAATAACTTAATCAATTCCACAATTAATTTAATTCATCAATAAAATAAATCTAATCCTTATTTTATTAACTAAATTAAATTAATTAAAAAAGTAACATTCCTAGCATTATAACCAAATATATTTAAGCCATAGATTAACAACACAAGCCATTATATCTTGAATTTAATTAAATACCAAGGTGACCTGGGCAACATGAAACAACCAAACCCGACTACAACCCGACGGCACACTGTGACTAGGGTAACGACTTGACACAGAAAACCTGGCTACTATCTCCCAATCAATTTCCGTTGGTCAATAGACACGCTCAAACCTGGAAACCAGGTGGAGTCGATGTCATGTACCTACCAACCTACAACAAAGAGCATGTCGAACGTGCATATATACATAATTATGATCAAACACACTGTGAAAAGGAAATCTCAGAATCGTAGGGCACTCGCAAGCGAGTGATACAATCCCGTCCCCTTCACCAATACAATATCACTAACTGATGCATCTAACATCAATAACATGATCAATAGCATAAACCATCGTTAAATGAAATATCTTCTAAGTTAATCCAAAACATCCCATAAGGGTAACATCAGGATAGCATCACATCAAAATATAACATCCACATTGTATAACAATTGCAATCAAAAGCAACCTAGTTCCAAAGTCAAAGCATAATCAGACACAATCATAACAGGGAAGAACAATTCCGATCAAAGAGCCAAAATGGAGGGGTGTTATAGAAGTGGATACTAGATCCCCTAAGCAAATGGTCCTTGGAAATTCTATGGTGTCTTTGGGGCAGATTCTTCCCTCCCCTTTGTACTGTGAGTATTACAATGTTTGGTTACTAACTCAGCTGGATACTACACTAGGTTCTTAAAAAGGGTTTTTGTTTGTAGTGGCAATAATAGACTCCCTCAACAGACCTCCCGACCTTTAGAACAAAGGTTTTAGGAATGGTTATCTTGCACATTTCCGGAAAAAGTGGGTTTCCCCAAATTCTCTTTAAATTTTATAGTGGGGTGGAAAAACCTAGCTTTGCTTTGAACTCACATAGGTTGTTCCCATAGGGTGAGTACTTTTTCCCACTATGGTAGGCCTTCTAAAGGATGTAATGAAACTTGAATAATGCATAAAAAGGATGATTCTAGGTTTTTGGATCACCTGGTTAAGGGGAGAGCATATCCCTATCAACCATTCAAACATAGAAACTACTTGTTCAAATTTTAGAGCCCCAAATGAAAAAAAAATTAATCTATGTGAAGATGTTGCTTCATAGTGAAGATGTTGCTTCACAAAAAGACATGGTGTTCATTTTTAAATCCCAATTTTGAAAAGTTTGGTGACTATCCTAGATTGATAAATTTTAGTCCAATTTAAAAATGTGACTATCCTAGGGTTGATCCATTTTAAACCAAATAAAGAATTGTCTATCCTAGATTGATTCTTTTTAATCCAACTGAAGAAATGAAACTTATTGACCACAAATGCATCATATCTAGAAAATGAGTTACACAAAAGTGCTATAAGAGTGTTGAAAAGCACTATAGAAATCAATAGAAGTGTTATAGAAATAGACATAAGCATTATAGAAATAGATAGAAGCACTATAGAAATAGATAGAAGTGCTATAAGATTTCAGAAAAGTGCTAGAGAAATTACTATTGTTGTGGGTGACATGTGTTGGAATGTGAATTGAAGTGCTAAAAGATTAATCTAAAGTGCTATACTTTTTCTGAGAAGCACTAGAACAAAACTCATAAGTGCTATACTTTTCATCAGAAGTGTTAGAACAGCCCTCATAAGTGCTATACAATCTTCCAAACACACTACAATGGATCACGCCAGATTCCTTTATAAAAAAATTCCAAAAAAACTTGTTATAAACATGGGGTACAACCCCACGGTGGGCACCAGAATGTAAGTGTAGAAAATGTAAAAAAACTACAATTAAATACACCTCTTAATGAAACATTGTATCAAAATTAAGCATGAATTAAACTAATTTAAAACATATTAAATTCCAAAAGTGTCTCATTGTCTCATATCTCCAAAGATTTATCAAATTATAGAAGCTCTCAGACTTGTAAGCACCGTAACTATTTAAAATGCCTATCTAGAGAATGGAATGGATGCTAAATGTTGTGATGTAATGACTGCTAATGATTTCTAAATGATACGATGCTACTGTAAATGAAGCCTGATGAAAGCTGATAAAAGGAAGCTACAGTAAAAACTAATGATATTGCTATTGTGATATGAAATCTATTGATGCCATGATACTATGATGATACTATAATACTAATGCTAAATGATTATGATTGCTTGATTTCTTGAGTACTAATTTTTGCAGAGTAAGTTTGCATAAATTGGGATTTCTCTAATGATTTTGATGCTTTAGAAAGTTGTATATATGTATTTCTGGTAGCACATTTGTACAGCGATAACACAACAGAGGCTGAGATTCAATTTGGAGATTTGAATGGTATGAGATGAGAAGGTGGAGCTAATCATGGAGGATTGTTCCTTCCCATGAAAACACTAGGCAAGATGAGAAGAAATATTTGAGGCAAAAGATTGAGAGGATTTCTTGTAAGTTTGTCCTCGAGACTTTTCCTGCGAATGCCAATTCAATTAATTAGATTTGAAAAATCTAATTTTATTGGTGAGTAATTAGAGGGATTAGATTTATGCTTTTATTTAAATATTTTTGGTTTATTTAAATTAGGAAAAAGAGGGATAAATAATTTAATTAAAAAAACTTATAGAAGTTGTTTATTAAATTAAAATAAAAGGAATATGATAATTAAATTAAATATTTTAGGATATCTTTATTTAATTAAGAAGAAATGTGATGAGATAATTAAATAATATCAATAATTGAAGTTGTGTATTTAATTTTTAAGATAGAACTGATGGATAAAGTATAGAAGAAATAATCATGATAATAATTAAATAAAACAAAGTTTTTAATTTTTTTTAAATAATTAAGAGGAAAATAATGTGATAAAATAAAAGAATTAATAGTGAACTTAATATAAATAAATATTTCCATTTATTTACTAAGTAGATAAATTTAGGATTAATTAATCAAATAAATCATATTTAATTAATTAGATTCTCCAGACCATTTTTTGGTGTCTATAAGACTCAATAGATTCCTAGAAAGATAAGGCAGCTGATGCCTATGATCTAGTTGTTGATGTAGATGGGAGAACAAGGTTAATACTTGAGATCTTGTATGAATAATTCTTCCAGTTGCAAGAACAGAGAAAAAAAAAATGGTATAGTTTGGAAATCTTAGGGAACTAGTAAATGAAAAGCATACATTTGTATCTAGTGCTCTAACAGTGTGGAGAAGACAAAAAGGATGAATCTAGTACCCTATGCTTTGGATGATGGAGAAGAACTTGTCATGGAGTTTGATGCTCAAATCTACATGCTTGGCATAGCCAATCTAAGGCATGGAAAAAGGATTTTTTTTGGGCAAGAACACCTTGCAAAATTGCATTTCTCAAACACTTCTTCTAGTTAATTTATCTATATTTCTTCCATTTTTTATGCATTTTAGATTTCAAATTCAAATTTCATTGGACATATGTAGAAGTTAGAAGATAGTATATCAGTACCAATTTTCATTCAATTTGGTGGATAGCACTATTAAGGGGAGTTGGTTAGGTTTTTCAAATTTTGTTACTCTCATTGATATACATCAGTCAGGGGGAGTATGCATGTAATCCAATAAAGAGTTTATGACTAATGTATAAGGGGGAACAAAGATCAAAACATATGTGTGCTCCCTTTACCCTTGATGTCAAAGGGGGAGAGTAGTTCAAAAATTTTGGAGTAGAATGGATGCATGCTGGTATAAGTGATAAAGGGGGAGATTGTTAGAATTTTTTCATTGATATACTTATTAGAAACATGAGCATGGATGTACACTATATAGAGATAGTATTTTCATTGATGTCAACATTTTTTTTTGATATGAATATTGATGTTCAAAATAATTGGTGAAGTATGAGTGTGTATGCGAATGATAATCCAATACATAGATGCAAGAATTTTTTATTTAGTGTATACAGTTGAGTGGAAGAATTGACTAAGCACATCAAAATATAGTTTTTAGTGTATAAGGAAGTAGTTTTTTGGTCCGTATTGGTTCATATTAAATAATATTGATCTATGGTTATAAATAATTTTTTTTGGACTTTAGAGGGGTCTAAATCCAAGGTTTCATGTCTTTTGGAGATCTCTAGTGTAGAAAGTATGAGTAACAATATATCAGGCTTAATAGTGACAGTGTTTTCTAGTGCAAAATATAGGTATTATTTAGTCCACACTTTACCACATAATAATATCTAGTCTTATAGATTTATAGAGGTGTTTATAGGTTTCAATAGCATCTAAGTTCCATGTGTAATGAATTTTGAAGGTTTTTGTGTTCGTTTGAGGATAAACAACTGGCTTATTTTGATATTAGGTCTCCTGCAGTATTGAGCTAATATGTTTAAGGGTATACGGAGTTTAAATAAGTGTTGATGCATTATGTGGGACATATTAAAGGTCCATGCAAATCTATTTGGGTTCATTATAAATTTTTATTGTGGTATGAAGTATTTTTTGGGCCAATAAGTTATTATTCTTTATGATACATTAGGCTAACCTAATTGATGTCACAAGAGATTGTGGATGTAATGGATATAAATATAAGATCCTTTTGGTATTGGAGTATGAATATAGTGAGATGAGAGTAAATATACAATTTTTTATGTTAATTTTTTGAATTTAATCGAAAGGAAGAGTAGAGCATTATGTTAGAGAAGAATTGTATGAAGTGTGTAGACTTACTATATTGAGCTTTAGTGGAACTTTAATTATTGGATATTGTAGACACAATTATAGTAGTTCAAACCTTGATAGTGATCCACCTCTTTGTCTTCTATCTCTCTTTCATTCTATGGGTAGCGATTCCACCTATAGTGAGCATTTTTGTACTATGTTATAGTCAGTTATAATATATTGTGAGCTAATCCTCATCTTGATTTTTCCATGTTTGGGTTTTCCATGTAAAAATATGGTGTTCATGTGCTATGTGATTTTTATGGATGATTTCATGCTTTCCCTTCCAACTAAAAATCGAATGCACTATGTGGAATGAATTTTTAAATGTTTAAGTGGTTTCAAAGAAGACTAATTCATGCCCCCTTCTTAGTATTTTGGGTGTTCAACATGGGGTATCTATTGAAAGAATATAATTCCTTTGGATCTTAATAATGCAATTGCAACCTATCAAAGATATATGGAAATTATTTTCCATGACATGTTCTACAACATAATTTAGACAAATATATAGATGATTTTCTAGAAAAATAAATCACAAGAAAAGAAAAATTGGATGTTCAAGCACACATATTTGATAATCTAGAGAAATATCATGTGAGGATAAACCCCAAAAAATATATATTTTTTGTGTCACTCAAGAAGAAATATATTGGGATACATTATGTCTCATAGAGGTATTGAAGTTGACCCTGCAAAGGTGAAAGACATAATTAAGATGCTTACACCAAAAAATCTTAGGAAAATTTATGTTCTTCAATGAGAGCTACAATCTATCAAATGGTTCATAGCATAATTAAAAAATAAATGTTATTGATCTCCCATCTCCTATACAAAGATGTTACATTGAAATTGGACATGAAAAATTATAGCAAACCTTTCAAAAAGTTAAAGATCATCTAGCTTCACTACTAATATTGATGCCTTTAGTTACAAATAGGCCATCAATATTATATACTTCATATACATCAAAAACACTAGGGGATCTATTGTCACAACATGATGAATCTAGAAAGAAGAGAGCAGTTTATTACATAAGTAGGACATTAGCAAGGTACAAACTTAATTACACTCCTATTAAGTGAGCATATTTAGCAGTCATCTCTACATCACATAAAATTTGACATTACATGCTCAATCACCAACCTAAGATCATATCCAATTTTGATCCTTTGAACTATATGTTATTGAAATAAATACTCACTAGTGGCATGGCTAGGCGAGTTTTTGTAATAAGTGAGTTTCGTATAAAGGACATAGATCAGAAGGAAATAAGGGGAAAAGTCATTGCAAATGAGTTAGTTGAAGAACCTTTATATAATAATAATCCTCTAGTATCATAATTTCCAAACAAAATATTTTTCACCATCACTCCTAAAAAAATTGGAAATTTTAGTTTGATCAATCGAATACATAGCATGGTTCAAGGGTAAAAGTCCTATTAATCACCCCTCATGGTGATTGTGTCCAAAAATATTATCCATTGGAATTTACATGTACTAATAAAATTTTCAAGCATTAGGCACTTATCATAGGGCTTACAATGGCAATCCAAAATAAAATCAAAGAGTTATAGGTCTATGGTGAATAAGATCTAGTGGTTAGACAAGTTAATAATGATTATCAAACAAAGGATGACAAGTTGTTACCATATATGAGGATGGTCGATAGATTCAAATAATATTTTTCATCTACCTCCTTTGATAAAATACCATAATTGAATGATAAGGCTGCAATTTCTATGAAAATTATTGAATCTCTCCAAGATATGTCACACAATAGTTAGAGATATGAGTTTCTAGTTGGAAAACTTCTAGTTCTTTCCTTTCATATCCCCAAGTCAAATTTTGTGTGTGAAATTGTTAGTTCTCATTCACCTTGGTACCATGAAATTCATGCCTACCTACATCATAACACTATCCTAGCCAACCTAACCAATAACAAAAAAGAAAATATTTACCCTCTAATCATCTCACTTCACCATTCTTAGGGCCACTTTGAAACAAAAGTGTCTCAATGGTACATTACTTAAATTTCCTAATTCATAATAGTATAAAACTTCCCTACATGAGGTGCATGAAGGTATTTTTGGGTTATACTCTAATGGACCTACCCTTGCTAAAAATATATTGAGAAAAGGATACTATTGTCCTACCATGGATCAAGAGGCACACCAGTTTATAATGTAATGTATATAGTTTCATCAACATGGAGATCTCATTCATGCACTAGAACAAGAGTTTCAACCCATTATTAAACCATGGCCCTTTCATAATGGGGACTTAACCTCGTAGGTAATATGTCTCCCTCTTCATCTAATAGTCATGAGTTCATTATCATTACCACTAAGTATTTTACAAGGTGAATAGAAGCCATCCCCTTCACCTACATCATTGGAAAATAGATAGTGAAGTTCATCCTTAACTACTTAATTTTTTGGTATTTTTTTCCCCACACCATCATCATAGATAATGGTAAACCCTTCAAAAATAAAGATATCTAAACTATATTCTCACAATTCCATATCCAACACTATTTTTCCATACCATGCTATCCTTAAAGTAACATTCAAGATGAAGCACCTAACAAAAGCATCCTAAAAATACTAAAGAAGATAGCTAATGATGTTGGTTATGACTATCACATCCAATTAAATCCCTCCTGATGGGCTCATTATAACAATATCTAAAAATATACTGATGCTAACAATATTCTCTAGTGTATGACACTAAAGCAATATTTCTTATAGAGGTTGAACTCCTTTCTTTTAGGATGTCATTATACATCTTGTAAAAAAAAGAATATAGATTATATAGGTTACATGAGCTATAGTTTCTATAAAAAATTATTTCTCATTGCAGTGAATAATTCGTAGACTTGTCAATATCATCTTTATCATAGTTACAACAAAAGGATCAAGAACCAAAACTTTCAACTAAGTGATATAGTCCTTTAATAAAATCAAAAGAATCAACTAGATTGACACAAGGGAAATTTTGAATCTAATTGGTTAGTAACATTTGTAGTCATAGCGAGCTATGGGCCAGGAGCTTATCAACTTGCAACACCTAAAAGTGATCCTTACTGATACGGGGGATATTTTCACTAAAAATTGAAGTGTCTCCAATAATCTCTATTTTAGCACCATTAGAAAGAGCTTGATGTTCTGATTCCAATGCAACTTGAATGGTGTCAAATAGAGCTACGAAGCCCAAGTTATTACCAGTCAAATTTTAGTCAACAACTAGTCAACTCAAGTCCAAGGGCAAGAAAAGTGGTCAAAATTTTATGTCACCAAAAGTGGTGAAAATTGATTTCAATTGAAGAGCTTGGCAAGAGCTTTCCAATGGTGTTTTTTTTGCACAAATCGGAGCTCATATGTGGAAGATACGGAAGGTCAAAGCTCATGGTTGACTAGGTTAACTTGAAGGTACAATGATGACATCAGTATGATGTCATCATTCTGACATGGATGAATCATGAGGTGACACATGGTGGCTTCCCAAAGTTACATGTGGCGAAAATTTGTTGGACATGGCTTTATTTAAAAAATTAAAAAAATATATAAAAGCCTACCACTCCTCCCATTTAAAAGCCTTAATTTAAGGCCTACATGAGAAAAAGTAGGTCAGGTCTTAATTTAAAACAAAAAAAATTTAACCCTATTTAAATGGGATAAAACCCCTTTAATATTTAAAAATACATGTGGTTGGGAGATCCCCTTTTTAAGGGGAACTTAAACATTATTTTTAAAGAAAAAAAACAAATTTCCAACCAATTCACCCCCTATAATTAAGGATTAAATCCTTAACAAAATCAAGCCTGTTTATATTCAAAGGTGAATTATTAAGATCTCCTAATAAATCCTCAAACGAATTATGGAATAAAATTACAAGAGGCCATCCGTGAAGATTTTATGTAAAATTGGATGGGTTGTTTTAACGGGAGGATATCCCTATGTAAATAAGGGGGGATTTTCAAATAATATTTTCTATGTAAAGGGGATATTGGGAGGTTTTGAAAATCAATTGGTTATGAACCAATTTGAGTAATTTTTTTTATAAAAAGGGTAGAATGGGGGGTGTGAGATTAAGTAATTTTTGAAGATTTTTTTTTTGGCTAAGTGTTTGAAGTGAATTTTTGGGAGAGTTGTGAGAAGATTTCCAAGTGATAGTGAATTTGATCCTTATGCATTTGAAGCTTAGTTAAGCTTGTTGCATTTTTTGAAGGATTTTCTTTGTAATTCATTATCGTCCAAGGAGACAAAAATCTTGTAATAGGCGGAAGACCTTTTGTAATCATTTTTTGGAGATTAATCAGATCGGTATCACTCCATTGGAGCAGACCCAGAGATGTAGTCATGATTGTGGCGAACTCCGTTATCAGATTTTTTGCATTTTCTCTCTCCTTCTATCTCACATTCTATTTTCTTTACTTTACTATTTCTTCTTAATTAACCATGTTAATGTGTTAACTTCGTTTATGTAATTTGGATTTTAAAGATTGTAAACATTAAGCATTCAATTATGCAACTAGTCTAGATCCTAATCAGATCACTTACAAGAACCTATCAACGCTAATCACTCAATAAATTTAATTCCTAACCCTCAAAAACATATCTCTCAAATCTATAAAACACACGTCATCTATCCTTTCAATATCTCCATGAATTTAAAAAATATTACATATATACTGTAATCATTTTATATTTCCTTTGTTAACATGGTTATGCAAAAGTATTTGAACAATCCACATACTAATCAAATAAGCATAATTACATCTTACAATGGGGTAAAGCTAGGAATTTTTATGGAGGTAAAATAGTTAGACTAGTTTGATTTAATTTTCTTTCATGTTTGATTTGTATTAGATTCATTGAGATTAGGTCATTTGATCATTGAATTAATTTTTTATGTTCTACATTTCTTTATTTGAATCAATTTATCTGATTTATCCTATTTATGAGTTGCATTCATTAAAGTATATAAAAATAATGTTCTTTCTTTCATGTTGATCAATTAGTTAACTTGACATATTTACTTTTTTGTAAAAGAATAAAATGATAGTTACTTCCTTGTACACATTCTAGAATTACAATAATATGAAATTGAAAACACAAAGCACAATTCTAGACTTATTCTTCTAAAATTCTTAGAAATTTCTTATATTGAACAAGTTGAAATTAAGTCAAGATCAACAATTAAAATGATCAAACAAACTCAACAAACTAATATACAAATGCAACAAGGATATCAACCATCCCTTTCCTCTCTCTTCCAATATCAAGTTCGTGTGTCATAAAATTTGAGAATTTTGGGTGAGGGTTGAATTAAATGAAGTTTCCTAATGGATAAATAAATATTCAATTCTAGGAAATTCCAAGAACAAGCTCTAATATTGCACCAAATCAAAGAAAAAAATGATAGGAAGTATGAGATAGAGTTATCCTATGAGAGGTAGTTAAATATCTTCGAGTTAATCAAACTAGAAAATCAAAGGATTAACACATTTTAATATATTTTTTTTCAATGATAGCTTAGTTAAATTCAAGCTACTGATTCACTTGGCCAAATTAGAATCATGAAAAACTGTAGCTCATAAACAATTTTCTAGGAAACACCCCAACATCCCACCTTTGACTAATCACATCAACACCATAGCACATTAGTAGGCCAATGGGTGTGATCCCATCAAACACAATAATATCATTGTCACACAAAGCAATCCTCTTTCTTTTAAAGTGGGTAGTCTTTTAGATGTGCATGGAAATGAATGAAAAAATAGGGGTCAAATGTGACACTTAGTTTTCCTAAAATTGCCTAAAAATAAACATGAACAACTAATACAAATTGTGTACAATCCAACTTTGAAGATGTAAAAAGAATTATAATTATTGTACTTCAAATCTTGTTTGAATACTACAAAATATTTTTTAAAGGGCTAAGATTAAGGTAATATACTAAGTGCACATAAATATGTTCTTTCTTTTATCAATAAATCATAATATAGTGTCTAATGTACACCCGACTTTTTGTCATGTTAACTACTTTTCAAAACAAATTAGTAGAAAACGGGTCATAGTTAGTACTACAAGCTAGTTTTAAGCATACATATATAAATACAGTTAAAACATTTTTTTATGATATTTTGATGTGGATACACCATATAAGTCTCATCACCAAGCATGCATGTCACATAACATCTACAAATATAGTGGAAAATGTGAATTTTTAATGTGTTCATAATAAACTGTAAAACAATCACATAATCTCTTTTTGTAATTTAGATAAATGTGTGTGTGTGTGTGTGTGTGTGTGTGTGTGTGTGAATGAATGAGTCTTTGTATGTATGTATGTATGAATTTATTTTTAAAAAAAGAATGAAAATGGTTTAAAAGTTAACTAGAATGATATACTTATATTGGTTTGAAGAAATCTTAATCCAAAACATTTAACTCTAGTGAGAAGTGTGGCATTGCTTAATTTGCAAGGCACTATAAATTAAATCAATCCATCAAATCTGAGCAATATAAAAAATAGTAATTTTTATTCATACAAATGCTTGTAGATCAATTAAGTTAAGTCACATTCCTCTTAGAGCACCAATTGAGTTGTGGAGATTTGAATGCTATTTGAATCATGTGCTTGAATACTATTCAGATTATGTGCTTGAATACTAGACCACTTGATTTCTTAGAATAAATACATTGAATGTCTTTAAATATAATGACATAGCATTTATCATGCAAATAGAAAGTTAAATTTTGAATTTTGTTGGAATGAGTTTTAAGATTGAAAGGATAACTCTATGGCTATGAACTAATAATTAGATAATATAAAACAAGGAACCCAATATTATAATCTATATCAATATATATTTAAAACACTATTCTCTTAATAAACAAAAAATAAAATAAATAAAATATCATAAATACGTAAATTTTATCATTAACCCATTAAACATAAACTAAATAATAATAATAAACTTTGCATACATCCCAACAGAGGTAAAGCATAATAAATTATTTATTTGAGATAAGTCTGCCAGACATTTAAGAGTTTGTCTGTGGTAGGATTAAGATGAGATTAAGAGACATAAGAGAATGAAGAGTCTCTGTATGGGATTAACAGCAATGTCCGACTCCCTCACCACATATTCCGATATCGCAGCACTGAAAGGGAGCTTGACCAGGGATGTTGTATGCCTGAAATTCACGATAATTCGTGCACTGAATATCAGTTTCGCACGGATTAGTCTCTGCTTCTGCTATACCTGACATGCCCACTGCCAATGCTATTATTAACATCACGCAAAACAATTTCTGTGCCATTTTCATTGATGTTGTGAAGAAAAATGTTGTGTGGGTAAGCAGGCCGAGGACATCGAATTTATAAGTGGAATTTATGTGCCTTAGCCGTCTATTTGATCTGCTTAAATCCAGATAAACGATAAGGCCAATATGCATTACTCAATTCTACGCCATTCGGAATACCATTACTAATCGGGCAACGCCCGTCCCAAAGATTCCTTCCTTCTTTGGAGATTTGATCGAGATTTTACACATATCATAAACTTTGGGTGACCTTTCAAAATAATCACGACCTTGTTATTAAATATAAAAGAATATTATAATCTGGAAAAGTTGCCTACTTTTGTTGCATTTATTTTCTTTAAAAAATGGGGCCAAACAAGACAGCGAGACCACCTAAAATTCTCAAAGGCCTTCCACGTGGAAAAAGCAAATGAAGGGGCTTGGAAATAGTTTTCAACATGAACTTCACACATCATTTGCCTAAGCTCAGAGATGCTTCATTCAATCCGTGATATTGTCTTCTTTCTGACGTTACGAGAACACCTGAAACTATTTGCTTCATTGAAGGGCCTAGGCAATTATCATTGGCTTTTGCCCTCCATGCGTTGGCAAAGCATAATAGATTATAATAGACTCCTCTTTCTAATTGTGATTCAATGAGGCCTTTAAAATATATTTGTTTTTTAAATTATATTGGGGACAAAGTGGTCAATTATAGTAGAGTGGAGAGGTATTCTTGGAGGTGTTTGTTTTCAAGCTGTTTTCTCTTTTTAATTTTCTTGAGTCTATCTTTAAGTTGAAAACATTGCTTTCTTGTTGTCACATTCCTCTCTTCTCCAAGAAGGATGAACTTGTTTGGTTCACTACCCCAAACGATTCTTATTCAGTTCCTGCTAGGTTTTCTTCACTTGTGACCCTTGATGTTCCTATACCCTTCTAGGCTAAGGTGTGGCTTCATGAGCTGATTCATAAAGTGAATATATTATTTTGGATCTTTGCTCAAAATAAGATATTAAATCTTAATAATCTCATAGAAAGGGTCTTTTCTTTACCTAATAAATATGCGCATTATGAAAGTGATAAAGAGAGTATTTTTAGTTTGTTGCTAAAGTGTAACTTTTCAAGGGTAGATTGAGATATTGTTTCATCATTGAAAAGTTAGATGGTTTTTTCCTAATTCTATTCAAGTGGTGGTTGAGCAATGGATCTCATCTTCTTCTAATCCATCCTTGTATTTTATATGGTCCTTTATGTTCCCCCATGTTTTGATTATGGTAAACACAAGAAAGGCCTATACCCATTACAAATCAGCCATAAAGGAAAATGGTAGAACAAATATCACTAGGGGAGATGACCCAGTAGTTGAGCACCCTAACTTCATGCTTCTCAAAATCTTGTGTGGAAATTTCAACAAATTTCCAAATTTTTACAACACCTTGTTTGGCAACACCCCTGCTTATAACTAATATTTCATGACTATGCCATCAAATATGATGCCACATCAACATGCTTTTTGTCGAGGTGTCCTAAAAGGTCCAAAAAAAAGTCTGATACTTGTGCACTAAATCATGTTTTATTAGTGCATTGATGTGGTATCACATTGATTTGTTGCTTTTTAGACCTAAGGAATACATATTATTCAATTTTTGGTAGTGTAGTGATGGAAAATGTATCCCTTTACATTTTTTCAATTGTTTGGGCCCTCCTAGTTAATTTGGACTTAATTGTGCCTTAATTTAGTGTTGTAAGGTGTATCCCTTTACTCTTTCAACATGTTTTAGGGCTCCCTTAATTTTGCCATAATTGGCCCTTTAATTCATTTACCAAGCCTCTTTAATTACATTTTCCAAAGACGAAACTCAACATTCATTAATGCCTAAACATAACACTTCTCATTAAGCAATCTGTGTTCTATGTTTATGGAAATTGGACCCAATTTCCCATGGGCCAATGGGTCCTCCCTAGACCTTGGGACCTAAATTTAAATTATGTTTTTGGCGGTATTGTAATGTTTTCAAATCTATTATTCAATGTCGACTTGTGATATTTGAATTTCAGGAAATTGAGGATACATACCTATAAATAAAAGGTTATTTCATCAAATCAAAATGTAAGAACCTAGAAGATTTTCAAGAGAGAATTCCTATAACAATGTTTCAATGATCAAGAGCACTTTCAAAGTCATTCAAGAGAAGATTTATTAAAGTTTTATGAAAAAATTCAAGATATAATTATCATGTCAAAATCTTCTTGCATCATGCATATTTTTTGAGCTAACATTATGATGTAGGTTTCATGATCCATTCAAGCATTCAAATCACTATTTTAAGCAAGATTCAAACTTCAAGATCCACATCCATTAAAGAAATTTCATGCAAGTTCTAAATTTACATTCCAAGGTTTATCCAATGGTTTGTTGAGTGGTAACATAGCTTTGTTCATTCTTCATTTCCTCTTTCATGATTTTATTCATTTCAAGGTTTGATTAGCAAAATGGGGTTTGACCAAGGAAAACCACTGTTCACCAAAAAAAAAATATTCCATTTCATGTTGTGTTTGTAGATCTAGGTGGAAAAAAGCTTGAAGATCTCTTGAAGAGAAAATTCAAAGAAGTTGACAAACTTGTAAAAGTTTTCATAAAAGTTATCTCACAGAAAATTGTCTATAAAATTTATTTCAAACATTTCGACATTGCCACTTGAACAAACTGGAAGATTTAGATCTATATTAGAGGCTCTTGAAAGTTGTAGAAAAACCTTGATAGCGGACCCATTCACCACTAGGAAAATGAGCTCCAGATTAGCTTCAAAAACTAACTTTTGGTGAAAGGTACGCTCAGATATTCCCTTCTCTGATCTACAATTTGATTGTAGGTTTTGTTAGTATTGAGCTTAATCTTGTTGTTTCAAGTGTTAAATTATATTTTTGTGTTAGTTTACTATTTTTAGCTTTTCTCCCGAATGTATTGTTTGACCTTGACCCTTGACCTTTAGTCATAAGGAAATCTATATATTCACACCTTGAGTTGACTCATCTAAGGGTTGTAAGAAAATTATTTGTGTGGATCTCATTAACCAATGAAATGGGGGAGATAGGTTTATCATACCCCTATTTTAATAGCCGTAACCTCTTTCTCTTCTTTTCATTTTAGTGAAACTAACATTTGAGCATTGCTTCTTTATGATTTTGGAGTCCATTTTAGCCCTAGATCTATATTTTGTATTCATTTTCATTGCATTGCATTGAATTGAATCTCATATACATGGTTGTGTAACTTGCATTAGTTTGCATCTCATTTAGGGTTTTAGGATTGCTTTATGCATCTTTAAAATCTAGAAAATACAAAACAATTAGTCATTTTGCAAAGCATTCACATAACATTTCATAATTATTCATTTACATTAGAAAATTGAATCAAAATTTCATATCAAATTAGATCTCCTAGTTTGTCATTTATCATTATTTTGAATTTGCATTTTAGGCTTAAATTTATAGAAAATTCAAACTGTAGTCACCTATTTTAGTCTAGAATCTAAAGACCATAGGAATCGACTCAAGAATCTATAAATTCACTTTTCAAAACCCTTAGCTAGAACCCATTTACCTTTGAGTGAATGTGTCCCTGATTACAAATTTTTTCTACATTTCAGGGCATTAAAATCTCTATATTTGTATTTTGGTTTGCTATTTTTACTTTGTTGTTATAATTTATAGAATTTATGTTATCCCAATTTGATCATATTAAGCTTCATTTGATAAATTCAATGAATTGTATTAATTTAAAATTGCATTTAAAAGACATCATTTTTTTAGGTTTTTGCATAGCATAATCAGCAAATTATTCTCTTATAAATCTAAACATGGACAATATGTTTGGTTTTATTGATGTTAAACCTTGTAAGGGCTAAACTAATATTCCCCTTGACATTGATTTCTCACAAAATGACATAATTAAACATGCACCCAATGGTCCTCTTTACATAGCTAGAAGAATCAATGGCAAGCCTACTAATGGGATATTAATTGATCCCATTTGTGTAGATAATGTGATCAATGAAGAATTCCTATTTGTGCATGAGATTTATCAAGATACATATCAAAAATAGAAAGAATGGATCAAAATGCATAATGGTTTTTCCTTCCATATGATAGGTTCAATAAATCCCCCTTTAAAAGTTAGATCAAAACAATTAAATGTCTCATTCACCATCATCCCACCTTCAAACCAATTTTGTGTGAAGTTAGGCTACCCATGGCTTTGCTGCATGAATGACATCCTGTCAGTTGTATATAAATGTTTAAAGTTTCCATTCGGAAATGAGATCTTTACTGTGCATCATAGTGGCTTCAATCTTGTGTTTTCCCATGGGAACTTCTCATTGGATTGCTTTTGGCCCAAACCTATAAAGCCTATTAGACCCCGTGAGGACTTTTTTTCAAATCCTACCAAAAGTTTAAGGAAAAGCGCATAATTGAATTATCCCTTATCAATATTCCTCAATCCATGATTGAGCCTCCTATACTTGATGAGATTATGATTGGGCCAAAATCCCTTCCAAGTAACCAAGACATACCCATCACAAATCCTCCCCTGTTTCATATAAGAGACCACAAGATAATCAAATAAGTCTCGTTACGCCTCCTAAAGTCAAAAAAGTTTACAAAAATAAAGAGAAAGTGGTTGAATAGCCTCCAATTGTTCCTTTCATTCCTCCCTTCAAGAAATAAAATAAGCATATGGTTGATAAACCTACCCCTACACAATCATAACTTAAAAATTGAATGAAAAGAAACTAAGATGCTAGAGATCGTAGGCATGGACATCATGCTATTGCTCATTTGTTGCAAGAAAAAGAAGAAAATAACAACATAGAAAATCAAAATCCAAAATTATCTAAAGCAATGCATAATGCCTCTCCACCTTCGTCACAACTTAAACAACAATAAGTTTCTATGGATATTGTTGGTAGATGTGATATTATGATAAACTTGGATGATGATAATGAAACTGCTAAGATTAATGAGGAAATGAATAAAGAGCTAAATTCATTATTTTCCTCTTCCATGAGATTAAATGATGATGCTCCTAATAAAAGTGTTGATCTTGGTTCTTTTCCTAGTTTGGCACTTGATGTTTTCCCTTTAGCTAGTTGTCTGCCTTTGACATATGCTGAACAAGATTTAGATGAGGATGACCTTCTATAGGTTGAATCACATGTGCCTTTCTATTCTTGTCTTTGTTTCCTTTTTCATGCTCTTTATGTGATTACATGTGCATAATGTGATCCCCCGTATTGTTCTATTTGATGTATCTCTTCATGTCCATTCGTCTATTTGTAACTACATTTTTCTATATGTTGTAAACATTTATCTTTTTCTTTGTCTTGTGTTTTCCTTTTGGGAATGATGCAAGGTTTCGAGACATTCAGGTCTCTTCCATGTTGACCCAAAATATTTCTCTCTTTTTTTTCTCTCTATGTGTCATTCTTCTTGTTCTATGAGTATTTGGGGAATGATGACGTTTTCGATAGTGTTCATAGACAAGATATTATGATAAACATGGATGATGATAATGAAACTGCTAAGATTAATGAGGAAGTGCATAAAGAGCTAAATTCATTATTTTCCTCTTCCATGAGCTTAAATGATGATGCTCCTAATAAAAGTGTTGAGCTTGGTGCTTTTCCTAGTTTGGCACTTGATGTTGTCCCTTTAGCTAGTTTTCTACCTTCTACATATACTGAACAAGATTTAGATGAGGATGACCTTCTATAGGTTGACTCACATGTGCCTTACTATTCCTGTCTTTGTTTCCTTTTTCATGTTCATTATGTTCTTGCATGTGCATAATGTGATCCCTCGTATCGTTCTATTTGATGTATCTCTTCATGTGCATTCCTCTATTTTTAACTAAATTCTTCTATGTGTTGTAAACATTTATCTTTTTCTTTGTCTTGTGTTTTCCTTTTGGGAATGATGCAAGGTTTTGAGACATTCAGGTCTCTTCCATGTTAACCCAAAATCTTTTTTTTTTTCACTCTCTATGTGTCATTCTTCCTATTCTGTGAGTATTTGGGGAATGATGATGTTTTCAATCTCCATAACATCATTGTATCAAAGACATATTGACCCTAAATCCGTAGATCCCTTATGTGCTGTGGGATTTTATTTTGGGGGAAACCCCTCTCTCTTTCATGATGTAGCTTGATTTTGAAACATATGACTTAGCATATGACTTTTTGAATAAGCTCTTATGTTTTCTTTATTGTTAGCATTAATTTTTTGCTACTTTAAAGTATATTACTCGTAGCATGGTGTTTATCTATTTATTTCAAATGGGGGCCTACATTGGCATTATTATTTATGTAATTTTTTTATGTTCCTTATGTTTCATTTTGTGATTTTATTACTTCTTGTGATTTTCCTTTTTCTTGGTGGTGTCATTAGGTTTGATGTCCTCCAAGAGTGTGACCTTTCTTGGAATACAAATTTCCTCTTAGAGGTGATTCTACATGTTGCATTCTCTAAGGTGTGAATCTTTTATCCTTGACTTGTCCTCTCTTGGAGACATTAGGGAGGATGTTCCCTAAGAGGAGACCTTACATGAACTATGTGAAATCACTTTGAACATGTTTACTTGCATTTTTGTTCATAAGTATGAACTAAAGATTTTTGTGTTGTTTAGGATGCTATGACTCTCTTGCTCAATTAGGGTTTTTCAGCTAAAGGAGAGAGATAGATCCTACACAAAATCTAGGTGGTTCACTCAAACTAATGTAAGTACAATGAAAGTATACCTAAATGCAATGATATAAGTGGAACAAACTGATAAAATTGATTGATTATTTATGCAAAGCCTAAGAAATATGAAGTGTTTGAAAACGCGGTGTTGTTTACCAAAGACCTAAGAAGATGAATAAAAATGCACACTTTGTTTTGACAGGCACCTCCAATGGGACTCATTTTCCACCCATGGTGAATCAATCATTTTTTTAGTTTTGAGAATTCAAGTTTCAGACCTACACTTTGTCATCTGTACAACACTTCTTGGTGGAAACCTAGATCTGAATCTCTGAAAAAAACCTACAAAACAACTTTTAATTTGTTTTCTAATGGGGTTTTTTCCTTTGTCAAACCCCTAATTGGGTAGTTAAACCTTGAAGAGATTAAATTTGTATAAAACCCTAGCCCTAAGTGTGTCTAAGACTAGGAAAATATGAAGTAATATAAAATCCTACTCTAAAGTGCTAGAATAAGATAAGTAAATGTGATTTGAATGATGCAAGACTTCAATCCAAGAAACCCTACAACATTTCAAATGAATTTAAATGACATGAAAACCTTAAATCTGAAGATAGAGAGAAAATGAAAGATGGAATCACTTTGAAAACAAGCCATAAGGTGTGATTTGATGGCTAGTTGCATCTCCTTAGCCTAGATTTCTCCATGATTCCCCATAGGAATCCATGATCAACTCTTGGAAATGTTGGATCTTGAATGAAAAGTGAGCTTGAAGACTTGCAAAAACCCTATCTTGTTGTCCAAAAGCTTCAACTTTGTTGTAGAAATGCTAATAAAACTTCTTGTGGAAGATTCTCAATACTTTACTTTTGAAATTGCTTTGTAAAAATGACTAGGAGATGTGAAAAATGACCTAAAATGTGTATTTATAAGCATCAATACCTAATTTTATTGTTATTAAGACCCAAGAGGGTGAAATCCACTGAAAAATTGAATTAAGTCAGAGAAATTTCTGCACAAAATTGAAATTTTTCCCATAAAGGACCCATTAACCACCCTTGGCAAATGGGTCCCACTAGAGAGGACTCATTCACCCAAGGTGGCGAATGGGTCCCATTAATGGATTTTGGAGGTGGGTTTTTGAGATATGAATGAATTAAGTATTATTTGTCAAGATTTGTATGATTTTTAAGTGAAATGGACTTCTAGATCAAAAATAATGGGTCTTAGGGGCCTATAAATGTTGTTTTGAAGAATGATTAATGAAAGGGTACTCAAAAGTAGCTCCAAATTGATCATGAAATTGTCTCTTTTTTCCAAGAGCGTCCATGTTCCTATGCCACATTTAGCCCCCACTTTAGCACCCATATGACTCTACATGCATATGTAAGCTAAAGGACTCTAAACAATACACTTTATTGCACAAATGGATACTCATTCAAAAGATGGGAGAATGAAGTCCCTATTGTAGTTATCTATAAAACCACAACATTAGGAACCACATCCTGCAACACAAATTCGTTAATTGTCCAAAAATCCTTTTATCTAACATCTATAAATCAACTTCAAGGGTGGATGTATGTCCCCCCTTGATTTCACTTCCTTTACGGAGCTGGAATCAAGGTAGGAATCTAGCCACGTTGAAGAAGGAGTAATCATATTGTAGGGAATTTACAAGTACCATTTCACATAACAATAGATGATTGATGGTTTTAGGTACAAAATCATGATTCCAACGCATCAAACGACATAAAAAATGGAGCTCCCTAGCTCCTGTTATGTTGTTTGGAAGAAGAAGTACTTTATTAACTCTTAAGATAGAAAATAACCCTATTGTAATGCATAAGAGTAAAAAGAATGAAAATAGGTTAAAAGAGGTAAAAGAGAGTAATTTGTCACTTACTATTGCATTTTACCTTCGTGTAGCATGAGAGGGATGAGTAAGATGAGAAGATGTTGACTAGATGAGATTACAGGCCCTCATGGCTGGATGTGCTTTGAGACCAGGTGGCATACGGTGAGCTATATCGCAAGGTGAGTTGATTCGGTGACCTTTGCTTAGTGATTTTTCAATGATTTAATGATTTTTATGCATATATAGGTTAATTTAGGATCTCAAAAAAAAAGTTCGCCAAGTGCCCCCTCTTTCCGCAAAGTGTCCCATTTATTTGCAAAGTGTCCCTTTTGTTCGCAAAGTGTCATGTTTCTTTGCAAAGTGTCCCATTTCTTTGTGAAGTGTCATGTTTCTTTGCGAATTGTCCTAAAAGGGTGTTAAAGTGTCTAGGGCCTTTAGAGAAGATCACTAGAAGAACTTTAGTACACTTGCATGATGAATAATGTAAAAATGAACGATGTCACTTGAATTTTTAGAGCATATTGTTGTGATTTTTATAGGTACCCACCTGGTCATGGCAACAACTAGGGGACAGAAAATTAAGCTTTTTGAGAGACCTAGCCCCAACACTATCAACAAAGGAGACATAGCACCTTCAGGCGGTTGGAATCTATTGGGCATACCTTATGCCTCCCATGAGATACCACAATGCCATGTTGATGGCCCTATACAAGCGTTGGAATGCTTATACATGTACATTTAACCTCCCGACTGGGGAGATGACCATTACCTTAGAGGATGTACACCAGATTCTCTAAGTTCCTATTTGAGGAGAATGGGTACAATTTTGAGGAGATCAGTCATCTCATGAGTGGAAGGTTGACATGTAGTATTGCCTTGATAGACCAGTTCATGATGAGCACATGAGGGTGCAAATCAAGATACCAATGCTACTATATTCGTGGGCCCCTATAGTGAGATGTATTATGATACACATGGTGGCACTGGTACTCAATCCAAATGGATGAGCATCACAACTTGATAGAGGATTAGTTCAATTGATTTATGGGATGGTAGAGCACAGGATGGTCTACGCTTGGGAATGCTGCATCCTGGCACATTTGTATTACGATTTGGGTCAATTTGTTTTTTGGGAGATAGACACTATGGTGCACTACATGCTTCTATAGGTGTGGTTCCTTGACGATATTACATGCACCAGGCTTGACGGTTTCCCATGTGTTGTAGGTGCACGGTATCCACGAGCCTTCGACTATCCTATATGATGCTTGTAGTAGTATGGATATGTGCATTTTTTGAGAGTCGGGTTTGACCGGCTTGAGGATGAGACCCTTTGAAGACTTTATCAATTGAAACTATAGTGGCCAAATCATACCAGATAGTTGAGGAGGATGCAGATGGATAGATTTTTTTTGGTTGACATGACTACGTAGTAACTCCATTTTATTATTGTCAAGTCATGCAGTAGTTTGGACAGGTGCAGACACCATCGAGGGTGTGCCCCTTTATCAGGAGATTAGGGCAGAGTGCCCAGAGGCTAGGTGATACCGTATGGCTCACTATAGACCATGTATTCTAGAGTGACTTCAACTACTTAGAGCATGATCAGGCACCAGTCTCTGACACTAATGAAATTGGTAGCATAGATGAGCATGACGAGTGGTGGTGAGCGACACGACTAGCTCCTGTATTTTTGATGGATGTCCCAATAGGTGATGTAAGACCGGTGCTAGATGAGGGTGATGAGGAAGAGAACAGGGCCGAGGATGTATGATACAAGGCTACAGATATATTCATAGATGTTATAGATGATGAGTATGATTTAGATGTCAATCTTGACTATGAGGTCCAGGATGGAGGAGATGCGGAGGAGGATGAGGAGGAGCCACCCCTAAGTGAGGGTGATGAGGTAGCAACTGAGGATTGACATGAGTGAGAAGAGTCCTCACACATTTGTGTGACTAGATCATGTGCAATAGCGACAATAGAGATTAGTACCCATGGTTACAAAGACGCTAGCACATCATCCATGCCACCCAGAGTGGATGAGGTTGATATCCCTTAACTTGTTGGAGATATAGGTGATGATTTTTAATTTATGCATGTACTTTAGTGTTTATGCTTTATATATATATATATAAGCATTTGATGTTTTGCAATATGGCTTAATGTGTTTGAATTTTAAATGGAAATGTGATTAATTAAATAAATTATAGTAAAATTATTTAATTATTGTCTACATGATCTAACATGATTGATGTGATCTAATGTAAAACATATTTCAATGTCATTTTGGATAAACATTGTTATTTTGAGATATGTTAAATTAAATACACCTATAATTCATATATGGATCTAACTCAACATAACATGAGGGTGAATAGTATGAAACCTAAAGTAATTATAGAAATAAATTAAATAATAACCTTAGTGTTCAAGACATACATATGATCGTTTGACGAGAACGAAGCAATGTGAAAGTATTTAGGATGTAACCAAATAACTTTAGACAACACTGCTTTATAATTAATACTATTCAAGGAGACTAGAGATAATACTGATGCACATGTGTGACATTAATAAGTTCCTTAAGGGGTGTTCCATTGAGCTCTGTTAATACGTAAGTGCTAGAACCATAACTAGTATCGATTGTGTAAGGTCCCAATCAATTAGGGCTAAATTTATCTTTGTCATCATGGTCAACATGAGTATTGCATTGATTCTCATAGAGAATGAAATCACCGTTATTAAATGTCAATGGAATTACATGAGTATTGTGTTTTTGTTGTAATTGTTTAATGTAAGCCTGGAGATGCTCAAGAGCGTTGATGCGCTTTTCATCAAGCATCTCAAGCTAGTGTAATATTTTTTCTTTATATGTGGTATTATCAATAAGGTCTTGGAGAGCAATTCAGAGGGAAGGAATTTCTAACTCCAAGGGCATGATCGCTTTGGTACCATAAACAAGGTTATAGGGTGTAGTTCCCATGGATAATATAACACTTGTTCGATAAGCCCATAGCACATAATGTAATTGTGTATGCAAATCCTTATGACGTTTATTAACAATTTTCTTTAGGATTTGTTCAAGAATATTATTAGTTCTTTCAACTTTTCCATTGGATTGTGGATAGTATAGTGTGTAAAATCGATGTTGAATGTGGAATGTTTCAAGAAATTTATTTACTTCATTATTCTTAAATGGGGTTCTATTGTCTGAAACTATTGCAAATGGAAGTCCAAAGCGAGCAATTATGTGATCCAATATGAATCAAAAAATTGTTTCAACACTTGTAGATTGAAGAGGAATTGCTTCCACCCATTGTGTGAAGTAGTATGTTGCTATAATGATAAATATATGTCCAGCAGAAGAGGGTGGTGAAATTTTTCCAATGAGATCCAATCCCCATACTGAAAATGGCCAAATGGGAATTTGGACATGAAGCTCAAAAGTAGAGGCATGAATCAGATGGCTATGTTCTTGAAATTTGTCACATCATTTAACATAAGCAAAGCAGTCTTTTTCCATATGTATCCAATAATAGCCCATACGAATGAGTTTTTTCACTAGTGTATGTTCTCCAAAATGACCTCCATAGGCACCAACATGAGCTTGGTCAAGGACTATAGGAATTTTAGAGTCCCTGAGACACCTTAGTAAGAGACCATTGAAGGATCTTCTATACAACACATCAACAAGGATTATGTATTTGGTTGCCAATTTACGTAAACAATTTCGAGTATTTGTCATTGTGGGTTCAAGAATGGTATCATCTTTTAAATAGTTATATATTGTATCATTCCTTTCTCGTGAGTCTTCATGAGTTGTTAAAATGTCTTCTAATCAACTATCAATCAAAGGTTTCATGATTGGATGAATAACAAAGGTGAAGTCTGTTGAAGGATCTTGTGGGGATATAAGAGAAGCTGCACTCGCCATTGCATCTGCATGTCGATTGTCTTTTCATGGGATGTTATCAATGGTGAGTGATGGGTATGTGCATGATCATGATGGGCCAAAAAGTGGCAATATAATGGGTATGTGGTTGACGACTTTCTTTTTTCCCAAAATTGATAAAATGAAAAAGGTTTATAAAGGAGATTCTTAGCTTTCCACCAATATAAATTATGCATTACTTTAAATTTTATAATAATTATTATTCATTTTCTATTTGAATTACGACTAAAATCTTGATTGATAGGCTGATTGAAAAACATGTATAGCTTTCAAACAATATCACATTTTTTCTATCTGAAACATGTGTCACATTCTATGCTTCGCATACTATAGAATTAAAAATAAATAAATAAAAATTGAATTTCGTGAAGTTTTGACCAAGTTAAGAAGGTCAGACATACAAGTTTTTATATTTTTTAAAAGTTGTAATAAAAAACTCATAATTAAGTATTTACTTGGAAAAAAATTACAAAAAAATATGCATCACATCGGGACATGATTCCTCTACTTATATCTCAAATCTTTTAAAAAAAATATTATCATTTTATTATGTTTAGGGTGGTTAGAGAGATACCTACTTCTTATTTTTTCCCTAAATTTTAAGTACTACTGCATTGAAATTTCAAATTTTCACCAAATAGATTTAAAAAAAAATAAACCTAGTAGTTTAGAAACTAAATTCAATTTTCTACAAATTCTATTCTTACATATTTTTGAAATAATATAGATAACTTATTCAAATTTTTACGTCAAGTTCCCTAACTCTGATTTTTCTGAAAATTTTGCCACTTAAGGGCCTATTTTTTCCATGATGATCTTGCACATACCCTGATTCAAACTTCTCTAATAGTTTTAGTGTAAGATCCTTGTATTTTGATAATTTTTCATGTTTAGTTTGATATGTCCCATTTATTTGTTTGATCACTAATTGCAAATCACTAAATATCTTGATATCTTTGGCACCCATGGTTAAAGTAGCTTGCAATCCAGCACTTAGTGCCTCATACTCAACTGTGTTATTTATACATAGGAAATTTAATCAATAGGAAAAGGGAATAGTTTTTCCTTTGGGTGGAATTAATAGCACTCCAACACCAAAACCTATTCTACAATTAGAGCAATTGAAATGCAATTCCCATGTTTTAACATCTATTGTCAAGACACTGCCATCAGGAAAGGAGTCATGATTAGGTAAAGCAAGAGGGGAAGGGGCATCAACTAAGTGGTCGGTCAAGGTTTGTCCTTTGATTCCCTTTTGTGAAACAAACTTAAGTTCAAACTTAGTTAACAACATCACCCACTTAGCTAAGCATCCAAAGAGATCTATTTTATTAAAAAGGTTTTTAAGAGGATCAAATTTTGTTATGACTTGTATTTCA
>VDFB02256132.1:37127153-37234326 GCA_007258455.2 Sequoia sempervirens | reverse complement strand
CTCCTTGGTATAACGAGAATCAACTTTTCGAATTCCATAAAATCAAAGGCCACACCACAAACAGTTGCATGAGACTCAAAAACATCATCCAAAGAAAATCATAAATGTGAAACAACCTATGAGAAATCAAGATATTAGGATCTATATGAATCCGATGTTGAATCATGGCAACAAAGGGAATAAAAATGATAAAGGGAAGGGCAATGAAAATCATGTCTACGAATCAGTCATTGCCTCCCTAAATGAGGACTACATGGTCATCACCATAAAGGGCGCCCATGCCGAAGGTTGTGGAGTCACCACAAGAGGCAGCAAAGTCACCATTGTAGGATCATACCAACCAAATAGAGTCCCTTCATCCAGATTGTTTCACATGGCTATAATGTTGTAGATCAACTTAAGAGAATGCCAGCACACATCTCCATCATGGATGGTGTAGGAGCACCCAAGGCCTTCAAGGAGTTGTTCAAGAGCCAGGAGTTTGCAAGGGTTAGGAGGACCTATCCATTATATCAAAACATCAACTATGACCTTTTGAAGCCTATAATGGCATTTGGAGAGGATAAATGCAATGAGAGAGTCAACTGTCCTAAGGGTCCTGATAAGGATCCTAGGACCAAAATGCAATATAAAGGGAAAATCATGTTCTAGGGGTTTGATTAGTAATCTAATACTTTAATTAGGTAAAATAAGGTTGGACATTGAAGATCCAATGGTTTTTAGATAATAGAATTTAATAAATTTCAAGATTGTAATTTCAAATTTTTGAATTTCACTTTAGGCGGGAAAATACATTTTTGGTGTTTTAGAGGTAATTATGCATTGTAATCAATTCCAATCGGTTGGATCAGTTGGGGGTTGGTTCTATAACCCCAAAATGGTCATTTTTACAGAGGTTGGGCCTATGGAGAAGTGACTGTACGGACTACTACAGGAAATAGAGAAAAAACACAGTTTTCTTGCATTTTCTTGAGTCTTTTTGATCATCTATTGATTCCTTTTGAATTTATAATCAATTGGTGGTTCAAGAACCTGTATTTAATTTCAATTATCCTCTTGAATGATCTGATAGACGTTAGGAATCAGTTTTTGTAACATATTACTAACTGTCCTCAAGAATAACACATAATTTTCACTAGTTTTGGTGGTTTTCATGGTATAATGCTGCTGTGACCTATGAAATGGATCATTCCTAACATGTAACATACATATTTAACAAACTAATATGCAGGGAAGAAGAATATTGAGGTGTACACCAAGATTTCACAATGCAAAGTGCTTAAAGTTGGAGGCTAGGGTATAGCAGCAGAAGATCTGCCTTAATGAGGGGAATTTTTTTAGTTGGGATAGACTAAATATATTGTCCTAATGGTGTAGAGTCAATGAGAAAGTTCTGGAAGTGATTGGAAGGTTAGTTTTCAAGAAGCCCTAGTTTTTGAGGCAAGTTAAGGAGGGGTTTTTGTTTGAGTGTGTTAGAGGTGTCATAGAGGTCTAAAAACTTGGATTCCCTAGTTTTGAGTCATTCTAAGGAAATTTTGAAGGTTTCATGGTCAAGGGTTGAGTTTAAAGAGGGGTTGCTTTGAAAAAGAGGGCTAATTAGGCCTAAATTTGAGGAAACAATAGATTTTTGATTGGTGTGCTTCAAAACAAGTGCCATCAAGAATCTAGTATGTTATGTATCATCACAAACCACATCTGGTTCAATAATTATTTTTGAGGTTCCTTTGGAAAGTTTGAGTGCAAAGTCAAAAATCCTTCGCTAGAGGCCTAGTTGGCTAGTAGCCTAGTTAAGGTGAAAATTTGGTTTTGTGTATAAGTCAAAGGGTTGGGCTTTGAAATAATTTAAAACAAGTTTTTTTGGGTCTCTTAAGAGTTTTCCTATGGTTTGGGTCCATAAGGAAGGCAAATAAGTCATTTGGTGCATTATTGAGGTTTGTCTCCATCAGAGTTCCTGGAAGAGTGGTTGAGATTGCATCTTGCAAACCTTGAGAACTTTGTGTTTCTTACAAAGTCCCTGACCCTCTACATCAATGGAGTTGTTAAAAATATCATATTCCCATAAGAAAATCCTAGAAGAGGCGTTGGCGTCATCCACTGTCCCCACAAATCTCGATGCAGAGCAATTCCAAGCTATGGTCAGAAATATCATAATGCCTAATCTGCTTACATTTTCTGACCAAGATTTCCCTGCCCAACCATCTCACAACCGTGCACTTCACTTGGAAGCCATTTTACACAAGAGCAAAATTGAAAGGGTCTTGGTGGATGGAGGTGCAAGTTTGAACATCTGTTCTCTTAGCCTCATCAAGTAGTTGAAAATATCAGAAGATTCCATCGACAAAGGAAAGGGAATCACGATAAGAGCAAATGATGACCAAGAAAGAGTGTCTCAAGGCATGATTAAACTCCCTATTCAAGTAGGGCTGACCCTCATGGAAACCACTTGTTAGGTCTTGGACCTTGACTTGTCATATAATATCCTCCTGGGATGCCCATGGATCCATGCAATGAAAGTCGTAGCATCAACCTTCCACCAATGTGTGAAATTTACACATAACAGACAAGAGGTTACCGTCCATGGAGATCCCGAACCATTCTCATATTACAAAAATATTGAAGCAAAATATTACAAAATCCCCCAAGTTCCAAAAAATGATGAGGGCCCATCCACACCATACATCGACCCTGCCACTCTCACGTCCACTTCTACGACAGATACACCCGCCACTCCCACCATTCCCACCATCTCTGACATCAAGCTCATCATCCAAGAGGATGGTTGTGGAAGCTACAAGCTACCTAACAATGCTTTTGTGATAGGAGAGTTACCACATTCTCCTAGATCATGTAGACATCCACAAGAAAATCAAGCTTCCACATCTCAAACGTCTCCTGAAGACTATCCCAAATTCACAAGCTGGGGAGACCTTGGTCAGGAGGTTATTGAAGCATATCCATCTCACATGTTATATCAAGATGAAATACCGACACCTAAATTACCAATGGATGAGACAAGCAAGGGCCTACAAATGATGCTTGCAATGGGCTACAACAGAAATCAAAGACTGGGACAAAATGACAATGGCCTCATAATACCTATCATGCCAGAGACACAACCCATAAAAAATATTGGCCTTGGATGTACCCCTCCGAGTATAACCATACGTGGCCGAAGACCTCTAGTTAGAATGGTTAATATTTCTCCTTAGCCAATACTAGCAGAAGTACGCTTACCAATACCCACAAGTAGAGACATACATAACTTTATAACTGAGGCCTATATTATTAGCGATGATGAGGATACCATGACCAATCTACCTAGGTTATTTGAGGACACCACCCTGTGTATGATTAGCACCCTCTCCTTCAAAACAAACCAACAAAATCATGAGATCCATTTAGTATATCCCCAACTGATCGACTATGACCAATGAGGACCACCAGTTCTTGATACATTTGAAAATAATGAGGCACTCTTAGAATTCATGGGATTGAGGGATAATGTTCCAGATGGGGATCACAAAGCAGGGTTTATAATGGAGTTGGACACACATGCCTATTACAGGGAAATGATTGAATCCTTTAGTCACAAAAGTGAGAAACTAAGAATCATATCCAAGTACTTGAGTGAAAACCACATTGTGGCACTCTCTGACAAGACAAAAGTAAAAAGAAAGGACGTATCCAATGGTGAAAACCTCTCTGAGGTGCCCGAGGATGAAGGATTCAATCTTCCTTTAAGAGCTATTCATCAAGAGAAGTCAACAGTCTTGGCCAAAAAATGCAATCCTGTCAACCTAGGAATAGAGGAGACCCCGCATATCACATTATATGCAGAATCACTATTATCAGAAGAGCAAGAACTCCTAGCAGCATTCCTAAAGGAAAGACAAATAAACTTCGCATGGAGTTACGCTAACATGCCAGGACTTGATCTAAAGACTGCGGTTCATCACTTAGCAGTGTATCCAAAAGCAAAGCCGGCCAAACAAAAGCTTTGAAAAATGCATCCACAAATTGCTCTGTTAGTCAAAATGGAGCTCAAAAAGTTGTTCGATGCAGGATTCATTCGACCAATTGATTACCCATAATGGGTGTCAAATTTGGTACCTATTTCAAAACCTCACGAAGCCATCAAAATCTGTACGGACTTTAGAGATTTGAAAAAGGCATGTCCAAAGGATGATTTCATGGTTCCCAACATCAACATGATAGTAGACATGATAGCAGGGCATGATATGCTATCACTAATGGACGAATTTTCAGGATACAACCAGATCATGATTGCAAAAGAAGATCAACATAAGACAGCTTTCACTTGTCCATGGGGGACCTACTGCTGGAACATGATTCCATTCAGCCTAAAGAACGTAGGAGCAACCTATCAAAGGGCCATGACATTAATATTCCATGACATGATCCATAAAACATTCGAAGACTATGTTGATGATGTCCTAGCTAAGTCCAAAAAAAGACAAGATCATATAGCAACCCTAAGTGCAATCTTTGACAGACTGGAAGAATACAAAGTCAGACTAAATCCTAAGAAGTGTGTCTTCGGCGTATAATCAGGTAAATTTTTAGGATACATAGTGTCCATGAGGGGTATCAAGGTGGATCCAGCAAAAGTAAAAGCAATCCTCGAAATGGAAGCACCAAAGACATTACATCAACTAAGAGGTCTACAAGGTAGACTCCAATCCATCAAAAGATTCATAGCACAACTGGTAGACAAGCAGAACCCATATTCTCACTTACTCCACAAGGGGGTAGCATACACAAAGTGCAAAGAGGCATTTAACAAAATCAAGGAATACCTACTGACACCACCAGTGTTAATGCCACCCATCCCAAAGAATCCATTGATCTTATATGTGTCAGCAATAGCAGTAACCCTTGGAGCTCTTCTAGCTCAGCATGATGAAAATGAAATGAAGAGGGCTATCTACTATATCAATAGAACAATGGTCGGGCATGAGCTAAACTACTCATTCATCAAGAAAGCTTGCCTCACAGTAGTGTTTGCATCCCAAAAATTTAGACATTACATGTTGGCACACAAGATAAAGCTCATTGTGAAAATTGATCCCCTCAAATATTTACTATCAAAGGAAATGCTCACAGGAAGAATGGAAAAATGGGTAATGACATTGTCAGAGTATGACATCGAGTATGTAGAGAGGAAAGCAATCAAGGGATAAGTTATTGCAGATCAACTAGCAGAAGCACCTATTTATTTTGAGAATCCTCTTGTCTCAGAATTTCTAGATGAATCCATTTTTAACCTCAACATAACTGACCATTGGAAACTATACTTTGATGGTTCATACACACAACATGGATCAGGAGCTGGTGTCTTCTTCATCACCCCACAATGGGATTGCATACCAAAGTCATACAAATTGGAATTTCCTTGCACTAATAATATTGTAGAATACGAGGCTTTGACTATAGGTCTCAGGATAGTAGTGCAATGGAACATCATAGCTCTCAAAGTGTATGGAGACTCTCAATTGATCATAAATCAAGTCAATAATGAATATTAGACCAAGGATGACAAGCTCACTCCATACAAGAAATTGGTGGAGACTCTAAAAGAATCCCTCATTGATATAACATTTGAGCAAATTCCAAGAACCAACAATAGAATAGCAGACGCCATGGCTACAATTGGGTACCTATTAGACATCCCTCACAACGTGCCAAAATATGAATTCCTAATTGAGCAGCTTCTCATTCCCACATTCGAGGTACCAAAATCAGAATATGTGTGTGAAATCATTGGTCCTGACGATCCATGGTATCATGACATCTATACATATCTTCGAATAGGAGTCACACCCTCTGACCTACCATCAAACCTAAAATGAACCTTTGTTAAAAAGGCATCCAAATTTGTCATCCTAGGTGATACCTTATACTGTAGAAGCATAGAAGTTACCTTGCTACGCTGTATAAATGCTGAGGAGGCATTAACCACTCTAACCGAAGTTCATAACAGTATCTATGGCTCACACTTGAGGGGAATGACCATCACCAAGAAACTGCTGAGGATGAGGTATTATTGGCCCACAATGGAATGAGAAGCACATGATCATGCTAAGAGGTGTCTACAATGTCAACAACATGGGGACCTCATCTATGCTCCAGCTCAAGAGCTTCATCTTATTGTAACACCATGGCCCTTTTGACAATGGGGACTTGATCTCATTGGGAAAATCACACCCACCTCATCCAATGGCCACAAATTCATCATAACCACAACTAAGTACTTCACAAAGTGGGTGGAAGCCATACCGATGACATATATAACTAGGAAGCAGATCTCAAAATTTATCCTAAACTATCTCATCTGTCGTTATGGGGTCCCATAAGCCATTATCTCAGATAATGGGACACCATTCAAGAACTAGGAGGTTCGTGAGTTGTGCAAAAAAATCAAAATCCAACATCGCTTTTCCACCCTGTACTATCCCCGGGGTAATGGCCAAGTAGAAGCTACAAATAAAACCATCCTCAAAATCCTCAAGAAAATAGTCAATGATGCAAGTTGTGACTGGCATATGCAACTTAATCCCACCCTTTCGGCCTATCAAACCAGCATCCTCACACCCACCGGTGCCACCCCCTTCTCCTTGGTCTACAGATCAAAAGTTGTACTCCCCATTGAGATCGAGCTCCCATCCCTCAGAATATCATTACAAAACCTCATCACTGATGAAGACTACCGGGTGTCAAGACTAAACAAGCTGGAGTTACTGGATGAGAGATGTATCGATGCTCTGAATCATCTACAAGTCTATCAGAATAGACTCAAAATGAACTATAATAAGAAAATCAGAAGCAAGACTTTCCAAGTGGGAGAACTGGTCTTAAAAGAAAATCAAAAAAATGTCCCAAACCCAAGCAGCAAAGGAAAGTTTGAACCTAATTGGTTGGGACCGTTCGTCATAACAGCAAGTTATAAATCAGGGGCATATCAGCTATCAACACCTGAAGGGGAACCTTTGCAGGAGCCAATGAATAGCTCCCATCTCAAAAAAAATTATTCCTAAATCTTTCAAGGTATAGAACTAAAAATCCAAAAAATCAGAAAACGTCCTGAAAAAATGGTTACCTTGGCGAAAACCTGGCAAACATGCGTCTTGGTGACAACAAATTTTTTTTTCAAAAAAGCAAAAAATCCAAAAAAATAAAAAAAAGTGATCAAAAAAATCATCCTCTAGTGAAAACCACTTCAATGGCACTTTGGACAAGTACCTTGGTGAAAACCTAGCAAACAGGCGCCTTGTGTAAATAAGCACTTTCCATCCACTAGGATCTGTATGGCTTGTTTGGCATCATCCCTCCATTTCGCTCCCATCATCCATCGCATTCGGATCTCCATCCATCACTCATCCACTCGCATCTGCACCATAGCTTGGTACTGTTTTCGTATCATGATCCCTCCTAGTACTACTTGGCCCATCCTGAAGGTTAGTTTGTCCTACCTTCATCAGAGTAGTCTATTGCAACACATTGGGGGCATGTTCTTATCAGATCAGATTCACGTATATTCTTAAAGTCCTCAAATATCAGAAAATCCAAAAACATTCAAATCATATCAAAAATCCAAAAACATCAAAAACATATCAAAATCAAAAAACAGGTCAAAAATCATCAAAAGTAAAAAATAGGGTTGTCTTGTCAAACTACATCATCTCTAAGCTTGAACGTAGGAAAGGTTGACCTTTGATCATCCCCCAGGACATTTAGGTCAGTCCTATAGGAGTCTGTCATAATAAACTAACATCTCATCATGTATATCATCATCTATAAATCAGTCAAGTCGTCAGTCGAACTACGTGGTCTCTACGTGTATAACATAGGCAAGGCTCATCTGTTGATCAGCCCTCGAGACCCCTAGGATAGGTCTTTAGGTTAGTCTCTTGCTCAAAATCTCAGAAAATCCCAAAACATTGGAAAATCAAAAATCAAAACACTTGAAAACCTCGAAAAATACCAAAAACAGCCTCAAAACATTGCAAAAACATCCAAATATTTGAAAAAATTCATCCATCTCATCTCGCTTACACCTGCAATAAGCATCACCCATACTAAACTGATTGCCATCCTCAATATTTGGCAGGATAATCAGAAAAAAGTCCAGCAGATTAAAAGTAAAATTCAAAAATGTCAAGTCTTAAGTCTAAGTTAGTACGTAAGCAAGTTGGTCATCTCTTCGTATTGGTAACTCATCATCTGAATCAGTCCCATATCAATCATTCCTTAGAACACTTTGGATAAACGAAATGATGTGCTACCATCCACTAACATGTCCTAGGATGAATCCTTCCTACAATGGGCATTATCTTTTGGCAATAAGTTTCGGTTATCATCCTTAGAAAACACATCCTCTTTTTGTTAGCGGTATTGAAGAGCATTGGTTTGTTTCTTTACTTGATCTTTATCTTTTGACTTATCTTATTTTGTGCTCATTCCAAGGACATCTCGATGATATCCCAAAATAGAGGATTTAGAGAAATAGGAATGGGCAATGATCATTATCTTTCGTCTGCTATACTTGTTGGACGTTCTCGTAATATAACCTTGACGAATACTTGCTTTGTTAGGTAGGTATGGAAGAGGTCTAGGGCAACTGGTTGACTATTGCATGGATAGGTTTACCTTTCCGTGTTTTGGTCCGAGGTGTCTGAAACTTCTAAAGTGCATCCTAGCAAGGCTTTTGTATGTCAGGTATGAACAAGAATACTCCTATCTGCTTTTCAAGTCAAAGTTCATCTCACTAGGTACAACGCCATCCTGGTTTTCTATAACCTTGATGCATCATACCACGTGTGTTATCAAACATAAGAAAATGTGGCCCTTTGAAAATCCCAATTCCTCGGCAAGTAATCATCATCATCATCAGCATTTTCATTTGTATCATCTCACGTCTTGTTGAAATGACTTCTTCTTTTCTTACTAACCGCACTAACAAGGTACTATGACGGTTGATCATCATCATCATCATTGCCATCAATCCGGCATCCACAAATAATTAGCATTTCACATAAACATATCATATAGGAAACATATGCATTGCATTTTAATCATCATATAAACAGGTTATCACAAACATTCTTCATAAAAAGGTGCATCCATGTTAGTGCATTTCACCCATTACATTGCATCTCATGACATTATATCAATTATTGCATAAACATTCATTTGCATTTCATAACCATTTCATTTAAATCATCACATAAGCATCTACACAAGCATTTCATAATCATTTTTTTGCATAAATAATAGGTCTATAAGCATTTAATCCATTAGGCATACATGCTTGCATAACAATAATGACATCATCTCACTTTATGTTCACATTTCATTATGCATTTACATATCAGTGCATCACATACATCATTATTTATTACGTTTAGGATAATAACATTTGTTATTCTAAGCATCTCATAAAACCATCTCATTATGCATTAACACCATTTCATTTGTAGCATATTACAACCATCGCATTTGTATTATCATAAATAGATCATCATATTTGCATATCATAATCATAATGCATACATCATTAGAAATAAAAGCATCCATAGCATATAGAAGGGAAATCATACATAAGGAGAACATAGTACATCACATCAAAATTAGCTCATACATATCATCATCAACTGTCATAGTACAAAGAATAAATCAGATCACTGTACATATATGTCAATCGGTACAAAATGCCCATTGGGCTATCAAAACCGAGCCCATAAGGCACAAAATTGTGTATCATCTCGATCAAGCTCGATCCCTGTGAATGCTTTCCTTGCCCCTGTCATCGTGACCCTCTGGTGGTCTCTGGTTGGCCCGCTGTGAATACTCTGGGACCCACTATGCTCTGGGCATGGTATCATGATAAGCCCGACGGTAGTACTCTACCTCTTGGATGGCATCCCTGTAAGATCGTACTAACATTGTACCCTGGGAGGAGGAGGCTATCATGCTCTCAATCAATTATATGCGGCCTAGCTCAGTAGCTACCTATAGCTCTATAGCCTGTCTTTGCTGCATGGCCTGATCCCTCTCTGCTCTAAGCTGCTCTCTCTCAGCCCTCGCCTGGTCTCTCTCCACTATCACCACCTGAACCTGGGCCTGTAACTACGCAATCAGTGCATCTCAACCATTTACCTGTCCCTGTGGCTGCACATGTGGCTGCACTCGAGGTTGATCCTCACCTCGTGGTGGCTCGTGCTACTGATCCTGCATATGAACATCTTTGTGACCTGGTGGGACTGGGGGCACACCTGGTGGATCTTGTCGAATCTCAACCCTCGGTCCTCACCCTCATCCTCTCCCTCTACCCCTAACTCTGCGCGGATCTGGGTCCTCACCTAGAATGGTCAACCAAAGTGGAGGTCTGAACCAATCCTTGTAGGCTTGAGTGGTGTCGGGATCTGCTAGGCCTTGATCATAAGCCCATGGTCAGGCTAGCCAAGTGCCTAAAGTTGTCAACTGCCTCAAAGGTAGGAATGCCATGTCCCCATGATATCTATGTCATGTTGCGAGCAAAGACGGCTACATAGCCATCATCAAGCCGATCCTACGGCTCTCCGAACTGACGTTGTACGCGCCCGGGTAGGTACCTCTCGATCATCGTGTGATCCCACCCCTACATATATCAATCCTGGAGGTAGTAAAAGAGTTGATCAACATCGTCAGCCCATCCAGGCAGACCAAGGTATGGATACCAAGTAAAAACTAGCATCTCGTCTAGGACCCACCTCCAGTAGGGGATCCCGTGCTCTCCAGTGTATGAAAAGGACACACCGCCTCTATATCGTTCCACGAGGGCATCGTCTGCCCCCATTGGAACTCGAACGATGTGTGAACGTAGCACAGAAATGTGCTCCCATGCCCAGATGTGAAGTAGAGTCGCCCCTACTCCCAGTGCTCTCCCGTCCATATACATGTACTCGTGTAGGTCCTTGTATAATGAGGCAAGAAGAACAGGCCCCCACGCAAAATGAATTGGCCTATCTCGAACCATCCACTCCCAACAATATCTCCAATTGGGACTGAAATACTGCCCTCGTCTATCTGGGGCAATGAGACATGAAATAATAGCTGCAACCGCCCAGAGGTAGGGAGGTGCTATGACCCTGTACCGCTCTAGCTCAATTTTTCCTTCACAATAGATGATGTCCTGTGTAGCGAGGACTCTGATGCAGGACTCGCGTCCCTCGTCCATATCAAAGATCGTCTATCGGCCATGAATAGGCAATCGTAGAATGCGCTAAATGTCCTCCAGAGTGACGGTGGCCTTGCCAGTGGGGAGATGAAACGATGATGTCTCGCTAGACCACCTCTTGGCCAGCGCTGATAACATCCCTAGGTGGGTGTGCACAGGCACCGTGTAGGCAATGTGCCACAATCCTACAACTCCTAGTTGATCCTGGTCCCTATCACTCAAATCTCGTAAGACGCTCGCCAAATCTCACAACCAGTGCTCCTGAGAGTAGAGCTCCCTCGCCACATCCTACATCAAGGAAGGTCAACGTTTTAAAAAATTTCAAAAATTCCTGGTCAAATGCTCCAAGAACGTCCCCAGGGGCACAGTTTGTGATGGCGTTGCGCAGTTTGATTTTACTCAAACTTCGACACTGGAGCCCTAAAAAATGCAAAATGGTGCCGCCACCGTGCACTTTCTCTTACAGCATCGCAATTTGCGTGAAAAGGGCGACATCGCGGCATGCTCTTCCAAAACTAACCCACCGAGCCCGAGCCCAGCGTCGGAGTTTCTAAACTCCTAATTGCACTGCTACGGTGCCAAACTACACCGCTGTGGCACAAAATGGTACTGAGCGACGTAGTTTAAATGCCAAGTGGTGCTATATAGCGCCGCTAGAGGCAAGCTCCCCTTTTAAAGCATTAATTAGAGCATTAAATGAAAAAACTAGGCTTGGGTAAGGGTCACATATCGGTGCCCTGATGCCAAGTGGCCACTGGTATGTCAGAACTCGATCAGTGATGTGTAGGGGAAGCTGTCATTGCACCATATCACCAGAGAGTCAGAGCTCAAATCTCAAGGTCGCTAGTGGAGGTGTGTGAAAATGACTTGAAAGTGACCCCTCGGGCACCTTTTAAGCCTAAAAGTTGGGGTTTTTTCACCTTGTTTAGCTGTCCTGTTGGGGGTCTTTGACCCCTGAACCTGTTTTTGTCTGGTTGAGGCTTTTTTTTCATTGTTTTATTATGTTTAGACACATTTTTAGCCTCCTGGACCCCTTCTAGACCTATTGGGTACTTTGTCATCTTTTTTCGCGAGATTACCCAAACAATTAAAATTTTCGTCTGATCTCTCGAGGGGGCATTATAATGGCATGTTTTCTCTCACCATGTAGTAGTGGGACAAGTTTTTAAATATCAATTTTTTTGTTGCTTTGATCAAGATCGTTTATTCTTTGAACCAATGCAACGAGTACATTGCTTCAAAGAGGGGCAAAATGTAGACATGTAAAATATAATGATTGACATCGTGCATCCGATCTTAACTTACTAACATAGTTTCTTCTTGAATCATCCCTTGGTCTAACCATTTAATCAAATTCCCCTATCTGATTAAATTCATCAATATTCCACTCTTGAATAAATAAATAATTTTATTTAATCAAGTCAATCTCTTTTATTAATTAAATCAATCCATCTAATCTAATTATCCCTATTTAATTAAATAATTAATTTATTTGATTAAATCTCTAAAGTCTATTCACTAAATTAAATAAATTAAACCTTATTTGATTTAATCTAACACCATCTCTTTTAATTAAATAAATCAAAATCCTTATTTAATTAATCTCTTGTCATATTCCTCTATTATTTGATTTGAATAAATCCATAAATTTGAGTCAAATAGGTCACATCATCTAACCTCTCTCATTAAATTAATTAACCCTTGATTAATTTAATCTCATCTCATGTCCCATCCTCTAGATAATGCAAGTTGCACATGAAAATAGATTTAATTCATTTATTAAATCTCTATTTTCATTACAAGGCATCTTTTGGAATATTCTCTCAATTTGAATTCAAAAATTCCAAGTCAACATGTACATCCAACAAGGCAATAAATTCATCTTACATGTCCTTTGCCTTGACCCAAGTGGCATTTATTGCATTTTCCCTTCCCTCTTGCATGTCATTTCAACAAATTTGAAATTCAAATTTATGCATTTATTGGCACAAACCCCAAATCTTGCACATCCTTCACCCATTCATAGCTTGACAAGTGGCATCATATCATTGGATGAATGTTAGTCCCACATTTCTCAAATTTAGAAATTCATCCATCTTGACATTCTATAAATAAAGAGCTCATATCCTCATTTGATCATCCACAAACATTGCAAAGTTATTATGCTAAAATATTTAGCCATTTCCATCCATCATTGAATTCTTAGCTAGGCTTTTTGCAGATTTGGCTTGGAGTTCTCATCTTTCATCAACAAAGTGGATCAATATCATCAACACAATCAAGCTTGCAATCTTAGGAATTGGGAAAGGGCCAATTTTCACATCAAATTGGCACCAATTCCCCCATGGGATCATGAGTTTGCACATCTAATTAGGATTTTAATCTTTATTTTATCATTTTCCTTGTGTTCTTTGCTATTTTCTTTCCTAGTTTGAAGTTGTAAATGGATTTCATGGGGAATCCTTGTTTATGCTTTCAATATCTAACTTGAGGTGTTTATTCTCTTTGTTTTGTAGGTATCTAGATTGGGGTTCGCACACATCCAAATATGGAAATCTCGCAAAGGTTTTGAAGGTTTGAAGCCATTTTATTGTGTGGCTATTAAGATTCATAATACTTGTTGTTGCAAATACCATGTGGAGTTTTCAATGTACCATGAGCTATTATTCTATATCCGTTCTACTTTGCATACTAATGAAATGTTGCAAGAGTGTGGTGCAATTGATCTTCTAAAATAATCAAGGGACTTGCTAGATCTATTTTTATGTTCTAGAGATGATGGTTGCTTTTTCTATAGAAATGATTGTTTAAATGCAAAGTGCTCACAATGTGGTGGCTTGTCAAATTTTGTTCAATGTTTTCCTGAGAGTTCCGAACATGAATTTGGAAAGAAGCTTGTTGAGAAAAAGAGATATGAGATAGTCAAATATACTTTACAGAGTGGAGGTGAAGGTTCTAGATGTGAGTTGGTTACAAAGCATGCAGTGTTGCTGATTTTATTTCAGATTTTAAGGACAATCTTTTCTACAAGTATGCAAGGCATAGTCGTAGGTCTCAGTGGTTGGATCAACAATTTAGGATGTGAAAGGACTCTTTTCCAATTGGCACTATTATATCGGTGGTTTATTTTGCATAAAACTACACATTGCAACCACAAAATGAGGTACAATCTCAATATTACAATTCCATTCAGATTGCTATTTTTGTCCACATAATATTTAGACATGGACCTAATAGTACAGAGGAGGATCAAAAGATAATCAGAGAGTATCATTTTTTTATGAGTGATGATAGATCTCACTCGTCTAAGTATTTCCAACATTGTTTCAAGATTTTTTTTGAGTTCTTGCAGGAGCATGATATAGCCTGGTCCGACATCTAATTTGGTCAGATAATTGCACAAGTCAATTCAAGAATTGTCGTATGTTTTATTGGTTGAGTAGAATGCATATAGAGAGGGGTCTACCTCATATTTGGATTTTTTTTTAAGCTAGACATGGGAAAGGGGAGCATGATGGAGCTGGTGCATGCGTAAAGAGAGCTCTAGTTAAGGAGCAATTGAAGATTTTAGGAGAAAAATTCAGCGATGCACATTCTATTGTTGATTGGTGTAGTTCAGCATTGTCACAGGGAGGGACACTTGATTCAACAATGCGCAGATTCTTTTGGTTCATTGAGGAGGGTACAGTGGGAGGCAAATTGGATTGTCATACAATCAAAGATTCTTCAAAGATGCATTCATTTAGAAGCTCAGATGCAGGCACATGGACCATTTGGACACGAGCGTTGGCTTGTTTTTGTCAAAGTTGTATTCAGTGCGAGTGGGATCAATGCAAGTCAAGTGAGTGGGAGGATACATGGGTTCCATAGTATCTAACTCCTTTATCTCAAATAATATCCATGAAAAATCACACAATGAAAATTTTAGTCGATTATGACCTTCTTTCAGATCTACTATAGCTAGGATATGCTTTTGCAGTTGTTGCACCGTAGGGGAATGAAGAGAGATTAGACCATTGGTTGGATTGATGTGTGTGGGTAAAGCATAAGCTAACAAAACTGATAGAAGATCATGATGGTCTTGTGTATCCTACAGGTTCACTTGTGGTTGCAGGAACTTGGTTGCGAACATACATGATTAGAAAGAATGGAATACTTGCATTTGAAGACTACGAGAAACAAAAAACCATTCTCATGTATTCACACCTTGTTATAGCAACAAATGTTAAGTTGTTGAAGCTTCATTATAGACCAAAGACAAAACAACTATGGACTCTTAGTAATGTTAATCATGAAGCAATATTGGATACTCTTAAGCAAAGAGATGAACCTTCAGGCACACTTGAATAGCATTTTCAAGAATGGAAGGTACAATGCTTATGTTCATTACATGATTAAGTTCATTAGTGTTCTTTATTTAATACTGTTATTTTATATACTATTGCAATGCAGGTGTCTTTAATAGCAATATTTTGTATGCACTTTTTTGATATTTATGGCAAGATTGATCATGGACCTGCTGCAACAATACCCAGCTCTGATCCTTTTGGAGAGGTATGCGACATATTAGAACAATATAGATTGGTTATTCTAAGCGTCTTTTATAGTTTGCATCACCAATTCATCATCATTCAGGTTGTTTAGATTAATATAGATTTGTTAGTCTAAGCATCTTTTCTATTGTGACAATATAGATTTCTCATTTTCCCACTTTTGCGATATTCTTGGCATGATTGATCATGGACCTGATGCAGCAATAGCCAGCTCTGATCCTTTCATAGAGGTATGCGACAGATTAGAACAATATAGACTGGTTATTTTAAGCATCTTTTATACTTTGCATTACCATCTCATCATATTTTGTGTCATTTAGAATAATATAGATTGGTTATTCTAAGTGGATCATCTTTTATAGTTTGCATCACCAATTCATCATCTTTCAAGTTGTCTAGATTAATATAGATTTGTTAGTCTAAGCATTTTTTCTATTGTGACAATATAGATTTCTTATTTTCCCACTTTTGCAATATTCCTAGCACGATTGATCATGGACCTACTGTAACAATAGCTAGCTCTGATCCTTTTAGAGAGGTTTGAGATAGATTACAACAATATAGATTGGTTATTCTAAGTGTCTTTTATAGTTTGCATTACCATCTCATCATATTTTGTCATTTAGACTTATATAGATTGGTTATTATAAGCTACCTTGATGGTTTATGTCAGTATGCTCATTTGAAGCAGGTTTTGTAATATCTCCTATTTATATATAATAAATTATAGTGCCTTGCCACTTTTGCTCCTCAAATCCAACTTGGGTGCAACTTCATTTTTAGCAACTTTCATGAGGTTTTTAAGGAAATAAATGTTTCCAACCTTTCCACACCCTATAAATTCATTAAACATGTCTATTAGGACCTGTACAAGCTTGATCCAACCTTAAATCTTGCTTCCCCCACATTTCATTGACATTAGCAAGTTGTAACCACCATTTTTCACCAAATTTCACTCATTTTTTCCATGCATGAAAACTCACCAACTCAAGTATAGATGTTTCCAACTCTCTAAACTCGCCTAGTCACCTTATACAGTCCTAATAAAATCTACCATGGCCATACCAACTAGCTACAAACTGTACAATAGATGGTATGGCATTTTAGCACTTTGGACTCTTAAGAGAAATCGTTAGTCCAATGTAGCTCAAAGTGATTCAGCGTATTTGGGTGAAAAAGAGGACCATCCCTAGCATAAATGTAGCCATCTAGACATGTTGGAATAGTCTGTTTGGTTGTACGAGTTGTTGAATGAAAGTTGCACCACTTTGTAACTTTACACTGCTTGCATCTGACAACTTTTCCCTCAGCTAAAAACTTGCCATAATGGGAAAACACCTCTGAGATAGAAAAAATTGAGAGAGGTTATTGTAGATGTGCCAAACACAATCCCATAGCCTCAAACAGAGAGTCTGTAATTCTGAGAAATAGCCCTTCAAATATTGTTTCCTTTTAGCACTTTGGACTTTTAAGGGAAATCGTCGGTCCAATATAGCTCAAAGTGATTTGGCATATTTGGGTGAAAAAGAGGACCATCCCTAGTGTAAACGTACCCATTTGGACATGTTGGAATAGTTTTTTTGGTTGTACGAGTTGTTGAATGAAAGCTGTACCACTTTGCAACTTTACACTACTTGCATCTGACAATTTTTGCCTCAGTTAAAAACATGCCACCACGAGAAAACACCTCTGACATAGCAAAAACTAAGAGAGGTTATTGTAGATGGGCTAAACATGATCCCATAGCCTCAAGCAGAGAGTCTGTAAATGTCACAGTTTCTAAGAAATAGCCCTTCAAAGATTGTTTCCTTTTAACACTTTGAACTCTTAAGGGAAATCGTCGATCCAATGTAGCTCAGAGTGATTTGGCATATTTGGGTGCAAAAGAGGACCATCCCTAGCATAAACATACACATTCAAACATGGTGGAACAGTCTATTTGGTCATACAAGTTGTTGAATGAAAGTTGCACCACTTTGCAACTTTACATTGCTTGCATCTGACAACTTTTCCCTTAGCTAAAAACTTGCCACCATGGGAAAAAACCTCCGAGATAGCAAAAATTGAGAGCGGTTATTGTATATGGGTCAAACACAATCCCATAGCATCAAACGAAGAGTCTGTAAACATCACAGTTTTTGAGAAATAGCCCTTCAAAGATTGTTGTCTTTTAGCACTTTGGACTCTTAAGGGAAATCACTGGTCCAATGTAGCTCGAAGTGATTCGGTGTATTTGGGTGAAAAATAGGACCATACCTAGCATAAAAATACCCATCTGGATGTGTTGGAATAGTCTGTTTGGTTGTACCACTTTGCAACTTTACACTACTTGCATCTGACAACTTTTCCCTCAACTAAAAACTTGCCACCATAGGAAAATGCCTCTGAGATAGAAAAAACTGAGAGAGGTTATTGTATATGGGCCAAAGATGATCCCATAGCCTCAAATGGAGAGTTTGTAAACATCATGGTTTCCAAGAAATATCCCTTCAAATATTGCTACCTTCTAGAACTTTAGACTCTTAAGGGAAATCGTCAGTCCAATGTAGCTCGGAGTGATTCAGCGTATTTGGGTGCAAAAGAGGACCATCCCTAGCATAAATGTACCCATCCAGATGTGTTGGAATAGTTCATTTGGTCGTATGAGTTATTGAATGAAAGTTGCACCACTTTGCAACTTTACATTGTTTGCATCTAACAACTTTTTTCTCAAATGAAAACTTGCCACCATGGGAAAATACCTCTGAGATAACAAAAACCAAGAGAGGTTATTGTAGAGGGGCCCAACACAATCCCATAGCCTCAAAAAAAAAGTATGTAGGCATTAGAGTTTTTGATAAATAGTTCGTCAAAGATTGCTGCCCTTTTACACTTTGGACTCTTAAGGGATTTCACTGATTGAACGTAGCTCAAACTGCTTCGGTCGATTTGGGTGCAAAAGGGGACCATACCTAACCTAAACGTAACCATCTGAAAGTGATGGAATAGTTGGTTAGGTCATACGAGTTGTAGAACAATATTTATTTATGTATTTACAAGTAGTTTTTCAGCCTCCAACTAAACTCTAACGCTGATTTTCATGTGAAAAAAAGCCACGAGACCATAGCTTATTGCTTTCTTTTTAATGGAAACTAGTGGGTAGCATAGTTAACTTCTTCATACATTTAGCATTTGAGATTGCAAGAAGACATCAAAATGGCTAGTGTACTAAATAAATTCTTATGATTTCTAAAGAATGTTGATAACTCTACTCAATTGGCTTCTTTTTTCAAAATCATACAAATTGAACCCTAGCATCAATAGACTCTGTTTATCAAGCTACCACAATTCAAGTCTCAATGATTAATATTTATAATGCATATTTTAAATGACATTCAAGTTTATGGTGGTTTTGTTGTTTATATGATGTTATGTGATATTCTAATCCTATGTCATGCTTCTATGCTGCATATACATATTTTTTATTTTTACATGTTTTTTTTACTAATGAACCCAAAATGAACCAAACCACTCCCAAATTTTTTTTAGCCGAATTGGCGAACCAAACCCTCGAACCCAAAAAGACAACTTAGTTTGTAAGTCAGTTATTGGGAGTTGGTTGGTTGTTTTGTGTGGGGGAGAGTCTTAAAAAAGGTTGAGGAAGTCATTCTGGGGATTAATGAATGTAATTTTGTGAAGAATCAATAAGATCATATTGAGTTACTTTGCAAAAACTATGGTTTCTCCATTGTTCAACCACTACACAACAAGTAAACGGATACATAGCATGTGGAATGAGGGGGAAGTAGGCCTGAGACACCTTTAAAGTTGGTTTGAGTGCTTTCTTTTCATTTTTTGTGAGTTTTCTGCCAAGTTTTCTCAAGGTGGGTAGTGAACCCAAATTTTGCATTTTTGAGTAAATTATGAATTATTGAAGCCCTCCACCTATTGTACCTTTCATGTGGTTCGGTGGAGAGGATGTGTAAAATGTGATTTGAATGTGTGAAGGTCCATTTAAGAAAGGGGAAATGATTTGTGAGTCTTGGAGTTGTCATAAGAAAATCATTGCTTAAATTGCATGAAAATGAAGCTTTTAGCCGAGGGTTTGTTAAAATCAATGAGAGTGGGGGAATCTCTTTAACATTTAAGAATATCAAGGTCATAATAGAGGATTCTAAGTTGGTGGCATGGTCAGGAGAGTTGTACAAGTGGGACTTTCAATAAACCATATGCATTTGCATGGTAAACAGATGGTTTCATGTGACATCCTGCTAAAGGACTTGTAGGTGTAGAATAATCTTAGAATTTGTTGTTTTCTGACACAACTCAAGATTTTTTGGGGTGTTCTTGTGAAGATCAAGTGTTTAAAGGGCACTCACTTTGTGAAAGAGGGCTAATTCACTAGCCTAGGACAGGGGTATGTTATTGGTTCTCAAATTTGGTCCAAAGGAGTCAAGGGTAGTTTTCACATATGTTTTCACCCCCACTTTGCATCAATCCATAGCTTGTTTGAAAGAAATTGTTTTAGGATTTTAGCCATAACAACAAGCCAGTGAACTGTTTGATAAAAAGCTTTGGTACACATGTATGAAAAATGTGGTGGCATAGACAAGGTAGTGAATTGTTTGAAAAAATGCCTCAAAGAAATGTGGTCTCATAAAATTCCATGACAAGCAAATGCAATTGATTGCTCCTAGTTATTAGTTATGTAATGTGAAGTAATTGCATAACCGCTTAGGATGACTTTGTAAAAACTATATTGTAATTGAAATTTTTTCATCTATCAACATCTAGTTGTTAGTTATGCAATGCAAAGTAATGCTTTGAGTTTGAAAGATGTGCAATGTAATGTAATCAACGATATGAATATAAACTACATAACAAAACCATTCTTTTTTATGTTCCTGTACATTGATATTTAACCATTGCTCACTTGATTAAATTTTCAAAGAGTTTAATCATGCACATGAGGAAGAAATTAAATTTCGATTGTCAACTTCTATATATCAAATTATCCAGTAATCTTCAGTGTATCTCCATATACAAAAATGACATCAATGCTAACTCAAACAAAGTTTTACAAAATGTGTCATATGCCATTTCGATGTCTATTCAAAATTTACATGCCAAAATGTCTATCTCATCCTAAACTACTGGTGGATCATCAAAATGGAGCCTCTTTGCAGCACTTGTTGGCTCTAAAGGTAGGCACACGAGAAAAATTCAAACCATAATTAAGATTAGTTATACTATATGATTTAAAATCCAATAATTAACATCAAAATCAATATACATTGAGTTATAATTGAAACCTAAAATTGTAATCTTGATTACCTAAAATATCTATCTCTTCAAAGGGTCAGGAGTCCTAGAATATGCCCCTCTTAAAGAACTGACCAAACCAACTTCTGTAATGCCAATTTATATATGTGAACAAAAACATAAAATTGATCCTAGTTAGCTTACAATTGTCAGTAATAGGAACATATAAATGCCAAACATAAAATAAAATAAACAAATACCTCTTTAGGCTGATCTTTTTATTTATCTCCTTTACGTGTTTCGACACCTCCTCCTTGAGGTGTTCCAACACCTACGCCTTCAGGTGTTCCAATACATACTCCTTTAGTCATTCTGGCACTTGTCAACAATGACATATAGCTCATAACTATCTATACATAAAAATGACAAGTGCATATGAAACTACCAATCTATGTTGATGTATGTATAATCACTATAAGATCTTAAAAATCTTAATTCAATTGAATTTGAGTCCAATTACCTTCCCCTTATCTGACATTGCACTTCCATAATCTGGACAAGGCTGCACTGTGCTTGCACTTGTGAACAATGACGTATAGCTCATAACTACTTGTACATAAAAAGGACAAGTACATATGAAACTACCAATCTATGTCAATTTATGTATAATCAATATAAGATCTTAGAATTCTCAATTCAATCAAATTTGAGTTCAATTACCTTCCCCTTATCTAACATTGCACTTCCATGATCTAGAAAAGGTTGCACCTCGCTCACAGTAGGTATTTCCTACAAGAGGAAAATAAGATAAACATATAAGTTATTATATAATTTCATTAATGACAATTCAAATGACAAGAAAGTATATAATAAAAAAATGTAAATGAGTGAGTGTGAAAATATATACTGTGTGCATGTCGAGGCCAAATGAAATGGCCCTAAGGGTGCTATCAGTCACCTATGTGAGCTCCTCCTCGGACATCAACTATTAAATAGACCATGTAAATAAATATTAGTACATTATACTATCTCTTATTAATATTCATTTAAAAACAAATACAAGTTATGAATTTACAACTTAAATCTTGCTTGTGTCACTATTCCAATGTCCCCCTCTCTAGCAGGAGAGGACTTTGTAGGGTGTGCTCCACTCCCCTGCATCTGATCTATAATGTCCACATCATGGAGGTCATAATCAAAAGTGTCCAAGGGATGCTCAGTAGGTTGTACAAGAGGACCCAAGCATATCTGGCAGCACGTGGAGCAAGTATGTGGCACACAAATATGTGGACCTGACGAGGATGATGTAGCAACACTCGAGCCATCACCAACATCACCAGAATGTGGCTGAGCTACTATAGAAGAATACAAAACAAAAAGACCACTCAAAGAGTGAATAGCCTGCATATTTTGTGTGGCCACATCCTACATAATATCTGGATGATATACTAGAGGTGGCAGAGGAAGGGGAGGAGGGGGAACATATGGGCGTGGGACTACTCTAACTACCCCTGGTCTATCCTGGGGCATACCTCCACCAACGCCCTGGAAGGGTTTAATTTCAAAGTAATTGACATGATGCCCTAACACAAACTCAGTATATAATTTTTTAATAAAGTAAAATGGTATATCACAATTGTTGTTTGGTGGTTTATCAATTTAAACCATACACCAACGATCCCAAAAGTTATCTACAATGTCCCTATGCATGCACCATTTTATAGAAAGTTTTGTTTTATTAACATTAACTAGAAAACTAATGTGAGGATTAACAAATAAAGAGGCTATTTGGGCTTTGGTTATTCTGAGATGTTTCACATCATCATAAGACAATCCACATGCATAATATTCCCTCATGTCTTCTTGCCAAAAATGAAAGGCATTATGTTCGGTCGAGAGGGTTTCTATATTTTTAATTATTTCCTTCAATGTGTTTGAAATCTCAAATAATCAAGGGATTCTCATATAAACTTCAGAAATTCCCCTCAATTCCTGCAAATTTTCACTAATTAATTCTTCAATTCATGGTTGCGGAGGTGGTCAAGTGTTTGGCATTTGTGCATTTTCATTCTCAACTGGTGGATCATTTGGAATTTATACATTTTCATTCTTAGTAGCCATAATGCCTGATTAAAGTTAAAAACTAATTAATCTAGAATTGAAATTAGACAATATAAATGAAAATATTCTAAAAATACCCTAGTTTTAAAGAAAAACCAAAAAAAACCCTAATTTTTAACTAAACTCTATTAAATTCTCTAAATTTTAATACAAATACATAAACAACACTATTTTTAAATCAAAATCCATAAAAAACATTCATTTTTAATCAAAATCCATTCTAAACTCAAATTTTTCATAAAAATTCAATCAAAAACCCTATTTTGAAAAAAAATCCATAAAAAACTAACTGAAATTATACAAATCTAATTCAAAATTCGATCAAAGCAAAGAAAAATCTAAAATCTAACCTTTTCAAAATGGATATCAGCTAAATCAAATATCTATTATGTGAAGAACCTCCTCATTGTGCCCCCGTGACCTGTTTGTGAATGTGTAAAATGATTTTAATAGGCTCGAAATATGTGTATATATATGTTTTCCTCAAATTAGATATCGGATTTGGATCAGATATCCAATTTGAATCAAATATCTGATCCAAATCAAATATCCGATATGGAAATCTTGGTTTGGGCATTGCTTTGGAGGTGTGTACTGACACCCAAGCCACAAAAAATAAACTAGACATTTTTCGTGTTTTTGGGTTGATGAAAAACGTAATTTTTACCCCATTGCCACTTTTTGGCCCATCATGACCCTACACATACCCAAGAGCATGGGCTGATGTAGCTATGTAAAGGATAAATAGTTTGTTTGACATAACAGGTTGTAAAATGGGTGGATTTGCAAGGTATTCGTTTAAAATCTCAAAAGGTTGTTTACAATATTCATTCTAATCAAACTATACATCATTTTTTAGAAGATGTGTGAAGGGTAATGTGCAGTCAGCTAAAGATGCAACAAAATGATAGATAGCTTGAATTTGTCTTCATAATGTGTGCAATTGAGAAATCTTCTTAGGAGGTGGCATGTTAATAATGACATCAATTTTCTTTGTGTCCACCTCAATGCCTCTGTGAGATATGATAAACCCTAAAAGTTTCCCACTATCTACACCAAAGACACCCTTTTGAATTTAATCACATGTTATATTTATGTATTCGTTCAAAGATCTTTTGAAGGAAATTTACATTGTCTTTTATTGTTAAGGATTTAGCAAGGATGTCATCAACATAGTATTCCAAGATTTTATGTATGTAATCGTCAAATATCAATGTCATTTCTCATTGATAAGTTGCACCAGAATTCTTTAATCCAAAAGGCATCATAACTCAACAAAACGTTCCCCAAACAGTTGTAAATGTAGTTTTGTATTGGTCTTGTGGGTTTATAAATATTTTCATATTATAACCAAAAAATCCATCCATGAATGACAACAAAGCATGTCCAAAAGTTGAATCCACGATCATGTCAATATTAGGAAGTGAAAAATCATCTTTAAAGAGGCTTTATTCAAGTCTTGAAAGTTCGTGCATATCCAAATATGATTATTAGGTTTAGCAACTATGACAATGTTTGAGATCCAAGGAGAATAATCAATAGGTCGAATGAAACCTGCATCAAGTATTTTTTCAAGCTCACCTTTAACATGTAATGCTATGTTAGGGTGCATTTTTTGTATCTTTTGGAAAATAGGTTTAGCATTTTCAACAAGAACAATGTTGTGTGTTACAATTTTTGGGTCAATACCTAGCATATTTGAATATTTCCAAGCAAAATTTTTAGGAAAATCATGAAGTAAAGTTGTAGTGTCCTCTTGTTCTTCATCATCAAGGAACTTACCAATCTTAATAACTTTTTCTTTATCATGTATGTCCATTGGTATATCAATTGTATCTCCTAAGGGGAGTTCCTTAGATTGAGGAATGTCAAGATCATAGGGTTCTTTAGTAATATCACGATCGTTTTGCTTAGTACTTATCATAGCACAAGTAACTCATTTCATGGGAGGAGTATATGATATGTTATCATAAACTCATAACATTTGTTGTAAGGCTTCACCACTTTTAATGTACTCCCATGATGGTGGTAAGTCCATATCAAGCAGTTCAGGATGTTTGATTGTGAGAGTGTGTCCTTGTTGACATGTAATAGTGTTGATATTCAAAGATGGTCATTGAGTGGCTTTTGTCATCTTAGAAAAATAATATCCCAACCCAATTTTTGTCTCTTGTGTATTAGGTTCTATAGGGAGATGAATACCTTGTTCATTATTTCAAAATCCTTTCCTAGTATATCCCAATTTTTTCACAAGCTCATAGCCTTTCCCATAAAGTATTTCCATTTCTTTTGGATTACATAGATGTTGATAATCCATCTCATCAAAATATGTTGTGTACATTGTATTTTCTTCCGAAGTAGAGGAGATAGATGCTTGAGAAGATTTTTCTGAATTCTAAGTTGGCATATCAGTTGGTTCTTGTTTTTCATCCTCTTTTTGTGTGATTATATATTCACCCATAAATGAAGGTGTGAATTCAAGGGATTTGATGGAACTTCAAATTTTTTGCTCCTTATGCTCCATTCCTACCTTGCCTTATGTCACTGATCTTTCATGGTGTTGGAAATTTCTTAGGGTTGGGGTTTTAGCTTTGCCTACATGAAAAACCCTTGTGTTTATTTTACGCCATGGTTGGGATATTTTTTTCTTGTTACTTTTTGAGGGGTTTTAAAATGACTTATGTTCTATCATTTCATCTAGGCTTGGTCCCTTTGGTCTTAATTTTTATTTCCACTGCGGGTTTTATTTTCCTAAGTCTTGGTTGGCCCCGTGTTGCATCATTTAAAAACAACTTGTCATTGTTTACCATTGGCCTAGTGATGTCCCTTTGTCCTTTTAATAAATGTTTTATTTTGCAGAGGTATCAAATTCATGCTACCATTGATCAATTTCCTTCAGATATCAATGGTTTCCCGCCATTGCGTGCTCAGGAATTATAGGATCTTTATTGATCACGATATCACGGGCGGGTGCCACGTGCCCTTTCTAAAGGATGAAATTTGCATGACCGTTGATCAACTACCATTTGATCTCAGTCGTTCCCTGCCATCCTACGATGACCCCACCATAGTGCTTTGGTTGATCATGATATTATCGGTGGGTGCCACGTGTCCTTTTTTGGCGTGGCCGAAGGAGATAAGTTTGTGTTCCATCGATCAATTATCATCAGATATCAATGGTTTCCCGCCATCACATGATCGAAAGTTACAAGGTTTTTACTGATCGCGATATCATGGGCAGGTGCCACGTGTCTCATTTGATGAAGCCGAAAGAATAAAGGAAATATTGTCCGACCTTAATACATTAAAAGGTGGGTTACTAAAGTGTTCTTGAGATGCACATGTTCTAAATCAATGCATCTGTTATAATTTAGGTGGGAAAGCTGCTCGATGGATAATGATAAGGCTAGCGACTGTGTCAAAGGAATGAGATCACTGATGCTCAAGATCTACGGTTTCCCACCATCGCATGATCTAAAGTTGTAGGATCTTTATTGATTGTGATATTGCGGGCGATCTCCACATGGACTTCCTTAGTAACGCATGGTATAGTGGGACCCTTATTGCCATGTTGGCAACTATGTCAGCTTGTTTTGAAGATGGTCATTCGATGATTTGATTTAACTGAAGGATCGACGACTCGAATTTGAATCTGCACCAAATATGGTTGGACTCATTCATGTAGCATGTGAGTGAGCTTTAATGGTGGATGAGAGACTTACTGACACGATTTGATCTAAATAAAATCAATTCTCCTACTTTATTTGTATTATGAAGCATTCAAGTATTTTGCAGAGCAGTTTCAGAGTCGAAAGTGAAGTTGTGAATCATTACAGCCAGAATTTGGGATTTCTGTGAACAAAGCCATGAGTTAATTTATGTGTCTTCCGGTCATTCTGCACTTGAATTTGGGAAAAGATTTGTTGTGCTTGTCATTGAGCTTGTTGATAAACATGTTAGGGCTATAGTTTAATTATAGTTGTGAGAAATTGCAGTGTTTTGTTCTATAATTTCCAATCTCTGGTTAGTCCTAGCTATTTGAAGTGTAACGTTGTAAAGAGGCCCTAATTTGTCCGAGATGGCACCACCCAAGCAATATTCTAGCCAAATTGACTATTTGAAAAGAAACTTGTACAATGATTTCCTGGATCAGTTGCCATTGTCAACGAATGATAGAAAGAAGGGATTGGTTCTGATGCAAGGGAAAATCCTGGGGGAAGGGTTAGTATACAATTGCTCTAACATAGCCGATGCTAGGGTTCCTCTCACAGGCTTGGAAATGTTCAGATTGTGGTATGGATAGAGGAATTTTCCTCACCCCTTTTCAAATGGCTGGATGTATGATTTGGGAAAGCTGGTGGTACCAAATGTGTTCCTTGATGTAGACCTACTTAGGGCAATGGCTGCAAGATATCACCCTATCACATGGGTAATTAGGGATAATGATGGAAGGGTTTTATTAAGCATTAACAAAGATGATATCCAATAGATTTTTGACTTGAGTGAACTGAGTGAAGACTTGGTTCCTATCAATCTTGAGGAAATGAAGTAGGAATATGCAAAGTTGAAGTCTCTTTTTAGAGCTAAGTTGCTTCCACCTCATTTGGCAAGGGCAGGAGGTTCAATATTTCATATCAATCCCAGTGACTAGGAACCTTTCATATTAAATTGTTTTGTGAATCATTTACTGGTTACTTTCTATTCATTGTGTCATATTTTGGGTTTCATTCCTAGTGCGGTGATGCCCATTGCATACATGTTCATGGGGGTGCAAATACAACACCCTAACTTCTCTGTGAAATATGACTTTGCTTCTTTCTTGGTTGAGAGGATACATGAAGGGCTGTCAAAGTTGCAGAAAAATGATACCGACACTCAATTATTTTGGTATTCTATGTTGATGCATATGTTCTTGTTCAAGAATGTCGATTTCTTCTCTGAAAGGATGAAATTAAGGCAATTGGTTGATGGAGAAAGATTACTAGTACAGATATGGGCTGCAGATTTATCTTGCAATAAGGAAAGTACCAGTTATGTGAAATTTTATAATTGCTTTGCTTCCAGATTGAGGGCTAGACTGATGGTGAATGTACTTAGGATCCCTGAGGAATTACATGATTTCCTCAGGGCAAAGGGGAGGAAGCCAAAATTAAAAGTCTTCCATAACTGGGGTGACATTATCCCATACCCAGTCAACATTGTTTTGAGGGTATATGTTTTTCAGGGAGCCCCTCATATACTACCATACAATGTGCCACCAAGAGTGGGATTCACAAAATTTATGTGGAAAATAGGTTGTATTCATGAGGACAACCTCACTAGGAGGTGTAAGGGAACATTTTTCCCTGATTATATAGTGGTGTCTGATTTTGCATTTTCAAAAGGAGGTTCGAGAAATTCTTTGAGGATTATCATTTGAGGTGTGGTCCAAAGTGGCAACATGATCCTAAGGGTTTCTTTACCCTTTTCAGACAAAGAATAAAAGCTGGAAAGTTTTCGCATGATTTCAAATTTCCTGAGGACCTAATTAGAAATGAGTTCGACCTAAATAAACAAGAGTTGAACAAGGAGAAATGGATAGCTTATGATAAGTTATTAGATATTGTGCACAAAATGGATCCAAAGTATGATCCATTGTTGGAGTTCAATCCATACCATAAGAAAATTTATTTTCTGATGGAGAACTTCAAAGAGATTATGGGAACTTTGAGAACCAAAAAGGTAAACTTAGAAGTGAGTCTGTGTGTATAGGAACAAGGTGACAAAACAATTGAAACAAGGCCAACATATTAGCCTACAGAAAGGTGGCCCATTTACAGGAGGAAAAAGGATAGCAACAGTGATGAAGAAGAAGTGGACAAAAAAGGAAAGAAAATAATGAAGGTTCCTTCACAACCAGGTCCAAAATTGAAAGTGCTTGGGGCAATCAAAATCATTGATTTAGAATCATCACTAGAAGAATGTCACTCATCACCACCATCCGAGCCAAGCCCTAAAAGAAAAAGGATTGATCAACCACATGAGGATCTGATGGATGAAATTACTGTTACTGATCAAGACATATAGGTTGGTATTCCTTCCCCTCCTAGGGTAGTTGAATTGGTTTTATCTGATTTAGATATGAAAGGAAAAAGTGTACAAGATGCAAGAATGGAAGCCTGTAAGGAGTTTCTAGATGACAATACATTTGTAAAAATGAGTTCCTGTATTCTTGCAATTAGTATGGAGGATGAAATTTGAAGAATATCAAGATAAATGTAAGAAGAGAAGGGAACTAATGCCTCACAGGTCAGACCAGGAGAATGATGCAGAGGTAAAAGCTGAATTAATGGAAGAATTTAAGAACATCACTCCTGAAGAAGGAAGGAAACTGGTGAGTCAACTTGACGTATTGATTCTTCCTGAATGGGACATTGCAGATGTTGTAGAATTTAATGCTATTTTAAAGTACAAGCATCCCTTGCAAGAGTCTAAAGAAGAAGTCAAGGCAGCACTTCAAGACTCTGCTTTCAGTGAAGAGTACAAAACCTTGGAAATTTGTGCATTGGCCCCATAAGGGAGAAAGCCAAATGTTATAGATATTAATCCAAATTTCAGAGGAGGATTAATAATAAAGAGAGCTTCAGAGACCTCAACCACTGAGGCCACTAATTTGACTGTGAATGTGGCCAAATTGGCCCAAAAGACTACTAAAAGGGAGGAGGTTGAAAAGAAGAGCCTAATGGAGAAGTATAACCTTTTGATTGAGGAGTACAACAAGATGTAGCAGAAAAATGTTGAGTTGTAGAATGAGGTGGAAAGGTTTAGGTATAAATAGATTAGGGAGACATCAAGTGCTCCAAGAACTAGTACATTACCTTCCATAGCAGGGTCAGTGCCTCCTGCTTCTCCAATTGTTTCCACACCAAGATCTCCAAGATAGAATCTTGCCCTCACCCCTTCTTTAGAGGAAATTGATGAAGAAATAGAGTGCTCTATTGATCCTACAAAGAAGTAGCTCTTACAAAAAATTTGTGAATTGTAGACATCATTAAAGGTAAGTGAGGAGGGATCTTTCTCAAGGAAAAAAGAGATTGTTACTATTGTCTTGAGACATTTAAATGAAAAGGTTGATAGTAAATTGCTATCTATACATTATTTATATTCTTTGTTGTTAGATGCAATAAAGAATATTGATAGGGATCAGGAGATAGTGATACCATTGATTGAAAATTGGATCCCTAGGGCCAGTTATTTGGATGTCATGTATAAGGCCTCAAGGTTTGACACAAATAATAGGCCGCAATCATTAAAGCCTACTCAAGTATTAGTTAGGTCATTGTAGCATTTTCAGACCCTACCAAATAATTTGAGTAGGAAGATTAGGGAGTTGGTGAAGAATTTCAATGATTGGGGTAACACATTGTTAGCTAATATAATTGATGAGCAGGGGAAGATCGGGTCACTCTAGTAGGGGCAGGATCAAGCAAGTGAGGTCATCAATGATTAAATTAATTTAATTTGTGATGACTCATATTATGATTTGTTGGTGAGCTGTATGGATAAAATCATTAGTACCAACTCATTTTTGGAATCTTTTGAAAGTGATGCAAATCAGGTAGTGGTAAAATACACACCTTATAGCGCCAAGGTGAATGAGGTAATTAATTTTGACTGGCCGACTGATGAAGAATACTATAAATGGGTAACTAATTATTTGACTGAGGAAGAATAAAATAATGGACTGCTAATAGGTGGTAAATCAGATGTTGTGGTTACAATGGTTTCCAGTTTTGCTTTGATGGCAGTCTTGACACGAGTTTCTTGTGGTTATTGTTGTTGCATCAACTTTCCTTAGCTGACATGATGAACGAGAATATTCTCCAGGGTGATGGTTGTTGTAAAAAAATTTTGAATATCACTAGGCGCTCCAATTGGCTGGTGACATGTAGTTTTTGGCCCGATGCTTGTTTTCTCCTTCATTTTCTATAAGAAGGATTTCAAGGCCAAAAGTACGGGTGAGCAAGTTAGATAATTTTTGGTCGAGTCTAGGTGAAGTTGCAGAGAAAATTGTAAAGTCCGATGGTTTTAGAGAGAAATACAATTTAGGTTTTGAGTCATTCTATAATAGGTTTTGAGTTCATAGGGATTTAATGTTGTATAATAGTACTAGCATTTGAGTTGAAATGATAAATTCAAGCTCATGTCTCTTCATTGTACATGCATATATGAACTTTGAATAAAATAACTAAGGGTTGTTTTATCCATCTCACTGTTGTGGTGTGTATGATTCTATTTTATCCTTAATTCAAGGAATTAATTAAAATGCTTGAATGGGATTGTAGGTAGATGTGTTATGTATAAGGATTTGATAAGTAGTATTGAGTTAGAATACATATTGATGAGATTACAATGCAATGTCGTCAAGGATTTCATATGTTATGTGTTAAACCTGTCATATACCCTTAGATGCTTATGAATTTGACTCCAATCGATAAATGACATTGATCTAATTTGTAATTATACGTATGATTCAATATTTGTTTGTCTTTGCCTAGAGCTTGCTACAAATTGAAAATCAATGACTATCTTATGCTATGGATTGTGTTGTAGTTGTCTCATGCTCTAGACAATTGATATTGTCGAGGAATATCCAATTCTATTCGATATTATCCTATCGTGTTGAGCTACTTAGTGAGATTATATGTTATTGGTAATGTTGTTTATAATAATGGTGCAGAGGTTGTAAACACATTAAGGGATCACCCTCCCAGGTCTTGTAGAACCCGAAGTGTAGGAGGCTTTTTTAAAGTCCTCATCAGTTGGTCCAGGTCCTTCGAGTTGCATTTGATTGGAATTGGCAATTCCATAGGTAGATTAGAAGAAAAACCCAGTTACATTGTAAAATGCAACCAACAAGATCTCCAATCATCACTAAATAATTTAGACACCTTTTCTTCATCTCGTTTGTCAATTTCAAGAGGTTTTATATGAAATGTTGGAATTAATGTGTTCAAAGGACTTGTGGTTCCTTTTTCAAGGTGTAAGAAAATTTTAGGCTTAGGGTCTATTTCAACTTGATAAATTTTGTTGTTATAGACATATTTCATTATACAATGAAGGGTCAAGGCACCTCATGAATCTCATGAATCCATGGTTTTCCTAAAAGAAGATTATACAAAAGATCATAGGACATGACATGAATAGGAGTGTGCACAATAGCCATGCGAACTGTAATAGGAAAAGTGATTACACCAAGTGGTTGCTTTGTTGTATTATCAAATCCTCGAATGGATAGGGAATCATGTTTTATTTGTGAATTTTCAACACACAATCTAACAAGGAGATTCATGCTACATACATTAAGGGCTGAACCATTATTAACAAGAGTCCTTTTGATACCTATTCGATTGAATTGAGAAATTATCATAAAGGATTCATTTTGTTTTCGTAACTTTAAAGGAGGGAGCTCATGCTGATGAAAATTAATGTCTACATTAACTCTATTCATTCCATGTATTAAAGAGCTGCCACATCATTTGGATTTGTACCAGGAGGAACTGCTTGTGTTGCAATTTTTTCTAAAGGATGGTGTGATAATTTGGTGAATTCTGAAGTTAATCCCAAAGAGAAATATTTGTAGGAGTATTCTTGAGTTGTTCAACAAGATTGTACTCCTTTGTGTGTGAGTAAAAATGAGGAGAACTAGGTGGATTAGGTAAAGAGGGTGGGGTTGGTTCTTGTGGTTGCGTATTGTTTCGGGTATTATATGTATGGGCAACAATATGATTACTAGATTGCTGCAACACATCAGTTTTAGGTGGGTAAAGAGTAAATTTAGGTTTATTTGAAGGGTGAAATTTATGCTAAGGTGGGTAAAGAATGAGTTGAGGTTTAATCACATTAACATCCTTTATTTTAGGTTTTTCACAAAAACCTTAGTGGATGACTTAGGAAGGATGAAGTCTTGAAGGCCTTCATCTAACATGTCAAATTCATCACGACTAAAAGTTTTGAGAGGTAAGTTATCATCAATTGGTTCAGGCTTCTCATGGAAAACCTTAATGGATGAAATGAGTGAGAGGAAGTCCTAAAGGGCTTTATCTAACTTGTCTAAATCATCACTACTAAGAGGCTTGGATGAGATAGTGTTTCTAAATTGAAGCATTCTATGTAAGGGTTGGTTTGATGTTTGTGTTTTTTGTTTTCATTAACTAATGAATCTGATCTAAAAGGACTAGGAACTAATGCTAAAAAAAAACTTGCAAAAATATAATGCTATCCATAAACCCATGAAAGGAAATGGTGCTAGTGCAAATGATTTGAATATAACAGGAAATAACCAAACAAAAACAAAAAAGTAACTACGGGAAACAGAAGCTTAAAAACTGATAGCTAAATGCTAAAAATAGTGATGCAAAATGTGGACTAGGACTGATTTGCCCAGGGTGGTGAATGAATCCCAGGAGGGGTATTTTGAAGAATTTTTTAATTTTCATTTACTTTTTTCTATGTTTTCAGGTCTATACAATGTAGAGAAGTAATGGAAATGTAGAATTTTGTGATGAGTTTGATAGAATGAAACACAATAATAACCTCTATATTATACTTCTCATTAATGTAATTTTGTAAATCCTAGGATGCAAAAACAATTAGAAATCCTAATAAAATAGTGATGCAAGGTAATTCCTAGGATGCAAATGCAATGGAAATCATAAGAAAATTTTCAATATGTAGGTTCACCTAAATGAACCAAATATTTTTGTATGGTTTAGGATGCTATGACTCTCTTGCCCAATTAGGGTTTTCCACCTAAAGGAGAGAGATAGATCCTACACAAAATCTCAGTGGCTCACTCAAAATAATGCAAGTACAATGAAAGTATACCTAAATGAAATGATCTAAGTGCAAAAAACTGATAAAATTGATTGATTATTTATGCAAAGCCTAAGAAATATGAAGAGTCTAAAAACACATTGTTGTTTGCAAAAGACCTAAGAAGATGAATAAAAATGCAAATAGAAAAAAACATAAAGTTACAAGACTGAAAGTGTGCACCTATAAACCTAATGAAGACTAGAAAATACTTTAAAAATTTTGAAATATTGAATTTTTGATTTACTAGGACTCATTGGCCACCCTAGGTGAATCAGTCCCAGATCAGGGTTTCTGCCCAAAATCCTATTTTGGCCAAAAGGGGTACTAGAATTTGGACGATGTTCTGACATGCACCTCTAGTGGTACTCATTCGCCACGCATGGTGAATCATTCCTTTTTCTAATTTACGAGAATTCAAGTTTTAGACCTGCACTTTGTCACCTGCACAACGCTTCTTGGTGGAAACTTGGATTTGAATCTCCAAAAAATACCTACAAAACAACTTTATTTTTTTTTTTCTAATGGAGCGTTTTCCTTGGTCAAACCCATAATTGGGTAGTTAAACCTTGAATAGATAAAATCTACATAAAACCCTAGCCCTAAGTGTGTCTAAGATTAGGAAAATTTGAAGTAATATAAAACCCTACTCTAAAGTGCTAGAATAATATAAGTAAATGTGATTTGAATGATGCAAGAATTCAATCCAAGAAACCCTAAAACATTTCAAATGAATTTAATTAACATGGAAACCTTAAATATGAAGATAGAGAGAAAATGGAAGATGGAATCACTTCGAAAACAAGTCATACGTTGTGATTTGATGGCTAGATGCATCTCCTTAACCTAGATTTCTCAATGATTCTTCATAGGCATCCATGATCAACTCTTGGAAATGGTTGATCTTGAATGAGAAGTGAGCTTTAAGACTTGCAAAAACCCTGTCTTGTTGTCCAAAATATTCAAATTTGTTGTAGAAATGCTAATATAACTTCTTGTGGAAGATTCTCAATACTTTACTTTTGAAATTGCTTTGTAAAAATGACTAGGAGATGTGAAAGTTGTTCTAAAATGTGTATTTATATGCATCGATAGCTAATTTTAAAGTTATTAAGACCTAAGAGGTCAACATCTACTGAAAAATTGAATTAAGTTAGTGAAATTCCCACTCAAAATTGAAATTTTCCCCAAAAGGGACTCATTTGCCACCCTTGGCGAATGGGTCCCACTAGAGGGGACTCATAAGCCCAAGGTGGTGAATGGATCCCACCAGTGGTTTTTGGAGGTGGGGTTTTTAGATATGAATGAATTAAATATTATTTGTCAGGATTTGTAAGATTTTTAAGTGAAATGGGCCTCTAGATAAAAAATAATGGGTGTTAAGGGCCTATAAATGTTATTTTGAAGAATGATTAATCCAAGGGTACTCAAAAGTAGGTCCAAATTGAGTGTGAAATTGTCTCTTTTTTCCAATAGCGCCTAATTTTCTATGCCACAAAGTGTTTAGCCTAACACGACTTGCTAACATTGTGAAATTTGAACCCTTTTCAAGGCCACCAAGCATAACACACTTTACTTGCCAATGGAGCCTTTCCTTGCTTGTTCATAGGTGCTTATCATAATGCAACTTGTTAGGCCTTATGAAGCTCAAAGTTTTTTTTTTATTTTTTGTGCCTTACTAAAATTATCAGAGTTATAGCTCTGCTATGGTATTGGACCCTAATAACATTCTAGAATTTTTTGCCCCTTTTATTTTTTGATTTTTTTTGTGGTGCCTTACTGAACTTATCAGAGGGATATCTTTTGTATGGTATGGGATCCTAATAAGATTCTATCATTTTCCACCCTTAGGGGCTCACCTAGTGGATAATCAGAGTTCCATTAGCCTGTGTGAGTGTGTGTTATTTGCATAGTGGACAACCAGAGTTCTACTTGTCAACATCTTTGGAAAAACACTCGAGGCATGTTCCACATCACGTAGGACAATTGAGGCTTGATCTGGATTTTTTTATATTTACCCTTTCTTTAAGTCTTTCATATTGTATGATTGAGTATCTTTTTTTGTTGCATACATATAATTTGAATGTCTACTTTAGTGTGGGTTTGATGCAAGGTCATCCTCTCACTAAATTAGGGGCTAAATGTAGTGACGAAAAATTTATTCCTTTACATTTTCTCACTTGTTTGGGCCCTCCTATTTAATTTGGACCTAATTTTTTCTTATTTTAGTGTTGTAAGGTGTATCCATTTACACTTTCACACTTATTTAGGGCTCCCTTAATTAATTGAGCTTATTTTTTCCTTAATTGGCCCTTTAATTCATTTATGAATCCTATTTAATTATATTTTCTAAAGAGGAAATCCAACATTCATTAATGCCTAAACATAACACATCTCATTGAGCAATGTGTATCCTAGGTTTATGGACTTGGGACCCATTTTCCCATGGGTGAATGAGTCCTCCCTAGACCTTAGGACCCAAATTTAAACTATGTTTTTGGTGGTATTTTAATGTTTTCACATCTATGATTCAATGTCTGCTTGTGATAAATTTGAATTTTAGGAAATTAACGATACATACCAATAAATACAAGGTTATTTCATCAAATCAATATCTAAGAAGATATACGATTTTCAAAAGGGCATTCCTATAAAAAATTTGATGATCAAGAGAACTTTCAAAGGTATTCAAGAGAAGATTTATCAGAGTTTTATTGCAATACCCATTACCTAATCATCATGTCAATCTCTTCTTGCATCATGCATGATTTTGGAGATAATATAGTGATGTAGGTTTCATGATCTATTCAAGCATTCAAAGCACTATTTCAAGCAAGATTGAAAGTTCAAGATCTGCATCCATTGAAGCAATTTCATGCAAGTTGCAAATTTGCATTGCAAGGTTTATCCAAGGGTTTGTTGAGTGGTAACATAGATTTTATCATTATTCATTCCCCCTTTCATGATTTTATTCATTTCAAGGTTTGATTACCAAAAAAGGGTTGGAAAAAGGAAAACCCCTAGTCAACAAAAACAAACAATTTTTCCCTTTCATGTTGTGTTTGTAGATCTAGGTGGATGAAAGCTTAAAGATCTCTTGAAGAGAAAATTTGAAGTTGACAAAGTTTCAAAAGTTGTCATAAATGTTGTCATCTCATAGAAATTTAGCTACAAAATTTATTTTTGACATTCCATCACTACCACTTGGAAAAATTAGAAGATTCATATTTTTATCAAAGGCTCCCAAAAGTTGCAGAAAAACCTTAACAGTGGACCCATTTTCCCCTTGGTGAATAGTCCCAGATCAGCTTCAGAAACTAACTTTTGGTAAAAGGTACACTTAGATCTACCCTTCTCTGATTTTCAATTTGATTGTAGGTTATGGGTGATCCCACAATACTGGTTTACAATTTTTGGCCAAACTGGACATTGAACTAATTTTTTCTAACTAAATCTTCACTTTTGGGCACCTATAGCGGCTAAATCATAAGGAATTTGAAGATGATGCAAACTAGTGATTTGTGAAATTTTATTTGTAGATTCTAAATATATTTTTTTCAAAAATTTTGGAATCATATTGCACTTCTTTTTCCATCTCCTTTGAAAACTAGTTTTTTTCAGTAAACACCATTTTTAAGGAGTGTCACTCACCATATCACACAAATTTTTTTCCATGAAGGATAAAATTCTTTTTTTTTTTAATTTAGATTTTTAGCTATGATATATAGTGTTTCCAATTCATTTCATAGTATTTTATTGAATATTTTTTTCTTAATCAAGTTTTGAAATCAAACCAATTACAATTCAGACATAGGAGGATTGTATAACACAACTTTTTTTGTATGTATCAATTTTTATTTTTTGTTAGATCAAGGACTTAAATATATAGGCACTCATATTTTCAAAATTTTATTTTGATAATCTTCTATTTTTCCACATGTGTAGAACATAGAGCTTGATTTTCGTGAAAAACCTACATTCACAAGAAATGAAAAATAAATATAATAATTAAATTAAATTAATTTAAAATTATAATTTTTGGGAATCTTATAATAAGGGCTACATACTTACAAAAAATAAAATTTAAATCAATTTATTTGATCCCCCAAAAGGTAAATCAAAAGTGGTTTTTAATCAACATTTTGATAGGTGTAAAGGAGACTATGTTATAGGTATGGTTTAAAACTAGCATGGTTTTATCCAAGGGGGTTAGATCTAAGGTAGTTTGATCAAACCCTCTTCAATTATAATGCTTTAAATGGAACTTTTTAAGGCTTAAATCATTATATTTTCTAAAAATATGTGATTTCAGCAAAAATTAGAATCTCCCAGAAATTGTAAACCAACTTTGTGGGATCACCCTTCTGTTAGTATTTAGCTTAACCTTGTTGTTTAGAATGCTAAATTGCATTTTTTTGTTGGTTTACTATTTTTAATTTTTTCTCCCAAAAGTGTTGTTTGACCTTGACCCCCATCCTTTAGTCATAAATAAATCTACAAATTCACACCTTAAGTTGACTCACCTAACGGTTGTAAGACAATTCTTTTTTCAGATCTCATTTCCTAATGAAATAAGGAATATAGCTTTATCATACCCCTATTTTAAAACCTATAACCTATTTACCTTCTTTTCAAGTAGTTATCATCAACACTAACCACTTTAAAATCACAACCTTTGGTTCAATATTGTTAAAAATATTGGGAATTAAATCAATAAATGTTATAAAAACTATTGGAACATGCTCAACTATTGGGTCCTTTCCCCTAGTGCTGAGATAAGGAGAAATATAAAACAAGAAAAATATATGAAACAATAAGGAGAAAAATGAGACCAACATAGCTTTTGACCAAAGTTAGGAACCAAAACAAGTTTTGGAATGACCCAAAACCAAAAATAGATAATAAAAGACATTTCCAAGGAACCACAACATTAGGATGAGAATAAGAAGGAGCAATACCCCAACCTATCCCAAAAATAATCTCCACCTTAATAGGACACTCTAGAAAGAAAGGGAAAGAGTGACAAAAGATCTTCTTGAAGATATCAAGCCCTAGGTAGACAAAACACCAAAAAGAGTGAAACCAGTCTTAACCAAAAGACCAAATGCCTCTAAGGAAGCTAGCATGAACAAGGAACATCCCCCTCAAAGATTGCCAAGAAAAATAGGTGAAAGGATAACAACCTCTAGCTAAACCTCTAGTAGTTGTCTATCCCAATCTCCTGTGCTAGATGGATGGTTAGCTATTGAACCTGCAAACACTCATGGTCCTACTCTACACTGTACCTATCCTAATCATTCATTGTTGTATCTTGATTCTAACGAGCGGTGTCTCACTCCTATTGAGCAGTGGAATTTGAGTGCCATGAGGTTTGAGACATTGTGGTTGATCCTACTACTACTTTTTCTACTAATGTTGATGTGGTATTGGTGATGGTAGTGCCTATCATAAGGGTGGTATCAATGGAGGCTACCTTGGCACATGTTCGACCTTCGGCTACTATCCATCATTCCTATCATGAGGAGGTTGTTGTGGAGATTGCTAAGGCAATATTTTGTGACCTCATCCTTTAGCTTTTCCCTATACCTATCCCCCTACTAGATTTATCAATAGCATCGGGGCATGCGATAAGAACCAAGTGTCATAAGCAAGTGTGGTGCCTGCATCATAATGACCTTTGGTATAGACCCATAGTAAGGGAAAAAGTTATCTAAAATCATTGATGACCACTTGAGGTGAAATATGATGTCCCTAGACTATCTCTCTAGTATTTTGTTCATAAGGGTATACATGCAAGATCATCATGGACAAAACATGCCCTTAAGTGGTGAAAAATTAAGAAAAATCAGAGTTAGGAAACTTGACGTAAAAAATTGAATAAGTTATCTATATTATTTCAAAAATATGTATGAATAGAATTTTTAGCAAATTGAATGTAGTTTCTAAACTACTAGGTTTTTTTTTTTTAAATCTATCTAGTGAAATTTTGAAATTTCAATGCAGTAGTCCTGAAATTTTAGGGAAAAAATAAGTAGGTGTCTGTCTACCACCCTAACCACAATAAAATGATAATATATTTTTATAATATTTTAGATATAAGTAGAGGACTCATGTCCCAATGTGATGCATATTTTTTTGAAATTTTTTCCAAGTAAATAATTAATTATGAATTTTTTATTACAAATTTTAAAAATATAAAACTCGTATGCCTAACCACCTTAACTTGGTCAAAACTTCATGAAATTCAATATTTTTTAATCCTATAGTATGTGAAGCATAGAATGTAATGCATTTTTTTCGTAATTTTTTCCAAGTAAATAATTAATTATGAATTTTTTATTACAAATTTTTAAAAATATAAAAACTGTATGCCTAACCACCTTAACTTGGTCAAAACTTCATAATTTTTTTTTTTTAATCCTATAATATGTGAATCATAGAATGTGATGCATTTTTTGTATTCAATCAGCCTATCAATCAAGACTTTAGTCATAATTCAAATAGAAAATGAATAATACTTATTTATTAAATTGAAAGTAAAGCATAATTTATATTGATGGAAAGATGAGAATCTCCTTTAAAAAACCTTTTCATTTCATCAATTTTGGGTAAAAAAAGTCATCAACCACATACCCTACACATACCCATCATATCGCCACTTTTTGGCCCATCATGATCCTATACATACCCATAAATAACTCTATATATAGGAGGCACTACATCATGTACCTTTCCAAACTTTTGGGCCACTCGATCAAGAAAATATATCTCTACCATATGATGCTCTCGTCCAAGCATGTACCTAGTCTCTCAAGCATAAAGAAATCGATCCTAATCATCGTACCACAGATAAGCCTAAATCAGAGGTCTCCATCTAAACACTATAATATCATCAATGAATTCTCTCCAATATGCTATGCTCATATTCCCTATGTGTTGAAGGGTGGTGATGGTTCCATATATATATACTACACACTGCTCCTCATCAATTTTTTCTAGAGTAATGACTGGTTTGAGTAAAAAAATGTGATCCCAAGCCCAAATGTGTAGTAGTATAATACCAGTTGAGATACTGCATTCCCACATATAAACAACCTAATGCATGTCATATAAGGATGCAAGTATCATGGGGCCTCAAGCATAGAGATTCATCTGATGTACCATCCCCTCCCAAGCTAGTCCACAACCAAAGTTGAAGCCTCTACCCCATTTGTCTAGTACAAGTACTCCAAAAATTAATGCTCCTATAACTAGTATCAAATAAAGTACTTGTCCTCGATACTGTCATAGGTCGATCTAGCGATCATTTAGCTAGAGGGTATCTATCCCAAGAACATGATAAATAACATCCACCCCAGCTTTGGTATTATAAATTATCCACTCCTTGTGTATTAGCACTTGCAAAATGTGCCACATGTCCTCTAAGGTAATTGTCACCTTAGTTGTGGGAAGATGGAAAGAAGATGTCTCACTGTGCCAGTGCTCCACCAATGAAGTCATCATAGTTAGATCTGTATGGATCACAATAATATACACTATAAATCTTAATCTGATCACAATAAGAAAGAATAATGGGTCTACAGTCTCGAGACATGAGTGGTAAAATGGTCTTCAACACACATGAAGTAAACAATGTCAAAATTGCCAAAAAATGAAAAAAATTGAGCTTAACACCCTAAATTTTTAATTGCATGCCAATTTTGCAATTAGATCAATCTAAAATTTTGTAATTATGTCATTTTTTGACAATTATGTCACCATATGCAATAATGTCATGACATTCAATTATGCCACTAGATCAAAATCACTCATTTTGATACTATTCTACAACTATAATGCCTTGCAATAATTGTGTTGCCAAAGAAAAATACCATATTGCACCACAATATTAAAATTGTTCGGCTAACACACAACTATAATCCTACACCTAAATAGACAATAACATCAAATTTTTTTAAATGTATCACAGGAGCATAATTGCATCACTTACCATGACAAAGGTGTCACAATATTGGGATGCAATTATATAACCTAATTAAACTCAAGTTTAAATCATAAAAAATGTGGAAAAGAAACAATTTTTGAAGTGCATCCTGGGGTTGCTACATCGGTCGACTACTGGAACTCTCAGACTCTATTTGTGAGGTGCTTGGGGAGCATGGGATCAACCATTATGTCAAGTTGTCAGAGAAAAATCTTAGAAAGTTTCTAATGTAAAGAGTGCAAATGAAATGAAATTGACCCCTAAACTCTTATTTAAGCCTAAAAATTAGGTTTTTTGACCTAATTGAAGGGGGAAAATTGAATTTTTTATCTTTCGAATCCATTTTCCGACCTATGGAACCTTTTTCGGCTATTTTTTAGTTTCTTTATCTTATTTTCATGCCTTTTCACAGTTAAACATACTAGATATTTTTACCTTGATCTCGACCTAAAAATAAAAATTTTCACTCGATCTCTCAAGGGGGACAGTATACCAACATAAATTCCTTCTATTGGGGAACAACAAGGCATCTGAAGAAATTATGAATTTTTAAATTTTTTATCTAAGTAGTAGAACATATTTGAAAAGTGTCAAGTCTTTGAGCCAATCTAATAGGTACCTCGATTCAAAGAGAGGCAAAATGTATACACTTAAAATCATCTTTTTTGATATTACACATTTCAATTTGATTATTAATACCATTTTTCTCTTGATTTCACCTCTTTTTGATTACTTAATTAAATAGCCTATTTAATTAAATAATCATAATTGTTTAATTAAATTCACTAGTTTCTTCTATTAATCAAATAATTGATATTATTAGGTTAATTCAACTTTCATAATAATTTTCATCCCATTTGATTAAATATTATGAATTATTTAATTAGGTGTAATTATTCCCCTTTTTAATTAAATGAGTTAATTGTTTAATTAAATCTTTATATTCCTCCATCATGCATAATTAAATAATTTTCTAATTATTTAATTAAATAATTTCTTTCATCCCTCCAATTTCTCCCAATTGCATAGGAATATTCCCATGGAATATTCTTCCATTTCAAATTAAAAACAAAATTCTTCTTAAATGGAAATATCTTGCACAATCCTCCAAAATTTTAGGATTTTTGTTTCCTCAAATTAATTTGAACCATTAATTAAATTGATCAAACCATGTCAACTTTCAATCTCATCCATGGATTAAAGTCATGATCCATGCCAATTCTTCTCCTTGATTTTCATGCATTGATTAAGAAAATTGATCTTGGCCATTGATTCACTCAATTTTCCTATAAATAGCCTCCAATTCTTGAGAAACCATCCACATTCATTGAGAGCTTCTGCACTATAGTCATTTTCATAGCATTCTTATGAGCAATTTCATAATTTAGCATCCATTTTTAGCTAATCTTGCATCTATTTTCATCCATTTTCCATCAATTGTATCATCTTCAAGCTTGTTTCAATAAAGGGATTGGGAAAGGGCTGAAATTCCACATCAATTCAGCACCAATCCCCCAATGGGATGAGGTTTGATGTATTAGATTAAGCATTTCATTAATCTTTGATGTTTTAATGGCTTCTTAGCTTAGTATTTTCAAGAATTTCCTTCAGATCATGACTTGACTAGTTAAATTCTTTCTTTAATTGTAATTCAATGATTTTTAGCTTAGTTTATGATCATGTTCATAACATGCATTCCATGAGATAATTCCTCCTTACACCATTGTGTTGAATAACTCATGCACATTGTCTATTCTCCAAAATTTTGCATTCTTATTAAATTTAGGAAATCACACTTCAATTGTTGACATAATTCTCTATATTTTTACTTTTATGGATGACCATAGTATGCTTTATTTTGGATGGGTTAGTCAAGATCAAGGAGTTTGACTATACAACACTAATTGCATTTACATGAAAGTTTCTTATACCTTTTAATACTCATTTTTATAAATAATCTATTATCCTTTCCTTTCATAAAACCACATTATTTGGAGGTGATATAATAATTAGTCCATCTATATTTTATGTTCCATACATTGTATGCATTTCTACAAAGGTTATCATATAAGTTGTGTTCAAATATATTGTGTGTAAGTTTGTCTATCATTGTAGTTCATGAGATCATGCTTCTTTGAAGAATTATGTTGAATATTTTTTGAACCTTATCCTTACTCTGTCATTATGCATACATGTCTACCAGATTAGTTGCAACTGCAAATTTCTCAATCATGTATTTTTTTTTAGATGTCTATACCCCATTCCAAAAGTTCCATTTTACATAGGCTAGGAATATGTTGAATCCACACCTACCAATTGTCATTACTTAAAATTTTCTACAACCATTTTAAAAAATCTATTTTTGTTCATAATCTCTAATAATTAATGTAATTGATATCACCTCATTCAAAAATTCTATCAAATAGTTCATGTGCCTTATCTATACTCCCACATTTTTCTAAATATGTCTATCAGGGTTGTTACAACTATATTTTCTTACATTTTTGTATCCATTATTCTTTGATAAATATCCATAACCATCTTCCAAATATTTCTTTTGGTATGGATAGGGAAGATAATAGAAGCAAAGAGGTAAATATGCAATACTATATTAATTGTTTTGATGCTCCATTTATTCCCATTACAATTGTTGAAGGAAACGGATTGGAGATCATTTGACTCTACTTAGTTGCTCTCTTTTTTTGGGTTGGGGGTTCTAGTATAAACCCTTTGTATTATAGTGTATTTTATGTGTTTCCTTTGTGATTAGCATCAATTGATTGTCATAGACATGAGGAATACTAACAAGTAGAATTAGCTCTAGAATTACTAATACAATTGTTTGAAAGTTCTTAAAGTCCTTATCAAAGATTTTGAAATAAGATAACTTAGAAACATGTAAATTCATTGAAAATATGTGTAGATAGATGGAATAAGAGTTGAAATGAATAGGAATTCATGTTGGGTTCTTCTTGAAACATAGAAAATTAGCACTCTATGTTTTGGGAGATAGAACAACCAATTTCCTCTAAGTTTCATTCAAGGAAACCCTAGAGACCTCAATCTAAAAATGGAATTAGGGAAAGAGATCTGCCATAGGGTGTCCTATGGCTGTGATTAAAGATAATAAGAGGGTTCACCAAAAGGAAAGTCTTGGAAAGAAAAGTAACATGCAAAACCTAACCATGTAACTTAGAAAATGAAATCAAAATCATAATAACAAGCTATGGATAAACAAAGGTGCACCTAGAAATATAATGAGGCTCAAAAAAAGGTCTAAAATTTTGAAAATATGACTTTTAAAGCACACTAGGACTCAAACGCTAGTAGGGGCAGTTTAGTCCCAGTTTAGGGTTTTGGGCTAGAACTAAAATCTAGAACTAGAAAACTAGGATCTACAAAAAATTCTTGAAATCTGGTATACTGGGACTCATACGACACAAGTGGGGATTTAGTCCCAGTATCTAGGTTGATTTTAAATTATTATATCCTCTTATGTTCTCTTGTAGCTTCTCTCTTGTTAGATTTCCGATTCTGAAACACTGAATTGCAACTTGTAGTTGGCTTTCTATGATCTTGCAATGTAGATGACAACTTTTACAACTTGACAAATTTTCTCCAATATTGCTCTTCAATGGATTTTCAAACTTGATCTGAAAATCACACATCAAATAGAGGGAAAATTTTTTTTGTTAGTGGATAGGGGTTGGCCTTGTCAAACCCTATTTTGGTAATCAAACCTTATGATGAAACATGAATTTGAAGCATGAAACATGAGACATAAAACATGAAAAATGATACCTTGAATGGTGTCTTGAAATGTAAATTTATAATCTAACATGAAGTGGACATGAAGAATGTAGATCTTGATCTTGAATTAGATGTATAACAATGCTTAACTTGGATCTTGAATGCTACATCACAACACTAGCTCAACAACATGCTTGATGCACTATGTCTTTGACATGAAGATGGATCTTGAATTGATGCAATAAAACCTTAATAATATGCCCTTGAATTCCTTTGAAATGTTCTTAAATGCTCTATAATACTCTTGTAAAATTACTCTTGATTGCTTATGAAATTCTAGGATTTCTTAGTGAAATAATGATTTGAATCCTTGTTTATATAAGCACTTCATCTAACTTACCATTTATTAGATCCCAAATGTTGACATTCATGAAATTTGAATTCAAAAGCCCTGATTTATCATTCAAAACCCTAAAAAAGGGGCCAAATGGGACTCATACACCTATATTGGTGTATGGGTCCCATCTAGATGAGACTCATACGCCTAAGGTGGCGTATGGGTCCGACCAAGGCTTTTCGAGTAGAGGAAATGTCAAGAAGTAAGGATATTAAGTGTATTTGTTGATTATGTCAGGATCTCAATTGAAATAAGCCTTAGGATGCATAATAAAGGGTATTATAAGGGTATGTGCAGGATCATGATGGGCAAAAAAGTGGCAATACGATGGGTATGTGGCTGACAACTATTTTTTTACCCAAAATTGATGAAACAAAAAGGGTTTTTAAAGAAGATTCTTAGCTTTCCAATGATATAAATTATGCTTTACTTTGAATTTAATCAGTAATTATTATTCATTTTCTATTCAAATTAAGACTAAAGTCCTGATTGATAGGTTGATTGAAAAACATCTATAGCTTTCAAACGGTATCACATTTTTTGAATCTAAAACATGTGTCACATTATATTTTGCATACTATAGGATTAAGAAAAGAAAAATTGAATTTAATGAAGTTTTGACCAAGTTAAGGTGGTCGACATACGATTTTTATATTTTTTAAAATTTGTAATAAAAAATTCATAATTAATTATTTACTTGGAAGAAAATTAGAAAAAAATATGCATCACATCGGAGCATGATTCCTCTACTTATATCTAAAATATTATAAAAAATATTGTCATTTTATTGTGGTTAGGGTCGTCAGACAAACACCTTATTTTTTCCCTAAAAATTTAAGTACCACTGCATTGAAATTTCAAATTTTCAGCAAATAGATTATTTTTTTAAAAAACAAACCTAGTAGCTTAGAAACTAAATTAAATTTTCTACATATTCTCTTCTTACATATTTTTGAAATAATATAGATGACGTATTCAAATTTTTACGTCAAGTTTCCTAACTCTAATTTTTCTAAATTTTTTGCCAATTAAGGGCCTATTTTTTCCATGATGATCCTGCACATACCCATAAGCCTATTAATGATTATAGGAAGGTCATAAATGCAATAGGGCCCAAAGCCTAATGTGAAGGTGTAAACAAATACACTTTACAACACTAAATTAAGGTAAAATTAGGTCTATTTAGCTCAAAAGGGCCCTAAACCTAATTTGAATGTGTAAAACACATTACAAAATTAGATCAAGGAATCATTAGGTTTATTTTAATGTTAATAATTCCCAAATTAAGTGTGTAAATCTAAAGGAATACATTTTTCTACTCTACATTTAGCCCCCAATTTAGTTAGAGGATGAACTTGCTTCAAACTCACATTAAAGTAGACACTCAAGAGGAGTCTGTGTGTACCAATGTGGATGGTGTAGGATGACAAAGATCAAGGGTGGTGGTTAAGCCCCTAGGATCCAATATCCTACGCCAAACCAACATAAGCACAAAGGGACACACACAAGGTGTATGATATGTAGCAAACCAAGATACAAAAACATAGAATGTAAAAGATTGAAATGAAGGAAAATGGTAGCTTTATGGTTTAGGATGTATAACAATACCTTTCACAATCATTCATTCAAGGAAAACCCTAGATATCTCAATATTAAGTATGCAAAGGTGAAAGAGATCTTGCAATAAGGTTGTCCTAGGGTCTGATTATAAACTAAATAGGGGTTCACCACCAAGCTAGGGCTTGGAAAGAATAATGAAATATAAGACCTAATGCTTAAACCTAATGTAATGCAAGATTTCACTAAACAACCTAGAAAAGCATGTAAATCAAAATAAGAAGCTGAGAGATGAAAGGTGTGCACCTGGAAACCTAAAGAAGACAAAATGAAGACTTGAAATGCTAAAAACACTTAACTTAATGCTAATTAGGACTCATATGCCAAACTGGGTGATTCAGTCCTAGATTAGGGTTTTTGGGTAGGAACTGGAATATCGCAGAGATATGTCTGGAACTCCTAAAATATAATTTTTTTCCTATACGAGGACTCATACTTCAGAAGTGACATATTAGTCTAGTTATGGTTTTCTAGAAATTCAAAGTCTGATTATGCTCCTGACTATCTACTTTGTCCTTCCCACCTGATTTCTGAATCTGAAACTCTGATTTACAACTTGTAGATGTCTTTTAATGATATCTAATGCAAGGTGAAAACTTTGACAACTTTGAACACTTTGAAAGCTGTCTCCAAACTTTCTCTTCAATGTGTCTTCAACCTAGATCTATAAATCACACACTAAAGAGAGGGAAAAATGTTGTTTTGTTAGTAGAAAGGGGTTTTCCTTGGTCAAACCCTATTTTTGTAATCAAACCTTTAAATGAAATGAAATAGTAAAAGAGAATGATGAATGAAAAAAATATAATGTTGCAACTCACCAAACCCTAGCAATAAAGTGTTCTAAACATGTATGAAGTGGCTCCGATCGATGTAGATCTTGAATCTTTCTTGAATGTGATAGATCTTGACTCTAACGCTAGCTTGAATAATGAAACCATGCATCACAATTTTTATCTAAAAAAAAACATGATGCATGACAACTTTGGCATGATGCTTGATGCTTAAATAATACTCTAAAACACTTGATAATCAGCCCTTTAATGCTCTTGAATGCTCTTGTGAACTCAAATTTTCTATAAGGATGCACATTCAACTTGCTAGGTGTAAAATGAGTGAAAGAATCTTGTATTTGTACTTGTTTATGCCTAATTTCCCAAAATTACGACACTACAATCTGACATCAAATATAGGAGAATAAAATATTTCCAAGAATTTGAATTAAATTTGATTTTGGGCCACACGAGACTCAGATGCAAGAAGTGGCATTTGAGTCCCATTAGGCTTAACTATAAGACACATTTTTCAAAAATGCTAAGAATGATGCAAAATCTAGATCAGGGCCCAAAAACCTAGGTGGGACTCATACGTCCAAAGTGGTGTATGAGTCCCAAATCACTAAATATAGGCCACACAACCTAAAAACATGTGAATTATGATTGGATATTGTTTATGTTGGGATTATCCTCAAAAAGATGTAGTAAACAGGGCTTGTGGATGTAGAATAAGGCCAATTAAAGCATAAAGAATCCCAATTATTTAATAAAATCCTAGAAAAGTGTGAAAGTGCGTTAGAAAAATTTACAACACTTTAAAAAAGGTACAATTAAGTTCATTTAGTTCACAAGGGCCCAAGACCTACTGTGAATATGTTATAAATATTACAACATTAAATCAACACTATGTTAGGGAGTACTTTTTCAGTCATTTCAATGACATAAAGATGAAAGAAAAAGAAATAAAATTTGGATCAATCTTTGACCACTTTTCCTGCATGTTGTGGATTAGATATAAGCTATTTGTCCAAAAATACATGCTCAGTCTAAGGCAATAAAACTTCAGGTTGTCTACTAGGTGAGTATCCAAAAAGGGTGGCTTACAAGTGCAACACGATGTCCACTATGAAAACCAAATGCACACTCACAAGGGCTAGTGGAACCTCGGGCCATCCACTAGGTGATCCCTGAAATAAGTGAGACACATATGCATGTGGTCGGCATGCGCTCAAATAGATAAGCAAGTGGCTATGGGAAAGTCACTCTTGAGTTTGGATCCCATATGTACAACCATACCAAAGCTATACCTCTTGATAAGTTTGATAAGGCACCACATAACACAACCACAGGATTCAAGAGGCAAGCAAAGCTTTGTATTCTTGACAACCATGAACAAACAGGATGGCTCCATAGGCAAGAAAAGTGTGTTATGCAAGGTGGCCATATAACGGTTATCATAAATGCAAAATAGTGTAAGGTACATTCAAAGGGATTTTTCCTAATTCATGTAAGGTCTATTCTTATGGAACATCATGCCTAATGTCTCAACGAGAGAACAAGTCAAAGAAATATCATGCTTTCAGAGGAAATCAAACCCAATGACACCACCAAGAAAATGATGTATTGCAAGAAGAAAGAGAATCAAACAGTTAAACGTGAGTGTCGTTGTATCACCCCACTTTAAAGCGTTTGCTAACACTATTGATTTGAGAAATTTCTTTAAATTAGAAGAAGACATGAGAGGTTATTCAAAAAGAATTATTCCAAGTCATATGTTTCCAAATGAAACTGCATCATGAATAAAGGGGTTGTCCCCAAAATGCAATACTAAACATAATTCAATATGTCACATGTGATCCAACTTAAGGCATGCCATCTACATCCAAAACTTGCTCTTATATATATACATGGAAGGTGGTCAACTACTCAAAAGATACAACAAGTGCCATACAAGGATAAAGCTACCTAACACCTTTCCCCCACTTAGTGCAAGACAAGAATGAGGCTAGATGATTGATGAGATATTTAAAATTTAATATCAATTAGAGGAGCTAGGTGCTTCAACACAAGGAAGTGCACCAAAACGCTTAAGATGTTGAATTTTATTACTTAAATCCTTACATTCCTTACTAGCATGGACATGAACTCTATGATAAGCACACAATGAAGTCATGTAGTGGACTTTCTTTCGTGTTCTTGGAGGGAGGGATATCAAATGATCTTGGAGGAGTCTCAAAAAGATACTCTCTTGATCAAAAGTAAAAGATTGTCCATTATTTTGTGACAAAGATATCTCTTGCTTAGTACAAGATGTCATACTTACACAAGAATCTTTAGATTTCAATATTTTGTTCTCTCCTTGAAATGAGGGTTTAAAATCTAACAAACTCCAATCATTAGTTTTTTGTGTGATGAAATTTATGTTAAGTGAAGATTTCTCTATTTTTTTTGTTTCTTTCATAGGACAATAACCAAGACCACTAATGTCTATCAATTCAGGATGCATCAGTGTTAAATTCAACTTAGAAGAGTCTTTTGTAATAGTATTGACATTAAGTGAAGGATTGTTTGTTTCTTTTGAGGAACGATAAAAAAGGCCATTAGTCTTTTCTTATGTATTAGGCTATATAGGGACATGAATACCTTGTTCTTCCACTATATCTAAGTTGTTTCATAAGTTCATAACCTTTTCCATAGACCTTTTTCATTTCTCTTGGAGTCAGTGGTTGTTCATAATCAAGTTCATCAAAGTTTTTTGTATAATTTTCTTCTTCTAAAGTGTTTGAGGTGGATGATTTTGAAGGGTCTTCCAAATTTTGTGTTGAAATTACCACTTTTTATTTTTCATGTTTCTTTATTATGATTTTTGGTTGACCATCAAAGCTAGGTGTGAAATCCAAGGAACCCCACTAATGTTTGAATAACTTTGTGACTTCCTCAATATGCTTTTCTTTGTCTTTCTGTTGCACGGGTTCCACTTGTGTAGTAGGTGTTATTGTTTTCAAAGGATTTTCCTTGTTTTCCTCATTGTTCAAACAACTATTTGGTTCAAGTTTAGCATCGATTGTATACACTTTGTTGTTGTAGACATACTTCATTTTACTATGAAGAGTAGAAGGAACTGCTTGCATTTAATGAATCCATGGTCTACCTAAAACAAGATTGTATGAGATTTCATGAGGCATAACATGGATGGGGGTTTGTAATGTAGCCTTTCCAACTGTAATAGGTAAAGTGACCACACTAAACAGTTCCTTTCCTACATTTTCAAATCCTCAAATAGATAAAGAAGCGAGTTGAATTTTTGATTTATCCATGCCAAGTCTATCCAAGATGGTCACACTACACACATTATGGGCAGAGAAATTGTCAAAAAGGGTTATTTTTTATTCCCAACCAATTATAGATAGCTATTATCATGACAGTGTCATTTTTTTTTGGTACTTCTAGTGAAGCTAACTCATCTTGATGGAAAGTAATATCAAAGTTGACCAAAGTTATAGCTTGAATTTGAGTTGCTACTTTATTTGATTACACATTAGGGGGGAGGGACTTGTTATAAGGAGCTTTGAATCATGTTATGATAATGAGGGGAGGCTTGAATAAGGTCCCATAATGATATATTAGCAAGAGTATTCTTTAGTTGTTCAACAAGATTATACTCCTTTGCATTATGTGAGGGAAAATGAGGGGCACTAGGAAAGATAAGGTTAGGAAATAGGAGGGATATTGAAGGTGTTTGTCCTAGTTGTGGATTTTTTCTGGTGTTATATGTATGAGCAACAATATTATAACTTGGCTATTGCGAAACATTATTCTTAGGTGGTTCAAGGGTGAAAACGAGTTTGTTTTGAGTTTTAGGTTGGTTTGAGGGTGGGTAAAGGATAAGTTTGGGTTTTTTTTTAGTTTTTGGTTTGTCTGATGATGGGTAAAGAATCAAAGGATTTTTAGGATGTGCCATAGGGTATTTAAAAGGTCTAATAGTTAAGGGGGATCTAACGAACACTTGCGCATTCAATACCTCAACAATTTTGGTTTGATTTCTTTCTAATTAAGGGGAGTCTAGTGTCATCCTTTCATCATCATCTAAGGAACTCACATCACTATTTTTTCCATTTTATTGCACCATGATATCCTCCCTATGAGGATATTTTCTAGGAGAGCAACAAACTAGATGTTCGTAGTGTCGAAAAAGGATCCTTTGACATTTTTCGCACTCGTTTGGGTCCTCTTTATGGATTTTGTCTTAATGGTGCCTTTATTTAGTGTTGTGATGTGGGTAAAACATTCACATTAGGTCTTGGGCCCTTGTGAACTAATGGAATTTAATGGTGCCTTGCAAAAGTGTTGTAACACACTTTCACACTTTTCTAGGGTTTTATGAATTAACTAAGTATAATAAACATAATTTTAATAATAATTAATCTTAATATTGCATTATTTGGAGTCTTTTAAAGTGTTGTAACACACTTTCAAATTTATCTATGCTTTTCATTAATATTTTTTCTTTGTTATGCTTTAATTGGCCCTCTTTTGTATCCACAAGCCTCATTTATTGCATCTTTTTGAGAATAATCCCAACACCAACTAGTAACCAATCATAATTCAGGTGTTCCTAGCTTGTGTGGCCAAAATTTAGTGTTTGGGACTCATTTTCCTCCTTGGGAAAATGAGTCCCAACTAGGTCTTTTTGGCCCGATGCAGGTTTCACACATTTCTAGGGGTGATCCCACAAAGTTGGTTTACAATTTTTGGGAGATTCTAATTTTTGCTGAAATCACATATTTTTAGAAAATATAATGATTTAACCCTTAAAAAGTTCCATTTAAAGCATTCCAATCGAAGATATTTTGATCAAATTACCTTAGATCAAACCCCGTAGGATAGAACCCCACTAGTTTTAAACCATACCTATAATGGAGTCTCCTTCACACCTATCAAAATGCTGATAAAAAACTACTTTTGATTTAACTTTTGGGGGATCAAATGAATTCATTTAAAATTTATTCTTTGTAAGTATGTAGTCCTTATTGTAAGCTTCATAAAAAGTATAATTTTACAAAAATTTAATTTTATTATTATATTTAATTTTTATTTCTTGTGAATGTAGGTTTTTCACCAAAAATAAAGCTCTTTGTTCTACACATATGGAAAAATATGAGTGCATTAGATATTGAATTCCTTGATCCAACAAAAAAAAAATTGAATTTCGATACATACAAAAAAAGTTACACATTATACAGTCGTGCTATGTCTGAATTGTAATTGGTTTAACTTTGAAACTTGATTAAAGAAAAAATATTCAATAAAAATCTATCTAACCAAGTGGAAGCACTAGGTATCAGAGTTAAAAATCTAAATTTGAAAGAATTATAATTTTATCCTTCATAGAAAAAAATTTATGCATTATATGATGAGCATCACGTTTTAAAAATTTTGTTTTCAGAAAAAAGCCAGTTTCTGAGGGAGATGAAAAAAAAGTTCAATCTGATTCCAATTTTTTTGAAAACATATACATTTAGAATCTAGAGACAAAATTGCATGAAACTCTAGTTTGCATCATCTTCATATTCCTGACAGTTTAGCCACTATAGGTGCCCGAAAGTGAAGATTTAGTTAGAAAAAATCAGTTCAATGTCCAGTTTGGGCAAAAATTGTAAACCATTATTGTGGGATCATCCCTAGACACTTTTCATTTTTGTTCCCATACATTATGTGTAATGGGACTCATTCACCACCTTGGACGAATGAGTCTCATGTGACCAAAATTCAAATTTAAATCAATTTTTTGGTGGGATTTTATTCTCCTAGATCTGATGTCAGCTTTTAGTGTTGTAATTTCAGGAATTCTTGCATAATTAAGTATAAATACAAGGTTATTTCACTCATATTCTTACCTAGCATTCAAGAGAGTTCACAACAACATTTGAGCATTCACAAGAGCATTCAATGCATTTCAAGGGTAGATTATCAAGCATTCAAGAGAATTCTTGAATTGTCAATCACCATGTCAAAGATTGCTTGCAAGATATTTTAGAGCTAACAATTGTGATGTAGGATTTATGTTTCAAGCAAGTATTACATTCAAGATCAATAAAAATCAAGAGTCCAAGTCTACATCCATTGGAGCCTTTACTTACATGTTTGCAACACCTTATTTCTAGGGTTTGGTGAGTTGCAACATTGCTATTTGTTCATTCATCATTCTCTTTCCATATTTCATTCCATTTCAAGGTTTAATTACCAACAAGGGGTTTAACAAAGACAAACCCCTATTCACTAACCCCCACAACATTTTTCCCTCTTCTTGTGTGTGATTTGTAGAGCTAGGTTGTAGATTTTCCAAGAATCGAAGTTGGAGAAAAGTTTTCAAGTCCCTAAAAGTTGTTAAAGTTTTCATCAAGAAATTGGAGAAGCTTCAAGAAGACCTACAGGTGGTATTTTGTAGTTTCAGATCCAGAAACCAGTCAAGAAGAACAAAGAAAACTGAGAGGCACAAAATCCACGTTAGAATTTTGAAAAAAGAAAAAGTGGACCGATTTTCCACTATTGGCGAATGAGTCCCACTGTATAGGCTTGAAAAAGATTTTTGCAGATCTAGATACCCTTTTGGCTGAAACCTACTCCAATGCATTTTCAAAAAAAAACTATTGATTCACTGAGTCTGGCATATGAGTCCTAGTCAGCTTCAATAGCATATTTTTTAGCGATTCATACCTCCATTATGGCTTCTTCAATTTTCCAGGTCCACACTTTCAGTTTCATAGCTTTTCATTACAATTTATTTATCTTTTTAGGTCATTTAGTATTTGTTTGCATATCACATTATGTTTTCCAATTCGTTATATTTTCCAAATTTATACTTGGTGGTGAACCCTTGATTAGATAGTATTCAATCCCTAGAACCTTCCCTTTATCATATTTCACTCTACTTTGCATTGAAATCTCAAGGGTTTGTTCTTCAGTGAAAGGTAAGAAAACTAATATTTCTCCTTTTAGGTCAAAAACCCTAGGATCGAAAGAAAGTAACCCCTTTTTTCTTCATTAAATTTTGGTGAACCTGCATATAGAGCATTGTATTTCTGATTTGGAGTGCATTTACATCCTAGATTCAGCTTGCATTAACATTGCATTAGATTTTGGATTGTTTAATTTGCATTCCAGTGCTTCAAAATTTGCATTAGTGAAAAGCTCATTTATCTTGCACATTATTGCATTTAATTTGATTGAAAAATGGTAAAATTTTGCATTTGCATCTCAAATTTGCAACAAAAAAACATAAAAGGCATAAAATTCAATTCAAAATTTTTGAAAATTTTCAAAAAAAATAGAACCTGGACTCATTCACCACCTTGGGTGAATCAGGCCCTTTGCATATTTTTCACTACATTTTCTAGCATTTATAGTTCATTTTAAGGCATATGCTACCAAGGTCCTCCACCTTTACATCAAACATTTTCTCCATCATCCAAACCATGGAAAATTCATGGTCCTATTAGAAAAGGTTTGTTACTCACTCCACATCCTTTATCAAAGACTAAGTGTAATTTAGCTACACTTTTACAATTAGGACTCATTACATTACCACCTATTCATAAAAGAAGAGATAATAAAATGATGAATAAAAAAAAATTATATTGTATATATCATAGAACATTTGGGCACATTACTAAGGAATGTTGTGTTTTGAAGAAAAAAATGGAAGGATTAGATCCTTACAATGATAAATTTGATAGGATAATAGATTAAACTACATTCATTGTTTCTCCTTTCTATGTGGTAGTTATAGTATTACATAATTCTCATTACCATGCATGAGGGTATAAATTAGTTTTTATGCAATCATAGTTCATTTTTCCAATGAGTATCATGTTCCTCTTGGCTCATCTTTGTCCCTAAGATTTAGGGGAAAGGGTTACATAGATTTATGTTGGTCACATTCCTTTCTACAAGGGATCCTTTTATATCTCCTTAAAATATTAGTGTAGCAAGTGCACTAAAATTTTAAGGGAGGAAATATAATTCTCCGTAATTTTTTTGCATAGGAAATGGTTCCTTTTTAGCGATGATTTTATACATCTCTTAGAAAGTGTGACCTTGTTAATTAAAAGTGTGGCCTCTTCAATTTATGTTAGTGTCTCCATTGTGGTAATATTAAGCCTAATATCCCCTAAAAATGTGAGTTTTCATGGCATGTGATGTTATCTTTGGTGGTAATACTATGGCTGGTATTCCCTAAAGTGTCATTCTTCATTCCATCACTTTTCCTCTCTTAGTGGTGGTGTCATGTGCAATATTCCCTAGGGTGTGACCTTTTAGGTGTTGAAACAATGCTCCTTTTTGATGTTTGAAGCACCCTTTCTAGCGGTTTTGTTCATAACATCCCCTAGGGTGTGGATTTTTTTTGTTTATCCCCTTGGACATTAAAATTTTATGCACCACCCAAGGTGAGTATTGTTCATCACCTTGGACGTTAAAATTTTATGCACCCCTGAGGTTATTTTTTTTCATCCCCTTGGACATCAAAATTTTTATGTACCCCTTAAGGTAATTTTTTATTCATCCCCTTGAATGTTAAAATTTCAATTTCTCCCTGAAGCAATATTTAGCAAGACAGTCCATGTATTTGGTATAAAATAGATTGTTGATCCATGAACTTGAGCACCCCTTTTAACATGGCCACCTAGCATAACACAACTTGTTTTCTAGTGGAGCCATGTGTTTCATGAGTTTCTTAGCATAATGCAGCTTGCTAGCCTTTTAGAACCCATCTCATTACATGGAAACCTAGCATAACATAGCTTGCTAGCTGGTAGACCTGTGTAGGTCATGAGGGATTTTACATGCTTATGAGAGCATCCTCTTTGTCTAACAAATATTTGAGATATGATTTTTGGTATTTGAGACAAATTTAAGATTGAGATATCTTTTCCTTGCCAACTCAAATCCTTTTTAGTACTAACCTTGTGTTCATGTATATTTTTGTATATGTTTTCTTATTTTTATATCATGTTTCATTGTATGTTCATATCGTGTTATGTTTTGCATTGTGTTATGTTTCTATCATGTATGTTTTGTGTTGTCATGTTGCATTACATACATTGGTGTTCCCTTGTCCTTATGTTTTCTTTCTATAGGATTTTGGATCTTGGGGGCTTGCACACCCCCCTTGATTCATTTTCATCCTATCTCTTCAACATTTGGATAATTAGACCCCTCTTGACATATTTTATACTTCAGTGTTATTATGAACGCAATTTAACACTCTCACTAAAGTGAGAGCTAAATGGAATTTCATAAGTTATACATTCCATGGTCCATTTTAACACTTATCAATAAATACAATATGCAATCTACCCAAGTATATATTTAATATTTTCCTCCTAGCATTTTGGATCCTAAAAGTTAAGAAATCTCGACTATGGCATCTTTGTGCCCTAGTCCCTTTCATGTGGCCCCAAAATTCAAAGTGTTGGAAATAGTAATTTAATATTTGAAATTAAATTATTATTGTTGACCATTGTCATTTAATTTTAAGGAAATTAGTGAAATTTTATATAAATACTAAGTATTTTCAAAATTTCAAACAACAACAAGGAGAATAGGAAAATATATTGGGTATTGTCATACTTCAAGATGAAATCAATAGCAGTAAAGAGTAGAATTTAGAGACTTATTACAACATATCATCATCCAAGCATCATGTCAAGTTTTATGTGAGTTTTTTCATGTTTATGTATACATTTTGTTTGTGAGGACTAACACTTCTAAGTCTTCAAAGAAATCCAAGCCAGATTGCAATCAAGCCTTGAGGAGATGTGCATGACTTCAATCCTTCAAGGAAATAAAATTTGAGTGGCCAATTATAGTATATTATTTATTCATCATTAATTTTTTATTTTAGCCTCTATCCCTCAAAGCATAAGGTCTCTTTTATCAAAATTTCCATCGTGGAGGTGGAAATACCAACATGGGGTTTGACTTATACAAGCCCCTATATGGCACAACCTTTCCCCTCCTTTTGAATATGAAGGTGTAGATTTGAAGAGGATTAAAGAAATATTTTAAGATAATTTATACATTCCAACTCTACAACTTGACAAGATCTAAAAACTAAAATATCTCATCAACAGACAAATATCCGACAATGGGATCTAAAATTGAGATACTATAGACTAGGTACCTAAGGATTGTAAAATCATACTTCATTCTTAGCCGCCTAGAATAGGGCATCCTTGTTCCCTAGTATATCCAAAATTAGATCAAATTTAAACTACAAGTGCATACATGTCTACTCTTTCTAGTTCTAATCCTTAAATTTGATGGTTTGTTTATATATTTTCTATATTTGCATCAAAACAGTGTATTTTCATAGTTAGTCATATCATTAAATTTCATATAAAATCCATTCCAAATTATTCCTATTGGGATCCTAGGGTTGATTAACTCACCTTCAAGTTGCAAGTCAATCTCTCATCCTAGATGATCTACAATTCTAACTGATAAGCCTTATGGAAAATCCCGAAAATCATAAGGTGAAGTCCTAAGATTTCACTTTTCCACCTCATCAAAAGATATCATTTGATACTATTGTAGCTCCTGGTTTGTAAATCCTTATCTCCTGAGGTCACTATTGGAATGTCATATGTTAATGTTGAAATCCACTTTCCTTATCTTGACAACTTGTTGGGATTGGATACATGAATGACAAATTAGTCCTCAGTCTTCCTCCAATTTCTCAAATATAAAAATTTACACACATGAAAGAGAGGAACATGGGTTGTGTCATATAGGGTCTTTCCTAATTCAAAACCCCATTTTTGTATCTCTACCTCCACACTAGCTATGATGATGTATAACTAGAGGTTACCATCAGTCAGGCTGAGCCTAAATGGTAAACAAGTGATAAATTAATAAATTACTATAACTCACCACTTAGATCTACATTCCTTGATGGACCAATGTAATGTACTCATCACCTTCAAGAAGATATTTTTGCTTTATTTTGTGGACACATAAATTGTCCTCCTTTACATAAAGTATAATTTGTGGCCTAATTAGGTCATATTTTTGGCACCCTTACATCAATCACCCCTTAAAAACTACATTTGTAGGCCCCTAATGCTCATAATTTTTTATTTTAAGGCCTATTCCAATCAAAAATCATACAAATCTCGACAAGCAACATTCAAACCACTTAAATTTTGTAAAAACCACCTAAAAAATCCCTGGTGGGACTAAGTTGCCCAAGGTGGTGACTTAGTCCCTTTTGAGGTATTTTTCACTTTTGAGCAGGGAAATCACCGACCTAATTCAAATTCTTGAGGGATGTCAGTCTGTGAAGTTAAAATAATGAATAATTCAGTGTTAACTCCTATAAATACATGTATTTAGGTAATTTTTCACATCTCTCCTAGTCATTTTTATAAAGCAAATTCAAGAGTCAAGAGCCAAATATCTTTCACAAGAAGATTCATTAGTCTTTCTACAACAAAGTTGAATCTTTAGAGCAACAAACTAGGGTTATTTCAAGTCTTCAAGCTCACTTTTTTTTCAAGATCTCACATTGCAAAGGGTTGATTATGGATTCCTATGGTGAATCATGGAGAAATCTAGGTTGAGGAGATGCAACTAGCCATCAAATCACACCTAAGGACTTGTTTTCAAAGTGATTCCATCTTCCATTTCCTCTCTATCTTCAAATTTAAGGTTTGCATGTCATTTAAATTCATTTGAAATGGTGTAGAGTTTCTTGGATTGAAGTCTTGCATCATTCAAGTTTCATTTACTCATCTTATTCTAGCACATTAGAATAGGTTTTGTATTACTTCAAATTTTCCTAGTCTTAGAAATACTTAGGGCTCGGGTTTTATTCATATTTTATCTCTTTCAAAGTTTAAATACCAACTAGGGGTTTGACTGAGGAAAACCCCCCATTAGAAAATAAATTATCTTCTATTTTGCAGGTGTTTTCAAAGATTTAGATCTAGATTTCTAGCAAAAAATAAAGTGTAGATTGTGGGCTTCCATTTCCACTTTTAGATTTGTAGAAAATCCACAGTGGACTAAGATTCCCATAGTGGTGACTTAGTCCCACTACACTGGTTTTTCAAGAATTTTTACAATTTCAGATACCCATTTGGCAAAAACAACTTTTTGGGCAGTTTCCCTGATCTAGGACTAAGTCACCCACTTTGGTGAAAGTGTCCCAGTTGGCTCAAAAATCAAGTTTTCCATAATTTCAGAGGTCTCTACAATAGTATGCTCTTCATTAGCTTCTAGGTTCTTTTTTCTATTTAGCATCTTCATTTTGTTCTTTATTGTATTTATTTCATTATTTTGCATATCGCAATGTGTTTTCAAACACTTTGTATTTCTTAGGACTAGCATCAATAAATAATTTATTTTTTCATTTTTTTGCATTTATAAATTACATTTAGATACATTTCATCCATCATTACATTAATCTTGAGTGTAGACATTAGCATTTTGGGCCCATTTTCTCTCCTTCTAGGTGAAAAACCTAGAAGAGTTAGAGAAACCCTAAGGTAACCAACATCTTTGTTTACATTTTGGAGAACCCGACTTTTGAACTTATTTTCTTCAAATATCAAGTGCATCCTAGGTTTACCTTGAATCAACATTGCATTAGGTGTTGCATTATTTGATTTGAATCTTAGGGTTTTCAAAATTGCATTAGTGAAAAGCTCATTTAAGCTTGCATTATTGCATTTCATTTCCTTACACAATAGTGAAAATTTGCATTTACACTATGGATTTGCATCATACAGTACAAAAGACATTAATATCCATCATAAAATTCATAAAAAATTAAAAAATAACCCTACCAGGACTAATTCGTCACCCTAGGCGACTTAGTCCCAATACACAATTTGCATCTTTGTTTTCTACATTATGTTTGCCATTTCTTCAATTATTGTTAGATTCAGTTACTATTTTGTTTCTATGCAGTTATTTTGTGTTACATTCAAATCATTAGAATTGGTATCATTTACTTTAATGGAAATTATAGATAGCATTAGGATTTTACAATGTTCATTTTTAGCATTAGTTCCTAGTTCATTTAGATCAGATTCATCCAGAGAAACAAACACAAACTTCACAACATGAAATGAACCAATAAAAACAATGCTTCATTTTAGGATGACTATATCATCCAAACCTTTTAGTAGTGATGAATTTGATAAGTTAGATAAAGCTCTACAGGGCTTCCTCTCTCTGAGTTCATCCACTAAGGCTTGCGATGACAAACCCAAACCATCCAATGATAACTTATCTCCCAAACCTTTTAGTAGTGATGAATTTGATATGTTATATGAAGCCCTTGAGGACTTCATCTCACAAAATCCATCCACTAAGGTTTGTTGTGAGCAACCTAAAACACAAGATGTCAATGTAATTTAAACCCAACTTGTCCTTTACCTACCTTCACATCAACCTCAACCTCCACCTAAACCTGAGTTTACCCTTTACCCACCTCAGCATGATGTTTTTTCACACACACATTACACTCGAAATAAACCACACCCATCGCAACCAAAACCAACCTCCTTACCTTTACCCAATACCATACTACCTAGTGCTCCTCGATTAAGAGAGTGTGATCTTGTTGATCAACTTAAGAGCACTCCCACAAAATATCCCTTTAGGACCTTGTTCAAAATTCACCCAATTATCATTCAATGCTCCAAATAGCCTTGCAACAAATAGTGGTTCCTCCTGGTACAAATACAAATGATGTGGCAGCTCTTATAAATGAATGAATACAGTTAATGTAGACATTACCTTTCATCAACATGAGCTCCCTTAATTAGAATTTAGGAAGCAAAATGAGGCCTTTATGATAATTTCTCAATATAATACAATAGGCACCAAACAAAACCTTGGTGACAATGGCTCTGTACTTAATGTGCGTAGTGTGAAACTCCTAGAATTATTACGTGTAGATAAATCACAAATCAAACCTGATTCCTTATCCATTAGAGGATTTTACAATAGTACCAAGGAGTTGCTTGGTATAATCACTTTACCTATCACGGTCGGAGTGGCTACCTTGCAAACCCCTATTCATGTCATTCCTATGATCTCACATATAATCTTCTCTTGGGAAGGCCATGGATTCAATAAATGCATGTGGTTCCTTCAACTCTTCATCAGATAATGAAATATGTCTATAACAACAAAGTTTATCAAGGTGAGATAGACCTCGAGCTTGAAAGTTTCTTACAACTAGATAAAGGAACAACAATTCCTCTAAACACTTTAATTCCTCATGATTCACCCTATTGATTATTTTCCTTGGATCTAAAATATTGTCATAGTTGCTAAACCTGATAATCATATTAGGATATGTATAGATTTTTGTGACTTGAATAAAGCCTCCTTAAAGGATGATTTTCCCCTTCCTAATATTGACATGATCGTGGATTCAACTGCCTGACATGCTTTGTTGTCATTCAAGGATGGATTTTCTGGTTATAATCAAATCTTCATCAACCCACAAGATCAATACAACACAACATTCACAACTATTTTGGGAACGTTTTGTTGGGTTATGATACCTTTTGGACTAAAGAATGTAGGTGCAACTTATCAATGCACAATGAAATTGATATTTCATGATTACATACACAAAATCTTGGAAGATTATGTTGATGACATCCTTGCCAAATTCTTAACATGACAAGACAATGTGAATGTCCTTTGAAAAATCTTTGAACAAATGCATAAATACAACATGAGACTCAATTCGAAAAAGTGTGTCTTTGGAGTAGATAGTGGCAAAATTTTAGGTTTTATCATATCTCATAGAGGAATTGAGGTGGAACAAAGAAAGTTGATGCTATAATAAGCATGCCACCTACAAAAAACATTTCTCAATTGCACATGTTACAAGGATGAATTCAAGCCACTCATCATTTTGTCACCTCTTTAGCTAATTGAATATTACCTTTCACACATCTCCTCAAGAAGGATATACCTTATGATTGGACTGAGGATTGTAAATAGGCCTTTGAGAGTTTGAAGGAATACCTCACAACTCCACCCATTTTACAACCTACTAAGCCAAACAAATGTTCATCCTCTACACAACAACATCAACTCATTCTCTTGTAGCATTGTTAGCTCAACAAGATGATAATGGAAAAGAAGATCATGTTTATTACATTAGTCAAACTTTAATTGATTATGAAACATGATACACACCAATCAAAAAACAATGTTTCTCCCTTGTATTCACTACTAGTAAGTTGTGACATTATTTACTAAATGTTGAAATACAAGTCATGAAAAAATTTGATCCTCTCAAACATCCTTTCAATAAAAAAGACCTATCAAAATGTCTAGCTAAATGGGTAACATCATTGACCAAGTTTGGCCTTAATTTTGTTTCACAAAAAGAAATCAAAGGCCAAACCTTGACCGACCATTTAGCTGATGCTCCTTCTCCTTTACCTTACCTAGCAATGACTCTTTTCCCAATGATATTGTGTTGACAATAGACGTTTCTACATGAGAATTATACATTGATGGATCCAAGTGTAGAACAGGCTCTGGTGCTGGAGTAATATTAGTTCCACCCAAAGGAAATCCTATTCCCTTGTCGTATCGACTAAATTTCCTATGTACGAATAACATAGCTAAATATGAGGCACTAATTGCTAGGTTGTGTGCTACTTTAATCATGTTTGTCAGAGATATTAAGATCTTTTGTGACTCACAATTAGTAATTAAACAAATAAATGGAATATATCAAGCCAAGCATGTCAAATTATCAAAATAAAAAGATCTTATCATGCACTTGTTAGAGAAGTTTCAGAAATTTTCCATTGATAACATCTCATGAAAAGATAATTGGCTTGCAAATGTAATGGAAAGTGTGCCTCTCTTATCTCCCCTCAAGATCCTTCAAAATATTTCACATTCACTATTCACCCTATTATGAAACCTTCAATCGATGACAAAAAAGAAGAGGTTTTAACACCAAATGAGGGAAACTTGAGTGAATGGTATGATACCATTTTCAACTATTTGAAAAGTGGTACCTTTCTCAAACTGATCACCAAAAACCTTCGTGCTCATTTATGAAAGCTTGCATATAAATATGTCATCCTTGTAAATGTTCTATATTGAAGGTCATTCAATGGTATCTTACTTTGATGCTTAAAAAAATCTGAGATACCTCTAGCACTTCACCAAGCCCATGAAGGTGCTTATGGTATACATTTTGGAGGGAAAAAATTGGTTCAAAAACTTATCCGTGTTGGGTATTATTGGTGCCACATGGAACGTGATTTCTTTGATTATGTTTGAAAATGTCATAAATTTCAAGAACATAGCAATTTGCATCATGCTCCTGCTAGTGCTATTCAAACTCAACTTCTGATATGGCCCTTCATAGTTTGGGAATTGGACATTATAGGAAAAATTTCACCTCCTTCTACTAGACATACCTTTATTATCACTAGAACTGATTATTTTACAAAATGGGTAGAGGCCATTCCCCTTCGATCTACAACAACTGATGTAATATGTTAATTCATCCTAAAACACATTATTGCTCTCTTTGGACCCCCTTCCATATTAGTTTCTGATAATGGTAGGCCATTTAAGAATAATGAAGTGAAGAAATTTTTGGAGACCTTTTATATCCAACATCGCTTTTCGACACCTTATTACTCACAATCTAATGGTCAAGCTAAATCAACTAATAAAGTTCTTGAACAAATATTGAAGAAAAATATTAATAAAAATCATAGGGACTAGCACACACAATTACATTATGCACTTTGGGTATCGTACAAGTGTTTGATCTTCCACAAGGACCACACCTTATAATTTGGTTGATGGTAGTGAAGCCATAATGCCCTTAGAATTAAAAATCCCTACACTAAGAGTTGCTCTTCAAGGAATTTTTGATGATACACATTATCAAAAACAATGATTACATCAGCTTGAGATGCTTGATGAGCAATATATTAACACTCTTGAACATCTTCAAACTTATCACAAAAGGAAACATAATCATTACAACCTTAATGTTATCCCTTGATCCTTCCAAAAGGGTGACTTAGTTCTATCTGCTAATCAATGAAACATCAATGCCGACCCAAATGAACGCGACAAATTTAGTTCTAATTGGTTAGGACCTTACATCATTGAAATTTTTTTTGGGTTTGGTGCATACATGTTAACTGAACTAGATAGAACACCCCTTAAAGAACCTATCAATGTTACACATTTGCATCAGTATTATGTCTAATCCCTTTTGAATAGTATGAATTATAAACCAATGTTGTTAGAGTTATGGGGTCGTATACTATATGCTTTCACATTGCTTCATTCTTGACAAACCACTCATGTGTATTCCTTGAGCACTAAAGTGATTATTTAATTTATAATTACTTTAGGTTTCATGCTATTCAAATTCATCTTGTGTGTTATGATAAGTTAAATTTAATTTAGCATAACATAGTCAATCATCATATTGTATCTAAAAGAAACTATAATATGTTTTAATTAGATCACATAAACTTTGTTAAATCATGAAGAAATTAATTAAGTAATCTTACTAAGGTTATTTAATTAATCACATTTCCATTTAACATTCAACCACATTAAGACAAATTATAAAACATCAAATGCTCATATATATATCTAAAGTTTTATGTACATATCAACATATCATCATAATATACAATTTCACTAAGGGGTATGTGCAGGATCATCATGGAAAAAATAGGCCCTTAAGTGGCAAAAAAATTCAGAAAAATCAGAGTTAGGAAACTTGACATAAAAATTTGAATAAGTTATCTATATTATTTCAAAAATATGTAAGAATAGAATCTATAGAAAATTGAATGTAGTGTCTAAACTACTAGGTTTTTTTTTAAAATCTATTTGGTAAAAATTTGAAATTTCAATGTACTAGTACTTAAATTTCAGGAAAAAAATAAGAAGTAGGTGTTTGTCTAACCACCCTCACCACAATAAAATAATAATATTTTTTTATAATATTTTAGATATAAGTAGAGGACTCATGTCCTAATGTGATGCATATATTTTGGTAATTTTTATCCAAGTGAATAATTAATTATTATTATTTTATTACAAGTTTTAAAAATATAAAAAACTCATATGTCTGACCACCTTAACTTGGTCAAAACTTCATAAAATTCATTTTTTATTTTTTTAATCCTATAGTATGCGAAGCATAGAATGTGACGCATGTTTCAGATTGAAAAAATATGATACTATTTGAAAGCTATAGATGTTTTTCAATCAGCCTATCAATGAGGACTTTAGTCATAATTTGAATAGAAAATGAATAATAATTACTTATTAAATTCAAAGTAAAGCATAATTTATATTGGTGGAAATTTGAGAATCTCCTTTAAAAACCCTTTTCGTTTCATCATTTTTGGGTAAAAAAAAAAGTTGTCAATCACATACCCATCATATTGCCACTTTTTGGCCCATCATGATCTTGCACATACCTTAAGGTTTGTGAGAAATAGACCCCTCGGGCTCTCGTGCTCATGATTCGGTAGTAGGACGTCGGGAGACAGTTGTGTGTGATCATGACCGCGATCTACCAAACCTAAGTGCAAACTCTAGACCCTATATCCATCTAAGAGCCACATGACGCTCCTCCACTATCTGGTCCCTCTTTTCCAATAGTTGTGATATCTCTACATGTAATCTCTCCACCTCTGCTAGGGTCTGGGATGACTATCCTATAGTCTTAGCTTGGTGAAGTCATCTCCTCACACTCTCATGTGTTTCCCATAGACTCATGAACAGTCTAAGTGTCTTTGGATCCTCCTCCATGATCAGTGGGGGAACATAATCCACTTCCATCTCCTGCTCATCAATGGATGCATACACTATTTTTGTAACAACCTGATGGTAGAACTCCTAAAAATCTCTTGTTGCTCCTGTAAGGTAGAAAAAATACACAATCAGTAAACATCATTATGATATATATAAAGAGAATAAGCACTAAAGTACATGCATAAAATCAAATATCATCACCTATATCTCTGGTAGGTTGAGCAATCTCAAAATCATCTGATATGGGTACTATTTCCTATTGTAGTTGCTGCTCGTGACCTTGTCTATGGATTGGAGAGGGATCTCCCCACTCATATCGACCCTTAGTTACTACCTCATACTCCTCCTCCTCATCCTCCTCATCTCCCTCCTAGCCATCATAATCTAGATCTACATCCTCATCATACTCATCATCAATGACATCAGTGAATATATTTGCAGCCCTATAGCTTGTCTCCTCATCCCTATCCTCTCTGTCATCTCCCTCATTTGGTAGAAGACTTGCATCTCCAACTGGCTTGTCCATTAGGAATAATGGTGTCGGTCGTATCACTGTCCGCCACTCCTCATAATCCCCTGTGGCATTGACATCATTTGCGTCAGAGAATAGCAGTTGGTCATGATCAAAGAAGTCAGAATCACTCTTGGCCATGTGCTCTAGAGTTAGTCACACGGTATCACCTAGTCTTCGGGCACTCTACACTGACCTCTTAAAAGAGGATCATGCCCAGGGTGGTATCTGCACCTATCCAAATTATCACATGACTCGATCATAGTAGAAAGGTCGTATTGCGTGGTCATGATGGCCAACCAAAAATATATCCATCTACATCCTCCTCAACTGTCTAGTATGATATATCCACTGTAGCATCAAATAATAAGGTCTCCAAAGGATATCATCATCCTCCAGTCAGTCAAATCATACTCTCCAAAAATGAAAATCACCATATTTCCATAGTCACCATAGAGAATAGCCGAAGGCCCGAGGATACCCTATTGTTGTCACACATGGATAGCCAACTGGTCTAGTGCATGTAATATGCTCAAGGCACCACACCTATAGAAGTGTGCAGTGCACCATACTATCTACCTCCCGAAATACAAATCGCCCAAGATCATAATAGAGATGTGCTAGGATACATCGACCCCAGGTGTATATTGTGCAATGATTTTCCATCCCTTGAATCAAATGGACTATTCCTCCCTTGAGGTGTGCTACCCACCCATCAGGGATGAGAACTAGTGCTACAATATGCATCATAATCTATCAAACCACTGGTGCCCATCAATATAATAACATCGGCAGATCAATCCACCCTCTCACCCAATAATCATGATTTGGACCATCTAGACAATAGTGTAAATCAATCTTCTACTCATGGAAGGTGTGGTCTCTATGGAAACATACTCAATCTCCTCGAATTGGAACACGAAGAATTCAGTGTACGTCCTCTAAGGTGATCATCACCTCTCTCGTCGGTAGATGAGACGTGCATGTATCTATGTCCCAATGCTCGCGGAGTGCCATTAGCATGGCATCATGGTACCTCATGGCAGGCATAAGGTACACCCAATAGATGCCCATAGCCTGAAGATGCTTTGTCTCCTCTACTGACAATGTTGGGGCTAAATCTCCCAGGAAGCTCAACTATCTCCCTCGTAGTCATTTCTGTAATTGGGTGGGTACCTATCAAAATTACACAAATATTCTCTAAAAATCATCTAATATCTTAAAATTTTACATTATTCATCATGCAAGTGTATTAAAGTTTGTCTAGTGTGCTTTCCTAAAGTCCCTAGACACTTTAGAACCCTTTTGGGACACTTCGCAAAGAAACATGACACTTTGTGAACAAAAGGGACACTTTGAGAAGAAATGGGACACTTCACGAAAAAAGGGGACACTTTGCGAACTTTTCTTCCAAGATCCTAAATTAACCTATAGATGCATAAAAATTATTAAATCATTGCAAAATCACTAAGCAAAGGTAGCAAAATCGACTCACCTCATGTTGACTATCACTGTGTGCCACCAGGTCCTAGAGAACATCCAGTCTTCCAGGTGTGTACCCTCATCTGCTTGGCATTTTTTTGTCTCACTCATCACTCTCACACTGAAAGAAGGTAAAATGAAATAGTAAGTGATGAAATTACTTCACTTTCACCTCTTTTAACTCTTTTAATTCCTTTTAACCTTATGCATTAAAATAGGGTTTTTCTTAACTTAAGGCTTAATAAAGTACATTTTATTCAACACACCATAACGAGAGCTACGGAACTCCGTTTTCAATGTCATTCAATGTGTTGGAATGATGATTTTGCACCTGAAATCATCAATTTTCTATCATTATGTGACATGGTACTTGGAAATGTCCTACGATATGATGTTCCTTATTTGACGTGGCTAGATTCCTACCTTGATTCCACCTCCGTAAAGAAAGAAAAATCAAGGGGGAATACATCTACCCTCAAATTTAATTTCTAGAAGTTATGAAAAAGCATTTTTGGACAACTAATGAATTTGTGTTGTAGGATGCGGTTCCTAATGTTGTGGTTTCATAGATAACTACACTGGGGGCTTCATTCTCCCGCCTTTTGAATGAGTATCCTTTTATAAAGTAAAGTGCACCATTTAGAGTCCTTTAGCTTACATATGCACGTAGAGTCACATGGGTGCTAAATTCGGGGCTAACTGTGGACATGGAAATTATACTCCTTTGTAGAAAGTACAATCTGTGGCCTAATTAGGTCTTATTTTAAGCACCCTTAAATCAATCACCTCATAAAAATTGCATTTATAGGCCCCTAATGCTCATAATTTTGGGCTTTAAGGCCTATTCCACTCAAAAATCATACAAATCCCGAAAAGAAACATTCAAACTACTCAAATTTTGTAAAACCCACCTCAAAAAGCCCTGGTGGGACTAAGTCGCCCAAGATGGCGACTTAGTCCCTTTTGAGGTATTTTTCACTTTTGAGGGGGAATATCACCGACCTAATTCAAATTCTTGAGGGATGTTGGCCTATGAAGTTAAAATAATGAATAATTCAATGTTAATGCCTATAAATAGATGTTTCTAGGTCATTTTTCACATCTCTCCTAGTCATTTTTATAAAGAAAATTCATGAGTCAATATCTTTCACAAGAAAATTCATTAGTCTTTCTACAACAAAGTTGAAGCTTTAGGGCAGAAAACTAAGATTTTTATAGGTCTTTAAGCTCACTTTTTGTTCAAGATCACACATTGAAAAGGGTTGATCATTGATGCCTATGGTGAATCATGGAGAAATCTAGGTTGACGAAATGCAACTAGCCATCAAATCACACCTAAAAACTTGTTTTCAAAGTGATTCCATCTTCAATTTTCTCTCTATCTTCATATTTAAGGTTTACATGTCATTTAAATTAATTTGAAATTTTTTAGGGTTTCTTGGATTGAAGTCTTGCATCATTCAAGTTTCATTTACTCATCTTATTCTAGCACATTAGAATAGGGTTTTGTATTACTTCAGATTTTCCTAGTCTTAGACACACTTAGGGCTAGGGTTTCATGCAGATTGTATCTCTTCCAATATCTAAATACTAACTAGGGGTTTAACCGAGGCAAACTCCCCATTAGGAAACAAATTATCTTCTATTTTATAGGTGTTTTTGAAGATTCAAATCCGGATATCCATCAGAAAATAGAGTGCAGACTGTGGGATTTTGTTTCCACTTTCAGATTTGTAGAAAATCCAAAGTGGAATAAGTCGCTCATAGTGGTGACTTAGTCCCACTGCACTAGTTTCTTAGGAATGTTTACAATTTTAGATACCCATTTGGCAGAAACAACTTTTTGGACAGTTTCCCTAATCTGGGACTAAGTCGTCGACCTTGGCGTAAGTGTCCCAGTTGGCTCAAAAATCAAGTTTTCCAGAATTTCAAAGGTCTCTACAATCTCCAGTTTGTTCTTCATCAGTTTCTAGGTGCATTTTTTCTATTTAACATCTTCATTTTGTTCTTTATTGCATTTATTTCATTATTCTACATATCATAGTGTGTTTTTCAACACTTTACATTTCTTGGGATTGGCATCAATAAATCATTTATTTTTTAGTTTTTTGCCTATAGTCATCATATTTAGATACATTATATCCATCATTACATTAGTTTTGAGTGTAGACATTAGCATTTTGGGCCCATTTTCTCTCCTTCTAGGTGAAAAACCTAGAAGAGTTAGAGAAACACTTGGGTAACCAAAATCTTTGTTTACAGATTTGAAGTCATGTAAGTCTTGTAAGTGTTATTACTCACAATACAATAAAAAAAAATATGAAAAATATTACATAAAAACTATTGGAAAAACAAGGATAGAGAACTGAGAGGGGGGGTGAATCAATTGTCACAGAATATTTAAACTTTTCAAACTTAACTTTACTTATCCCAGATCTAATGAATTAACAATAAACCACATACAATCAACACATCAAAAACATAGAGAAGACCAAGATTTTTTACGTGGAAACCTTGTTAGGGGAAAAACCATGGTGGATTTAAGTCCACAATATTATACCTTGTTAAAAGTATAATGAAGAATAATGGGAATGCACATGCATTCAGGCACACTGCCTAGAGCTCACTGCTCAAATACAAGAGGGATCACTACCCAAATAAGACACACTATCTTATAGAAATTCGGATTAGATCCATAGGGTATGAACTGAGAAAATAGCTTCTACAAAAGCCTGATTACAGTTCTGGTTAAGCAAAAAAATACTCCCTCACACTTCTCTCAAACTTCTTCAAACTCTGCTCTGCAATAGAATGATTAGATCACTATTAGCACATTTTCTTTTCCTCTGCTTTCACACACACACACTTAACTTCGCACAAAAAACCATTCTTATATATCTGTGATATGGAATTACATCAACCACTTCGTCAACCAAAATATAGAACACATACATAATGTCGGCCCAAATTTACAAGTAATTTTTCAATGTGAATCAAACACCATCACCCACAATATAATGAAGACTTAAAATAATATCCTTGAGCATTCTAAACATTCAAATTTTAATCTCCAAGGATCCACAACACGTTACAACCACCATGTCATCCAAGAACATAAAAACTTGAACACACAAGAGAAAAATCACTTACCATGAGCACACCGATCAATGCTGACGTGCAACAAAGATAAAGCATGATCTAGAAACATCCACAAGTGCCATGAATCATCAGAGAAGCATCCAAAACAACTGAAATTACTCAAATCACATCAACTTCAATCAGGAGCACTAATTGAAGCCACAAAAAAACTGTTAGAACACAACTATTCATAACATGATTAAATCTTCACGTGAACCTCTGAAAATTTTGGTGGATAAACTAGATACACTCAGCAATAAACCCTTTAGTCCACAATGATTGATCATCAATGTACTTAGCAATACACCTTCATGACCTTCACTATTCCACTATCAACCTACAACTCTTTCTTTAACAATTTTCTCAATATCCTCAACATATACAACCTACAATACATCAATGCTAATAGTGTTGACATCAATGACAACTACATATCAGCAACACAACCACAACATCCAACAATCTCCCCCTTTGGCATTGATGGCAACACATGATTTGAAAAAACACCATCAACGCAACTCTTAATCATCACTTACTCCCACTTAGATTCTGACTCTTCTCCTCAACCTCTTCTACATGATCTTCTCCCCACAAGGCTCTTCTCCCTAGATAATTCATAGTTTTTCACATGACTCTTCTCCCCCTTTGAAATCAATGGAAAAGATAAGCATTATCCTTCCACATACAAGCTCTGAACCACATATATGCACATCTGACTACTCCTCCTGAGTAGCAACCATGAAAACATCAATCCGAATCAGAATATAGCTATGAAACAAATAGATTGATGCAAGAAAATGCATCTTTAGTGCATATCAGGAGGGGTAATCATGCCTAGTATCCCTCTAAGATACTCAAAAGTATCCTTTGCAACAACTTGGTGAAAATGTCTACAATCTGTTCTTTGTTTGGCACATACGCTAGTCTTACTTCTTTCTCACTCACTTTCTCCCTTAGGAAGTGAAACTTGATTGATATATGCTTGGTCTTAGAGTGTAGCACTTGATTCTTTGATATGTTTATTACACTTGAGTTATCATAGTATATGGAAATAGGCTCATCATATACTACTCTGATATCTTTCAACATTTGTTTCATCCACGAGACTTGAGTACAATTATTTGCAGCAACAATATACTTTGCCTTAGCAGTAGATATGGATTTGGAATTTTGCTTTTTACTCAACCAAGACACCAACTTCTTCCCTAGGAAGAAGGAACCACCACTTGTGATTTTTCACATTAGTATAGGCACTCAAGGTAAGATCATCATCTTTAGGATACCAAATCCCAAAATCAACTATTCCTTCTAGGTATTTGAAAATTCTCTTCACAGCAGTCACATGAGATTATTTCAAATCAGCTTGATATCTAGCAACCATACACATAACATTCATGATGTCTGGTCTAGTCTGAGTTAAGTAGAGAAATCTTCCAATCATTGACTTGTATCTTGTTTGATTTGCCTTAGTAGAGTCATCATTTTGTGTTAACTTGCATCCGGTTACCATGGGTGTACCAACATGTTTTAATTCTTCCATGCCAAACTTCTTCAACAACTCTCTCACATATTTGGACTGGGATATGAAAATCCCATTGTCTAACCGAGTGACTTGCAATCCTAGAAAGAACTTCATCTCTCCAATCATACTCATTTCAAATTCACTTTTCATTTCATCAGCAAACTTCATACATAGATCATCATCTCCTCCAAAAATAATGTCATCAACAAAGACTTCAATAATCAACTCTTTATCATGATCCAACTTAAAGTACAAGTTTTTGTCAGTAGTACCTTTATTGAATCCAAGCTATAGTAAGTATTTATCCAATCTATCATACCAAGCTCTAGGGGGTTGCTTGAGTCCATACAAAACTTTCTTCAATCGAAAAACCATATCTTCATTATCAGTCAGTTGAAATCCATCCAGCTAATCAACATATACCTCTTCTTCTAACTCACCATTCAGAAAGGTTGACTTCACATCCATTTGATAAAATTTGTAGTTCTTATATGCAACATAAGCAAGAAATAATGTTACAGCTTCAATTTTGGAAATAGGGGCAAAGGTTTCTTCAAAATCAATACCTTCCATTTGTGAATACCCTTTACATACCAGTCTTTCTTTATTCTGAACCACTTCACTTTGTTCATTTAGATTATTCCATAAGACCCATTTAGTACCAATCACATTTTTATCTTTAGGTCTGGGAACAAGAATCCATATATCATTCTTTTCAATCTCCATCAGTTCTTCCTTCATAGCTTCCATCCAGTGTTCATCATTACAAGCTTCATTGACATTGTTAGGCTCAATCTTGGAAATTAGACAATATTCTTAGAATGCAATCCTTCTTCTAGTCTACACACCTTTATTCTTATCTCCTATAATTTTCTTTTTAGAATGATTTAGCTTTACATACCTCAGAATTTTAGGATTCTCTCGCACTTCTGGTTCTTCTATTCTTTCTTCTGCACTTCCACTTGTCTCTCCTTCCCAAATTTCTTGATTTAATGGAACAATATGAACTTGATTTTGTGTCTGAGCATTCTTCCCTTTGTCTGTACTATTTTTTTGGTCATCTGAATCATATCCACAATATCTAGATGACCTAGCAGAGTCCTCATCAACTCTGACATTTGCACTTTCAACCATTTTTCTCAATCTTCTATTATAGCAAGTCGGTAAGCCTTTCTTTTAGTAGAGTAACCTAGAAAGATTCCTTCATCGCTCCTTGCATCAAAATTTCCTATGTCCTCATCTCTCTTAATATAACACTTGCTTCCAAAGATCTTCAAATATTTGACAGTAGGCTTATAACCATACCATAGCTCAAAAGGAGTCTTACCAGAAATACCATTGACATTTACCTGGTTTAGAGTGTACATAGTAGTGTTTACAGCTTCTGTCCAATAGATGCAAGGCACATTTCCTTCTATCATCATTGTTCTAGTAGCCTCCAGAATTTTTATGTTCTTTCTCTCTACAACTCCATTCTGTTGAGGGGTTCGGGAAGCAAATAACTTTCTTCTGATTCCATGCTCTTCACAGAAATAATTGAACTCTCGGGAAGTGAAATCACCACCTCTATTTGACCTTAGGAATTTCATTTTCAGACCCGTCACATTCTCTGCCATAGCTTTGAAACTTTTGAACTTCTCTAATGCTTCACATTTTTCTCTTAAGAAAGCAACCCATCCTTGAGTAATCATTAATAAGAAGCATAAAGTACCTTTCTCCTTGTTGACTTCTCATTCTAGAGGGACCGCATAGATCAGTATGCACCAGCTCGAGTACTCCATTAGAATGATGTTGTTTACTCTAAAAAGAAACTCTAGTCTATTTTTCCATCTGACTTTCCTTGCATATTGTGTTAGTAGGCTTCACTAGCTTATGTAGATCTCTTACTACTTGAGTGGAGCTTACCTTGATAATGTTATCAAAATTCACATGACACAACCTCCTATGCCAAAACCAGATTTCATCTACTTGATCAATTAAACAACTTAAATTAGCAACTCTCAGGTGAAAAATATAACCTTTTGTCTTTGTACCTGAAGCAATCATATTTCCAGAGCTTCCAAGTATCTTGCATCTTCCATCTTTGAACCAAAGATCATAACCCTTGTCCACCATCTATCCACCGCTCAATAGATTATGCTTCAATCCTTCAACATAAAGGACATCATCAGTGCTATGTGTACCACCAAGACAAATAGATCTTTTTCCATGAATCACACCAACATTGTTATCTCCAAATATTACAAATCCACCATCATATTTCTCTAGACTTACAAATTTTCTTTTGTCACCAGTCATATGATATGAGCATCCGCTGTTAATAACCCACTCATCCTTTTCTTCAATTTGGGCTATAAGATCTTTCTCAAATTTAGCAAATTCAATAGGCACCAAACCATTTTCCTTGATAGCAATGAAAACCCATTCATCTTCATTTCCATTTTCTTTATCAAATTCTTCATCAGTCACACCTCCTTCAACATAATAGCATTTCTTTTGAAATCTAGGTTTGTTAGGCTTAGACCTAGGAACTCTTTCAGGACACCTTGAAGCAAAATGACCTATTTTACTGCAAGAGAAACATTTAATAGGAAACTTTCCTTTATACTTACCTTGTCCTCTGACTTCTTTCTTTACAATCAATGCTTCCAGCTCTTCTACCTTTCTTTCCTTATCTTCAAGTTGTTTCATCTCTTCCTCATACTTGAATGTATTTCTAGAAATTTCTCTCAAATCATATCTTTTCTTGTTTCTTCTAGATACAAAGGCCTTAAACGCAGATTCAGTCTTGGGGGAAGAATCACCAAATTTGCTCAACTCAAAGGGAGAAAGTTTACCAATCAACATATCTCTTGTCACATTGCTTGCTGCTCTGAGCTCTTCAATAGCATGAGCCTTTGATTTCTAAGAGGGAGGCAATGATCTAAGCACTTTAGCTACAATTTCTTGTTCATCCAAGGTACCACCGACACATCTAATACCCATCACAAGTTCATTTACTCTTTACATAAAAGAAGAAATATTTTCATCTTCACCCATCTTCAAAGTTTCATACTTTCCTTTCAAACTTTGTAGCTTAGCGACCTTCACAAGTGCATCTCCTTCATACAAAGTCTCCAGCTTCTTCCAAATCTCATGAGTTTTCTTCAAATCCATCACATTTATCATTTATGAATCCGCCAGAGCACTCAACAAAGCTTCAATAGCCTTGATTTTAATCTCAGCCTCTTTAATCTCATCAGGAGTGGAAGGACCATTCTGAGGAATAACATATTTGTTCTTTGTAATCTTCTAGAAGGGTTCACCAATACACCTCAAATGACATTCCATTCTAGATTTCCACATAGAGTAGTTTGTTCCATCAAATCTAGGGTTGTCCTTCTTGTATGATGCTATCTTAGATCACCTCAAGATTTTAAACTTCTTTAGAGGAACCTACTCTGATACCAATAATTGGAAAAACAAGGACAGACAACTAAGAGGGGGGGTGAATCAGTTGTCATAGAATATTTAAAATTTTCAAACTTATCTTTACTTAATCTTAGGTCTGATGAATTAAAAATAAACCATGCAGCCAATTAGCACATCAGAAACACAGAGAACACCAAGATTTTTTACGTGGAAACCTTGTTATGGGAAAATCCACGATGGATGTAAGTCCACAATATTATACCCTATTAAAGTATAATGAAGAATAATGGGAATGCACATGCATTTAGGCACACTGCCTAGAGCTCACTACTCAAATACAGGAGGGCTCACTGTCCAAAAAAGACACACTATCTTACAAAAATTTAGATTAGATCCGCAGGGTATGAACTAAGAAAATAGCTTCTACAAAAGCCTGATTACAGTTTCGGTTAAGCATAGAAATACTCCTTCACACTTCGCTCAAACTTCTTCATAGTCTGCTCTACAATCAAATGATTAGATCACTATTCACATATTTTCTCTTCTTCTTCTGACACACACACACTTAAATTTGCACAAAAAACCATTCTTATATATCCACAACATGAAATTACATCAACAGCTTTGTCGGCCAAAATATAGAACACATACATAATGTCAGCCCAAATTTACAAGTAAATTTTCAATGTGAATCAAACACCGTCAGCCACAATATAATGAAGACTTAAAAAATATCCTCGAGCGTGCCAAACATTCAAATTTTAATCTCCAAGGATCCACAACATGTTACAACCACCATGTCAGCCAAGAACATAAAAACCTGAATACACAAGAGAAAAATCACCGACCACGAGCACACCGATCAATGAGGACGTGCAAAAAAGATAGAGCATGATCTAGAAACATCCACAAGCACCATGAATCATCAGAGAAGCATCCACAATAACTGAAATTACTAGAATCACATCAACTTCTATCAGTAGCACTAACTAAAGCCACAAAAAAATTGTCAGAACACAACTATTCATAACACGATTAAATCTTCACACAGACCTTTGAAACTTTTGGTGGATAAACTAGATACACTCAGCAATAAACCCTTTAGTCCATAATGATTGATCATCAACGTATTGAGAAATACACCTTCATGACCTTCATTGTTCCACTGTTAACCTACAAATATTTATTTAACAATTTTCTCAATTGATATCCTTGACATATACAACCTACAATACATCAATGCTAATAGTGTTGACATCAATGACAACCAAAAATCCAACAAAAACATGATGAATGATTGACAAGATGCTTTGCTGAAATAAAATCTACAATAATCTTAATAATTTTACTCTTGACTACTCCTGATTGGTTTTAGGATGCTCAATTTTCTCAAATGAAGTGCTACAAATAAAATGGTGAAAATTATTTGTATTATATTCAATTCTTCTAATTTCCCAAAAATCAAACTCCAATAGCCAACAAGTCAAATTAGAAATTCAAATAATAAAATACTGACATGGACATATCCAAAATGGAGCGAGAAAGGGTTGAATAAGGGCACTGGGTGCCTTAGTTTAGAACCATCCTTTTTGAGGAATTAAACATCAAGGGTAAATATTAAATGATTATTTCCATTCCTTTTGTTTGATTTCCCAAATATATTTAGAAAATGGGTAATTATTTATGCATAATTAGGTCTAAGCACTTAGGAGGGAGCTAAACCTGGTGGGAAGTTGTCAAGGGTGACAATTTATGACACTACAACTGATATTTAAGGAAAGAAAAAGAATAAAGAAATAATATATGGGATCCTCAAGAAGGATGCAAACCTCCCAAAACCAACTATCCTTGTGTCCAATAAATAGGTAAGGATAACCATTCTATTGAATATCATCTTGTTACAATCAAAGACTTATGGTTGGACATAAAATTGTACCACCATGAATGGAAATGAGCAAGCACATAGAGTTGTGAATGCCACATATGGAGGAACACCACAATATAAGAGAGGTTATCCTTAAAAGGGAATAGGTGTATTAGTAAATACAAGTATGATGGCACTGAAGTCGAAAAGTTTTATTTTATTATTCAAGGATTGGCATTGATTAGTGGAATAATAAAGCACTCAATGATATACAAAAAGGGGAATGAATTTTTTTATTGTGTTTGTGAAATTCATCACATATTTCAGGAGGAAGAGTAATCAAGTGGGATTTTAGAAGCCTCAAAAAAATATCCTCTTTCTTAGATAGCAGATGAGGAGTAGGGAGAAATTTCTTGTGAATTAATGATTAATTTATTATAAAAGGAAGACATATATTTTAAATTATTCAACGAAGGAGGGTATGTAAGAAAAAGAGAAAGCTAATTCAACATAAAACCATAGTATAAATGTGTGGTGTAAGCTTCATAGAAACCCTATCTCCTTGTTCCATGTATCCTAAACTATTTTCTTTGTATCCAAGTTTATATAGGATTTTGAAACCAAGCCCACAATTTTTCTCTAAATAAAATGAAGGAGAGATGGCCATGTTACTAATATTATCTAAATAAGAAGTATGAACACTTTTTTAAGAAGAAGTAGTAGTAGCATCGGCATGAAAAAAATTGATTCTTTTGCAAGAATGTAGATCCTTATTGAGTGTGGAGATGTCAAGTTGAGGGGGATCAATATTTGATTTAACCAGTATGTAATGGATGAAAGCTAAAGAGATCCTAGTGCAAGTGGAATAAGTTATTTTATTATTAAGTGATAGTATATTGTAATTTATTAAAGTAGAAGAATTTGGAATAGTAGATTTGAGTTTCTTAAAAGAAATATATTGTATAAATTAAATGGAAGACTCCTTAGGTTTAGATTGTGAAATTTTATACTCTCCAACAAAGGAGGATGTAAAATTTAATGAACCCCATTCATCATTGAAATATTTACTTGAAGGTGAAGCACAATTCAAATCATTACTATTTTATAAGGAGTTTCAATGTTGAGATTAGATTTTTGAGAATGGGAAGGGAAATATTATGTGGATTCCACAAAAACAACCTTTGCTTCTTCAAGCATTGATGGTGAGATGATTTACTCTCAAATTAAGGAGGGTGTAAGTATACCAAACCCTAATCATCACCAAATAATTCAGTCATATGCGATGCACAATCAATGGTATGATTATCATTGGAAGGAATTGGCTCCAATATTCAATATGGAATCAAAGTACTAAGAGATTTAGAAATAGGAGGTCAACTTAAAGCTTCTACTCATAATCAAATTTCTAGATCTGGTCCCAGTTCAACCATAAGGAGATTGCTATTGTATACAAATTTCATTGTATGGTGAAGAGTAGATGAGACTACACACATGGCATGAATCCCTGCTCTACAAAGAAAAATATTATATTAAAGAGAATGAGGCATGACATAAATAAGGGTAGGAAAATTCACAAGTCCTGTCTTAATAAATAGTGTTAATGTACCTAGTGATTGTCTACCAACATTATCACATCTATGAATAATACTTGAGTATCAAGTTTGATGAGAGATGTATATACACCAACATTATATAATAGTTACATGCTAAAAATATTAGGAATTGATACATTATGAATTTGATTACACTTTATTAATCTTCTACTAGTGATGGCTAAAATCATGAAGGGATCATGTAGTTTTTGAAATTCAAAAGAAGGTAATTCATGTTGGTGAAATATAATGTCCATATTTTGTGAATGAATATAATTAAACAAGGATGTTACATCACTAAATCTAATGGGATGTGGTACAAATATCTTTTGTAAGGCCTCATGGAGCATCATGTTGTATGTAGGTGAATATTGTATGAATTCCTAAAGAGAGAAGTTAATAGGAGTAGTGTGAAGCTTATCAACAAGATCATACTCTTTACCCACATGTTGAGGAGGAAAACGTTGAGGAAATAAATTGAAACTAGGAAAAATTTATGTTTTTTAGATTTTTTATTGTTGGGTATGTGCAGGATCATCATGGAAAAAATAGGCCCTTAAGTGGCAAAATTTTTAGAAAAATCAGAGTTAGGCAACTTGATGTAAAATTTTTAATAAATTATCTATATTATTTCAAAAATATATAAGAATAGAATATGTAGAAAATTGAATGTAGTTTCTAAACTACTAGGTTTGTTTAAAACAAAAAAAATCTATTTGGTGAAAATTTGAAATTTCAATGTAGTGGTAGTTAAATTTCAAGGAAAAAATAAGAAGTAGGTGTCTGTCTGACCACCGTAACCAAAATAAAATGATAATATTTTTTTATAATATTTTAGATATAAGTAGAGGATTCATGCCCCGATGTGATGCATATTTTTTTGTAATTTTTTTCCAAGTAAATAATTAATTATGAATTTTTTATTACAAATTTCTAAAAAATATAAAAACTTGTATGTCTGACCACCTTAACTTGGTCAAAACTTCATGAAATTCAATTTTTTTTTTTAATCCTATTGTATGCAGAATGTGACGATGTTTTGGATTAAAAATGTGATACCGCTTTGAAAGCTATAGATGTTTTTCAATCAGCTTATCAATCAGACTTTAGTCGTAATTTGAATAGAAAATGAATAATAATTACTTATTAAATTCAAAATAAAGCATAATTTATATCGGTGGAAAGCTGAGAATCTCCTTTAAAAACCCTTTTTATTTTATCAATTTTGGGTAAAAAAATAGTCGTTAGCCACATACCCATCATATTACCACTTTTTGGCCCATCATGATCCTGCACATACCCTGTTTTGATTATTTTATGTATGAGAAACTAGATTATAATGAAGTTTTTGTGATATACTTTGAATAAGATTTTTATTTTTATTATGTCATATTTGAATTTTGGGAATACCTTTAGTAGTAAGAACTTTTTTTATTTGTGGTTGAGAAACTTTTGAATGAAGATGCACAATTTTTTTGGTTTTTCATGAGTAGGAAAAATCTTGTGTTAGGGTAAATTAGTGTTAAGAAACATATTTAGAAGGTAATTTGGGAATGACAAGAAGAAATGACACAAAATTAATTAGGAAATATTGTTTGGTTGTTATCCTCAAGGGATAGACAAATAGGTTGGATTAGTTTGTGATATATTTTTATTGTGAGGTGCAAGGTCAAATGGTCTATGTGAGTTGGGACCAAATTGACTATCTATAATAGAATCTAAAAATTATAGATCAGAGTGACAAAAGTAGAGATAAAATCTAGTTAGAGACTATAGAGAACCATTGCAAAAAAACTAGAGAAAATTTTGTAGGATAGGGGTGGTGGATGCCCTAGTCTTGAAGTACATAAATTTAGACTTCTAGGGCCTATACAAGTGAAACAATGTATAGATATCTATAACAACAAAAATTAGGGTCTAAATTTTGACAGAACATGGGAAAGACATGCCCTAATTTTTTGATGTGGGGTACATGCAAGCATGAATTATGGTTTTTGAGCATTCAAAGGAGTTGATAGGTCAAATAAAGTTCAAACATTAATGTTCCTAAGAAGTAGAAGGTATAAGAATGTAGAGGAAAGGGTTGAAAAAACATATATTTCAATGAAATAATAGAAGGTGTTTTAGTTTGATTTTTTGCAAAGAACAAAGTGTTTTAAATTCATTACTTTTCTTAAGTAAACATAAAATATGTTCAAATGTAAATAAGATATTAAAATTTGCTTCCTTAAATAAATATATCAAATATGAAGTTATGTAATTAAATAAAAAAAATTGTAATTGTAATCTATGTTTAGTTCTCTAGAATGTTAAGTGTTTTGGTGAATAAGAAGTGCAATGCTTTATATTAAAAATTAAATGAGTGAATAACAAGATATTGAAATAACCTAATTTCCTTATAATATTACATAATATATCCGTGTAAATAAGAAGAATTATAATTGTAGGAAGTGTCAAGTTTACCAAAATGTGAAGTGTGAAAAGAGATCCTAGATCTAACTAGTGAATTAACCCATATATTTCTTTTCTTTTCCTAACATTGGAAAACCAACCACCAAGAATTGTATGATTGGCTAACTACCTCAAATGAGAGCCAATATTCTTGGGTTGTTTTCCATTGTTTGAAAGAGGGAATATTTGATAAGTGTGATACAATTAAATCCTAATTGACATAAGACCTACTATGAAAATATGAATAATCACATAGAAAAATTAAAAAATTGCTGAAACAAGTATAGGTATGAGATGTGTAGATAGATTTGCACTTTTCATTAAAATAATAGCCTAAATTGGAGGGACAAGGGTGGTAGCCACCCTAGTGTTGGGGTTTTGAGTTGTTTAGATGCCAATTCACTTTGTTATAGTCTACTCTATTCTCTTACAACCTCTCACTATTGAATATTTTGAAGTCAAATCTACACATAAAAAGAGGTAAAAGTTGTTCTATACATAAATTTTCCTCAACAAAACCCTTTGTTAGATTTTCAAACACAAAATAAACAATAATTATGTTGGTATATATCACTTTCCCTTGGGAGAGAAAAGGCAAGGAAAATTTAATTATTGTAAGAAATGTAATAGAATAAGATAAATTTACTGGGTATGTGCAGGATCATGATGGGCCAAAAAGTTGTGATATGATGGGTATGTGTAGGGTATGTGGCTGACAACTTTTTTTTCACCCAAAATTGATGAAACAAAAAGGTTTTTTAAAGGAGATTCTCAATTTTCCACCAATATAAATTATGCTTTACTTTGAATTGAATAAATAATTATTATTCATTTTCTATTTGAATTACGACTAAAGTCCTAATTGATAGGTTGATTGAAAAACATCTATAGCTTTCAAACGATGTCACATTTTTTGAATCTGAAACATGTGTCACATTCTATGCTTCACATAATATAGGATTAAAAAGAATAAAATTTAATTTCATGATGTTTTGACCAAGTTAAGGTGGTCAGACATATGAGCTTTTATATTTTTTAAAATTTGTAATAAAAAATTCATAATTAATTATTTACTTGGAAAAAAATTACAAAAAAATATGCATCACATCGGGTTATGAGTCTTCTACTTATATCTAAAATATTATAAAAAAATATTATCATTTTATTGTGGTTAGGGTGGTCAGCACACCTACTTCTTATTTTTTCCAAATTTAAGTACTACTACATTGAAATTTCAAAATTTCACCAAATAGGTTTTTTTAAATAAACCTAGTAGTTTAAAAACTACATTCAATTTCCTATAGATTTCCTTATGATTTCTGAAATTTTTCACCACTTAAGAGCCTATTTTTTCCATGATGACCCTGCACATACCCTACTTTCATTATGAAACACTTGTTGAAGTGATGTCACACCATTGGTTGCCACAATTTTTTTATGATAAAGGAATAAATTTCATTGAATACCTACAAGGTTAGTTTGCATAATAGAATAGAGAGTTGTATCGAGCATGTAAAGAAACAATCATATGTATGTTTGTAAATTTTCATCAATTGATCAATATAGGTCATAATAATTTGTACTAGTTTTCCAAATGAGAGGGAAATAATTTTCTATATATGCATCCCAAGTAAATTTTGTGAGTGACACTACCAAGGTACTATTTTATAAATATTAAATTATGATATTGTCATTCATAATTTTTTGAAAAAATCCCAGGACTAAGGAAACCACCGTTGTTGTCTAAGAAATTTTCACTTAAAAAATTTAGCATGTTAGGGAATTAAATTTAATATCCCAATCTATCAATGAAATGAATAAAATTAATTATACATATAAAATATGGTGCCAAAAGTAGTGTAAAGTTGTTAGGGGTGACAATTTATGACACTATGAAAACATGGCATAAAGACACTTAGAGATTTTGGAGATTTTGAGCTAGATATTTTACAAGTAAGAGGGGGTATGTATCAAAGCATAAAAGAGTAAAAAATTACAAAGAAACTATATGGGATACATTAGAATTTTCTGATACATTTAGCACTGATTGGATAGAAAGGAAAAATAATTTGATAGTAAAATTCCTAAAAAATGTAGTTATAAGGAAATATGATATCACACTAGCTAGAATCTTCAAAGTAGAAGTGAAAACTAGACCATTAATTCTTGATAATGTATATATAATTAGAAAGTTTTTAACGATGACTAAGACTTCAGTAAATTTTTACATTATGTTGGTGAATAACAAAACATTGAAATTGACTTCTAGAGTTTTGTAGAGGATGTTAACATAAAAGAAATAATATTTGGTAATGACATGATCCAAATAAAAACCAAAAAAATTATAAAGGGGTTACTTTCCTTAGAAAGACAATTTGATAGTACAAACAAACATGTTATGAAATCATCTCCTATACATGAAAAGGATTTAGAAGAAATTAACATGGGTATCAAATCTTCCCATAAACAAGGTATATATTGATAAAACTTTGATCTTAACAATAGGAACCATGATTCAAAATAAAGTCCCTCTCAAATCAGATGTTAAGACCTTCAGAGAAATTTATAGATCCATCAGTCCTATATTTGCACCAAAGATGCAATAAAAAGCTTATGAAACTCGGAGACAAAGGAAATATCAAACCAATTAGAAATTCTACTTGGGTTTCAAATCTAGCACCCATGAGGAAGAAAAATGGATACACTCAACGTATGTGCAGGATCATGATAGGTTAAAAAGTGGCAATATGACGGGTATGTGGCTGATGACCTTTTTTGAACCCAAAATTGATGAAACAAAAAGGGTTTTTAAAGGAGATTCTCAACTTTCCACCAATTTAAATTATGCTTTACATTGAATTTAATAAATAATTATTATTCATTTTCTATTTAAATTACGACTAAAGTCCTCATTGATAGGCTGATTGAAAAAAATATATAGCTTTCAAACGGTATCACAAGTTTTGAATCCAAAACATGCGTCACATTCTATGCTTCACATACTATAGGATTAAAAAAACATGAATTTCATGAAGTTTTGACCAAGTTAAGGGTCAGACATACAAATTTTTATATTTTTAAAAATTTGTAATAAAAATTCATAATTAATTATTTACTTGGAAAAAAAATTACAAAAAAATATGCATCACATTGGGACATGAGCCCTTTACTTATATCTAAAATATTATAAAAATATTATCATTTTATTATGGTTAGGGTGGTGAGATAGACACCTACTTCTTATTTTTTCCCTGAAATTTAAGTACTACTGCATTGAAATTTCAAATTTTCACCAAATAGATTTATTTTTTAAAATAAACCTAGTAGTTTAGAAAATACATTCAATTTGCTACAGATTCTATTCTTACATATTTTTGAAATAATATAGATAACTTATTCAAATTTTTATGTCAAGTTTCCTAACTTTAATTTTCCTGATTTTTTTGCCACTTAAGGGCCTATTTTTTCCATGATGATCTTGCACATACCCATCACTACTTTCATTTGATAAAAACTCACCAATATTTAACCTTTAAATTTTTGAACTAGGGGAGTGAAATGCACAAAATGTGTGGCATCATATGTAAAGTCATATTTATTCTTGCATTTTGATAGTTTTTAGAAGCCTTGAAGAAAATATGAGGATGTATGAAACCATTTATATTATATTATAATAAGGGATATTATTTTGAAGATATAAGAGCTACATATACTTAGGGAGGATTCAATGGTTTATCAACATTCAAGGCATAGTTAGGTAGTGAGAAAGGAAATTGAAAAAATGAATCAAGGTAGCATCTAACTTAGGAGTGTCCTAGGTAAGAGTTTCCATGAGATGAGAAGTGAGCTAGAGAAGGGAACACATGCATGGATGTTTTTATTGATGCTAATGGTAAACCCCTTAGGATGTGTGATAAAAGGGTATCAAAGGATTAAAGGATACGAAAGGTTTCAAAAATAAGTGAGGTGTCAATGATAAGGTGGGTTTGGAAGAGTGAGAGGTGACAAGAAGAATTCCATTTGGTAGTAGATTTGCTTTAAGCTAAAACAACCTCATGAACATTAAAAGTTATTTATCATTATGAGGAATGTAAAAAGCCACATTCTATGATTTGGATGGAAAGGAAAAAAGAGAAGATAAAATATTGCAATGTAAGGAGAATAATGACATCCAACTAGACAGAAAAGATATTTTTTTGTTGGTGCACTAGCTATGATGAAATGAGATAATCTTGGATATTCCCACAAGAGACATTGATTTAAAACACAATTACATATCATTGAAATATTCCACCTATATTTTTGTTTAATATTATACTATGATCATATTCCTTCTAGGCTATTCAATTTATATTACTACTTAGGATGAAATATATTGGTTCTTTTTTCATATTATACTTCTTCATACTTTCTTAACAGAATATAAATCATCATATTTTTATATGCATGTATGTTTATGAAAGGTACAAATTATATACTAAATTTTACATGAATTTTAATTTTGTATTATTGAAGTATAGTTTATCTATTTATGGAAATTCAAATACATATCGACTGATTGAGACCATTATGCCTGTTACACTTTGACCCCTCCCTCTATGATTGTTAGATATATTTTTTTAGGTCTAGTATATCATTTTTAATGCATTTTTAAGGTTTTTAGGATTTTGCTAAACATTTTAGGGTTAAAATTTTGTATTTATAGATTGAATTGTAGGGTTTAATGTTTAATTTTATAGTTTTTTAAAATAAAATTTACCTTAAAAAAAATCAACACTAAAATTTTAAAAAATGAAATAAAAATGTAAAAAACCTACTTGCACCTAACAGAAAGTGGTGTTGGAGGGAGGAGGAGATAGGATATTGAAAATGGTGGTATAGGAGCATTAGAATCCTATACCTATTTTGTTGTTATGCATAACATAGTTGTTACTGGAAATTGAGCTCATAGAGAAAAAAATTTAAATGCCTTTTCAAAATGGGTACCTATTCCAAGATGGGTATTCATTAATAATAGGTACCCATTTAGAAATCAAGACCCAAAATTGTAACGAGAACTCATTTTGTATGTGAACTCTATTAGGCTTTTGTTCTGGTTCCTATCAATATTTTATAGTTGATTCATCCCATATAAGTGAGCTTAATTTATTTCATCCATAATTTTATCTTCTTTTGTAATGAACTCAAAATTTATAAACCAACCAATTTTTATTTTTGCCGATCGTTTGATTTTATTGGATAGTGTCTCCTTTAAACAAGTATTGTTATAATTATTTTTCCAAAGTTTTTCACAAATTGTGAATTATGATCCCCCTCTAGATATGATTTTTCTCATGCTAGATCTCCCTTATTTTGATCAAAAAATTTATTACTAAAATATGATAAAAAAAAATTGACTATTTAACTTTACTCTTTGTTGAACTGTACTTATACATGTTTCTAAGAATATTAAGCTAACAAAAATAGGAAATCATACTATTTCGCTACTAAGACTATGTGAATAGGAGGGGAATTCTTATTAGGTAGTGGGCCTAATTATTCCCCAACATAGATATCACTATTTATACTATTTGGGTATGTGCAGGATCATGATGGGCCAAAAAGTGGATATATGATGGGTATGTGGCTAATGACTTTTTTTTACCCAAAATTGATGAAACGAAAAAAGTTTTTAAAGGAGATTCTCAGCTTTCCACCAATATAAATTATGCTTTAATTTGAATTTAATAAGTAATTATTATTCTTTTTCTATTCAAATTATGACTAAAGTCCTGATTGATAGACTGACTGAAAAACATCTATAGCTTTCAAACGGTATCACATTTTTGAATCTAAAATATGTGTCACATTTTATGCTTCACATACTATAGGATTAATAAAATAAAAATTGAATTTATTGAAGTTTTGACCAAGTTAAGGTGGTCAGACATACGAGTTTTCTATATTTTTTAAAAGTTGTAATAAAAAATTCATAATTAATTATTTACTTAGGAAAAAATTACAAAAAAAATATGAATCACATCGGGACATGAGTCCTCTACTTATATCTAAAATATTATAAAAAAATATTATCATTTTATTGTGGTTAGGGTGGTCAGACAGACACCTACTTCTTATTTTTTTCCCTGAAATTTAAGTACTACTACATTGAAATTTCAAATTTTCACCAAATAGATTGTTTTTTAAACAAACATAGTAGTTTATAAACTACATTCAATTTTCTATAGATTCTATTCTTACATATTTTTGAAATAATCTATATAACTTATTCAAATTTTTACGTCAAATTTCCTAACTCTAATTTTTCTGAATTTTTTGCCACTTAAGGGCATATTTTTTCCATGATGATCCTGCACATACCCATTTGTATATGAAGAAAAAATGATATCATATAGAGTTTTTATTCTATCTCTATTGTAGTTCATGTCATTCAATACAAATGTTGTAGAAAATTATGAATCATGCTCTTTTCTATGTTAAATATTATTATTTCTATGTTTTAAAGTCCCCACAATATATTTTTTGGTGCATGATGTATACAAACACACATACAAAGAGACATATTTTTACCTAGTCCACTAAATTAATGAGCACTATAATTTTTTTCCACATGAATCTTCTTTTTCTTTTAATTTATATTCTACTTTATCATTTTTATTTTTTTTTCTTGAGTTTGAATTACATCAATCTCCAAACATAACTATTTATCTTCTCCCCTTGGGTAATTTTCATCTCCCTATTATTAATATTTTCCATTTTTATATAATCACTCTCATGCCACATACATCTAGCTAATTTTTTATTGTTTCACCTCCATTTTATTAGTTTATCAAAAATCTTTGTGTATGCATCCTCTATATGCATGATTTGGATCTCACCTTCATACATATCTCATCCCCTTGGAAAAAATATGAAACCTAGCTACTACACCCTTACAAAGCAATCATTTTCCCTAAAACATTTTAATATTATAAGATTTTTGTATGAGCTAAAGTGATTTTCAATATTGTTATACAACTTTATCCTTACATAGGTAACACAAAAGTTGGATACATTTGGGACACAAGGCACAAGAACTTAAAAGAATCTCTATTGAATCTTCACATGGCTTCCCTACTATTATTTATTGCTATAAAAAATTGTCTTTCAAATCATAGTTTAAATTTGTAATCAAATCACCAATTTTCCTAAGAACCTAAACATTTCATTATTTCTTCTTTTTAGATTTAGATTTTTCTATTTCTTTTTTATATTATAATAGATTTAAATTTATTCTGTAGGAAAATTTTATTTAGAATCTTCTATTATCTTTCATTTATCTACATCAAACCACTCTATCAATTCATAAGATCAGGAAAAATGAGTCATCCTCATTCAGATACAAGATTCTATCATCAACCAAAAATAAAATACAACCCAAAAACTAATTCTTTTGTTTAAGTAATTTTCATTTATTTGGTTGCATTCATTAAAAACTATAAGAATAATATTCTTCATTCATGTTAGGAAATTGATTAACACAACATATTTATTTTTATAAAATAAAATGATAGTTAATTTCTTGCACATATTTTAGCATTGCATTCAAACAAAATTTAACAAGTCAAAATCAAACCTCTTATAGTGATGTAGGAGCATCGAGATACAATCCACATATTTGATTCTTCAATGATACTCTTGTCAAAACTTGAATCCGAGCATGGAAAGAAACGATCTTGCACCAATATTATGATGACATAACCTTCTTGTTCAAGAGTAATCTTTATAATAGATATAATCATATATCTTGACAATCTACGAATAAGTTATTTGAAAAACATTAAAGATCTTAAATTTTCATTTTCTTGGCCGATAGAGGTAGATGACGAGTTACAACTGGGTGCTGTCATAATAGTGGTTTACAATTCCTGAGATGAACGGATTTTAGCTGAAATCACATATTTTTAGAAAATATAATGATTTAAGCCTTAAAAAGTTTCATTTTAAGGATTCCAATTGAAGAGGGTTTGATCAAATCACCTTAGATCAAACTCCCTTGGATAGAACCTCGCTAGTTTTAAACCATACCTATAAATGCGTCTTCTTTACACCTATCAAAATGCTGATAAAAAAAATCACTTTGATTTAGCTTTTGGGGGATCAAATGAATTCATTTAAAATTTATTTCAAATGATTATGGTATTCCTTAGAACAAGCTATCCATTGAATATAATTTTAATATTTTTTGGTTTTGTTATGTATTTGTTTTTTAAGTTTTATTAAACATAGGGTTTTCATCGAAAATGAATTTCTTTGTTCTTCACATGTGGAAAAATAGTATATTATCAAAAAAAAAATTGAAAAATATGAGTGCACCAGATATTGAAGTTCTTGATCCAACAAAAAAAATAAAATAAAATGTTGACATATACAAAAAGTTACATGTTATACCGTAGTCTCGAATTGTAATTCGTTTCACTTTGAAACTTGATTAAGGAAAAAATATTCAATAAAAACTATCTAACCAAGTGGAAGCACTAGATATCAGAGTTACAAATCTAAATTTGAAAGAATTAGAATTTTATCCTTCATGGAAAAAAGTTATAATGTATACGGTCGCCACTTTTAAAAATGTTGTTTTCTAAAAAAAAAATCAATTTTCATGGGAGATGGAAAAAGAAGTGCAATTTGATTCCAAAAATTTTGAAAAAAATATTTTTAGAATCTACAGACAAAATTTGATGAGACTCTAGTTTGCACCATCTTCAAATTCCTCACATTTTAGCCACTATAGGTGCCCGAATGTGAAGATTTAGTTAAAAATAATAATTTTAGTGTCCAGTTTGGCCAAAAATTGTAAACTACTATTATGGGATCACCCAACCTTATGTGGAATAAAGGGGTTCTATTGTTAAAACATCTTGTATTTCTTGGGTTTAGTGAAGCCCAAATTAGCAAGTTTCTCTCACAAATTCAATTTTTTTCCTTCCTTGTAATAACTTCTAATTAGCACGTGTTTGCTAATTTAGAAGTTGTTTGTTTCAATGGATTTCTCCATTATTGGAGTTGAGACTATTTTTATAAATACAACTGCTAGTTGAATATGTATTTCAATTGAGAATTAATAAAAGAGATAATCCCTGAAAGTGGATGTAACCATCTTTGGGTGAACCACTATAAATATCGTGTTCTTGTTCTGTGTTATTTTTAATCTTTTAATTTATGTTCTTTTTATGCAATTTATTTTTCATTTGCTTCTACAATTATAATCAATAGTATTTCAATATCCATTGACAAATATCATAGGAAGTCAAAGGCCACATAAAAATGGCACACCATTTTGCAGAGAAAATACCAAAGGTTGCAGTTAGCATGAGGAAATAGAAGGTCACTTGAGGTATGCGTACATACAAAAAATCATTGAACTTAGATCAAAAGATTGTGGTGCTAGGTATGAAGAGAGCAGAAGCCACAGAGGAAGGATATCGTAAAGAATTGTGCAGATGACCAGCCAAGAAAAGGGCAGCTGAGACAAGATGAACAAGAGGGCGCACAAGTTAGTGTGCATTTTGAACCCATGAAGTAAGAAGAGGTGCAGGCAGAAAATAAGCCAAGCCTGAGGAAAGAGGTGCAGTGACTAGATGATAAGTGTAGAAAAGTAAAAAGAGGATGTGAAAAATAACTTGAAAAAGATTTGAAAATACACACCACCAATCAAGGTGGGATAACTCAGTAGTGAGAAATACAAATAGAGTATGGAAGAGCACTGCAAATGATATGGAAGTTGAGATGCAAATTCTGGTAAGTTGAATGAAGGCCAGCATGTGATAAGGACTCTATGTGTTTGTAGAGTATAGAAACAACATCGTGGGTTAAAGGAAGATTAATGGTGGAAAGATAGTGATAGGAGTTAACAGTAAGAAGAAAATAGAGGAGAAATATATGATTGTAATTTGCAGTTCAATTCAATAAAATTGAAACTTACATATAGTTGTTACTACATTGAATGTTGATAAAAGAAAAGCATTTCCTATCATTTTTCACTTTTTGAATGTTAATTGGAAGATGGGAGGAGCCTTCTGCATCAATTGGTATCAGAGCCAAAGGTCTTAAGTGTGTAGAGTCTACACTGGGACTTGTGGGTGGAAAAGAGAAGTGGTGAAGCTACGAATAGTAGGTTTCAAAATTTATGTAGGTTACATGTTGAGGTTGCGTGGAAAGTGTTCAAAAAAATGTCTTGGAAGCCATGAGAATTTTTTATGATGAAGAAAGAATTTATGAAGCCATAAAAAGAAAACCAAGAGCCAATCAAGAGGAGCAAACTTGTGTTTCAAACAATTTTCAAGTCAGGAGGAAAGTGTTGCAGAGTGGTTGTGGATAGTAGTAGCATAGATAATTTGGTGTCATTAGAGATGGTTGAGAAGTTGAAATTGAAGAGAATAAAGCATCCAAACCCTTACAGTATTTTTTGGTTGCAAGGAGATCGTCAGATATGGGTAAGTGAACAATGTATTGTTGATTTTCAGATTCGTAGTTATAAGGATGAGATTGTATGTGATATAGTACCCATGGATATTTTCCATATTTTTTTGATTTGACCATGGCTCTATGATAGAGAAGCTATACATAATGGAAAAGAAAATACATATAGCATAATAAAGGATAGGGAAGAGTATGTTTAGAATCAATTCTAGGGTTAAAAAGAGGAAGTGGCAAAGGAAGTTGCAACAATATGCACTAATGTAGGCATATAGAAAGAGGTTGAAAACGAAGTGGAAAGTGTAGTAGTGGTTGAGGATAAAGAAGAAAGAGCAGAGGCTATGGAAAAGGTTTCCAAGGATGAAAAGAAAAAGGATATAGTTGTAGAGGAAGATGGTGAGATTGCAGTAGAGATCAAGGAGCAATGTAATGTTGCAATAGTTGAAGAGGATAGTGTTACAACACTTGTGAGTCCTTTGCAGGAAATGATGATGGTGGACATGATTGGTGAAGATGGAGGTGTTGCAGTTGAAAGTGAAAGGGAAAAGATTGTAGCAACAGAGGTAAGATTTTATTTTTGTTATAATGAAATTTGTGTTGGATGGCATCAATTTAAATTTGTATATGTGGATAAGCAAAGCATGGAGGTGATAAGGTTTGAGGGGCAACCTGAGAAAAGCCATTATGTTGGGATGGAAAGAAGAGAGGTTGAAGAGGATGAAAGTTCTTGGAGGAGGAGGATGAATTGTGGTGGGTTAATTCCCACAAAAGTGGAAGATGAAAGTGGAGTTTGGTGGAGGTGGTTGGTTTGTGGTGGGTCAAAACCCATGACAGAGGAGAAGGGTGAAGATATAATTGTTTGGAGGAGGAGGTTGGTAAATGATAGAAACAAGTCCACAAAAGGAGAGAAGAATGGAGTGTAGAGTTGTTGATGGAGGATGGAAAATGTTTCGACACGATGCTCGAAGAGGAGGAAAAATAAATAATTTACAGGCACCAGTTTCAGTGTGGGAGCATACTGCAAGTTGTTCGCAACTTGGAAGAGTAGTTCTACTACTCAGCTCCTTTTTTTTTAGACTATGCTCAAAAATTTTTTACCAGGTCTATCTGATGCAGGAGCATCAAGATATAGTCGGCATATTTGATTCTTCAATGATACTCTTGTAAAAATCCAAATCCAAGCATGGAAAGAAATGATTTTGTACCAATATTATGATGACATAACCTTCTTGTTCAAGAGTAATCTTTATAACAGGTATAATCCTATATCTTGACAGGTTGCAGATATATTATTTGATAACACTAAAGATTTTAAAAGTTTGTTTTGTTGGCCAATAGAGGTAGATGATGGGTTGCAGCCTTATGATGAATAGAGGGGTTCTATTGTTAAAACATCTTGTATTCCAATATCCATTGACAAATATCATGGGAGATCAAAGGCCAAATAAAAGTGGAACACCATTTTGCAGAGAAAATACGAAAGGTTGCATTCAACATGAGGAAACATAAGGTCATTTAAGGTATGCGTACATACAAAAAAAATTGAACTCAGATCAAAAGAGTGTGGCACGAGATATGAAGAGAGTAGAAGGCGTAGATGAAGGATATTGTAAAGAAGTGTGCAAATGAACAACCAAGAAACGGGTGGCTGAGACAAGATGAATAGGAGGGTGCACAAGTTATTTCATGTTTTGAACTCGTGAAGTAAGAAGAGGTGCAGACAAAAAAGAAGCCAAGCCCAAGGAAAGAGGTGCAGTAAGTGACTAGGTGATATGCATAGCAAAGTGAAAAGAGGATGCTAGCAATAACTTGAAAAAGATTTGAAAATACAGAGCACCAATCAAGGCAGGATATGTTGGGTTCGGTGAAGCCCAAATTAGTATGTTTCTCTCACAGATTCGAAACAATTGCCTCCCTTGTAATAACTTCTAATTAGCATGTGTTTGCTAATTTAGAAGTTGTCTACTTCTATGGATTTTTCCATTATTGGAGTTCAAACTCTTTTTATAAATACAACTTCTAGTTGAATATGTAATTCAAGTGAGAATTAATAAAAGAAATAATCCTTGAAAGTGGACGTAGCCATCTTTGGGCTAACCACTATAAATATCATGTTCTTGTTCTGTGTTATTTTTAATCTTTTAATTTCTGTTCTTTTTCTGCAATTTATTTTTCATTTGCTTCTGCAATTATAATCAACAATTTTTATCAGAACTCAGTGGAGAAATTTGGTGCTAGAAATTGGTGAAGAATTTCTGGAGCCATGGAAGATGTAGACAAATGGAAGATTGAAAAATTTGCAGGTCAAAATTTTGATCTGTGGAAGGTGTAGATGGAGTTGTTGCTCATCAAGCAAGATCTCTCAAATGCATTGGCTAGAAAATCCAAAGGGCAAGGTTCTTTATTAGATGAAGATTGGGAGAAACTGGATAAAAAGGCAAGAGCTACAATTTTCCTTTCGGTGTCCAGTAATTTGTAGTTGAATTCAATAAAATTGAAACTTGTGTATAGTTGTTACTATATTGAATGTTGATAAAAGTAGAGCATTGCCTATAATTTTTCATTTAGTGAATGTTAATTGGCAGAGGGGAGTAGCCTTCTGCATCATATACTGAACAAGTAAACATTAAATGAGGATCAACAATTAAAATTATCAAACAAACTTAACAAAATGATATATAAATACAAGTAAATCAAGCATCCTTTTCCTCTCTCCTTCAATATCAATTGTGAATGTGTCCTAGAATTATAGGTTGGGTATGGGCCATCTTGAATGAGATTGTACTAATAAATAAATTAATATTAAATACTATGTAATTCCAAGAACAAACTATAATATTGCATTAAATCTAAGAACAAAATTATAGGGCTTGCATGAGACAGAGTTACTCTATGCAAGAGAGTAAAATATCTTCAAAGAATTAATCAAACTAAGAACTCACATGCTTAGAAATTTGTGTGCTTTATATCAAAACTAGTTTATCTAAATTCAACCTAGTGATGCACTTGGCCAAATTAGAATCATGAAAACCATGACTCTTAAAATATTTTCCAAAAAACAACACAAAAATCCATGTCAAACTCCTCAGGTGCCTCAACACCATAGTCAACCATTAGGCACTACTTCCTCATGAAGTGTGTAAGCCAACTGGTGTGACTCTCATCAAACACAATAATACCATTTTCTCCTATAGGAATCCTCTTCCTTGTGAACCGAGTGGTATATTAGATGAGCATAGAAATCAATGAAGAAATCACGTTCAAATGTGACAACTTATTTTTATTATAATCACCTAAAACTAATGTTTAACAAGTACTATAAAATATCTACAATCTAATTTTGAGGATGTGAAAAGAACAAGAAATATAGTACTCTAAATTTAGTATTGAGACTACCAAAGAATTTTAAAATGTTTAAGATTAAGAAGGTCAAATACTAAATGAACATATATATGTTATTTCATTTCTCACTGAATTATGATATAGTGTTGAGTGTGCACCCTTAATATTTCTTGTGTTAATTATTTATTAAAACCAATTAGTGGAAATATAGGTAAGACAAAATTCTAAAAATTAGTTTTATATACATACATTCATACACACATATGCAATTAAACATTTTCCTATGATATTTTATATTGGATACAACTCATACATTTCATCAATAAGTATGTATGTCATATAACATCCACAAATATGCTTAAAAATATAATATTTGAATATGTATAGAATAAACTTGGGTAAGATAATTACATATTGTCCTTTCCAAATTTAGATAAATGGATAAAAAATTAAGAATAAAAAACTATGGATGTGTACTTGCTAATCCAAAGACATTACTAATGGTATGTATGTATGTATGTATGTATGTATGTATGTATGTATGTTGTGTGTGTGCATGCATGTATGTATACACACACACACACACATACATGTATACACACACATACATAGATACATGCATACATACATACATGTATACACATACACACACACACACACACACACACACACACACACACACACACACACACACACACATGCACACACACATATACACATACATACATACATACATACATATATCTTAACTTATTTAAAATACCTAAAAGGTTACTAATTAAAAATTTAAATACGACATAATATCCATCATGTAAAGTTGTATTTAGCTAGTTCTAGATGGGAATTATGAAAGTGGAAAGTTGGTTAAATTTTGAATTAAAATTTAACTTTGAATTAGACAAGTTCATAATTAAAAGGATGACTCCATGATTGTGAACTAATCTGATATAGAAAAGGGACTAAATGACAGTGGATATCATGTGTAGAAGAACAAGTTCAAGCTTGGGAGCAATAAATACATCGATTAGACAAATGTATAAGGATATCTTAATACAAGAAAGAACATAAATAGTTAATATGAAAAAGATGTGTAATAAAATTAGTAGACAATATAGAACAAAAGACTTAATTTTATAAAATTTTGTAGTGTTTACATATATATTTTAAGACAGTCTTTTCAAAATAAACTCAAAATTAAATAAAAATAACATAAATGTTTAAATTTCACCATTACCATGTAAAACATAACCAAATATTAATAAACTTTGGATACGTCCTAACAGAAGTAAAGCATAATTAGCTGATAGGCTCTTTATTGTGGGCTTTTCCCACCGGAAAAGTCTCACGCCTGAAAATATATTTTGAACTGTTGAAAAATCTTCCCGGCAGTTGAAACTGTTGTTCCCTGCAAAATCTTCTGGACAGTTGAACCGTTGTTAACAATTTCTGAAGACATGCATTCAATTCATTCACAACGGTTCTGCAGCTCCACCGCTTATCCTTCTTAGAGCATTAATCTCTACTTCAACTTAAAAAGACACTCTCAAAAAGGGAAATCTCAATATAAATCTCAGTACTGCGGCACTTATAGCTTAAAATGGGCAATTTCAATTAGCTTAAAAAGGGAAATTTCAATTCAAAGGCAAGCCAAATTTTGTATGGGCATTGGTGGGTGCTGAGTAGAGATGGGAGGATGCCATTGTTTCTATACTTTATCCTTCCTCAATGTTTGTGTACCTTATGTCAACATTATTGCTCCCAATGGATGTCTTATAACTGGGTGTTATGGGAAGTAGAAGACCAAAGTTGTAGAGTTTCAAGAGGTAAATGTTATATTTTGACACGTACATTATTGTTTGATATTTCCACAGTTTATTTTAATTAATAAGAAAGCTTTTGTTAGGAAAAAGTTTTCTTAAAAAAATTTCTAATTAATTATTCTTTCAATTTATATTTTATACTGTGCCATGGATTGTGGACACTCATTTCCAAACAAGGCATGAAACCATCACCCCAAATGGGATTTGTAATCAGGGAAAGAAAATTAGTGTCCTTCCATGCATCCATCCGGAAGCAAGTTCCAAAGTGAAGACAGTCAAACTGGGTCCGTAATCAAGAAAAGAAAATTAGTGGACGTTAATGGATGCATTTGAAAATAAGGCTCAAAACCATGATACCCAACTGGATTTTCCTTCAACTAAAGATAATCCAATTTGGTTTGTCTTCAGGAAAGAAAAATTAAAGTCATTCTGTGAATCCATTCGCATTTAACGCTTAAATACCATGATACCCAACTAGATTTGATATGCATTTGCAAATAAGGCCTAAAACCTTAGTACCCAACTAGTGTCGTCTTCAGGAAAAGAAAATTAATTTCCTTCCATATACACATTTTTCTTTGACTTGAGTTGCGCTTCAGAGAGGTTTCAGTTAGTAGATTCCTCTACCACAATGGTTTGTAAGGAGTAGTTTGAAGTAATTTATGCCTGTATTTGGTCTCTACGTTTTAAACCCTGTTATAAAACCTTATTACCTAGCTGGTATTTATTGCTCTAATTAGGGTAAATTTCCAAGACTTTTGAATAATAAGTCTGCCGCAGGCAAAGGGAGATTTTTAGGAAAACATAAGGAGCAAGTTCAGGTGAATATCAACTTGCCCAGTCCCAGCTTAGATAGGCCCCCTTTCAATGTGACAAAGGAAGAGAGGATCACATGGTTTAGAAATAATTTGTATAGATTCAAAATCCCACATTCAGATAAACAATCTATGCAATTTTCCAGCAAGGTAAAGGATTTCTTCAAAAACTGTAAGCCCCAAATTCTTTATGACATGGATATCAAGCTCTTTTTAGTGGAAAATGTGTTCAAGTGGCACTCATCCGTGTGTCTGACCATTGAATTTATTTGGTTACTTAATTCACAGGATATATGAAGAAGGGCATACTCGGCTCCCTGAGAGGCAGTTCCGAACATTATGTTGTTCCCAAGTAAGGTCTATATCAGTTACTTGATTTTATGATAACAGGATATAACTATCAGCATAAGTGTGGTAATGTTTGTCTTACTTAAGGATATGTTTTGCGATAGTTAGAACAGTTTGTCAAAGTGACATGGTTTCTTCTTGATACCTTTGATACTTTGAGATGTGCACACTGATATGTTACAGTGATTGATATGTGCACAATGATCTGTGACAGTGATTTGTGTACCATGATACCTGTTACCTTGATCTTGGCAGTGTTTGATAGTGTTGCCTTGAGCTTGATATGTTCTTGACAATTATAATGAATACCTTTAATGGTCTTGAACAATGATCTAGGCTTGACAGTGATCCAATCTTAGTGATGCTTATAGTGATCTCTATCTCTCAGTATCACTATGATCTGATCCTTGAAGACATTATTGATGATAGATGACCTCAGACATTTGGCGATATGTGCTTGCTGGCAGTACTTGCAAACAGTGGTATAGTATCTCAATGTACAAATGTACAGTGTTATAGTGGTGTATATGGCTATTCTAAGTTGATAGTTAATGAATTGGGTAGCACAATTTAGTGTTGCTTTTAGATTGTGTAGAGCTCAAGCATTATATGAGGATTCCATTAATGTGTTCTTGAAGTTTGTTTTCAATCAAGGCATTTAAGTAGGAGTTGGACTATTCTTTCATGGCTTTTTCACCTGTCACTGTGACTACCTTATGATTTTATAAAAATGTCATTGTTTTCATTGTATCATTTATTTCCTTTCTTATCCATCAATACTTCTTTAGATTATTGACTCTCTCCTATACTTGTATTAGAATTACTACAAATACCTACTCATAGTGTTTGCCTCCATTACTAGACTAGCTATATGATGTTGTAGTGAATGTGCTTTGATTTTGATTTCAGATTTTCATGTTAGCTTGTTGTCACCCTAAGAAAGTCTGAAATATATAAAAGGTAAAATTTAAATGTGACCTTTTAGGTCCAAGCTTGCCAGGCCACCTATTTGGGGTACATTATCTCCCATCACAGAAGCAAAGCCTTTTATATTACCTTATATATGTTGCTTCAAGCTTCTTAATATTAGTCAACACACTCCATGGGATTTAATGTTATAAAGTCATCCTAATGGAATCTACTAGAATTTAATAAAATGCTTAAAGAAGATTCAATTTCTATTCAACAAATGCCAACTCATCAAATTCCTTGCAAATACATTATTGACCTGGAGATCTTAATGGAAGACAGAATATTCAAATGCAATTATTTGCAATCTAATTTATAGACTTAGAAGAAAATAGAAAAACATTAAATAAGGGTTTACCTTAAAGGAAACAAGAAACTGTGCATATAGTTTCAATATGCATGTAGATGTTGAGGAAGGAGGTACATGACAAATTGTTTATTTAAGATTTCAAAAGAAAATATCACTGTTTTTATATAAAATTTAAAATAACAACTAAGTCAATAACCCAAAAATCTCACTTAAAAAAGTCATAGAAAAAAAGTAATAATACCTCATCAAATTCAATATCTCATCAAATTCCTTGCAAATACATTATTGACCATGCTTGTAAACACTAAAAAAATAGGTGTTGTTTGTCTATTTAACTACAGTCATTGAGTTTTGAGTTGTAGTAATTTTTAGTGTAAAGGTGTAGCAGTGTAGCCATTCTTTAGTGGGGGAGTTGCACAGTGTGCTTTTTTCTAACCCCTTTGTTGAGCACATGAATTGTAGGGAAACTGAAACACTGTTAAGTTGTCATGTCCCCTTTTTCAATACTTAGATGAATCTGTGGTTACTTTGAGTCTTCAATTAGGAAGCAGTTGTATCTGTGTGTCTTCCACTTGAGCAGAAACTCAACCTTTCAGTTAGAGAAGCTGAGTTGGTGATGGCATCACACCTAACAGTTAGAGAAAGTTCACTACTGGAATAAATTGGATGAATTAGATTCTGGTTAAATCAACTAGAATTATATTGATATTAGGTTAAATTAAAATATTCAAGATTGCATTCAATTCTGGTCGACTCTGCTATATTTAAATATTTTGTTATATTGGCTTATATTCTACCTGGTTTTAATTGTATATGCTATATTACACTTGGGCATAGATCTGGAAATTTTCTTTTGAATTTTTTTATTGCTTTCTTTTTTGTTTTGACCCTCTCCCATTTTTATATATACAGTAGAAAAAAAGTGAACATCAGGAATCTGCCCCTGTTTGGGGGGATTTGGTACTTACAAAAAGTTCAACTTCGTGCCTGAACAAAAAAGACCATGAGAACCGGTCAAGAGCACTTATCACTATTATTATTTTTTGGTGAAAACACATGTCAAGTCCTAATTTCCTTCCACATCGTATTTGTTTACAAAAATGGACTTCAAGAAGATTACTATTTATCCTCCTACATCTTGATGACCTGTGAACTGTATGTGCCATTGCAGCACTTGACCTGGCCAGTGTCCATGTCTAAAAATTTTATGGCTTTCTCATCCTTAGCCACGTTAGGTGGGAGAGTTTGAACAATATGTATAGCTCCATAACATTAGTTGTTGGGGCGTAGTTGCCCCAATGCTTTTCCCATATATAAGATCTCCCCATCACTATGGTCCACTCCTTATATCCAGTTATGCTAAAGATATATGACACAAAAAGTAGACGATATGTGAGTTTACTTAATGTTGGATTATTGCCTCCATGAAACCCCAACCTAGAACCTCCTTGACAGTGTCTCCAATATCGCTACCCTAAACGAAGGTTTTTTTCATCCTAATGTCTATGATTCTACCTAGAAATGTCATTTATCTCAACTCATCCTGTCAAAATGATATAGGGCTCCATTTGTTGTTCAATTCTGAACTGCATAAATTGGCAGTTAGGAAGATTGACAGAATAAGGACCTGTAGGAAATGGCCACCAAGTTTTGTTATATGAAGTTGCCCTCCACATGCCATGTGAAATGACTACATCCCATTGGGATTCATTACTATCAAGTGTGGAGTGTTAGTTATTAGTCTATGTGGGAAAAACATGCTACATGTTGACAAGTTCTTTCCTACATTTCACACTACTTCTGGGGATTGTATCATCGCCACAATCTAGACCCTGATTTGATAGATAGTCTAGCACTCTATTGACCTCTTGATAACAATGCTTTGTAGAGAGATGCTTTGAAGTTTACAATATTAAGAATATTCTTTGAAGTTTATAGTATTAAGTGTATACACTTAAAAATGGTCGTATCACATTGTCTGGTAATTAATTAAATATTTTTAATATATTTAATTAAAATCTTTTGATTCTATCTACGTATAAATAAATTTAAATAATTTATTTATATTGTTCATGATTTCATTTCAATTAAATATTTAATCACCTTTTCATATTCATTTCTTAATTAATTAAATAAATGTTACAATTTATTTATATTAATTATCATATAATCTTAGTTTGAATATTTTATTCAAATAAAGACTAAAATATTATAATTCTTCTAAATATCATTTGTGATTAAGATATTCTAAAATATTTGATTATTTCCTCTAATCCAATATTCATTTTTAAATCATTTCAAAATTCCTCCAATTCAATAATCTATTCATAATTAAATATTTCCAAAAATATTTAATTAAATTCTTCTAAATATTTCAAAAATCTTCTAAAGTCATATCACAATTAAATATTACCAAAATATTTAATTAATTCTTCTATAGTTTTCAAAAATCAAAAATCAAATATCAAAAAGCAATAAATAAAATTAAATAAATTTAAATATTTATTTAATTTGGGATTTATCTTCAACTCCCGGGAAATAAACTGCCAAAACAGAAAATTAAATTTCTCTGTTCCTGTGCAGGTTTGTTCCTGTGGGTTGAAGACAAGCTTCCATTCTTCTCTCCAACCTCTCAACCTCCCCCATTTTCTTCTCAACCTCTCAATCTCTCACCATTCAAACTTACCAGACAATTCATAGCCATAGATTCTTGCCAGCAAGGATGAAGCCTGCAAAAATCTATAAATACAGCTGCCGGGAGCTCCAAAAGATATATAATTTAGAAGCAAGTAAATTATAGGCAAAATTGCATAGCATTAGCATTCATAGAGCATTCTCATAGCATAGAATCATAGCATAATAGCAGTAGAATCATGATACATCTCACTCACAGCCCCTGTGCATAATCACAGCCCCTGTCCATATCCGTATCAATAATTTCACTTTCATCAACATATAGAATAGTTTTCCTTTGCATACTCGTTCTGCAGCAGCCATTTGGAGAAGCTTACACAATCTGAGAGCCAAAAGCTTCAAAAGAATCTCTGTGGATAGAGAAAAATGGGACGGCACTGAAGAAGATTTTGTTTGCTTTTAATTTAGTTCAATTTCTTTAGTTTAAGGTTTCATTTAGTGTTTTATGTTTTGTTTTACATTTCAATTAAACATTATACACATTTTTGGCGCCCACCGTGGGGCACTTGCCCCTTTTTAATGTTTTGTTTGCAGTTTTTTTTTGACAGGTTACAGGAAAAACAGCGGAATAGCACAGACGACACGTTTTCGGAAGAACACTTCCAGTTTAGCGCCCGTGACTAATCTTTCAGCGCCCTTGAAGTCTGTTTTAGCGCTCGTGACTAATCTTTCAGCGCTCGTGACTAATCTTTCAGCGCCCGTGAAGTCTCTTTCAGCGCCCGTGACTAATCTTTCAGCGCCTGTGAAGTCTGTTTTAGCGCCCGTGAAGTTTCTTTCAGCGCCCGTGAAGTCTGTTTTAGCGCCCGTGAAGTCTGTTTTAGCGCCCTTGAAGTTTCTTTCAGCGCCCGTAACGTTTATTTCAGCGCCTGTAATTTATTTTGCAGTGGAAATTTTTAAAGGACTGTAATCTGTAATCTGTAACTGTAATTTAATTTAACTGATTCCGATGCAGCCGCGGACAGTTAATAATTTTAAGCATAAAATTTACCAATCCTAGGGTAGTCATTTAAGGATAAAACAAAGCAATCCTAGGGTAGTCATCTAAAGGATAAAATTAACCAATCCTAGGATAGATACTTTATCTTTCAATTTGGGTTTAAAATTGAATTTTCTTGTTATGTGAAGCAACATCTTCACTTAGTTAGAAAATTTTTATTTTGGTGCTTAATAATTGAACCCTTGTTTGCTTTGTTCTTGGTGATAGGCCTATGCTCTCCCCTTAACTGGGTGATCAAAATGCCAAAATCATCAATTTTCTTTTATGCAATTTACTGCTTTATTAAAACCTTGTAGAGAGCCTGCTCTTGTGGGAAAAAGTACTCACCCAAGAGGAACGACTCAAGTGGGTTCAAGCCAAAGCCAGGCTATTCCACCCCACTATAAAATTTAAAGCAAAATTGGGGAAACCCTCTTTTGACGGTAGTGTGCATGATAACCATCCCCAAAGCCTTTGTTCTAAAGGTAGGGAGGTCTCTCGAGGGAGTTTATCATTTGCCGCACCGAACGGAAATCCTTACTACGAACCTAGTGTAGTAGCTAACCGAGTCAGTATCCAAACATCATCTCAATCACAGTGCAGGGGAGGGAAGAATCTACCCCCAAGATACTCACCATATAACTGCCAAGGATTGTTTGCTCAGGGGATCCGGTATCCACTTCCGTCACTCTGAGTACGCACCTGGAAAAGACAAAAACACGGGCGCCCTTTCGGGGGTGACACGGCTGTGTGAGTCGACGCAGTTTTAAGATGTGGGCTGTTGATTGCTATGATGACCTACTTGAGAACTAAGAGTGAGTCTGTTTGAAGTGCTTGTCATGTGTAAAACCTGTTAAAACAATTTTTGAAAAACATTTTGGTTACACACTTGATGTTTAGAATAGGACTTAAAACAAACGTTTTTAACTTGTTTGATGTGTTTTCATTACATTAATTTAGATAAAGATCATCCAAAGCACTCATTATCATATTGATCAATCTCATGTTACGAGATTGGAAATCTACAAAGTTTGTAAAGAAATCCGTTTCCAAAAGGATTAAGAAGCCAAAGAAACCTCTCAACCACAAGAAATTATTGAAGAAACAAAAATTCTTATATCAAAGTCGAAAAGTTTTACTTAAATATAGAACTTTTCTTCATAGGTATCATGATTGTGTTAGAGGTCTTTCAAATGATTATGCCATAGAGCCCTTGTATTCACAAGCTTATTTTCAAAGAAGAGCCCTTTCTCAAAGGCATAACCATAGTCAATGCATCCATTTTAGTTATATTCCCCAACCAGCAATCGAATACTCTACTCGTCCAAATCAAATCTTACAATAGAGAACTTAGAAAACATTAGGCATCTATCATTAAATCCATCTTTTTACAAAGCCATGATCAAAACTTCATAAAGTGCAACAACCATCCTTTTCTAGATCTTTTGCTTATATTCCCACCAACAGGATTTTCATCCTTTCACTTAGGGAACAACACAAGCTACAAGATTAGAAAATTTTGTATAAGTCATAGAATTTTCATTCTATCTTGACCTTCATACATACCACATCAATTGCACTATTTAACTCTTTTGATCAAAAGCGAGTAAAATTTTGATACAAATCTATGCCTGTCTTCACAAGATCTCAAAAACAAATGGAAAAAGACGAGGGAGAAACTACAACTAGTAAAATGGGTGATCGAAATGAAAAAGAAGAGGAAACATTTAATCTTGATGAGATAACGGAAGAAAAGCTTCAAGAAGCAGAACAAGATCCTCAATTCCATACTCTTATGGAGAGAATCCTAGAACGTAACAAAGAAAAATACTTCCTTACATTAGCTAATCAAGGAGCTAAGTTGCCTCACACCTTTGACATAGAGGGGATTAAACAAAATCCTGAAAATCCTCCTAATGACTTCAGTGCTCTTAACCAACAGATAAAAGAATTACAAGGGCAAATAAAGGAAATGCAAGGAGGTACAACAAAGAAATATGTTTTGGAAGACATATCTCCTTATCCATTTGATAGGAGTCTTCAAATGATTCCATTTCCAAAACATTGCGAAATTCCTAAGTATGATAGG
>VDFB02256132.1:37071333-37127053 GCA_007258455.2 Sequoia sempervirens | reverse complement strand
CTCTAGCTGCCAACTTTTAAACTATGCCTTTGCTTAAATTTATTTAATCAATTTATGCATTCACATTTTCTTGAATTTGTAAAACAAAAATGATTTATAAAGCTACTCGGACGAATAGAAAAATAGATAAATGCTAATTTTCCAATATATAAAATAGCTCTCCATATTCAAACTATAAAAAAATAAGTAATATGTTAAATGGCGAAATGTGATTGGTCAATGCTGCTGGTTAAAAGCATTCTGGGCAAAATGCATACACAAATTAAAAATGGGTTCACAGGAAAGAGCTTTTGATTCTGAATCCATATGCATACTTTGATTCAAACTAGTGGCTGAAGGTACATAATTCATTGATACAAACTCAATGCATTGAATGGCATCTGACTAGAGGGAACGCTGTTTGCATTGCTAGTTACTCTTTGAATATATAACAAGGTTCAAGGAAAAATCTCTCATTATCACACATGTTGACATAATTTTCGTTCCAAACCTCTCTTTATGAGACCATTTTGCAGTAATAAAAAATATACAAACTTTACAAGCCTCGCATGCAACCATGCATCTTGCCCAGAGATACACGTGTACATGCATCCATGTGTACTGTAATACATGCATCTATGTATACATGCAGGCATGGATATATGTATCTATGCAACTTCATATGCAATCCATGAATATTTCCATACATGTATATTTAAGCATTTATGTATCCAACTATGCATCTATCTATCTATCCATGCAACTATGTTTCTATGTATTCTTCTACCTATAGATGCATCCATGCATATATGTATCTATGTTTCTATGTCCAAATGTATACAGGAATCTATCCATATATGTGTCAATGTATCTATGAATACATCTATCCATAGATACATGTATCTACGCATCTATGGATACCATGATAGATGTCCACATCCATGTATCTATGGATACATGTATCAAGTAGCTCGGTTCTAGGTCTTGACTCTATAGCAACAACATCTCCTGTGACTACTCAGATCTACAGAATAACAAAAAATGAAATGCTCGAAGTAATCACAATGCATCTCTAGTCACTTAAATCTATATTAAATGATAAATCCACATTCTGTTTAATGCATTGACTTTGAAACACAATCAAGAGAACAGCTAAATACCACTTTCCAAATTAAAAAAAACAACTTTAGAAACATCAAATTCCAGAATTAAATACCAATATGCACAAAGTGATCATATTACTCTAACTAGATGACTATGAACTACATGTTACCTATGCAATCTAAAATCTAAAGATACATACCATCCTTATGCACCTATGCACAAATACATACTGTCTAACATATATACATAATTACATGTACACATATATACATGCAAACCTATATACATGAATGCATACAAAGACTATGTTTCATGGGATTATTAAAGAGTTCACTTGCTTTCTATATGGTTCCATACTTTGCATGTGTGCTTACGAGGACAATAATTACATTGTCTAGAAGCAGAAACGAGTTACTTGAGGCAATAAATAGTTTCTTTCGTTAGTTTTCTCTAACTTTAGAGGTATAAAGCACACAGTGAAATTGGCAATGCCAGCTAAAAAAAATTGTCCTTCACTTGCTCATTGGTTCCAAAGCTCTCTTTATAGCATAGTTGTGCATTGCCTCCAAGACTTAGATGAATCCTTGGTATTTCAAGGAAAGATTCAATTGGATAACACTAAAAATGATCTAAACTATGATTTTATAATCAAAGTATCCAAATGCATTGCAGCAATGCGAAACCCAACTTCCATTTAACATGTACAATGAAAATAAACACAACGAAAAATGCATTTGCTTCAAAGTTTTTAAAAGCAATTTCAACAAATTGTCTAGCCGTTGTCCAAAATATGGTTTTCTATCAGCATAGTCCTTGAACCTTCTTTAGGTCTGACTGCTACTTTGTTAATTCATTTTGATTGAAAGGTCACAATGTGAAATGTTCCCAAGGATAATTATACTTATTTATCTCTTTTAATTGTTATATATTCAAAGAATAATTAGCAATCCAAATAGCCTCCCCTTTAGTCAGGTGCAATTCAATGCATTAATTTTGTATCAATGAATTATGTACTTGCAGCCACTAGTTTTAATCAAAGTATGCATATGGATTCAGAATCAAACTCTCAAAATAAATGCATATATAAATGTGTCTTTTTCTTCACTTCATAATGTATCTATGTATCCATAGATGCAATCATGCATATATCGATTTATGCATATATCTTGTCATCTCTTTATGCATTTGTCTATATATGTATGGCTATATCTATGGGTACATGTATACCTCGATTTATGTATATATGCACCTATGAATTGCATACACACATCCATGTATTTATGCATCTATCGATAACTTGCATGGATACATGTATATATGCATCTATGGACTCATGTACCCATGTATATATGACAGCTCATTGGTTCCAAAGCTCTCTTTATAGGACAGTTGTGCATTGCCTCCAAGACTCAAATGAATACTTCATATTTCAAGGAAAGATTCGAATGGATAACACTTAAAATGATCTAAACTATGATTTTACAATCAAAGTATACAAATACATTGCACCAACGCAAAACCTGACTTCCATTTAAGATGTACAGTGAAAGTAAACAGAAGCAAAAATGCATTTGCTTCAAAGTTTCTAAAGCAATTTCAACAGATTATCTAGCCATTGTCCAAAATATGGTTTTCTATTGGCATAGTCCTTGAACTTTCTTTAGGTCTGACTGCTACTTTGTTGATTGACTTTGATTGAAAGGTCTAAATGTTAAATGTCACCAAGGATACTTATACTTAATTATCTCTTTTAATTGTTATATATTCAAAAACTGATTAGCAATCCAAGCAGTCTCTCCTTTAGTCAGATGCCATTCAATGCATTAATTTTTTCTGAATGAATTATGTACCTTCAGCCACTAGTTTTATTCAAAGTATGTATATGGATTTAGAATCAAACTCCCAAAATAAATGCATATATAAATGTGTCTTTTTCTCCATTTCATTATGTATCTATGTATCCATAGATGCAGCCATGCATATATCCATTTATGCACATCTTTCCATCTCTACATGTATTTGTCTATATATGTATGACTGTATCTATGGGTGCATGTATACATTGATTTATGCATACATGCACCTATGAATTGAGTACACACATCCATCTACATATGTATCTATTGATATTTTGGATGGATACATGTATATATGCATGTATGGACTCATGCACCCATGTATTTGTCTTTGTCTTCGGCCAAATGGCCCCTAATGGCCAAAGTATCCTAGTCACCCATGGCCGCCAAGCAATTCCAGCACCCTCCCCACCAGCCACATGCCATTTAATGCACTTGCTTCAATTATTTTGACCTCTCCATGTATTCACATTTTCCTGATATTTCAATGCTTTTAATTTGCACTCATGGATTACGTATCTCTACTCGCCAATTTTATAAACTATGCCTTTGCTTAAATTTATTTAATCAATCTATGCGATTGCATTTCACTGATTTTCAATAAAAAGAATAATTTATAAAGCTATTCTGATAAATAGAAACATCAAAATGCTAATTTTCCAATATTGATTTACCAGAATAGTGCTAGTTTTCCAATATAACAAAATTAAAAGTTATATGTTAACATACATTTATGCATATTTTCCATACATGCATATATGCATATATGCCTTCATCCATATTTACATGTGTATATGAATACATCCTTCCATGTACCATATGCATTTGTACCTATATGCAAATATGCATACATCCATGTATACATATGTTCATATCTCCATCTCTCCACATACTTCTGTTTTATGTGTATACATGTGCCTGTTGATGCATCCATGCATATATTTGTGAATAGCTCTACGTGTTTCTCTCTCCATGTATTTAATGTTCTCCACTGCATCAGCATTTGCATGTTCTCAGTTTTATGACCTTCCATATTTATTTTTTCCCATAGTATATGCATAACAACTTCCACTTTGTCTTCTGTTTTGACTCTTATATCCATAAATATCATTATATTTTTTATATCCACTCTTCTATTGTCGCATTTCGAGGAAGCTCAGGGATCTCAGTACCTTGTTTAGTACGAAGGAGAGTGAGAAATGCAACATGGGTCTTTTTTCTGTGTTTATATTGACGGACTGAGCCCTGTGATGATTTTTAAAAGCATAACTAGTACCAAACTAGAAATTCTTCCACCCCTTGTTGCAAGAAATAATCACTTCATACCCTATTGATTCCATTCATTTCCATTTCCACCCTTGCACGTCCTTTCTTCTCAAATCAAATACATTTCAAAATCCATTTATTTGCTTGTGTTGCATCATACTAATGTGTTGCATTCCTTTTTTCATTAAATCCACCTCTCTCATTCAAATTTTCATTTCTTACATTTAACTGTAAGCATATACCTTACGAATGATAAATTCATACCATTTACATTCCCATTCATTCTCATATCCACCATCCCATATCCTTTCCTCCCATGTCAAATACTTTTCATAACTTATTCATACACCTTATTTGCATCTCACCATTCTCTCAATTCGCTCTGTTTGTTCCACTCGCATAACTCATTTTTATTTTTAACACTCACATATCTTTATCTATCTACACCTCAAATATACCTTCATCCATCACAACAAAATTCACACCATACCAAACAAAGAAAAAGATGAAGAAAATATCAAGGTTATGCAAATAAACATTGAGGGCTTCAAAAATAACACTCATAACATAGAGTTGTATTCTAGAGTTATTTTCAAAATGTGTTTTCTATACTTTGTTTATTACAGATCCCTAAAAACACGTATAACAGTTTCTTCAAGCTTATAATGTGTAATCAGATTAAACAAATATTTACATGTTTCCATGCATTCAAATGCATCATTAGGTATCCTTTATACACTTGTTCAAAAAACAATATTGTATATGTTTCAAATGCAAATTGTTCCTGACATTTCTCGCTTTATGCACACATGCATTTATAGATTTTTCTTTATGTACCAAATGACATGGACATGTCTATATATCCATGCATACATAAATGTTTACATGGCTCCATATATTTATGCATTCCTTTGATATATGCATTGTTGATATATAGTTTGTTTTCCCTGTCTTCCTTTCGCCTACTATTGCAAATGCTACTTGAGCCTCAATGTGCTTTGATAGATTTGTGTTTCTACTCGATTTTAGTGTTTTCCATTCAAATTTCTCATTCACATGTCATTTATGCTTTTCACTCTTCTTTGCATTGTGTGCACATGGATACATGTATACATGCATGCATGTATACATAGATGCCTCAAGCATTGTTACAAATGTTTAAGATTATTTGCATTCAATACTTGAAACAAAAGAATAATACATTTTTGCTTCCTGGATAAGATCATAAAGGAAATTTGTTACTGCAAATGTAAACATGCACCCATGTAAAGGTACTAGTATTCATTGGTGTTTCTCTTTTGACTCTTGTATCCTTAAATATCATTATATTTTTATATCTATTCTTCTCTTGTTACATTTCAAGGAAGCTCAAGGATCTTGGAACTTTGTTTAGTTCAAAGGAGACTGAAAAATGGGGCATCAGTCTTTCTTTTGTATTTGTATTGAGACACTCAGCCCTATGATGATTTTAAGAAGCATAACCAATAACAAAATAGACATTATTCCACCCTTTCTTGGAACAAAAGTTCACTTCATACCCTATTGAATCCACTCATTTCCATTTCCACCCATCCACATCGTTTCTTCTCAAATCAAATACATTTCAAAATCCATTTATATGCTTCTTTTGCATCACACTAATGACTTGCATTCCTTTTTTCTCTCAATCCAGCTCACTCATTCAAATTTTTTATATCTTGCATTTAATTTTAAGCGTTAAACTCAAAAATGATAAATTCATATCATTTACACTCAATTCATTCTCACATCCAATTTCAAATATCCTTGCTTCCCATATCTAATACTTTCCATAAGACATTCATATATCTTACTTGCATCTCATCATTCTCTCAATTCCTTCTCTTTGTTCCACTTACATCGCTCATTCTTCTTTACCACCCTTACATATCTTTATCTATCTATAGCTCAAATATACCTTCATCCATTAGAACAAAATTCACACCATACCAAAGGAAAAAATGAAGAAAATATCAAGGTTATGCAATTAAACACGGAGGGCTTTGAAAATAACTATCACAGTTTCTTGCAAGCTAAAATGTATAATCAGATTTCATAAATATATACATGTATCCATGCATTCAAATGCATCATTGGATATCCTTAATACACTTCGTCAAAAAACAATAATGTATTATTCTTTTGTTTCGATCATAAATGTTTTTTTATATCTTTCAAATGCAAATTGTTTCTGACATTTCCTAGCTTTGTGCACATAGGCATTTATAGATTCTTGTTTACTTACCAACTTACATGGACACATGTACACATAGATGGATGCATAAATGTTTGCCTTCATCCATACATTTATGCATTTCTTCGATATATGGATTGCTAGTAAATAATTAATTTTCTCTGTTTTCTTTCGTTTAATACTACAAATGCAAATTGAGTCTCATTGTTAAAATACAGTTGTATTCAAGAGTTCTTTTCAAACTGTCTTTTCTAAATCCTATTTCTTACAGATTCCTAAAATCACATATGACAATTCCTCAAAGGCTATAATGTATATTCAGATTTCACAAATATTTACATGTTTCCATGCATCCAAATGCATTGTTAGATATACTTTATACACTTGTTCCACAAACACTAATGTATTGCTGCTTTGTTTCAGACAATAATGTTTTTTTTGTTCTTGTTTAAGATGCAAATTGTTGCTAACATTTCTAACTTTATGGATGCAAGCATATATAGATTCTTCTTAACATACCAACTTACATGGACACATGTACACATCCGTGCATGCATATGTCTTTACATGGATCCATATTTTAATGCTTTCCTTTCATATATGCATTCATACTAACTAGTTTATTTCTCTTGTTTTCTTTCATTTAATACTGCAAATGCAACTTCAGTCTCATCACGCTTTCAGGCTTGCTTGAGTGCCAAGGATGCTTTTCACTCTTCTATGCATTATGTGCACATCAATACATGTATACATACATCCATCTATACTTTAAATGCTTCAAGCATTGTTACAAATATTTCTCTCTCAATAATTTGGATGCAAAGTGCTACGAACATGTAAATTATTTTACTGTACCTACATTTTATCTTACCTAATAAGATTCTTTATATCTTTTCAAATGATTTTTTGTTTAAAATATATACACAAAAAAATATTCATTTGTATTACATTAACAACATTCAAATCTAATTTATAAATAAAATCAATACCTTTGTACTGTTTCATTTAAGAATTTATCATAATATTTATTCCACTTATTACATTTCAATAAGTTAAATTATTACATTTCATTTTATATATACACAAATTTAATCTTAGGTAGTAAGGTTCTTTATTATATTTTTGCAAATTACTTATTGTTTATTATATAAACACAAATTTTTATTCATATAACATAAACAACATTATAATCTTATTTATAATAAAATCAATAGCTTTCTAGTCATTCATCTAACAATTTATTGTAATATAATTACATTGTTCTACACACAAAAATATCTTATTATATTACATAGACATAATTTAAATCTTATTTATAATAAAATCAATAGCTTTAAATAATACTAACCTTCATACTACATTAAAAAAAACATTGATTAATCTTACAAAAGTTCATACTCAAATGAGCTACCCCTATCAATCTTCCACCTTACACTACTGTTTCTATTAGCACTTGCATATTGTGATATGATAAATTAAAATAACTCAATTGTATTAATTAACATAGCATGTGTTTTACAATAGTACACTAAACACAATTTTAATAATGTAAATTCGAGCTGAGTCTCCTCCCGCTTTAAGACTCGTTCAAATGCCGACTATGCATCTTACTCTTCTATGCATTGTGTTCACATGGATACATGTATGCATATATGTCTCAAGCATTATTACAAATGTTTCCGATTGTTTGCATTCAATAATTATTACAAATTAATAATGCATTCTTGCTTCCTAATTAAGATCATAAAGAACCTTCCTTCTCACAAATGTATACATACACACACAAAAAAAACAAGTATTCACTGGTATATCTATAAAAAAGTCCATGTATACATGATACCCATAAATAAAAAATTTCATCCATCCATCCACACGTGTTACTTGTTCACATGTCCCTATGGACCACGTTGCCCATGCACCATAAAAATTGCTTCAAACTTTTCTAGCTATTTTAAATATATTTAAATTCCTATCTGCTATCTAAAAACTTTTTCTAACTCATAGCTACATGCCTTTTACCCCTCGGCAGGAACTCGACGCTTGCGTCACTTATTTTGAAAGGTCACCCAAAGTTTATGATATGTGTAAAATGTCGATCAAATCTCCAAAGAAGGAAGGAATCTTTGGGACGGTTGCCCGATTAGTAATGGTATTCCGAATGGCGTAGAATTGAGTAATGCATATTGGCCTTATCGTTTATCTGGATTTAAGCAGATCAAATAGACGGCTAAGGCACATAAATTCCACTTATAAATTCGATGTCCTCGGCCTGCTTACCCACACAACATTTTTCTTCACAACATCAATGAAAATGGCACAGAAATTGTTTTGCGTGATGTTAATAATAGCATTGGCAGTGGGCATGTCAGGTATAGCGGAAGCAGACACTAATCCGTGCGAAACTTATATTCAGTGCACGAATTATCGTGAATGCCAGGCATACAACATCCCTGGTGAAGCCCCCTTTCAGTGCTGCGATATCGGAAAATGTGGTGAGGGAATTGGTCTTTGCTGTTAATCCCATACAGAGACTCTTCATTCTCTCATGTCTCCTAATCTCATCTTAATCCTACCACAGACAAACTCTTAAATGTCTGGCGGACTTATCTCAAATAAATAATTTATTATGCTTTACCTCTGTTGGGATGTATGCAAAGTTTATTATTATTATTTAGTTTCTGTTTAATGGGGTAATGATAAAATTTATGTATTTATGATATTTTATTTATTTAATTTTTTGTTCATTAAGAGAATAGTGTTTTAAATATATATTGATATAGATTATAATATTGGGTTCCTTGTTCCATATTATCTAATTATTAGTTCATAGCCATAGAGTTATCCTTTCAATCTTAAACTCATTCCAACAAAATTCAAAATTTAACTTTCTATTTGCATGATAAATGTTATGTCATTATATTTAAAGACATTCAATGTATTTATTCTAAGAAATCAAGTGGTCTAGTATTCAAGCACATAATTTGAATAGTATTCAAGCACATGATTCAAATAGCATTCAAATCTGCACAACTCGATTGGTGCTCTAAGAGGAATGTGACGTAACTTAATTGATCTACAAGCATTTGTATGAATAAAAATTACTATTTTTTATATTGCTCAGATTTGATGGATTGATTTAATTTATAGTGCCTTGCAAATTAAGCAATGCCACACTTCTCACCAGAGTTAAATGTTTTGGATTAAAATTTCTTCAAACGAATATAAGTATATCATTCTAGTTAACTTTTAAACCATTTTCATTCTTTTTTTTAAAATAAATTCATACATACATACATACAAAGACTCATTCATTCACACACACACACACACACACACACACACACACACACACACACATTTATCTAAATTACAAAAAGAGATTATGTCATTGTTTAACAGTTTATTATGAACACATTAAAAATTCACATTTTCCACTATATTTGTAGATGTTATGTGACATGCATGCTTGGTGATGAGACTTATATGGTGTATCCACATCAAAATATCATAAAAAAATGTTTTAACTGTATTTATATATGTATGCTTAAAACTAGCTTGTAGTACTAACTATGACCCATTTTCTACTAATTTGTTTTGAAAAGTAGTTAACACGACAAAAATTCGGGTGTACAGTAGACACTATATTATGATTTATTGATAAAAGAAAGAACATATTTATGTGCACTTAGTATATTACCTTAATCTTAGCCCTTTAAAAAATCTTTTGTAGTATTCAAACAAGATTTGAAGTACAATAATTATAATTCTTTTTACATCTTCAAAGTTGGATTGTACACAATTTGTATTAGTTGTTCATGTTTATTTTTAGGCAATTTTAGGAAAACTAAGTGTCACATTTGACCCCTATTTTTTCATTCATTTCCATGCACATCTAAAATACTACCCACTTTAAAAGAAAGAGGATTCCTTTGTGTGACAATGATATTATTGTGTTTGATGGGATCACACCCATTGACCTACTAATTGGCTATGGTGTTGATGTGATAAGTCAAAGGTGGGATGTTGGGGTGTTTCCTAGAAAAAAATTTATGAGCTATAGTTTTTCATGATTCTAATTTGGCCAAGTAAATCAATAGCTTGAATTTAATTAAGCTATCATTGAAAAAAATATATTAAAATGTGTTAATCCTTTGATTTTCTAGTTTGATTAACTCCTTGAAGATATTTAACTCCCTCTCATAGGATAACTCTATCTCATACTTCCTATCATTTTCTTCTTTGATTTGGTGCAATATTAGAGCTTGTTCTTGTAACTTCCTAGAATTGAATATTTATTTATCCATTAGGAAACTTCATTTAATTCAACCCTCACCCAAAATTCTCAAATTTTAGGACACACGAACTTGATATTGGAAGATTGAGGAAAGGGATGGTTGATATCCTTCTTGCATTTGTATATTAGTTTGTTGAGTTTGTTTGATCATTTTAATTGTTGATCTTGGCTTAATTTCAACTTGTTCAATATAAGAAATTTCTAAGAATTTTAAAAGAATAAGTCTAGAATTGTGCTTTGTGTTTTCAATTTTATATTATTGTAATTCTAGAATGTGTACAAGGAAGTAACTATCATTTTATTCTTTTACAAAAAAGTAAATATGTCAAGTTAACTAATTGATCAACATGAAAGAAAGAACATTATTTTTATATACTTTAATGAATGCAACTCATAAATAGGATAAATCAGATAAATTGATTCAAATAAAGGAATGTAGAACATAAAAAATTAATTCAATGATCAAATGACCTAATCTCAATGAATCATGTACAAATCAAACATGAAAGAAAATTAAATCAAACTAGTCTAACTACTTTACCTCCATAAAAATGCCTAGCTTTACCCCATTGTAAGATGTAATTATGCTTATTTGATTAGTATGTGGATTGTTCAAATACTTTTGCATAACCATGTTAGCAAAGGAAATATAAAATGATTATAGTATATATGTAATATTTTTTAAATTCATGGAGATATTGAAAGGATAGATGACGTGTGTTTTATAGATTTGAGAGATATGTTTTTGAGGGTTAGGAATTCAAATTATTGAGTGATTATTGTTGATAGGTTCTTGTAAGTGATCTGATTAGGATCTAGACTAGTTGCATAATTAAATGCTTAATGTTTACAATCTTTAAAATCCAAATTACATAAATGAAATTAACACATTAACATGGTTAATTAAGTAGAAATAGTAAAGTAAAGAAAATAGAATGTGAGATAGAAGGAGAGAGAAAATGCAAAAAATCTAATAACAGAGTTCACCACAATCATGACTACGTCTCTGGGTTGCTCCAATGGAGTGATACAGATCTGATTAATCTCCATAAAATGATTACAAAAGGTCTTCCACCTATTACAAGATTTTTGTCTCCTTGGACGATAATGAATTACAAAGAAAATCCTTCAAAAAATGCAACAAGCTTAACTAAGCTTCAAATGCATAAGGATCAAATTCACTATCACTTGGAAATCTTCTCACAACTCTCCCAAAAATTCACTTCAAACACTTAGCCAAAAAAAAAATCTTCAAAAATTACTTAATCTCACACCCCCCATTCTACCCTTTTTAGAAGAAAAAAAATTACTCAAATTGGTTCATAACCAATTGATTTTCAAAATCTCTCAATATCCCCTTTACATAGAAAATATTATTTGAAAATCTCTCCTTATTTACATAGGGATATCCTCCCGTTAAAATAACCCATCAAATTTTACATAAAATCTTCATAGATGGCCTCTTGTAATTATTAGGAGATCTTAATAATTCACCTTTGAATATAAACGGGCTTGATTTAGTCAAGGATTTAATCTTTAATTATAGGGGGTGAATTGGTTGGAAATTTGTTTTTTTCTTTAAAAATAATGTTTAAGTTCCCCTTAAAAAGGGGATCTCCCAACCACATGTATTTTTAAATATTAAAGGGGTTTTATCCCATTTAAATAGGGGTAAATTTGTTTTGTTTTAAATTAAGACCCCACCTACTTTTTCTCATGTAGGCCTTAAATTAAGGCTTTTAAAATGGGAGGAGTGGTAGGCTTTTATATATATTTTTATTTTTTTAAATAAAGCCATGTCCAACAAATTGCCACCACATGTAACTTCAGGAAGCCACCATGTGTCACCTTATGATTCATCCATGTCACCATGATGACGTCATGTTGATGTCATCGTTGTAGCTTCAAGTCAACCTAGTCAACCATGAGCTTTGACCTTCCATATCTCGCACATATGAGCTCCGATTTGCGCAAAACAAACACCATTGGAAAGCTCTTGATGAGCTCTTCATATTGACATCAATTTTGACCACTTTTCTTGCCCTAGGCCATGAGTTGACCAATTGTTGATTGAACTTTGATTGGCAATAACTTGGGCTTCGTAGCTCTGTTTGACTCCATTCAAGTTGCATTGGAATTAGGAAATCAAGCTCTTTCTAATGGTACTAAAATCTAGAGTATTGGAGACACTTCAATTTTTAGTGAAAATATCCCCTGAATCAGGCCTCCCCACTGAAGAACTTTTGGACCTCCAAAAGTGGCATTTATTCAAACATCAAGTGAGGACTTGGCCTCCCCACTTGTCCTGTATCATATGTACATTTGTATACCTGGCTCACAATCACAACAAAGACTACAACAACATTGTTGAACATAAACATCACTTTATCACTTCCATAAGCATCTACATCAACTGTCATAGCCACTAACCAAAAAACATTGACTAGCATCAAGCTGAACAATAATGCAAATATGAAAGAGAATAAATCAACAAGATATCAATCTCCCACAACAAAAACATTTTACCCAAGTGTCCATCAATGCTTTCAATCACCATTCCCTCATGTTGTACTGTGGGTGCATCCTGCAACATCTGACCCTAGTTAGCTACTCCAAGTTCCTATCTAGAACCACCTATACTGACAGACATAAGAGTCAAATATTTACTTGCATTAATTACCCTCTTAAATTTCCTTGTGTTTGCAAAAGAATGATCAATCTTATTCCTATGAGAATGTACAATATATTGTATTCCATCTTTAAACAAATGATAATGATTATTTTCCTTGTAGAAAATGGATTTTTGATCATATAAATAAGGGCTACCCAGAACTATCCCATAGATATCTATTGGAACCACATCAAAGTGTACTTCATCCACAAACTTGTGATTGTGAATTTCAAATTGCATTTCCTTGTTACTTGCAACTTATCATTCTCACAAATCCAGCCTAGCGGATAAGGTTTCTTATGTTGTGTAGTTTTCAATACCAAGTTTCTTACAACATCTTCAAAAATTAACTTAACTTGAGAACCACTATCTATGAGTGCATCAATTTTAATGTTCTTAGCAACAACCCTTAAATGAAACAACTTATTCCTTTTCTTATTTTTAGAGACATCATTAACTTTAGAAGTAGAAGCACAACTATCAAACTAGAAAGAGGAGCTTTATCTTTCAAACCCATACCTGTTATCTTAGTTTCATCATTAGAATTGGAACCAAGATCCATAACACCATTTGTGGATTTCTCCTTACCCTTTTGTTTCTGATTGTCTCTGATCCCACTTAGGCTTCAATTCGGGATGCAACTTCCAACAATGATCTTCATCATGACCCTTCCTATTACAATGAGAGCAAGAAAGCTTGTCATCCTTCTTGACTATAGTTGTCTTCTTTCCTTTCCCTATCTCTGCATTCTTAGAATATTTCTTTACAGAGTTATCATTATCAATGAAAGAACCCTTTCCCCTTGACTCTAAGTGTGTAGCTTGAACAGACACTTCATCCAAATTACAAGGGTTCAATATCAAAATAGAATGTCTGAGATATGAGTGAAGACCTCCTATGTACTTTAACAAAGTATCTTGGGTGTACAAGGGTACATTTAATGCAATAGCCTTCTTTCTAAATTCATGGGTGTACTCTTGGACAGTTTTACCTTTCCCTTATTTAAACACTTGACAATTCATCATTAATTGTTGCATGTGACCTAAGGGATAGATTTTTTTTTTAAGAGCATTAATAAATTCTAACCAAGATAAATTGACTCTACCATGCTGTGAATTTTTTTCTCTAGTCCTACTCTCCCACTAGGTGAGAGTTGAACCTCCCAATCGAAGAGTGGTTAACTGGATCCTAGAAGCATCATCGAAGAGGTTTTGGACTCTACAATAAACTTCTAATTGTTGAATCCAATCATCTAGTTTTTCAGCATATAATTCACCACAATACTTAGGTAGTTCAAATTTAACATCCAATTTAATTTGAGGCTTATTTACACCCTTAAAAGGATTAACAAAAAAAAAAATGTGTAGAAGAAGGAGAAGGAGGAGAAGGAGTGGCTAGAGGATATTTTGGGGGTTCATCACCACCTCCTGATTGCTTCTTCTTGCTTTTACAGTCTGCATGATCTTCTTCACATTTCATGTGATCTTCCCTTTCTTTGAGTAGCATATCCAACACAGCTCTCATCTACCAGAAAGCTCTTTGAAACTCTTGCTCACTAAGTTCTTCTAGTACCTCCATTCCAGACACAGACATCTTTAGAAAATTTCTTCATTTCCCAATCTCAGGATTAAATTCCTCAAGCTTGCCTTCACCCTTCTGAATCCTAGATCTTGTTAGCATTCAAAATCAACTACAATAATAATCACCAAAAGCTCTGATACCAATTTGATTTGATTAGGATCCAGAATAATTGCATAATTGAATGCTTAATGTTTACAATCTTTAAAATCCAAATTACATAAACAAAATTAACACATTAACATGGTTAATTAAGCATAAATAGTAAAGTGAATAAAATGGAATGTGGGATAGAAGGAGAGAGAAAATGAAAACAATCTGATACTGTAGTTCACCACAATCATGACTACATCTCTGGGTCCGCTCCAATCGAGTGAGACCGATCCAATTAATCTCAAGAAAATGATTACAAAATATCTTCCACCTATTACAAGATTTCTATCTCCTTGGATGATAATGAATTACAAAGAAAATCCTTCAAAAAATGCAACAATCTTAACTAAGCTTCAAATGCATAAGGATCAAATTCACTATCACTTGGAAATCTTCTCGCAACTCTCCCAAAAATTCACTTCAAGCACTTAGCCAAAAAAAAAAAATCTTCAAAAATTACTTAATCTCACACCCCCCATTCTACCCTTTTTATACAAAAAAAAATTGCTCAAATTCATTCATAACCAATTGATTTTCAAAACCTACCAATGTCCCCTTTACATAGAAAATATTATTTGAAAATCCCCCCTTATTTACATAGGGATATCCTCCCGTTAAAATAACCCATCCAATTTTACATAAAATCTTCACGGATGGCCTCTTGTGATTTTATTCCATAATCCGTTTCAGGATTTATTAGGAGATCTTAATAATTCACCTTTGAATATAAACAGGCTTTGTTTTGTTAAGGATTTAATCCTTAATTATAGGGGGTGAATTGGTTGGAAATTTGTTTTTTTCTTTAAAAATAATGTTTCAGTTCCCCTTAAAAAGGGGATCTCCCAACCACATGTATTTTTAAATATTAAAGGAGTTTTATCCCATTCAAATAGGGGTAAATTTGTTTTGTTTCAAATTAAGACCCGACCTACTTTTTCTCATGTAGGCCTTAAATTAAATGGGAGGAGTGGTAGGCTTTTATATATTTTTTTAATTTTTTAAATAAAGCCATGTCCAACAAATTTCCGCCACATGTAACTTCGGGAAGCCACCATGTGTCACCTCATGATTCATCCATGTCAGAATGATGACATCATACCGATGTCATCATTGTACCTTCAAGTCAACCTAGTTAACCACGAGCTTTGGAAAGCTCTTGCCAAGCTCTTCAATTGAAATCAATTTTGACCACTTTTGGTGACATAAAATTTTGACCACTTTTCTTGCCCTCGGACCTGAGTTAACTAGTTGTTGACAAAAATTTGACCGGTAATAACTTGGGCTTCGTAGCTCTGTTTGACTCCATTCAATTTATGTTGGAATCATGACATCGAGCTATTTCTAATGGTGCTAAAATATAGAGTATTGGAGACACTTCAATTTTTAGTGAAAATATCCCCCGTATCAGTAAGGATCACTTTTAGGTGTTGCAAGTTCATAAGCTCCTGACGCATAGCTTGCTATGACTACAAATGTTACTAACCAATTAGATTCAAAATTTCCCTTGTGTCAATCTAGTTGATTCTTTTGATTTTAGTAAAGGACTATATCACTTAGTTGAAAGTTTTGGTTCTTGATCCTTTTGTTGTAACTATGATAAAGATGATATTGAAAAGCCTACAAATTATTCAGTGCAATGAGAAATACTTTTTATAGAAACTATAGCTCACGTAACCTATATAATCTATATTATTTTTTTTACAAGATGTATAATGACATCCTAAAAGAAAGGAGTTCAACCTCTATAAGAAATATTACTTTAGTGTCATACACTAGATAATATTGTTAGCATCAGTATATTTTTAGATATTGTTATAATGAGCCCATCAGGAGGGATTGAATTGGATGTGATAGTCATAACCAACATCATTAGCTATCTTCTTTAGTATTTTTAGGATGCTTTTGTTAGGTGCTTCATCTTGACTGTTACTTTAAGGATAGCATGGTATGGAAAAATAGTGTTGGATATGGAATTGTGAGAATATAGTTTAGATATCTTTATTTTTGAAGGGTTTACCATTATCTATGATGATGGTGTGGGGAAAAGAATACCAACAAATTAAGTAGTTAAGGATGAAGTTCACTATCTATTTTCCAATGATGTAGGTGAAGGGGATGGCTTCTATCCACCTTGTAAAATACTTAGTGGTAATGATAATGAACTCATGACCATTAGATGAAGAGGGAGACATATTACCTACGAGGTTAAGTCCCCATCATGAAAGGGCCATGGTTTAATAATGGGTTGAAACTCTTGTTCTAGTGCATGAATGTGATCTCCATGTTGATGAAACTATATACATTACATTGTAAACTGGTGTGCCTCTTGATCCATGGTAGGACAATAGTATCCTTTTCTCAATATATTTTTAGCAAGGGTAGGTCCATTAGAGTATAACCCAAAAATACATTCATGCACCTAATGTAGGGAAGTTTTATACTATTCTAAATTAGGACATTTAAGTAATGTACCATTGAGACACTTTTGGTATAAAGTGTCACTAAGAATGGTGAAGTGAGATGATTAGAGGGTAAATATTTTCTTTTTTGTTATTGGTTAGGTTGGCTAGGATAGTGTTATGATGTAGGTAGGCATGAATTTCATGATACCAAGGTGAATGAGAACTAACAATTTCACACCCAAAATTTGACTTTGGGATATGGAAGGAAAGAACTAGAAGTTTTCCAACTAGAAACTCATATCTCTAACTATTGTGTGACATATCTTGGAGAGATTCAATAGTTTTCATAGAAATTGCAGCCTTATCATTAAATTAGGGTATTTTATCAAAGGAGATAGATGAAAAATATTATTTGAGTCTATCGACCATCCTCTTATATGGTAACAACTTGTCATCCTTTATTTGATAATCATTATTGACTTGTCTAACCACTAGATCTTATTCACCATAGACCTATAACTCTTTGATTTTATTTTGGATTGCCATTGTAAGCCCTATGATAAGTGCTTAATGCTTGAAAATTTTATTAGTACATGGAAATTCCAATGGATAATAATTTTTGGATACAATCACCATGAGGGGTGATTAATAGGACTTTTACCCTTGAACCATGCTATGTATTCGATTGATCAAACTAAAATTTCCATTTTTTTAAGGAGTGATGGTGAAAAATATTTTGTTTGGAAATTATGATACTAGAGGATTATTATCATATAAAGGTTCTTCAAGTAACTCATTCGCAATGACTTTTCCCCTTATTTCCTTATGATCTATGTCCTTTATACAAAACTCACTTTGTACCAAAACTCGCCTAGCCATGCCACTAGTGAGTATTTATTTCAATAACATATAGTTCAAAGGATCAAAATTGGATATGATCTTAGGTTGGTGATTGAGCATGTAGTGTCAAATTTTATGTGATGTAGAGATGACTGCTAAATATGCTCACTTAATAGGAGTGTAATTAAGTTTGTACCTTGCTAATGTCCTACTTATGTAGTAAACCACTCTCTTCTTTCTAGATTCATCATGTTGTGACAAGAGATCCCCTAGTGTTTTTGATGTATATGAAGTATACATATAATATTGATGGCCTATTTGTAACTAGAGGCATCAATATTAGTAGTGAAGCTAGATGATCTTTAACTTTTTGAAAGGTTTGCTAGAATTTTTCATGTCTAATTTCAATGTAACATCTTTGTATAGGAGATGGGAGATCAATAACATTTATTTTTTAATTATGCTATGAACCATTTGATAGATTGTAGCTCTCATTGAAGAACATAAATTTTCCTAAGATTTTTTGGTGTAAGCATCTTAATTATGACTTTCACCTTTGCAGGGTCAACTTCAATATCTCTATGAGACATATTGTATCCCAATATATTTCTTCTTGAGTGACAAAAAATATATATATTTCTTGGGGTTTATCCTCACATGATATTTCTCTAGATTATCAAATATTTGTGCTTGAACATCCAAATTTTCTTTTCTTGTGATTTATTTTTCTAAAAAATCATCTATATATTTGTCTAAATTATGTTGTAGAACATGTCATGGAAAATAATTTCCATATATCTTCGATAGGTTGCACTTGCATTATTAAGATCCAAAGGAATTATGTTCTAGCAATAGATACCCCATGTTGAACACCCGAAATACTGAGAAGGGGGCATTAATTAGTCTTCTTTGAAACCACTTAAACATTTAAAAATTCATTCCACATAGTGCATTCAATTTTTAGTTGGAAGGGAAAGCATGAAATCATCCATAAAAATCACATAGCACATGAACACCATATTTTTACATGGAAAACCCGAACATGGAAAAATCACGATGAGAATTAGCTCACAATATATTATAACTGACTATAACATAGTACAAAAATGCTCACTATAGGTGGAATCACTACCCATAGAATGAAAGAGAGATAGAAGACAAAGAGGTGGCTCACTATCAAGGTTTGAACTACTATAATTGTGTCTACAATATGCAATAATTAAATTTCCACTAAAGCTCAATATAGTAAGTCTACACACTTCATACAATTCTTCTCTAACATAATGCTCTACTCTTCCTTTGGATTACATTCAAACAAATAACATAAAAAATTGTATATTCACTCTCATCTCACTATATTCATACTCCAATACCAAAAGGATCTTATATTTATATCCAATACATCCACAATCTCTTGTGACATCAATTAAGTTAGCCTAATGTATCGTAAAGAATAATAACTTATTGGCCCAAAAAATACTTCATACCATAATAAAAATTTATAATGAACCCAAATAGATTTGCATGGACCTTTAATATGTCCCACATAATGCATCAACACTTATTTAAACTCTGTATACCCTTAAACATATTAGCTCAATACTGCAGGAGACCTAATATCAAAATAAGCCAGTTGATCATCCTCAAACCAACACAAAAACCTTCAAAATTCATTACACATGGAACTTAGATGCTATTGAAACCTATAAACACCTCTATAAATCTATAAGACTAGATATGATTATGTGGTAAAGTGTGGACTAAATAAAACCTATATTTTGTACAAGAAAACACTGTCACTATTAAGCCTGATATATTGTTACTCATACTTTCTACACTAGAGATCTCCAAAAGACATGAAACCTTGGATTTAGACCCCTCTAAAGTCCAAAAAAAATTATTTATAACCATAGATCAATATTATTTAATATGAACCAATACAGACCAAAAAACTAATTCCTTATACACTAAAAACTATATTTTGATGTGCTTAGTCAATTCTTCCACTCAATTGTATACACTAAATAAAAAATTCTTGCATCTATGTACTGGATTATCATTCGCATACACACTCATACTTCACCAATTATTTTGAACATCAATATTCATATAAAAAAAAATGTTGACATCAATGAAAATACTATCTCTATATAGTGTACATCCATGCTCATGTTTCTAATAAGTATATCAATGAAAAAATTCTAACAATCTCCCCCTTTATCATTTATACCAGCATGCATCCATTCTACTCAAAAATTTTTGAACTACTCTCCCCCTTTGACATCAAGGGTAAAGGGAGCACACATATGTTTTGATCTTTGTTCCCCCTTATACAGTAGTCATAAACTCTTTATTGGATTACATGCATACTCCCCCTGACTGATGTATATCAATGAGAGTAACAAAATTTGAAAAACCTAACCAACTCCCCTTAATAGTGCCATCACCCAAACTGAATGAAAATTGGTACTGATATACTATCTTCTAACTTCTACATATGTCCAATGAAATTTGAATTTGAAATCTAAAATGCATAAAAAATGGAAGAAATATAGATAAATTAACTAGAAGAAGTGTTTGAGAAATGCAATTTTGCAAGGTGTTCTTGCCAAAAAAAAATCCTTTTTCCCATGCCTTAGATTGGCTATTCCAAGCATGTGGATTTGAGCATCAAACTCCATGATGAGTTCTTCTCCATCATCCAAAGCATAGGGTACTAGATTCATCCTTTTTGTCTTCTCCACACTTGTTAGAGCACTAGATACAAATGTATGCTTTTCATTTACTAGTTCCCTAAGATTTCCAAACTATACTATTTTTTTTTCTCTATTCTTGCAACTGGAAGAATTATTCATACAAGATCTCAAGTATTAACCTTGTTCTCCCATCTATATCAACAACTAGGTCATAGGCATTGGATGCATTATCTTTCTAGGAATCTATTGAGTCTTGTAGACACCAAAAAATGGTTTGGAGAATCTAATTAATTAAATATGATTTATTTGATCAATTAATCCTAAATTTATCTACTTAGTAAATAAATAGAAATATTTATTTATATTAATTTCACTATTAATTCTTTTATTTTATCACATTATTTACCTCTTAATTATTTAATCAAAATTAAAAACTTTGTTTTATCTAATTATTATCATTATTATTTCTTCTATACTTTATCCATCAGTTCTATCCTAAAAATTAAATACACAACTTCAATTATTGATATTATTTAATTATCTCATCACATTTCTTCTTAATTAAATAAAGATATCCTAAAATCTTTAATTAATTATCATATTCCTTTTATTTTAATTTAATAAACAACTTCTATAAGTTTTTTTTATTAAATTATTTATCCCTCTTTTTCCTAATTTAAATAAACCAAAAATATTTAAATAAAAGCATAAATCTAATCCCTCTAATTACTCACCAATACAATTAGATTTTTCAAATCTAATTAATTGAATTGGCATTCGCAGGAAAAGCCTCGAGGACAAACCTACAGGAAATCCTCTCAATCTTCTGCCTCAAATATTTCCTCTCATCTTGCCTAGTGTTTTCATGGGAAGGAAAAATCCTCCATGATTAGCTCCACCTTCTCATCTCATACCATTCAAATCTCCAAATTGAATCTTAGCCTCTATTGTGTTATCGTTGTACAAATGTGCTACCAGAAATCCATATATACAACTTTCTAAAGCATCAAAATCATTAGAGAAATCCCAATTTATGCAAACTTACTCTGCAAAAATTAGTACTGAAGAAATCAAGCAATCATAATCATTTAGCATTAGTATTATAGTATCATCATAGTATCATGGCATCAATAGATTTCATATCACGACAGCAACATCATTAGTTTTTACTATAGCTTCCTTTTATCAATTTTCATCAGGCTTCATTTATAGTAGCATCGCATCATTTAGAAATCATTAGCAGTCATTACATCACAACATTTAGCATCCATTCCATTCTCTAGATAGGCATTTTAAATAGTTACAGTGCTTACAAATCTGAGAACTTCTGTAATTTGATAAATATTTGGAGATATGAGACAATGAGACACTTTTGGAATTTAATATGTTTTAAATTAGTTTAATTCATGCTTAATTTTGATACAATGTTTCATTACGAGGTGTATTTAATTGTAGTTTGTTTACATTTTCTACACTTACATTCTTGCACCCACCGTGGGGCTGTACCCCACGTTTATAACAATTTTTTTTGGAAATTTTTCATAAAGGAATCTGGCGTGATCCATTGTAGTGTGTTTGGAAGATTGTATAGCACTTATGAGGGTTGTTCTAACACTTCTGATGAAAAGTATAGCGCTTTTGAGTTTTGTTCTAGTGCTTCTCAGAAAAAGTATAGCACTTTAGATTAATCTTTTAGTGCTTCAATTCACATTCCAACACATGTCACCCACAACAATAGTAATTTCTCTAGTGCTTTTCTAAAATCTTATAGCGCTTCTGTCTATTTCTATAGTGCTTCTATCTATTTCTATAATGCTTCTGTCTATTTCTATAACATTTCTGTTGATTTCTATAGCGCTTTTAAACACTGTTATAGCGCTTTTGTGTAACTCATTTTCTAGATCCGATGTGTCTGCGGTCAATAAGTTTCATTCCTTTAGTTGGATTAAAAAGAATCAATCTAGGATAGACAATTCTTTATTTGGTTTAAAATGGATCAACCCTATGATAGTCACATTTTTAAATTGGACTAAAATTTATCAATCTAGGATAGTCACCAAAATTTTCAAAATTGAGATTTAAAAATGAACACCATGTCTTTTTGTGAAGCAACATCTTCACTATGAAGCAACATCTTCACATAGATTAAATTTTTTTTCATTTGGGGCTCTAAAATTTGAACAAGTAGTTTATGTGTTTGAATGGTTGATAGGCATATGCTCTCCCCTTAACTAGGTGATCCAAAAACCCAGACTCATCCTTTTTATGCATTATTCAAGTTTCATTACATCCTTTAGAAGGCCTACCATAGTGGGAAAAAGTACTCACCCTATGGGAACAACCTATGTGAGTTCAAAGCAAAGCTAGGTTTTTCCACCCCACTATAAAATTCAAAGAGAATTTGGGGAAACCCACTTTTTCTGGAAGTGTGCAAGATAACCATTCCTAAAACCTTTGTTCTAAAGGTTGGGAGGTCTGTTGAGGGAGTCTATTATTGCCGCTATGAACAGAAACCCTTTTTAAGAACCTAGTGTAGTATCCAGCTGAGTTAGTAACCAAACATTATAATACTTGCAGTACAAAGGGGAGGGAAGAATCTACCCCAAAGACACTCACCATAGAATTTCCAAGGACCATTTGCTTAGGGGATCTAGTATCCATTTCCATCACTTTGAGTACATGCCTGGAAAAGAAAAAAAATGGATGCCCTCTAGGGGGTGACACGGCTATGTGAGTCAACGTAATTTTAAGTTGTGGGCTATTAAGTATAATGATGACCTTTTGAATATTAAGAGTGAGTCTGTATGAAGTGTCTTATTGTTATCAAACCAGTGAAAATAGGACCATGCATGGTTCTTTTGAACATACACTATATTTTTATATTACAACTCTTAAAAATAATTGTCTTCATTTGAATGTTGTGTATTCCAAGATCATTAAAATTCAGATAAAAGATCATCCTAAAAAATATAAAATCAAAACTGAGAATACATGATTAGAGATTGGAAAACCACTAAGTTTTTCAAAAAACTAGTGTTGTTGTAGACCTCTTTATTGAGTGAAAAGACCTAAGTGTAAGCAAACATGTGAAAAATATGTGACTAATATATTTCTTGCAAGAAGAAAAGAACAAGGCATGCTAGAAAGCTACTAATGGTTGTAGGAATTCATGAGCATTCCTCTTGAGAACCAAGAATCCTCCATGGGTGCTTGTATATAAGGCTATAAGTGTCTTGTAAAATGAATACACATGAAAACTATATTGCAAGGCTAACAAAGATTTGCTATCAAAGGAACATTACTCATTATGTTACAAAATAGAAAAATTTAGGGTTATAAAAAATGTTCTAAACCAAAAAACTCTGCAACATTGAGAATAGAAAATTTATCAAAAATAATTTAAGCTATGTTATCATTTAATGCCAAAAATGTGATCTATCAAATATTATTTTAACTTTGTTATGATTAAAGCAAGAGGAGAACAAAAACATCAAAGATGCTTCAAGATATCTAACACATGGACTAGCATAGGTCTCATAAGGGATTTGTACCATGGAATCTTCAATGACAAATAAAAGTAGAGCTAACAAAAAATATTAGAACCACACACACATTCTACATAGAAAAAGATCTACTTGAGATTTATTTGAAGTGAGTTTTTATCATAAAAAACACAAACCATAATAGCTGTCATAAATGATATATATCAAACAATAATATAACATAGAGAACATGAAATCCCAATCACCCAAAATAAATATATAAAAGAAAAATGAAGTCTGAATATATTGACATGATAAAACTGTTAAATAGTTATCGAAGAAGTTATATCCATATGTGTCATTTATATGACTTTTTAATTCTAGTTTAATACAATCTAATAATAACATTAGAACGATTTGTGAAAACATAATACATATGAAAATAATTACCACGATTAGAAAAATTAAATCATGATTTCAAGGAAATTTTTTATGTACAAAGAAAAAACTTAAACTAGATGCCATTATAAACCCCTCTTGATCAGGGAAAACTTTAGTGGCGAATCTTCACCAATTGGTGAATAATTGAAATCAAGACCTCTAGAAATGGAAAATAGTACATGCTAAAAATAAGACCGATTCACCAGGTTTTTACAAAAAATAATTTTGTCTTAATTAATTCACCTATGCATTATTTTTTAAACTAATAAACTGAATTTGATTCATCATGTAGATGATGAGTCATTGGAATTAATTCGCTAGTAGTTTATAATGTAATTACAAATATTAATTATATTTTCTAGTAACATTATATTGATACCATTAATTTTGAGGCAATATCACCACTAATAATAAATTACCATTTAATTTTAGGGATATTTTAGCCTTGAATAAGGCTTTTATTTATTTCCTTCTAATCATCAATTAGTTTTTTAATTGGATGGATACAGGTTAATTTCGTGATCTATATGCATGTGCCTTTTAAAAGGCTTGTTGAGGCCTGCAATTTTTTTTGGTCCACACTATTAGATTTAATCATGTGGTCCAAAAAAAATTTTGGGCCTCAATAAGCCTTTTAAAAAGCATGTGCATATTAGGTTGTGGAATGAACCTACAACCATTCGATTAAAAAGATAATCAATGGTAACATTTCACTTTTCATTTAGTCTTATTTTTAAAGTGAAATTTTTAAAAAATACTTAAATCATGTGTACTCCAATACATTTTTGATAGTTAATGGATGCTACTCTCCCCGTGCCCCTACTTTAATATTACATAAAACAAAAAAATATGGGGCAACTGTGCCAACAAACTATGCAAATTTTTAAAGGAGGGATTCACCATTGTAATCTCACCAGATGTGCAATCTCAATTAGACAAAAAATATTAAAAAATATTTTTCTTAGTTGTGTAGCTTGTGGACAACAAAATAATTAACTATTTATATAACACTGTATATTCTCATATTTCCCTTTAGGGATCCTCATGATAAAAAAAGTGTTAATTAAAATGATTAAATAATTATAAAATAATAATGTAATAAAATAATAATATTGCTTTAATATTTTAATATAACATAATAAAATAGTATAATATATTATATTATTATAATATATTAATATAATAATACATAAATAATATTAAAAAATAATTCTTGATTTAAAAATTTAAACCAAACTATTGCTTAAGTATGGTAATATGAATTTATTTTCTTATATGGAAGGAAATGTTACTCAGTGAGTAGGGGAAGTGTAGAAGTATTAGTAATGAAGCTAACCAACAAAGGTATGCTAGAAAGGTAGAAGTATTGGTAGTCTAAAAATAAGATATTGAAAATATTAATGATGCAAATGTAACTAGAAATAGTCATCAATGAACATGTAAACAATTTTATCATTCTAAAAGAAAACAAAATGCAACAAGTTGATCCCCAACAATGTTTGAGGCACAATCATCCATCTTTTGTACCTAAAAAATGTATAGTTACATTTTTATGCTCACTTGAGTCTCTCTTTTGGACTTTGGCTTGATTTTGCCTAGATTTAATGTTCTAATGTGGCCAACACATTCACATTAGGTCTTAAACCCTTGTGAATCATTAATACTTCTAGTATGTCTTGTAAAAGTGTTGTGAACTATTGTAACCTGCTTGCACACTTTTCTAAGACTCTTTCATCATAATTCACTTAAATAACCCCTTTTTATAACTTACCAAGTCTTATTTCAACATGTTGTAAAGATTTGTAACAAACTCTCACACTCTTCTAGACTTGTCATCACTAATTCAACCCTTTCTCATGTTTAAATGTCTCCTTAATGCACTTTTTGACCATTCTTAAGTGTTTTTTTGAGGATATTCTTGTTAAACAACATTTAATTCCCTTTAATTCCTGACACCCACTTAAATTGCTTAAGTGGGACTAAGTCCCCAATAAGGGAAACTTAGTCCTATTTGGTACAAAAATCAAAATTATTTCACTTTTCTAGTGGGATTTTATTCGCTAACCCTTGAGGTTAGCCTACGATGTGTTATTTTTGGGAAATATTGTAAAATCAAGTATAAATAAGGGTTTTTTTCCTCATTTAAATTAATCCCCCACAATCCCCTAATCTCTTGCAATATTATAACTCATTAAGAATTTAATCTTTCAAGTAATCAAGCACTCCAAGCATAATAAAGTCATCCATTGGAGCACTTCATTGCATATCTTTAGATTTCTATATCAAGGGTTTGGTAAGTTTATGAAATTGCATGTTATCTATTTACCTTTCTCTTCTCATTTCATTTTATTTCATAGGTTTGATTAGCAAAGTGGGGTTTGACCAAGGAAAACCCCTATACCCTTAACCCATTTTCCCACTTTTCATGTGTGTTTGCAGAATTTATATGTAGATTTATCAAAGATTTTGGTATGAAAAAGTGGTCAACAATCCATGAAATTCAACATAACCCTAGTTGAAGCTTGGACATTTTTTTCAACCCATTTTGTGCAGAATCAAGATCAAACATGTGTCAAAAAAGCAATTGCAAACCTGAAGCTACATGATCCTATCCTAAAATTATTGAAACATACAGGTGGGCTAAGTCACCATCTAAGGTGAATTAGTCCCAATGTTAGGCCTAAAAAGTGGTTTTTGCATTTTTGGTTATCCATTTGGTAGATTCTTGTTCTAGCAAATATTCCTCAAAATTAGACTAAGTCACCTAGCTTGGTGTAAGTGTCCCAATCAACATTTGTAGTCAACTCTGTAGGATTCCAAAGCCTCTCCACATTAGATTTTAGATTCTAGACACATATCTTCAATTTTTTTTAGTTATTTCATCATTTATTTGCATTCTTAGGTGTTTTTTCATATCACAATGTGTTTTCTAACACTTTGCATTTCTTAGGTTTAACATCAATAAATCGTCTTTATTTTAGTTTATTGCATTAGTACATCATATTTAGGCATATTGTATTCCATTTACATTAATCTTAAGTGTAGACATTTGCATTTGTGACCCAATTTCTCTCGTTTTAGGTGAAAAACCTAGAAGTGTTAGAGGCAACCTTGGGTAATCCAAAATCATTGTTTACATTTTGGTGAACCTAACCTTTGAACATTTTTACTTTTGATTTCAAGAGCACCATAGGTTTCATTTCCATTTTCATTGCATTAGGTGTTGCATTGATTAAATTGCATCCTAGAGTTTTCAAAATTGCATTAGTGAAAAGCTCATATAGCTTCAATTTTTGCATCATTTTTCATTGAAAATAATAAAAATTATGCATTTGCATACTGTGCTTGTATTTGTGCATCTAAAAAACATCAAATTGTATTCAAATCATAAAAAAATCATCACTAGGACTAATTCACCACACTGGGTGACTTAGTCCTCCTGCACATTTTGCATTGTAATTTCTAGCATTTTCTAGGAATTTTTTGCATTTTTGCTTTCAGTTATTGTCTTCTATCATACTTTCCAAATTTGTTGTTTATTGCGTTGAGATTTTTTTTAGTGTGGATTTTTTTCTTTAATATGTTTTGGATGTCATTTAAATTTTCAGTGGACATGTCAAATTGTGCCTTTGGAATTGATCCTAATGACCTTGAGCTTCCTCATGCTCCTTCAACTCCTCATGAATGTCCCCCTTGTGTTGTTGATATCATTGGAGAAAATGACGATACCATGAATAAGTTCTTAAATGAATGCCTTGAAAACCTTAAATCCAATAGATTCTTTAATAAATCCATGAAACAACAAGACCTTCCTACCATCTCACCTCTTGATACATTTGGATACTTACATCTTGAAACAAATGGAGGACCTAAGTTCCCTCCCATAAGTGTACCTAGTTTCTCTAACCAAGCAACTCCTCAATCATTCTATGATAACAAAGTTACGAACACACCAATCAACCTTGAAGAAACTTATGGAGAAGGTTTTACCATCTCAAGCAAACAAGTATTTGACACAACAACTGAACATGACATTCATCAGCATTTAGAACAAAGAACAACCAATGAAAACAAAAAAAGGTTAGGTTATAAAGATCCTCCTCAAGATAGCAAGCCTCCTATAGAATATTGGAGACTTCATGATGATGGTACGGTGATCTTTGATTCCCCTCTTGATTTGAATGTCACATTTCCTCATGAACAACCCTTACATGATACCAATGACAAGGATGACAAGATCCCCATGGGTCCTCTTCCTCCTTCAATCCATGAAAAGGGTGAATCTAGTAAATGCAAATGAACTTATAAGTTGAAAAAACTAAAGTTTCCTCTCCATCCCGAACTTGAATGTGAAAGGAAATTGAAAATTCTCCTAAATCACGAACTCATCTTATTACCACCTATGAATAGGTTGGTCATCTATCCTAAAGATGCTAATGTTCCATATTGTGCATATCATCATTTTCTAGGACATCGAAGCAATGAGTGTTGCCAATTCAAAGAAATATTGAGAAAGTATCAATTTAATAGAGATAATTTCTATCCAATAAATCCTTAAGACATTACCAATTCATTTTATCATGCAATAGTAGTAGAATATTCTTTTCTCACTATTAGATGATCCTTTCCCATCACCTATCTTGGCTCATTCTTTCCTTACACTAAGTGGGGGAAATAAGTTGCTAGCCTTGTCTTAGTAATGCATTTGTCCTTGTTCCTTGGCTGCATTATTCACCTTCCGCTTACACCAATTGAGATTAGGAGGTGGATGACTCTCTTGATGGTTGAATTTACTTTTCATTACTAGTATTTTCTTTTCTATGTGCGTATTTTGTTCCCCCTGTAACATGACGTTTGATGTTTTCCTCTATTTGTACCTCCATTCTTCTAAATATTGTACATTACACTTTCTTTTTGTTTTATTTTGTGTTTTTTCTTTTGGGGATGATGCAAAGTCTAGATACAACCTATTTCTCTTCCATGTTAACCCAAAAGGTCCTTTTCCCTTTCTTTTTAATTTTTTTTTTTGTTTTTCCTTTTGGGGATGACACAAGGTATTAAGACTGAAATGTCTCCTTCATGTTGACCTAAAAGCTTTTCTTTTTCTTTCACCTTTTCATTTTTTTTCTTGCAATTTTCATTTTGGGGATGATGCAGAGCATTGAGACCACAATGTCTCTTCTATGTAGACCAAAAATGGATATTAATTTTCTATTTCTTTTTCTCTCCTTGTGTCATTCTTCTAGTTCTATGTGTATATGGGGAATGATGACAGTTTCAAGCTCTTTAATAAAAACATTGTAGCAACAAACATACCAACCCCAAATCCATAGAACCCTATGTGTTTGGCGTGTTCCCTTTTTGGGGAAACCCCTCTTTCTTTTGTTCCTTTTCCTTTACATGATGCAACCTTACTCAAAAATATATGACTTGGCATAGGGGCTTTCCAAGTTGGTTCTCATGTCTTGCTTTATTTTTTAATTTTTCACTACTTTAAAGTAATTGCTCATAGAATGGTGTGTAGCAATTCCTTTAAAGTGGGACATACATTGGCATTATTCATTTTATATTTTTCTTGGTTCTTAGTGCAGCCTTGTTACTTTATACGATGTGTCTATCATTTTTTGGATTACATTAGGTGTGATGTTCTTCATAGGTGTGATCTATCTTAGCATATTACATTCCTCTAGGTGGCCTAATGCCTGCATCCCCTAAGTTGTAAATATTTTATTATTTGATTGGTCCTCTCTTCAAGACATTACACACAATTTTCCCTAAGTTATAGACTTCACATAAACTTAACAAGACTCATCTGAACATCTTTTGCATGTTGCATTTTTCATTTACATGGGCACCTTGCATAACACAACTTGCATGCCTATGGTGCCATTGCATTTGTTCATGAGTTCTAAGCATACAAAGCTTACTTGTCTCATGAAGAATGAAATGGAATTGTCTTTGTGGCACCTTATTAAAGTTATTAGGAGGTATAAATTTCATATGGTTGAGTGGGAAAGCCCTTTCAGATGCACAAATTTTTCCCATAGCCACCTTTCAGGATTTCTCATCCCACAGATAACCAAATTTTTGTGGCCCCAAGGTGAGTATGTTGTCGATTTCTCACCCTACAAACAACCAAAAGTTTTGTGGTCCTAGAGTGAGTATACTTGGGCCTTCTCACTTGGTGGACAACAATGAGTTCAGTCAACACAGAGTGAGTACACATTTCTTGTTCCAAATAAATAGCCTAGGTTCAATCCACAAAGGGCTAGAAAAATGATCTAAGCTTTCATTCATTCCATTTTATCCTCTTCATGTGTGTTCCTTTGCATTTATGTTTTGTTTTCCATGAGATATTGATCCTATGGGCTTGATCATCTCTCTTGATTATTGTTGTCTCATCTTACTAGCATGAGGGCATTTTGATCCCTCTCGATATGCATGTTGGGCTACTTTCATGAGTATGAAGCAAGTTCATCCTCTCACTAAAGTACAGGCTTAATGTGTCACCAAAAAATGTATAGTTGACATTTTTATGCTCATTTGAGTCTCTCTTTTAGAATTTGGCTTGATTTCACCTAGAATTAGTGTTGTAATGTGTCCAACACATTCAAATTAGGTCTTGGACCCTTATGAAACATTAAGACTTCTAGGATGTCTTGTAAAGGTGTTGTGAAGTGTTGTAACTTGCTTTCACACTTTTCAAGAACCTTTTCATCATAATTCACTTAAATAACATTTTTTATCATTTACCATGTGTTATTTCAAAGTGTTGTAAAGATTTGTAACAAACTCTCATTCTTTTCTAGACTTGTCATCACTAATTCAAGCCTTTCTCATGTTTAAATGTCTCCTTAATGCACTTTTTGGCCATTCTTAAGTGTGTTCTTGAGGATATTCCCATTAAAAAAAAATTAATGACCTTTAATTTTTGAAAAACACTTAAATTACTTAGGTGGGACTAAGTCGCCAATAGGGGTGACGTAGTCCTATTTGGCAACAAAAATCAAAATTATTTAAATTTTTTGGAAGGATTTTATTCTCTAACCCTTCAAGTCAGCTTGTGATGTGTTTTTTTTGAGAAATATTGTAAAATCAAGTATAAATATGGGTTTTTCTCCTCATTTTTCATTTCCCACAATCTCCTAATCTCTTGCAACCTCATGACTCATTAAGCATTCAATATTTCAAGTATTCAAGCACTCTAAGCATAATCAAGTTATCCATTGGAGCACTTCATTACATATCTTCAAATTTCTATATCAAGGGTTTGGTAAGTTTATGACATTGCAAGTTATCTATTTATCATTCTCTTCTCATTTCATTTTGTTTCATAGGTTTTGATTACCAATGTGGGGTTTGACTAAGTAAAACCCCTATACTCTAACCCTTAACCCTTTTTCTCTCTTTGCATGTGTGTTTGCAGAATTTGTAGGCAAATATATCAAAGTGTTTGGTGTCAAAAAGTGGTCAACAATCTATCAAAGTCAACATAACCCTGGTTGATGCTTTGAGACTCTTTTTAGCCTATTTTCTACAAAATCAAGATCAGACATCTATTAGAAAAGCAAGTGAAAACCTAAAGCTACAAGATCCTATCCCAAAATTCCTAAAATCTATAGGTGGACTAAGCCACCATCTATTGAAAATTATTTCCACTACTAGGCCTAAAAAGTGGTTTCTACATTTTTGGATACCATTTGGTAGATACCTATTCTAGTTGATTTTCCCCGAAACTAGACTATCACCTAGCTTGGCGTAAGCATCCCAATCAACTCTGTAGGATTTCAAAGCCTCTCCACATTATATTTCAGATTCTAGGTACACCTCTCCAATTTTGTTCAGTTATTTCATCTCTTACTTGCATTCTTAGGTATTTTTGCATATCATAGTGTGTTTTCAAACACTTTGCATTTCTTATCTTTAATATCAATAAATCATCTTTTTTTAGTTTATTGCATTATTGCATCATATTTTAGCATATTGGATTCCATTTACATTAATATTGAGTGTAGAAATTTGCATTTTGGACCCAATTCCTCTCCTTTTAGGTGAAAAACCTCAAAGTGTTAGAGACAACCTTGGGTAATCCAAAATCATTGTCCACACATCTGATGCAATTATTGAGTTCAATCTTGAAACTAAAATTTCAAGATTAATAAAACATGTCCCAGAAACACCTCAGTATCAAAACAACATTTTCAATGAAAAATAATTCCTTCATAGTCCACTAGCTAAGATCAAGACTAGTCAATAACTTGAAGCACAACTTCACCAAGTAATTCTTGAGATAAATCAATCTCCACCAATATCCTAGTAAAAGAGGTGTGGGTAAAGTTCTTGGAAGTGATATCTACTTTCAAAAACATACCCAGAGCATTATCAATGCCTTCAAAAGGAAAAGGGAACCAAAACTATAAGGGGAGATATGATAATATCACCCAAATAGGCATAACATTAACGGGTTCTTTTAGAGGGTTGAAAGAATGAACCCAAGGTCTTAAGGATAGGGGATGAGAGTCCCATTCCCACACACCATGATCTACTTGATAGTTTTCCTATCCACAATAGAATTAAAAAATACAATAAAGAAAACTCTAGCATAAGGGTAAGTTTCAATCCTACTCTCTACCAAAGGTTTCCACTACTTTGAAATCCAAAGATGCAAATAAAAAAGGGAAGGAAAAAATCAACAAATTCTATAGATAATACCTAACTTAGAGAAATACTCAGTGGAATCTGAGACCTCTGGACCAAGGGAGATTACTCGAGTAGCACATGAATGTGGGAGAGGGCGCCCCTTACCACCATAACCTAACCAAACAACCTTAACAAAAGAACATGTAGCCTTAGAAGAACCAGAGGATTCACCAAAGGCCACCTTAAAGCATCCGCAACAACAACAAGCATGTCTTCTCTTAACAAAACACTATTCATAGGGGGCACTTCAAAACACCTGCAGTAATAGTAGACACATCTTCACCCAAAAAATATCCTTTCATAGTAGAAAGGTCCACTATTAAGTCACATGCAAGACACATAGGAAGAAAACCCTCAAACCCAAGCAACAAGTGAGCAGATCCAGAGAGGTGGGACAAAGAGGAATTTGAAAATGCAAGGGATCCATTGGAATAGAAGTGGCAAGCCATTAGGTGAGAGCCTAAAAGTAATTGTTGATGTGTTTTTTATGCACTTCTCAACACCGGCAATGCGTAGGTGCACTACCTCTCTTGAAAGACAATCTTCCACAATCAGATTGCAGAACACTATCCCAAGGTCTCTAATGTCAGGTCTTGACAATGCTTGAAATATCTCAGTTGTTTTATGTGATTTGCTAGAATCACAAGGCAGTCTTATGGATGAGTTACAAAGCATGGAAGTTGGGTTTGCAAATGCAGTTTCAAAGTGCTGAAAGTGAATGAACAGTGGCTATCCACTCAAAAAAGCAAGTTGAAAATCATCAAGTTCATCTGATTTAGCTTCAAGGTGATGCTTTGGGTCCTACTCTAACCAAGGATTAAAAGAAACAACAAAAGGAGAAGGGTTAAGAAATCTATTCTAATCCTAAGCTACAAATGAACAATAACAATGGTGGCTGCTAAAGTAGACAGGCTTCCTAAACTGGGTTTTGCTTGGCCAAGAGAAACCTACAGTTGCACAAAACCAGTGCAATCTTCTAAGGACTACAGATTTTCAAATTGCATACACACACCATGTACATGCAATTGAACTAAGTTGTAGCAATAAAGGAAAGAGGCTCAAACTAGCTTTGCAAAGTGATTCATCATCAATGAACCACAAAAAGCATGAGCTGGAAGTTCATCAAATACTGAAACAGCAAACACCATCACCACTCCCATTCAAGAAACTAACACTAAAACTAACATGGAATGTGAACCATGCATACATAAATAGCAAACTCAAAAGGAACACCCATAAATCATGCAATGTTGCTTTCTATTGCTGCAGAATGTCTTTACATCAATTCTCCAACCCTTACAAATGAGGGGCAAGCCCCTATTTATAGTTTTCCAAAGCCCAAATGAATGGCTAGGATTCAATTACATCAAATGGCCCAGATTTGATTTATAATAGGGTTTCACCTACCCTCCATTATCTAGAAATTTAAAATACATTCCTTGTGTTTTCTCTATTTTGTCATCTAGTGCCAGTCACTATAGCAATTTCATCATTTAGCTGATTTCCCTTTTCACTGTAGCTGAAACTACCTGAAAATTGTCTTTTGCTTGATGTGCTTGCAGTGTTCTTCCTTTGATCAAACGAGCCCGTCGACAATTGGCATCAATGGAATGGTGGCCCTTGATTCGAGCAGAAATCTCCTTAGAAATCATCATCATCTGGGAAAAGGTAGGACAACTCCCTCAATGGGCCTCTCTGATAGACCTACGGAAGGCTTCTTGACTCCTGCAAACATGAAGTGTTGTAAGTGCATTTATACATGAGTTAAGGAAAATGTTAGTCAAACCTACAAATTCCCTGTTAGATTTATCCATGCATCATCAAAAGATCTTGATATTCATATTTAGAGCTCATTTGGTCCATAAAAATTAATGCATGCTTCAAAGGTGCGAGCGCTAGAAGGTAGAAAGATGGCGGAAGAAAGCCAGAAGGCAGACAGCGGACAGAAGCCAAAACAGCCGGGAAGAAGGTGGGCTCCTGGATGTTCAAAATGGCCATGGAGAGGCGGAGCCCCGGAAATGGCCACGGAGGGGCCGGGCTCTGGAGGCTGGAAGGGAGGTGGCCGCTGGATGTTCAAAACAGCCACGGAGAGGCGGAGCCCCAAAAATGACCACGGAGGGGGGGGCCGGAAGGAGGTGGCGTCAGATGTTCAAAATGGCCAGAGAGGCGGGAAGGTCGGAAGGGAGGTGCCGATGTCCCAAAATGGCCATAGAGAGGTGGAGGCCCAAAACGGCCACGGGGGCCGCTCCAAGATCGGAAGGGAGGTGGCCACCGGATGTTCCAAAATAGCAAAAGGGGGACGAAGCTCGAAACCACCAAAACTTAACGAAACATTGATGAAACCTTGGCAATTCATTTACGCACTTCAAACACATCTCGATCCAAAAAGGGTGACCCCAAAGTCAAAAATGCGAAACGGGAGTGACAGGGGTCCACAGATATTTCCAAACAGCCAAGGAGGAAGGGAATTCCAGAGGCAAAGTTCGAAACCATCGAAACTTAATGAAATGTTGACGAAACCTTGGTAGTTCATTTACGCACTTCAAACACATCCCAGATCCAAAAAAGGGCGACCCCAAAGTCAAAAATGCAGAAACGGGAGCGACAGGGGTCCACAGATGTTTCCAAACAGCCAAGGACGAAGGGAATTCTGGAGGGAAAGTTCTGAAACCATCGAAACTTAACGGAACGTTGACGAAACCTTGGCAGTTCATTTACACACTTCAAACACATCCTAGATCCAAAAAAGGGTGACCCCAAAGTCAAAAATGCAGAAACAGGAGCGACGGGGGTCCTCGGATGTTTCCAAATAGCCAATGAGGAAGGGAATTTCAGAGGGAAAGTTCTGAAACCATCAAAACTTAATGGAACGTTGACGAAACCTTTGCAGTTCATTGAAACACCCCAAACACATCCCAAATCCTCCAAAAAGTGTTCCCCAAAGCCAAAAATGTGGAAACTGGACTGACAGGGGTCCACGGATGTTTCTGAAATAGCCAAAGCAAGACAAAAGGCAGAAAGGGGATGGGGGACTTTATTTCTCCATAGATGTGAATACCCAAGCAGGTGAATTTGAGTAGGGGATTTGATCATTTGAAGGCACATGACCATTTTGGGCTTGGAAATAGGGCACGCAAAACAAGACAGGAGCAAAGCAACATGTCAGGAGAGAAAAAAGGGGGTCCCTGCCTACGGATGGGTGTGTGTGCAAAACATGCACAACAGTAATGTCGTGAAATAAAATCAATACAATAGATATTCACATTTGTTGCAAATATGTACTAACATCATTAACTCCATGCAATACTTTCAATATTTGTAGGTCTAGTTCATATCTATATGAAAATAAAACTTTGGGACAACTTCATTCTGGACGATTTAGAAAATGGTCAATTATTTCATTTTGTAGTTTCATAGATATGTACTACATGTGTAATAGTAATTGTAAAGAGTCAAAAAGGAAATCACCTATGATGTATATAAAAGGACTTATTTTGAACATGTTGGGTATGTGTGGGATTATGATGGGCCAAAAAGTGGCGATATGATGGGTATGTGTAGGGTATGTGGGTGATGATATCTTTTTTACCCAAAATTGATGAAACAAAAAGGGTTTTTAAAGGAGATTCCAAGCTTCCACCGATATCAATTATACTTTACTTTAAGTTTAATAAATAATTATTATTCATTTTCTATTTGAATTACAACTAAAGTCTTGATTGTTAGGTTGATTGAAAACCATCTATAACTTTCAAATAGTATCATATTTTTTGAATTTGAAACATGTGTCACATTCTATGCTTCGCATACTATAGGATTAAAAAAAAAATGAATTTCATGAAATTTTGACCAAGTTAAGGTGGTCAGACATACACAATTTTATATTTTTTGAAAGTTGTAATAAAAAAATTATAATTAATTATTTACTTGGAAAAAAATTACAAAAAAGTATGCATCACATTGGGACATGAGTCTTCTACTTCTATCAAAAATATTATTAAAAAATATTATCATTTTATTATAGTTAGGGTGGTTAGACAAACACCTACTTATTTTTTCCCTGAAATTTAAGTACTACTGCATTGAAATTTCAAATTTTCACCAAATAGATTTAAAAAAAAAAAAAAACCTAGTAGTTTAGAAACTACATTCATTTTGCTAGAGATTCTATTCTTACATATATTTGAAATAATATAGATAACTTATTCAAATTTTTACGTCAAGCTGCCTAACTTTGATTTTTTTGAATTTTTTGCCACTTAAGGGCTTGTTTTTTCCATGATGATCATACACATACCCTATTGTTATTTTTCAATATTGTTTCAATTGACATATCTTCCTCTACCTTTTGTGCTTCATAATTCTATGCATCTATGATATTATGCAATTCAAATTTTGTTGTTGATATTCCATGGTTACATGAATTTGACATTGAAGCTATTCAATTAATCTTTGCATTGTTTTGGGAGTATTTATAGTGGTTAAATTGTTTTTCTTATGGCTTTCCTCTTCTTGAGACAAGTGGCTCAAAGTGTCCATTAGTAGGATTCTGATCATGAAACAAAATTGAATATGTACTTCTTTGTGAATTTTCATTGAAGTACAAGTACTTTGTCTTGTTTGTTAAAGGCCAAATACATATTCAAATATTTAACCACTTTGGTAGCCATTTAATACAAAATAAGTCTCCCCAAATTACATATTCATTACAATTTTGATTTTCAACTAAATAGTCTCATATGTTGCAAGTATGTATTAACATTAGTAATTGCATGCAAAAAATTCAATGTTTGGGTATCTAATTAGCCAATAGCCTATTTGTTTGAAATTTCCACCAAGATTTTCGTCAGCCTAGTGAATAGAATTTCTTGGTGCCAAAAATCTCCAGATCGGTGGCAAGTTTCTCGAGGTTGTTTATGATGATTGGTGAGCCTAAAATGTGCTCATAATTTGAGTATTATAATATATTTTTAATACCCTAACTTTTATTACTGATGGTTGTTTTAACACTTTGATTAAAGACTTTTTATTCAAAATCAGGTAGAATCTTTCAGCGACACATTCCTATATTCCTGTAGCTCTATATCCATGTGTGCATATTAATTACCCTATTTGACTTCCCAAATGACTAGTATAATGCATGTGGTTTTTGAATGATGAAATGGATATAATGAGTGATTAATGAATGTATCGTGTTGGTTGTCATGCATGCTTTCTTTTCACTTTTATTTCCTTGTGCATCGTAGGTGGTCGAAGGAAGCATGAACGAGTCAAGCACGACAGATCTCGACCCTGCAGTAAAGTCCATTTCCAACAAGGCATCAGGGGAGTTGTTCCAGTGAAGACTCTCTGATCAGGTTGTTGGGAAGAAATCTAAATGATCATCAATCTAGGAAGAGTGGAATGCTGAATTCTCTCTAAATCGTGTTGAACGGATATGCTTTCATTTATGAGAAATATGTTCCTTGATTTTAGGATGTATTCATGTCCACATCTTTCTCTGATAGAGTTAGATAGTTAGTTGCTCTTCTAATATAAATAATTTCTCCTCCTGCATGAGTGAGAAATAGAATAGTATGTGTTAGAATTAGTATTATAATAAGTAGTGTTCTTGTGTTAATTCTCTTACAGGAAGAATAATCAATGTACTAGATTTTAAGATTATGAATAAAAGTTGATAGAGTTCTGAGTTTAATTCTTGTATAAGCTTGTTGATGCTTGTTGAGGGGCCCCACTTAGTAAGTATATGTAGTTAGTTGTTTATTTCCTATTGATTATGAGTTAGATTTCCTTCTTGAAAGTTTCAGTGCAAACTCAGTCTTATTTTATTCCTGCAGCATAAGGCCAGTTCATAGTTTGTCGCTTAGTCTTAGTCATGATTTCTACTTTGATTAAGTTTAGAAGGCTTTGTATTCCATTCTTGTGAGTGTGAGTAGAATTCCTTTCCATGCATTTATTTCTAGTAAATCGTGACTAGAATTGGTTCTTAGTGCACATACAGTGCCGCTCCATTTCAAGTATGCATTCCCTGGTTTGATAATGTAAATGAATGACCATGAGAAGATGTTAGTCACCTGCTGGAATGTCCAATTCCCAGGTTAGGATTTGTCATGACTAGTATATCCTTTTGTGGGCAGGACCATTTTTGGCACCATTGTCGAGGATGGTGTCAAGCTAAGAGCCTATTATAGTCATTGTTGGAATTATTTTAGTGTGTTTATCCAAGTATTTTCAAAATTCCTTCAAAATACGGTTAGTTCTATTGCATGCATAGAAGAAGAGATGCTTTGGGAAGATTCCTCACCAACCTTCCATTCATTGATAATACTCTTCAACCAACTTATGGTTTATTTGAGGAAGGAAGAGACCAAGATATCAATCCATTTGCTGAAAACCTGTTTGTTGAACTGCCATTTGATCTATTTGATGAAGAACCTGAAGAAAATCCATTTGCTTTGATACTCAAACAAGAAACTATGGCACATAATCCACCTAATTGACCTCCTACATTTTAATTCCACATTGTTCCTTGACAAGATAATGACAACCTTAAGAATATTCCTTCTTCATTACTTCCCAAGTTCCATGGACTAGTTATAGACGACCCAAAAACCTTCTTGTTTGAGTTTGACATCCTCTGTTGCAGCTATGATTACACTTCAAATGCTCATAAGCTGAAGTTGTTTCTTGCTACCTTGAAGGAGGGAGCTTTTAGATGGTTTATGAGTTTGGGAAGGGGTGTTGTTGATAGTTGGGCAGCCATGCAAACAAAATTTCTTGGAAAATACAAGGAATATTGTAAAAGTGGTAGTAAGGGTGATGATATATTCAAAATCCAACAAAAGGAGTATGAAAGCTTGGAAGACTATATCTCAAGATTCTTGTTTTCCCTAAAAAAGAATTCAGAGCATACTCTCAATGAAAAATCTCAAAAATTATTTTTTCTAAGGGGAATCAATGATACTTGTATAGATTCCCTGGACCTGATGGGAGGAGGAGATATAACCCAAGTATCTTGGGATGATATCAAGAAAATATGTTTCAACTACTCTCGAGCAAATATTAAGAAGGGAAGAGGTCATCAAGCCACAGTGGGAAAATCTTCTTCTAATGAAGTTTCATGAATGGAGATCACAAATTTTCTGTTTGATTTCAAGCAAGACATCATAAACAACATGGCTACATAGTTCGATACTATGCAAGCTCAGAAGAAACATGAGGAAGCTGAAGCAATTTTGGTTGAGTTCTATCCACATTGTAGATAAAAGAAACATGATTGTAGATGTAAGATGATGGCTAACATGGAAGCTAAGCAGTTACCCATTGATTTTAAGATGATAGAAGGTGATGATGACCAAGTATTCTTTGGTGTACAAAGGCGACCATGGGCTCAAAGAAAAGGTATGCCTCAAGACCCTTTGACTTTTTGTAACCCTTATTCTAATTACAATAACCAATGGCAACCTACATATGGCCCATCTCCACCTTGGAATGCCCCTCAACCAAACTGGCCTAACTATCAAAGCCCTCAATGGAAACCTCGTCAAGGAGGTTGGTAGCAGCCACAAGGACAATGGACTCCACCTCCAGGTGACTGGTAGCAGAATCCTCAATGGAGAGGTTCTAAGTAATGGCAGAACCAATCCCCTAGATTCCTGCAACTTCTGCAGCCACAACCTCTGGCCCTCATGCCACCTCCTGCAACACCTGCATCAAATACTGGCCCTCCAAAACAAATGCCTATGCATGTTCAACCATTGCCAAATCCTAATAATAAGCAATAGCAACAACAAAAGCCTATGTATTCTGCAAAAGCCAATCAATATCTAGCTTATGCCCTAAATATAAATGATATCTATCTTAGGTCTGGTACTACTCTTCCTACTCTACCACCACCTATAATTACAAAGATTCCAAACTCTACCTCTAAACAACCTATTAATCTTGTAGAACATACACCTGTACAAGATACGACCTCTAAGGAACCTGTCTTGCAGCTTCAGGTTAAACCACCTTTTCCTTAGAGATTGCAAATTACTACATCCAAGACCATGGAAAAGCCTACCTTTGATATTTGAATCAACTAAAGAATGTACAAATTCAAATTCCTCTTTTTCAAGCTATTAAAAATGTTCTAATTTATAAAAAAGGCATTAAGGAGGCATGTTTAAAGAAAAAAGGAAGAAAGAAAAAGGATCCCCAAACTATCCATGTTTTAGGACAACTGGCAGATATTATGTTAGGGAAGGTAGTCATTCCAAAATATATTGACCCTGGGAGTCCTGTGGTAAAAATAAATATCAATGGTCAGATAGTAAAGAATGTTTTGATTGACCTTGGTACAACCATTAATGTAATAACCAAGCACACCATGGAATGTTTGAATATCCCAAATATTCGGTCTACACCTACCATGTTGCAGCTTGCTAATAGTTCCATAATAACACCTGATGGAGTGGTAGAAGATGTTATTGTCACCCTTGAGTCTTGGGAATACCTAGTAGATTTCACCATATTGTCCACTAAGGAAACTTTGGGCAGGTATCCTATCATCCTAGGTAGACCATGGTTAGCCACAACTAATGCTCTTATAGGATGTCATTCAGGGGACATGACAATTTTTTATGGTCACTCAAAAAAGAAATTGGCTTTATATCCACATGCACAGCCTCTGCCAGACTTGTCTCAACCAATTTGGCCAGATTTAGGAGAGGAAACGAAAGAAGTCAATTCATTGGCTCAGCTAATGATGTTGCAAACTAATCCATTTTCCCATATTTAGAGTGAGGATGGCCTACTTCTACACATTTTGCAGTTCATCCTTGATCTAAACAGCCCATCTGTTTTAGACAGCCATTCTTAGCAATGTTTCCTATAGCAACTAAATCCTGAGAGCCATCCCAATTTGCTACTATATGACATACACACACCACCTTTATTAGCAACCTCAATAAATGATCTTACCAAGTAGATAGAAGTATCTCTAGGCCGTTGTCTACATATCAATAATAAGTTGTCTCAGTCTCAACAAACTGCCCTAGCCACAATGTTGCAAGCTCAACACAGAGCTTTTGCATGGGACTATGGGGATATGAAGGGGACAAATCCTCAACTATCTACTCATAGGATCTACATTAAGGAAGATTGTTCACCTATTAGGCAACCTTAAAGAAGAATCAACCCAACACTCAGGGAAATAGTTAAACAAGAGCTCCAAAAATTTCTTGATGCCAGTTTTATCTATCCTATTTCAGATAGTCAATGGGTATCTCCACTGGTGATTGTTCCTAAGAAAGGTGGAAAATGGAGAGTTTGTGTAGACTACAGGGAGCTGAACATAGCAACTAAAAAGGATCACTTTCCACTCCCATTTGTTGATCAAGTGCTAGACTAGTTATCTGGTAAAAAGTATTTCTCATTTCTAGATGGATATAGTGGATATAATAAAATTATAATTTCCCCTAAGGATCAAGACAAAACAACTTTTACCAGTCCATGGGGCACTTTTTCCTACTATGTCTTACCTTTTGGCCTATGTAATGCACCTGCAACATTTCAAAGGGAAGTAATTAGTATTTTTGCTAATATTTCTCATGATTCTATGAAGATCTACATGGATGACTTCACCACTTATGGAGCCACTTATTAAGAAGCATTAGCAAACTTGGAAAAACTGTTGAAAAGATGTAAGGAGAAAAAATTCTCTTTAAATAGTGAGAAGTGTTTTATGATGATGCAAGAGGGAATTGTTCTAGGCCATCATATTTCTCAAGCAAGAATTCAAGTTGATCCTGCAAAAATAGAAGTCATTTCAACCTTTCCAACACCTATGAAACAAAAGGATGTTAGAAGTTTCCTAGGACATGCTTGATATTATAGAAGATTTATCAAAGATTTCAACAAAACAGCTAGTCCATTATATACCTTATTGACTAAGGATTCTAAATTTAACTAGACTGAGGCCTATGACAAATCTTTCTTGCAACTTAAGAACTTACTTACTTAGGCACCTATTCTTCAAGGACCAAAATGGAGTCTTCCCTCTCATATACACACATATACTTCTCACTACACCATAGGGACAATTTTAGGACAGAAAGAGAATTCCATAGAGCATGCCATATATTTCATTAGTAAAAATCTTCAAGGCCCTGAATTGAACTATATTATCACAGAGAAAGAATTGCTAGCAGTTGTGTATGCCCTAAACAAGTTTCGTCATTATGTCAATAGTTATCAAATATTTGTCCATACAGACCATGTAGTAATAAGGTACCTCATGAATAAGCCTACCATATCTAGTCGATTAGCAAGATGGCTCCTATTGTTGTAGGAATTTGATATCACAGTCATTGATAAGCCAGGTCGGGCTAATGTGGTGGTTGATTTCTTGTCAAGACTTCAAACAACTATAGTTGCCACCCCTGAGGTACTTGATGATAGTTTCCCTTATGAACATCTATTTTCTATTATTGCTCAAACTCCATGGTATGCAGATATTGCAAATTATTTAGTAGCCAATAAGCTCATAGCCCGCTTCTCACCAAAGGAAAGGAAATTGTTGGTAGAGAAAAGTTTTAACTTTTCATGGATTGTAGATTGCTTATTTTACATAGGACCTGACCAAGTCATGAGAAGATGTGTTCAGGAAGATGAGACCTATGATATTTTGCATTCCTGTCATGATGAGCCATGTCGAGACCACTTTGCAGCAAAAAGAACATCTATGAAAGTGCTCACTATAGGGTACTATTAGCCCACATTACACAAAGATGTTGCAGCCTACACAAGAAAATGTGACAGATGTCAACGTATGGTGAGACCAACAAGGTCTGATGAAATGACCCTATACCCTCAAGTGGTAGTCAGCCCCTTTGACAAGTGGGGCATGGATTTTGTTGGACACATTGATCCTCCATCCAATGGGAAATCATATATTTTGGTTTGTACTAATTATGTAACCAAGTGGGTAGAAGTGAAGGCAATGACACATGCCTATGACAATAAGGTTGTTGAGTTCCTATATGAGCAAATTTTTACTTGCTTTGGAGTCCCAAGGGAACTTGTTACTAATTAAGGAGCCCAGTTTACATCCAACTTAATTGCTGCATTGATGAATGATTACAATATCAAGCACAGGAAGTCTAGCCCCTACCACCCTTAAGCTAATGGCTAGGTAGAGGTTACCAATAGAGAAATTGAGGCAATCCTTACTAAGAAAATGTAGTTACACAAGAAGGATTGGAGCAATCGTCTTCCTGGAGCAGTTTGAGCTTATAGAATAACATGGAAAACAACTACAGGGTTTACTCCTTTTGACTTACTCTATGAAAAAATAGCCATGTTGCTAATAGAATTTGAACATAAGACCTTAAGGACTGCTCTCTAGCTTAATATTGATATTTCAAAAGCTCAAAAGGAATGCCTCTTGTAGCTAAATGCATTGGATGAGATGAGGAAAGCTGCTCTGTAGCATACCGAAGCCATCTAACAACAAAGGAAAAAATGGCATGATCACCATCTCAAAACCAAGCAATTTTTTGCCAGTGATTGGGTGCTGCTCTATGATGCCAGGTATAAAGAAAATCAAGGTAAACTTACCACCAAATGGCTTGGTCTGTATGAAATAGAATATGTATTTGATAATGGGTCAGTTCAATTAGTTACAATAGATATTGTTCAATTCAAGCTGTTGGTTAATGGACACCATCTTCGGTTGTATCATAAGTCAGCCTCTAAAGAAGAATTCATGCAGCAATTTGTTCAGGATCCTGCCAATGATCTTCCTACAGCAAAAGGCTTCAACTTTTCTCCTACAGCCTCTCTTTAAATTCCACGTTTCATGCCCATAATAAAGGCTTCCTTTTTAAGGGAGCCACTTTCTCCACTTTTCATCTATCACCACCATTCATTTCTTTTTCTTCCATGTCATCCATTCCACCATACTACCCTCATTATGATTGAAAATTCCAACTGTTTGTTCATGCTACAGCTATGATCTTTTTCAGCATGTACGAGCATCAATTAAAAGGTATGTGATATCTTTATTTGTCACATCATTTATTTGTTTCATTTATTCATTAATTGCAATGCATCTATCAGTCATTATTACCTGATCTTCACCCATTCTTTTGTACATGTTTGGACACATGTCACACTTTAAGTAGGGGGCGGGGATAATCCATTTGTACTTTTTCTTGTGCCACTACCAAGATCTACCAAGATCTTATTTTTATTTTATTTTCTTGTACTTTCCAAATATGGCTGTGTGTTTCCATCTTAATCAACAATTAACTGCTTGATCATTTCATGCAATTATTTTTCAAGTCATTCTTGGAAAAGTAGAGAAAACTAACGGCAAGAAAAAAGTAGGGTAGAAAGAGTAAAAGGCTTTTGAATCTTCAAAAAAAGTTGAATTTTAGGAATCTTAGCTGAGACAGTTTGTAAATATGGGTGGCCAACTGGTGAGACATGAGCTTGTAACTCATGAACCTTTGACGCACAACCCTCAAACAGTTCAAGCATTCAGTAATTGTGGATGGTTGAATTATTTCTTGAGGATAAATTATTTTGATGAGGAAGTTGTAGGAAACTTATTGAGAACCCTTTCAGAAGGAGAAGCTACAATATGGGGCTTGACAGTAGCTGTTACAGAGGGGAGGATTGCGGAAGTAATAGGGCTTCCAACAGTAGGAGAAAATTTTCCTTTAGGAAGGGATGTTGTCTCTACTAGGGCAGAGTTTACAATACCAATAGATGGGCCATTGGAAGTTTCTAAGCAAGGGTGCAAATGAGTATCACTGCCTCCTCCATACCTCGAATATGTCAATTTCATAATTAGGTATTTGACCTATGAAGGACACTTTTCCTTTTTGCACTCCTACCATTTTAAATTATTAAGTCATATGAGGCACGACTTAGTTGTTAATGTTCCCAATTTTCGGTTAAACCTTTTGCAACAATGTGCTCATGAAACCCATAAGGGTAGAAACAATTCCATTGCCCATCATGCCCTTATTAAATTTTTATTTGAGCATTCCCTAAGGGATGTGTCACCCCTTTGTTGGGAAGAATTTGTTTCCCAGAAGGGTCTGCAACTTCCAGAGCCTCCTAGAGTGCTCCCTACTCAGCATAGGAAAAAGAAAAGAAGGGTAGAATCTAAAAGTAGGGGAGTCGAGCAAGAATCCTTTGCTCCTGCAGCACCTAGTCATGCAACCTCTGCACCAATGCCTCCTACCCAAGTGCAAACTAAGTCTGCTAGTAGGAAAGAAAAAGGGAAAAAAAAAGTTGGGGAGTCATCTAGGGCAGAACAAACCCCAGAATCTAACCCTCATGCTCAAAAGAGAAAATGTTTTATTCCTACAGTACCTTCCCCTATATCAGTTTATCCTACAACAACACCTATTGCTATTGAATTTTCACCATCATCCTCTACTCCTGAACCTAAATCCTTTAGGCAGATAGGAAGAGGAAAGCCACAAAAATATCTTTTGCGACATTGCCGAAAAGAGCTTCAAGGAGAAAGTAGCGTAAAGATACCTCCACCCCTGCTCAAACTGACATCATACTAATTTTTGAGGAACCAGAAAAATCCAGCCATGATGATCCTCAGAATGTATCTAAGGATGTTGAACAAAGTCCAGTTGCAATGGAAGTTGAGGAAGCACAACAGGATAATAATGAAAAGGGGATCCCAAGTCTTGATGACTTGGCTGAGGCAGTTAGGAAAGTTTCAAAGGAAGCACAATCTCTTCCTACGCAACAGCAAGAAACCCTCCTACAACAAGAAGAACAACTTGGGCAACCTAAAGTGTCCAATAAGACTCCATCACCCCCTGGAATTTGTAAATCATTGGTTGTTTATAAAATAACATTGTTGATTGAGTATTTGGAACATTGTAGGACTACATGGAGACCTGTCACATTCCACACTTTAAGTTTTTGTCATTTGGCCAAAACTGATGTTCAACAAAGCCTTTGGGAGGAGGAGAAGAAGAAATTAAAAAGAGAGATTGAAAAATAGAAATAAGAGATTCAAGAACTAAAAAATAAAATGGATGAAATGATGAAGACAACTGGAAAAATCATGGAATGCAAGCCATCGCCAAGGGTATATGCCATGTGTGTTAAAGAACAATTTCTTTGGTTTCAATTAATGAGGATTTCAAGGAATTTAGATCATGTTATTCATACAGCTCAGGAATTATACATTGCATATTAGGTAGCACCTGATTGGTTAAAAAATTCCTTTTGTGAATTTTATTTGTATGGTTTGATAATTCCCTCTAAAACAAAGTGGAATCCACTTCTTTATATTAGTGATATTCATTTGAGGTCACTCATGTCCTAGGCGGCCAATGAGACTAATTGTGGGAAACAATTGGAAGCATATGAAGAAGCTGAGAGAAATGAACCAATACCATTGCGACCTAAAAGTTCAGATCCCCATACCATCTTGAGAACTTGGCTTCATGTTGCATATGGACTTAATGATCAGACCATAAGAATGAAGATATTTGATATTAGGAAACATGTATATGATGAATTCAAGGGTCAACCATATTTGTTCTAAAAGCTTGCATCTTCTAGGATTGAGACAAGATGGGAGAAATTGATTGTTGATCTAAAGAGGTCTGAGCCTCATAGTCCTTTGAATTTTAAAGCAACCCTTGGAAGAATAGAGAAATACATGTAGGTGGGTCTATAGAAAAGGTTTGAGTTGTGGCTACCTTTGACATTTTGACCTCTAGTCTTGATATGGCCACTTTATCCCTATCGGGCAATAGATGTTAATAAGGACACAAAAACTCACAGATATAAAAGATGGAAAAAATTCAGAGGGTTCTACTACAAGTTTGCGACTTCATTCCAGGGTCATACTGCACCTACGGATCTTAGGGAAACAACTAGGAAGCTTAATGCTGGTGGACCATCATTGGGATAAGTAGGGGGCAAATGATGAGCCTAAAATGTGCTCATAATTTGAGTATTATAATGTATTTTTAATACCCTGACTTTTATTATTGATGGTTGTTTTAACACTTTTATTAAAGAATTTTTATTCAAAATTGGGTAGAATCTTGTAGCCACACATTCCTATATTCCTGCAGCTTGATATCCATGTGTCCATATTAATTACCCTGTTTGACTTCCCAAATGACTGGTATAATGCATGTGGTTTTTGAATGATGAAATGGATATAATGAGTGATTAATGAATGTGTCGTGTTGGTTTCCATGCATGCTTTCTTTTCACTTCTATTTCCTTGTGCATTGCAGGTGGTTGAAGGAAGCATGAATGAGTCAAGCGCAACGGATCTCAGCCTTGCAGTAAAGTCCATTTCTAGCACAACATCAAGGGAGTTGTTCCAGTGAAAACTCTCTAACTGGGTCATTGGGAAGAAATATAAATGATCATCAATCTAGGAAGAGTGGAATGCTAAATCTCTCTAAATCATGCTGAACGTATATTCTTTCATTTATGAGAAATTTGTTCCTTGATTTCAGGATGTATTGATGTCCACGTCTTTCTCTGATAGAGTTAGATAGTTAGTTTTTCTTCTAATATAAATAAGTTCTCCTCCTACGTGAGTGATCAACATAATAGTATGTGTTAGAATTAGTATTATAATAATAAGCAATGTTCTTGTGTTAATTCTCTTACAGGAAGAATAATCAATGCACTAGATTTCAAGATTATGAATAAAAGTAGATGGAGTTCTAAGTTTAATTCTTGCATAAGCTTGTTGATGCTTGCTAAGGGGGCCCACTTAGTAAGTACCTGTAGTTAGTTGTTTATTTCCTATTGATTATGAGTTAGATTTCATTCTTAAAAGTTTGAGTGCAAACTCAGTCTTATATTGTTCCTGCAGCATAAGGCCAGTTCATAGTTTGTTGATTAGTAATAGTTGTCATTATTTCTTCTTTGATTAAGTTTAGAAGGCTTTGTATTACATTCCTGTGAGTGTGAGGAGAATTCCTTTCCACACATTTATTTCTAGTAAATCATGATTGGAACTGGTTCTTACTGCACATACAGAGCCACTCCATTTCAAGTATGCATTCCCTGGTTTTACAATGTAAATGAATGACCATGAAAAGATGGTAGTCGCATGTTGGAATGTCCAATTCCTAGGTTAGGATTTTCCGTCACTAGTATATCCTTTTGTGGGCATGACCAACGATGTGGAGTTTTCTAATTACATGGGTTGGCGGTGGTTGAGTTGGTTTCATTGATATGTGGAAGTAGAATGGTAAGTCTTTGCTTGCGTGAGGGTTAATGAATCCTGGAATTCTTGTACAATGGCATGGGAGGAATTAAATGCATTATTCAATGTTGCAGTGTAGGAAAGTATACTCTAAAATGCGTGAGAAAATATATTGATTAAGTTGCACTATCGAAAGAGCTATTGTGGTGTTGGTTTGATAGCAAAGAATCTATTTTATAGTAGATTGGAGGGTTTTAATACTGTTGTGCTTTAGAACTTGTAAGTCGTTTTACATGGGTATTTTGCATAAATGATTAATTTATTCTTCATGTATGTTTGTATGTTTTTTGTTATACCCATTTTGGAGACTTCAAAGAGATTATGGCTCTGTCTGAATGGAGAAATTGTAGTTAATCTTCTCTCTTTCATCAAAAAATATGGTTAGGGTTAGTAATTTTTCCACCCTTCATTTATTGTTTGTAGATATCTCTGTGCATCTTTGGCATTATACCCATTAACATAGGAGTAATTACACACACACACACCTATATATATGCAAAGGGCTAGTATGAAAGCATAAAGATATTCAAGATAAAATTAGTTTAGTGGCTATTAAGTGTTATTCTAATAGCTATTTTACAATTTCTCTATTTTTCTATAATATTTAGTACCAAGTAATGTAGCTTTAATTTTCAATTAATTTTGTGGAATTATACCCATTTTGAATAGGTTATTGCTACCCATTGCCTTTACGAGTTCTATTTAATGTGGGTTTGCTACCAAAGAACATAGCTCAAATTTTGAATTGACAAGCCAACTCTTACATAGAATTCTTGTCTTCTATAAATATGTTTAATGTGGGTTTTCAATCATCTATTATTTACCTATGATTCTTAAGTATTTTGGGTATGTGCAGGATCAAGATGGGTGAAAAAGTGGCAATATGATGGGTATGTGGTTGATGACTTTTTTTTTACCCAAAATTGATGAAACAAAAAGGATTTTTAAAGGAGATTCTCAAATTTCCACTGATATAAATTATGTTTTACTTTGAATTTAATAAGTAATTATTATTCATTTTCTATTCAAATTATGACTAAAGTCCTAATTGATAGGTTGATTGAAAAAAATCTATAACTTTCAAATGGTATCACATTTTTTGAATCTAAAACATGCATCGTATTCTATGCCTAACATACTATAGATTTAGAAAAATAAAAATTGAATTTCATGAAGTTTTGACCAAGTTGAGGTGGTCAGACACACGTTTTTATATATTTTTAAAAAGTTGTAATAAAAAAATCATAATTAATTATTTAATTGGAAAAAAATTACAAAAAAATATGCATCACATAGCAACATGAGTTCTCTACTTATATCTAAATTATTATTAAAAAATATTATCATTTTATTGTGGTTAGGGTGGTTAGACATACACCTACTTATTTTTTCCCTAAAATTTAAGTACCACTACATTGAAATTTCAAATTTTCACAAAATAGAAATTTTTTTAACAAACCTAGTAGTTTAGAAACTACATTCAATTTGCTACAAATTCTATTCTTACATATTTTTGAAATAATATAGATAACTTATTCAAATTTTTATGTCATTTTTTCTACCTCTGATTTTTCTTTTTTTGCCACTTAAGGGCCTATTTTTTCCATGATTATCTTGCACATACCCTTTTTCTAATAATTCTTTTACAATTTTTCTATTTTTTCTATAATATTTAGTGCCAGATAATGTAGCTTAAATTTTGAACTGACAAGCCAACTGTTACATAGATTGCTTGTGTTGTATCAATATGCTTTATGATATTCTTTTTTCTAGTTTTGCAAATGAAACCATTCATTATCGTAGTTTCCCTCTTCTATTCTCTATATTTTAGTAAAGATGGTCATCAAATTGACAAGCAAACTATTACATATTGAATAGTTTGCTTTGTGGAACCATTTTTCTTCCATGTATTGTGGAAACCAACTCCACCACTGCTAACCCACGTAATTAGCAAGCTCCACTATTTTCATAAATGGCCTTGGGCAGTTTGTTGTAGCGAACTTCAAGTAGAGAAAAAAATAAATCATGAAACATATTGATACAAGGTTAAAGCTATGTTCTTTGGTAATAAATATTGAAGAAAAATAGATAAATTGTATAAGAGGTGTTAGAATAACATTTATTTGCTACTAAAAATTATTGACAAAAAGGGAACTTGTATTGAATTCCCAAAAAAATAGATAGATGCACACACACACACACACACACACACACACACATATATATATATATGTATGTATTGAATTCCTTGTTTCATATTTAAAAATATACATATAGGTAGAAATATATATCCATATACATAGGCCAAGCCTAGCTTCAAGCAGATGAGGAAAAAAAGAATATCATGAAACATATTGATACAAGATTTGAGCTATGTTCTTTGGTAATAAATATTGAAGAAAAATAGATAAATTGTTTAAGAGGTGTTAGAATAAAAATTATTTGCTACTAAAAAATTTTGACGAAAAGAGAAATTGTATTGATTTTCCCATTTCATATTTGAAAATATACATATAGGAAGAAATATATATCCATATATACAGACCAAGACCACTGTGGAATGTTTGGAAATACAACAACAATTTATATATACACATGTATATCTAAATAGATGTGTATGCTATCTTTATTGGTATTTATGTAGAATTTGATTTAAAAAGAGTTAAAAATAGCATATGTAAGTATTATTTATCTTATGAGAAAATCACTATAATACAACCATAGCATTCAATGATATAGCATTGAGATTTTGTTAATAATAGAGCATTTAATGGTGCAGTATGTGTAACATGTTCATAACAAAGCTGTAAAATTGTTTACACTTCGGTAGTGCAATGTGCCTATTGAAACTAAATACATTAAAAACACCTAAAACAATGCACAAAACTATAGTTCAAGCCAGCAACAATGTGATTTTTTTAGGCTACAAACATTAAATATTGCATTTACTTGCTCCCACCATCTTGATTGCCATTGTCTAGCACCACGAGCAACCATTTACCCTTCTTCTTTTGTGTTCGAAGGTGGCCAAGAGCCCCTTTTTGAAAATATGACATTATTCCCATTTTTACCGAGGTCCTTGCTTGGCAGATCTCAATTACTACATTGTTAGGAAAAAATATAGTATACATGCACCTATTTAGATATAATAGTGTATATATAAATAGATATATACATGTGTACATATGGATATATATTTGGTTATATGTGTGTTTTTAAAATGTGCAAACAAAGGAGAAATTCAATGCATATATGTACTTAAATCTTTTTTATTTGTATTGTTGTATATCCTATTGTTTGGATAAGAAAGGATAAATGGACCCACTAGCAACATATACAAATATCTACATATAGGTATATGCAGAAATATTTTAAAAATTGCATGCATACATATATAAGCAACCTCAAAGATAAATAGATAGATATAGGGATATATACATTTGCATTTATCAATTTTATTCTTGTTGTTTGGACAATATTAAAAGTGCATTTTTATTCTTGTTGTTGTATCTCTTGCTATTTAGATAGTATTAAAAGTGGAATGGTTATACCCATTTTAATTTAATCAAATTAGTCAAATGGTTGACAAATTATTGATATTTCTAAGTTTTCAACCAATTGCCATTGGATGTTGCAATACATTAGTATTTTATTTTTATTGTTAAATAGAAGTTCCCAAAACTATGTCTATGGAATCAGTCTTTGTGGATGGGTCTCTAGAGCCCCCTAAGATTGATTTTTTGACATCCCCCATAGGCTCTGCTATAGAATCCAACTCTAAGGGTGTGAACCACCAACATTCAAATCCTAATTATATAAGTTTATATTTACTTTTTCGTATATGTGTTGTAAATTTATTGATATTGTTTCCTTCCTCTTTTGTATGCAACCTAAACATTGCCTCTCAGTTTCTTTAATTTTATAAATCTCAAATATAGAAACACACGTCGCATACCCTTTCTTATTTGTGTTTCCAATTTTCTTGGATTTTAGGTGTATACACACATGGTTGGCCTTGGTAAAGCATATAGATGTGGAAGTAGATATGCATTGATCTTTTCCAGCACATAAAAAACATCTCTTTGTAGCCTTCATTTTCCTTACCCTTTTTTTCCATTTGGTGTGATCAAGTACATTTTCCTCAATTGAACTTGTCTTTGTAGGCTACAAAGAAACAACCAACTTTGACTTCATAGCATTCTACAACATTACAATTAGATGTTCTTAATAAGAAAGAATTTAATAATGGAGTATGTGGAACATGTTCATACAAAACTTGGTAAATTGTCTATACTCTCCCACTACAATCTATTTATCATAACTAAAAAAATTGAAAAATAGGAAAAACAATGCATATAACTATTTCAAAGAATCAGTTGTCATGTCTACACATTTTTGGCATTATATTTATTAGACCCAAAAATACTCAAAAATAGCCCAATAGAATTGAACTATAGTATTCAATGGTATAGCATTTAGATGTTAATAACAAATCATTTTATAATGTAGTATGTGCAACATGTTCATACAAAAGTTGAAAAATTGTTTGGACTATGCTAGTACAATGATGCAGGAGCATCCAGTGGTGTGAGGGCAATCTTGCATCACCCAAAAAGATGATTTCCATTTTTGTTCCTGTTGTTTTCTTTTTGTAGATGTTTTTGTATTTCTGGATACCCTTTTCGTCAAATAAGAGTTTCCAACTTTCAGAACAGTTTTCTGCTTTTTCTGCTCAACTGCTATTTTTAGCAGGTTTGCATTTGAAGTCGTGGGAAGACAGAAATTTATGGGAAGGTTCAAGATGGAAAAATACACACTGGTGAAAGAATAGGTCAAGATCATTCACGACTTGAAAGTTATTCAAGTTCCAATTTCTGCTTTTTGCCCTGAAAAACCTTCCGAGCTCAGTTTGAGGCACTAAACGATCCTGGATGGGCCTGAAAATTTGCGGAAACACCAAAGTAGTCTTTCAAAAGTCTAACTTGAGGAAAATCGTCTTTTTGAGAGCTTTCCGAAAAGGTATTATCATTGAAGATCCGACGGTCGGATTAAAAGTTATGGCTGCCGGAAGTTGGTGCATATTTTAGAAATGTGCTAATTTTCAACTGTGAATTTAACTTGAATTTCAAAATTGTAATTTTGGTGCAAACCGTCAAAAATCTTATCCAGCGAAAGGTTGTTTTAGTTTCCAACCGAAATAGGTCTGTTGAGAGCTGTTTGATTTTGGGTAACTTTTGGGAAAGAAGTTAAGCATCGTGAAAGGGGATCGGGTAATTTTACGTAAATCTACGTAATTTGCATATGTCGAGAGCTTGGGGATTTGAGAGATCATCGCATGTAAGTTCAATATTATGAATAAAATATTGTTCTCTATTTTGTGAGTGTATTTCTGTGTCTCGGGTTTGCTCCCTCGTCAGGTGGTATCAGAGCGGGTTTTCTTGAGCGTGTGAACAGATCGCCGATCGTGAGGCAGTTTGCACCAGGACCGTGGTTGTGGGTTCAACATCTTCAAGATGCCTCCAAGAGTGATGCCTGGTAGGCGTGGTGGTGCCAGAGGTGGCCGAGGTGGTAGAAATGCTGATGGAAGAGATCCATTGGCAGCCGAGGGTTTCAGAGCCCTCCAGAGACAAATTGATGCGTTGCAAGAACAGATGGGAAGAGGGTTAAACCCGGGAAGGAGAGGAGAAAGTGAGGATGAAGATGAGGTGGAAGATTCAGATGTAGAAGAGGAAGAAGAACTGATCGATCAAGATCAGATGCGGTTGATAAGGGCCATTTA
>VDFB02256132.1:36953437-37067006 GCA_007258455.2 Sequoia sempervirens | reverse complement strand
TAAAAGTTATGGCTGCGAGTTGGTGCATATTTTAGAAGTAATGCTAATTTTTCAAGCGTAATTTAACTTGAATTTCAAATTGTAATTTTTGGCGCCAAACCGTGTTTTTGGTTCCAACCCTAAAATGGGTCTATTTAGGGGCTTGTTTCGATTTTGGGTAACTTTTTGGGGAAAGAAGTTCGCATGCTGTGAAAGGGGATCTGGGTAATTTTCTGTAAATCTGTAATTTGCATGTAATACAGAGATTGGGGATTTGAGATCCTCTGCATGTAAGAAGTTCAATATTTATGAATAAAATATTGTTCTCTATTTTGTGAGTGTATTTCTGTGTCTCGGGTTTGCTCCCTCGTCATACAATGTGTCTATTGAAAATTGATACATTGAAAAACACCCAAAACAGTGCACAAAACTATAGTAAGAGCTTCAAAGCACATGATCATAATTTAAGGAAACCATTCAATAGTATCCTTCCTATTATGCTAGTAATTACAATGAAACAGTGAATGCATTAGTTTATGTATGCAGCGGTTAGATCTTGTGTTTGTGTGTGTGTGTGTATGTATGTATATATATATATGTATGTATATATGTATATATATGTCTATATATGTATATGTATATGTATGTATATGTGTATGTATATGTATATGTGTATATGTATGTGTATGTGTATGTATATATGTATTTGTATGTGTATGTATATATATGTATATGTATACATATATATACATATATATATTTATTTATTTATATATTTGTGTATGTATATATATGTACACATATTAATATATGTATGTATGTATGTATGTATGTATATGTATAACAAGATGTGTGTGCTACCTTCGATCATTTTTTGGTAGCTACAACTATATATTTAGAATATCACATGTGTTTGGATGCAAACTAGCCAAAAGTTCAAAAGTCAGTCGTGTAGATTAATATTGTTGTGTGCATCTTTGTAAGGTGAATTTAAAAAAAAATTGTATTGCTAAGAATAGAGAACCCAACAAACAATAACAAAATTGTCTTCCATATCTAAATTTGAGAAGGATGCAAAGAAAATGGATAACATCAATGTTTCACCTAATTTGAGCTACATTATTATGTACTAAATATTATAGACAAATTATGAAATTGTAAAAGAGCTATTAGAAAAACACTTAAGAATCATAGGAAAATGACAGATGATCAAAAACCCACATTAAATAGAACTTTAGAATATGGAGAATAGGAGAGGTGAACTATGATAATATGTAAACACATTGTTCACAAAGAGAATATAACATGTTCTATTCACACAAAACACAAAACTAAACATATATTCACAAATCCTAGACTAATTTTATCTTCAATACCTTTATATTTTCATACTAACCCTTTGCATATATATATATATATATATATACATACATATATATATATATATACATACATATATATATATATATACATATATATATATATATATATATATATATATATATATATATATATATATATATATATATATATATATATATATACATATATATATAGACACACACACACACACATATATATACATTAAAAAAATATACATATGTAGGGGAAATTATATGTGTATGTTTATGTAGTATAACATTCAAAAAAACACACTATTCACAAAAAACATATAATATGTTCCATCCACACAAAATGCAAAACTAAACATACCTTTACAACTACTAAACTAATTTTATTTTGAATATCTTTATGTTTTCATACTAACCCTCTATGTATATATATGTAGCTGCTCATATTCAAAAGTATTGATACAACACAAGCAATGTACATAACAACTGCCTTGTCAATTCAAAATTCAAGCTGCATTCTTTGCTACTAAATATTATAGACAAATAGAGAAATTGTATAAAACGTATACTTCTTTTTTTTCTCATTGTCATCATGAAACAACGTAAGAAAGCATTTTCCACTTTGTTTCCACCTATCTAGGTAGCCCATCCCTCCAACACTGGCATCCCACATAGTCAACAAACTCTACCTCCATGGACTGTCATGGTGAATAGTGTAAGGCCCCACCTTGCATGCGATTAGTTAAGCTCTATTTTTTTTTATGTGTTCCTAAATAGATGGTAAGATGTATTGTGGATGAAAAATAGTGTGATTATTTGATAATATTCTTGCTTATCATTCTAAAAAAATTATTTATTCTACCATGAGGGATATTGGAATCATAAATTGTAAATATGAGTTGGAATTGTAAATGAAATGGTTGCAAAATTAAGTCTTATTTCAGCTATCAGATTAATGTGATATATGATTTTTTCTTATGGTTTCATTGATAATGTGCAGGAAAGGAAGAGCCAGTACAAGAAGAGAGGACAATTGAGTAGATCAAAATACATGTTCTTGTGGTGATGAATTTGATCCCCCTTTCAAGGCTTAAAAGGAAATAGAGTTAACAAGTTGATAGAGTAAGGTGGTAAGGGTTGATATAAAAAAGATGTTTCATATTTTGGGTTGAGAGGGTATTTAATTGTGTTCCAAGTGAGTTGTAAGTTGAGGGATAAGGTTTAGAAACCATTATCCAAGTTGAAATTCGGATAGGTCTTTAAATGGGTCTTTAAAGAGGGTTGTTGGTCAATTTCCTTGGTTAGGGTGCAGAAATAAACCCTCTAGGATATATTCCATAGTGGTAGGGGTCAAGTAGGCATACAATAGTGCCCCTAGGACATGATTTGACCCCTAAAAAGTCCTCATTATGGAGAGTGACGAGTTATGAAGAGAGGTTGTGATGGAAAGATGGAGGGGATGTCCAAGTGAATGTTTCTTCTTCAATAAGGAAAAGAATCTCATTGATGTAAGGAGGTACACTTCACACCTACCCATTCAAGGGTTGCAAGTTGAAATTTCTATATATGCTAGAGAGAAAGGAAGAGTGGGTGTTACACACTTCTCCTCTTGGAGAACTTGAGCGAAAATGGTAGAAAAATGAGAAGAAGAGAGGAAGGATTCCACATCTTTGGAAAGATAGTGATCAAGATGGTTGGAGAGGAAATATGGATACAAGAGTTCAATCCCTTCATCTAAAGGAAAAGAGATAAGTTCCTCCTATTCTCCCTTGTTTATTGAAAGAAAAGTGGCAAAATGTATGGAGCATGGCTAGAAATCAAAAGTAGGGAGACTAGATGCATGAAATGTGTACTACATTAGTTTCATCCCTTTGTAAAATTGAGAGAAGGCTCCATTTATCATCAAGGAGCTTAAATAATTCCTTACTAGGGGGTATGGCTAGAGCCCATGGGGATCCATGACACCATTACAGTAGGGTGGAGAGCAAGACCTAGTCAATTGTGTGTCCTTCATTGTATCTCTTTAAATCTGTTTACAATATGGGAATCTAGTGTTGGATGTAACATGAAAGAGGATATAAAATAGAAGTCTTGTTTATCAACATGTTCTTTTGATTCTAAGTTTTGGTGTAATAATTAGAGTCTATAGAATTGCATTAAAAAAAAGAGATTTGAAGAAAATAAAGAAATAGTATTTTATAAATTAGATAGAGGATGAGCATAAACTTGTTCCCTTGTAAAATTTGTAATTTTTATTCTTCCATACAAATGATGGAAATAACTATCTTTTTTAAGGAAGGTATGCATTCTTAATTTAAATTTACATTATGTTGTTGAAAAGTAAACATATAGATATATAGGTATAGGATTTGGATAATTATATTAGCCTGTTTTGAGCAATCTATCATTAGAAACTACGAACTGAAACCAAAATGAATCATGTTAGCTAGTCCATTAAAGGAAATTATTGTATTTAGATGAAATAGAGATATGATCATATATGCAATGTTGAAGGTTATTCAGTCTGTTAAGTAAGTATTTTCAATTTTTTTTTAAAAAATTATATATATATATACCAAATTGTTGGTAGTATCAAGTAGAAATGATTGAATGTAAATGGAATACACCGCCACCTTATCCCAAAAAGACATAGCAGTCTTAAGTACTAGTGGAAAATGAGACTATAGTAAAGAATGTAGATCTAAGAAAAAAAAGAAAAAGAAAACAAGAAATATGATGAGTAAATTTGTGTGGGAGATCGATCCTTTGTGAGGCTACACCTAATAGGTTGTCACTCCTCCTTTTGGGATTTAGATGAAAGGCTTCATTTGAGTTATCTGTACTTAACCTATTGTTGTTTTAGAAGTAGTAACTGGTCTACGCGTATTATGCAAGTTGCACCATACTTCTCCAGGCTACTTCATAGACCTCCTTCACACCTTTTGACCTGGGTAATATTTGTGAAGAATGAGAAAGTATGAAGACTTGATCATCATACTCCATGTGCCCTCCCAAATGTGGTTTATTTTCCACAAAACCTCTCCTTGGAGTTTTACACAGTCATGAGCACCATTCATGCCTTTTTCCTATGCTAGAGATTTGAAGAATATCCATTCCCTAAGCAAGAAAATCATGTTGAGTTAAAGCGGATTTAAATCCATCGGGTTGCCCCTTTTAGACCTATAATTTGACCTCTAACATGCACCATCATCACGGCTATCTTAAGTTGGACGTGTTTTCCCTATGAATGAGGCAGCTTGTAGAAGTGTATTGATGGTTAGCTTGTGTCTGTATCAATGCAAGATGATTAAGCAAATCCGAATCATTCATCATATTTATTATATGCCATTCATTGTTGACTATGTTTTTTATTGTATGATGTTGCTATGCTCGCCATTGTTGGTTCCCACTCCTCCAAAATTTTCCCTACTAGTATTGACCTTGCTCTCCTTTAGTTTGGTAAATTGCAACCTAAAAATAAGGTTTCGATAGGGTTTTAGATTATATTTATTTAAAATGAAAAATGCAGCCAAGATCCTAAAATTGGATCGAAATTCATCCTATTGTCTTTCCACCCGCCTACTATAGAAGAAGGTGAAAAAAAGATGTTATTGTTTATCTTTCCCCAATTTTGCATTTATGATTTTACTATATGGACCATGATGTCTTGCATTGGAAGTTGATTGGGAGTCACCATTGTCATTAACACCCTAAGTTCGGCTAGTAGGAACATTAATTGAATTCGATGGCCATGCTACATACTGGTCAAGATGACAAATTTCAGATATCTCAGTCAAATTGAATGTGAGGATTACAACAATTAATGACTGTTTGAACAATGTGGAAAAATAGATAATGAAGTACTTATTAAGGTGAAGTAAATGATGATCATTATAGTTCTCATATCTCAAGATTACAAAAGAGTAAATGAATGTAATTGATGAGAATATTATTGAGCGGATAGGTATAGTCAAAAATTCAGGCTAAGTGGGGGTCTCGAGAAACTTACCCTATTACTTGCTCTAGACATAGCCATTGCCTAATTCTTCTACTATTATTGTGACCGTATATACTAGTAGAAACAAGTGTATGGGCATTAAATTAGTTGGTGTGGTAGAGGGGATGGTATTATTCATAATGTCACCATCAAAGGCATTTAATTTGATTCAAAGTATAACATTCTTTTTCCTGATTATTTAGGTCCATGGAATACTTTTGATCCCATGTCTTGGGTCGTAGGGTCACCTATCCTGTGCTATGTGATTGGGGTGAGTAAATTCTCTCTTAGCATCATTATTAAATTAAATAAAAACATATCCAGTGCTTCAGATTCTTAAATAGTTTCCTGTTATTGTGTTTGCAGTCATCACCATCAATTTCAATAATATGCATCTGATTAAAAAAAGGATTACCGTGATAACAGTTTGGATTCATAAGAAATATCAATCACATTAATCTTATGATCAGATTCTAGGAATTTACTTGGCTATTGTGATGATCCTCTCAAGCCTATCACCAAGATATTCACCTTGCAATACTAATGTGAGTCTGCAAGTTGACTACCTTGATCTTCACAGACCCACTATTAATAAGCGATAATAATCCAATAATTAGAATCTGAAACTCTCAAAATAAAATGCTCAATACACATAAATTTCTTATGAAATAACAAATACATCCATAGAGAATAAAAATCATCATCCTATTCCATTAAAAGACCAAGTCGAGGAGGTCATAATCTATCACAAAACTCTTCTTATGGCAGTCTGATGTAAGTTCCAAGAATATGGTACTAGAGCTTAAATCTTCACAATCCTAAACCCTCTCCCTAATCATCTCTCTTTGTATTATGTATTGTAGATATCTTCATCAATGGCCATGAATTCCCTCAATGGTATATATATATATATATATATATAATACCATTGGCATGATGATAGTTATACGTCATATTGCATAATTTTCCTTCTTGAAGGTTGGTCAATCCTACATCTTTTTCTTCATCCCTATTTATTTTGACTTAGGCTTATCTGCCTATCACATGGCTGAAAAACTAAGGCATGAGACACAAATTTAATAAGCACAGTAAAAAAATTGATTATTATTTCTTATTCTATCTGCTTCACAATTATTCATCTTAATTGGACTACATAGAGAAAATCCTTAAACTATGTTTATTTGGACAAGATTGATAGCAATGAGTGTCTAGGAGGCGCTGGAATTTGTCCATGCCTCTCTCTTCATCACTTATCTCCTCTCCATGTTTTCTTCATGACATTTTGGGGCTTTAGAAATTCTTTTAGGTCACCACATACTCTATTTCATGATATTTATTCTTATTGCCATTCAAAAACATTCTTTTATTTTTTATTTAAAAGAAGAGATCCCTCCTACGTAAGAAAGAATAGGATGGGGATAGAAGTTTTAAAGAAAAGAGAAGAAACTTAGATTAGTTAAATTATACCTTAAAACAAGATATTTATAAATGTTTTTTCGTCTCTCATGAGTTAGAGGGTTAAAAAAAAAAAACATTACTACTTATTTTGTATTTCATATATGATAAAATTTGGTGTTATTTCATTATGGGATATAAATATTATATATAAATTTATAATAAGAGATTTAAACAAATATTTTTTTATATATTATGTTTATATTTATTAACTTATATGATAATTAATTACTATTATTATTTTTGAATAAGATTTATTGAATTAAAAAAATAGCATATTTTGTTATTTCTTAAGATAATGATTTTCTTATAAAGAATTAATAATTGAAATTAAAGAGAATTGTTAATATTCATAATAAACAATAATATTAATATCAAGAGAAACTAGGATACACTGTTTTGGGAACTTTTACAACATAGTAAGGTTAATATCAATAAGTAGACGAATAATTATTTTAGTATGTATAGTACCAATGGCACAAGTTTTATTATTAATATTTTGATATTAAGATTAACGTCTTAAAATTTGATCTTGAAATTAATAAATGAGTATACCAAAATAAATCTCGAGGTTGTAGTGCAATAGCTTAAATGTTTTCTTACCATGATAACAAAAAAAAAAATAGTTGTGTTTTTTAGTGAAATTTTATGGCCATGACAAACAGCCCTGGGAAACTCACCACCAGCCTTCTAAACATATTCATTGCCAATGATGAGGAATTTTTTGTATTCCTAGGCTAAAAAAAATCTTGGTGGGAAACTTCAAATATATAGGAAAAAGATAATTTCATGGGTAAGGAAAAATTAGGGTATAGAGGCATAAAAAAAATGCAAAGCGAAACATAGCTGGAAGGTATGTGTAGGATCCTTATGGGCCAAAAAGTGGCAATATGATGGGTATGTGGTTGGCGACTTTTTTTTTACCCAAAATTGATGAAAAGAAAAAGGATTTTTAAATGAGATTCTCAACTTTCCACCAATATAAATTATGCTTTAATTTTAATTTAATAAGTAATTATTATTCATTTTCTATTTGAATTATGATTAAAGTCCTAATTGATAGGTGATTAAAAAAATCTATAGCTTTCAAATGGTATCACATTTTTTGAATCCAAAACATGTGTCACATTCCATGATTTTCATACTATAGGATTAAAAAAGAAAAATTAAATTTCATGAAGTTTTGACCAAGTTAAGGTGGTCGACATACGAGTTTTTATTTTTAAAAGTTGTAATAAAAAATTCATAATTAATTATTTAATTGGAAAAAAATTACAAAAATAATGAATCATATCAGGACATGAGTCCTCTACTTATATTTAAAATATTATAAAAAATTATTATTATTTTATCATGGTTAAGGTGGTCAGACGGACACCTACTTCTCATTTTTTCCTTGAAATTTAAGTACTACTGCATTGAAATTTCAAATTTTAACCAAATAGATTTATTTTTTTTAAACAAACCTAGTAGTTTATAAACTACATTCAATTTGCTACAGATTCTATTCTTACATATTTTTGAAATAATATAGATAAATTTTCAAATTTTTACATCAAGTTGGCTAACTCTAATTTTTCTAATTTTTTTGCTACTTAAGGACCTGTTTTTTCCATGATGATCCTGCACATACCCTACACAACTTTGGACTGGTTGCATGCATCCAATATTGTATTCTTCTAAACGTGACATAAAAATGGTGAAATAGTAAAAATGGTTAACACAAAAACCTATAGAATACTTGTATATATATTTTTTTATATATTCCAATGTTCAAACCATGTTATTCGTCTTGTGATCATCCATAGATAAACATTTATATACACATGGATACACATATATTTTGTTATATGTTTATGTATAATTACTACTTTAAATATATCTATATTCATACATGTATATTCATATATGCTAATAAGTTTGAGCTTGTATGTATATTCCTAGGCCATCCCAATACATTCAAGTTCAACAGTCCAATCAATTGCTAAATTAAAAAAAGGCTAAAAACCAACAATGGAACCATTTGTACTATAGCCAACATAAAGTGAATTTTTTTGCAAATCGCTATACAAAATACTTGCAACAAAGGCTAACTATAGAAAGTACACCTACAAGTTTTCCTGCTATCAATCTTCCCTCACAACCCCCATTGACAATGGTAAATTCCACTCCCTTTTCCCTAGATTGTCTTCTTCACCCAGGCTGCCAAAGTGTGCATGGTAGTTTGGACAAAAAAAAAATGATATCAATGTCAGAAGATATGTTCAATATACAATCTTAGATCAATCCCCCCACTACACCAATGCACCAACAACACCTCAAAGAAATTTTCAATGATTTCTACCTTTGTTCAGTGAAATGATTTTGATGCTGCATAGATACATTGTCGAACCTTGTTGTTTATCAGAAATGCAAATAAAGCTACATTGGGATGCGCACTTGTGTATTTGGTTCAACAACCACATGTGATAGATGTTATTTTGAAAATGGCTCTAACTATTTAAGCTTTGCAAATGGTATGGACCCAAGCCCACAAGCATTCTTGCTAAAAAAACTAACATAGGTTGAAGAAATGCTTATTTCTAGGGTGGCTCCAGTTTTACAAGTGTCCCATGCTAGAGGAGGGTAGTTTAAATATAGTTCTCACATGATAAGCTTTCCTTAATATATCTCAATCATTGCAAAACCTTTTGCATGCTAGTTACAAGACCTTGAGGTTGTGATCATACGAAGGACAACCATTAAAGGTGGGAACTATGACTATTATGTTAATAAACATCATGTCATGGATGGATTGAAATATAAAATTCAACATGAAAAATACCACAATGATGTTGGGCTCTTAATATGTTACCTAATAGTGTTATTGTTGTCTCCAATTTCTTGCATACAATAGAGCAAGTTTTTGATGAAGAGTTGATGCCATCAACTAGCTCAAAAAATGTTGTTGAACATGAAAATGGCTCTTCAACCTTTTCATCATTTATTCCCTTCTTTCCAAATGCTACATGAGAGCGCCAAGCAATTCAAAAAGTATTAAAAATTGGAAAAAAAGAGCATAATATCTTGTGTTGTCCTAAAATTAGCTCTTATCCTATTAATGAATACAACACGAAAGTTTTATTTATAATGGATTTTCCAACATTGTTCCCTACTAGAGCATCACTTCCCCTCCAACCAAGGAATATTCAAATTTAGCTACATGAATATTCCCTCCACTTAATGAGATATTTTGACCATAGATTTGGCAAACATGTCAAGTTTAGGTATTCCCTCTACAACTTGATAATGAGACATTGCAATCAACAAACTATTTATGTCTTCTTCAAAGTGGATTTGGAAGAAAAAATACCAAAGTCTTTGTCTGCATTGCTTCAATGACTTCAAGCTTCTCTTGATGACTAAATAGCAAAGCAGTTGATGTGTTTTGGTCCACCATTGCATGGGACTTGCTCTTTTTGGAACTCTTGTCAGGCCTAGTTATCTACAATGATTGAATAGGGTATGTGTAGGATCATGATGGGCAAAAAAATGGTGATATGATGCATGTGTATAAGGTATGTGGTTGACGACTTTTTTTAATCCAAAATTGATGAAACAAAAAAGGTTTTTAAAGGAGATTCTCAGCTTTCCACATATATAAGGGTATGTGTAGTATCATAATGGGCCAAAAAGTGGCAATATGATGGGCATGTGGCTAAAAATATTTTTTTAACCCAAAATTGATAGAACAAAAAAGGGTTTTTAAAAGATATTCTTAGCTTTCCACCAATATAAATTATGCTTTACTTTAAATTTAATAAATTATTATTATTCATTTTCTATTTGAATTATGACTAAAGTCTTGATTAAGAGGCTAATTGAAAAGCATCTATAGCTTTCAAATGGTATCACATTTTATGAATCCAAAATATGCATCACATTCAATGCTTCACATAATATAGGATGAAAAAAAAATGAATTTCATGAAGTTTTGACCAAGTTAAGGTGGTCATAAATACAAGTTTTTTATATTTTTTAAAAAATTGTAATAAAAAATTCATAATTGATAATTTACTTAGAAAAAAATTACAAAAAAATAAGTGTCACATCTGGATGAACTATAGATTTTTGGAACCCACAAGACTCTCTAGCTCTTCTAGGGTTTTTCAGCTAAAAGGAGAGAGGTAGGTCAAAAATGCTAGCTATATTCATTCAAATTATGCAATGTAGGATGTTGTTTAAGCTAAATGAGATGAATTAATTGTAGTTAAGTGATCTAAATGACTGATTATGTATGCAAAACTTAATAATTATGCTATGTTGGAAAACACAATGTGATATGCAAATAATGAGCAATGGATGAATACATGTAGAACATAAAGAAATGAGCTCAATCAGTGTGCACCTAGAGGTCTGATGAAGATTCTAGAATATTTTGGATGATGTCTAGAATCACATGAATTTACCAGTGGGACTCATTCGTCCAGGGTGGTGAATAAATCCTACTTCTAATGATACTGTCAAGAATGGGTTTTTGAGTGTCGAGATCCAAAATCTAACAAAACTTAGATTTCCAACCTAAAGGTGGGACTCATTCACCACTAGTGTTGAATCAATCCTCTCCCAAAATTTTGAGAAACTAGGAAACAACTCTACAACACCAGATCTGAGGATGTCTGCTTGTCAAGTTGCTAAAGTCAATTTGGTAGGAAATAGACATAATACCTTCTCCAAGCTTGAAATATGATTGATTTGACTTGAAGCACCTAGTTAACTTGTTGACCACTCTTCAACACCTAAATTCTTGTTAAATATACACACAAAAGTCTACAAACACACATGTAAGAGGGGGAAAATGGTTAAGGGTTAGCAAATAGGGGTTTACCTTGGTCAAACCCCACTTTGGTAATCAAAGCCTTAATGAAACAAAGAAATGCAAGAGAATGATAACAAAATAACATGAAAATGCTATCAAGTTACCAAACCCTTGTTGAATAAAATCTCAAGATATGTCAATGGATGATCCAAAATACTTGATGAATGCTTGATTTGAGGTTGTAAGGTGCTTTAATGATTTAATGAATGAAAATATTGCTTCAATGTGATGCGATATTGTAGGAGATGTAAAATGAGGTGAAAAACACTTATTTATACAATCTTGTGCTTTAGTAACCCATTAATACCTCATCAAAGGATGAGATCAAGTGTTTTTGAATAAAATATTGAAAGGAAATTTGAAATATTTTGAATTTCAAACCAAGGGGGACTCATTCACCACCCATGGTGAATGGGTCCCCCCTAGGACTTGAAAAAAGGTGTTGGGAATTAAGTCACATTTAATACTATTTGTTGGGTTTACATTAAAAAATACACTTAATTAAAGCTTATAAGGGCATAAAGGGGTCAAATAAAACATAAGAAAGATGTAAATAGTGAAATTGTGCCTAGAAAATTGTGAAATCTTGTTACAAAACTTTACAACACTTCAAAATAGGACATTTTTAGCGACGAAAAGGTGATTTTCAGGTGAGTTGTAATGAATAGAGTGCAAAAATATTTTACAACACTTCACAACACCTTCACAAGACATCATTATTTGAATTTTAGTACCTAAATATGCATGTTCAAGCCATAAAGAAAAATAGACAAAAAATCATGAAGCAAGTCCTAAAAGACTATGAAAATGACAAGGGTCCATTTTTCTATGGTGCATTTAGCCCCCACATTTGTGAGAGGATGAAATTGCTTTAAACTCGCACTAAAGTAGCCATGAACATCGAGAAGAGGGTTCAAATGTACATATGTTAGTAAGATTGAATGACCAAAATCAAGAGGGATGGCCAAGCCCCCAAGATGAAGATCCCATGGAAAACTAAGCATAAGAACAAAAGAGCGCACAAGTGTTCAAAAGAGAGAATTGAATGAAGCTTCGATTGTCTATCCAAATACTTGTGGATTAGATCTAGGCCAAAAGAGAATGCATACTCACTCTAGGGTGAAAAAACTCATGGAAGTCTACTAGGTGAGAAGGCCCAAAGGTTAAGTACATACACTAGTTGGTATACACTCACAAATACAAAGGTGGCTATCGGGAAAGTTGTGCCACTAAGTGGGCTTCCAACTCAACCATATTAAAGTTATACATCTTGATGACTTTAACAAGGAACCACAAAATAAAATGTCAATTCATGATTCATGAGACAATAAAAGCTCTACATGCTTAGAACTCATGAATAAAGAGGAAAGTACCATAGGCTTGCAAGCTGTGTTATGCAAGGTGGTAAAGACATGAAATGTAAAATGTAAAATATGAAAGATGTTCAAAGGAGTCTTGTTAAGTTCATGGAAGGTCTATCACTTAGGGAATATTTTTTCTAATGTATCCAAGAGATTACCAATCAAAGAATAGTATATTCATAACATAGGGGATGTAGTGCATCACATCAAGCCACCAAGAGGAATGTAATATGCTAAGATAGATCACACTTATGAAGTACATCATACCCAATGTCATCCACAAAGTAATGAATGCATCATATGAATGACAAGGCTACACTAGGAACCCAGAATACAAATGAATTAATGGTAATGTATGCCCCACACTTTAAAGGAATTGCTACACATCATTCTATGAGAAATTGCTTTAAAGTTGGAAGTAAAGATTCAAAAATAAAACAAGACATGGGAGACAAATTGGAAAGCCCTATGCCAATTCATATGTTTCAAAGTTAGGCCACATCATGTACATGAAAAGGAGAGAAAAAGAAAGGGAGTTTCCCCACAAAAAATAACACACCAAACACATAAGGGATCTATTGATTTGGGGTTAGTATGTTCATTCCTACATTGTTTTTATGAAAGAGTGTGAAACTGTCATCATTCCCTAAATACATAGAACTAGAAGAATGACACAAAGAGAGAAAAAATAAAGTCCATTTTGGCTCAAAATGGAAGAGACATTGTAGTCTCAATGCCTTGCAACATCTCCAAAAGGAAAACAAAAGTGGAAAGAAAATGAAAAGGAAAAAGAAAAGGAAAAGCTTTTGGGTCAACATGAAGGAGACATTGTGCTCTCAATTCCTTGTGTCATCCCGAAAAGGAAAAACACAAGAAAAAGACAAAAAGGAAAAGGAAAAAATGGGGCCTTTTTGGTGAACATGGAAGAGAAATAGGGCATCTCTATACTTTGTATCATCCCCAAAAAGAGAAGATGAGACAAAAGTGAAAAGAGTATTACATGACATATAGAAGAATAAAGCGACAAATAGAAGAAGTACACAAAGAGATGGAACATCGAACACACGATATAGGGGAACACAATAAGAACATAAAATAACAAAAGAAAGAAAAAATAAAATTTACAAGGCTGGTAAGGTGAATGCAAGACAACCATCTAACAAGCCATCTACCTCCCACTCATGGTCGTTGTATTGCGAGGGAAGTTGACTATCCAAAGGAAGAATTGCAAGAGTTCAATTAAGAAACATACTAAGTTCCTCACTTTCTTGAGAATATTTATCATTTAAGCTCATGGTAGATGAAAATAAAGAGTTTAAATCATTATGCACTTCTTCATCTATTGTTGTGATCTCCTCATCATCATCATCAAGATTGATTATGATAGGAGGACAAAGAGTTATTTCCAAGGAAGGATGTATTAAAATTTGTGGATGTTGGATTTGTTCATTTTATTGTGAGGGATGTACTATGTTATATATTGGTGGTTCAAGGAAAAGGGGGTGGTTATCAATTGCTTCAGTCAAAGATGGAGATTGATTTTCTTTATTTTCTTGCATTCATGACTAATAAGCCAGGAGATGATGATGGCGACCACATTCCCTAGCATTGCAGTTGCATTTAATTTTGTTTTGAATTTGTTGAGGTGTGAGAGAAGATTGAATCAACATAGGTTTCTTTTCTTCTAGGGAGAAGAATGGAAGAAACCAAAGAATACAATTCAATCACTTTCTCTTTAGCTTTATACACTTGTTTAATGTGGGGAGGTATGACAGGATTAGTTTCACTTTCTCTTGGTCATTTAAACGATGGTAGGGAAGTGTCTAAGGGTAGTTTTTCATGAGGTTGTCTGGTTTTTTCAATGTCAGAATCTAGTTGACTCATGGTTTCATCTAGGATAGGAGGAGTGGAAGTTGACGGTGACATGTTATGAAGAGATAATTCAACTATTCATTTGGATTTAAACTTTTGATAGGCTATGAAAAAGAAATCCTTTAGATGGGTGATGGGTTCCATAGGTTTAGGCCAAAAGGATTTTAAGGAAAAATTACCTTTAGAGCATAACAAATTAAAGCCACTATGGTGTATGGTAAATATCTCATTGCTATGTGGAAACTTCAAACATTTGTGAACCACTGATGGGAACACTTTCATTCAGCAAAGCCAAGGGTGGCCAAGTTGAAAATGAAATTGATCTGATTGTGGAATAATATAAAATGTTACATCAAAATGTTTGGGTCCTATTTGTAATGGGAGTACGATCGATCTAATTGTAGGGCACACAAAACTAGTATGTGTTTTAATCCATGTAGTGATTTTATTATAATCATCTTGATAGAGATCATGTTATAGTAAAAACTCTTCTGTAGTCACATTCTAACCACAAGAAAGATTTGTTATAATCCCATTGGTGGGCTTATCATAGATTCTACCAGCTATGTAAAGAGGACCATCAAGAATCTTTTAAAGTATATCTTTAGCAGAAAAAGTGATATCAAGAGATTTGGTGGTTGGGCCCTTACAAGGGATAACATCTATTGCACCCACAAGTTCATCCATAGGGTTAACTTGGGTAAAATTTGGAGTTATATCATGTTGTTCAATCTTTGTATCAATTTTCATTACATGGATATGTGCAGGATCATCATGGAAAAATAGGCTCTTAAGTGGCAAAAAATTCAAAAAAATCAGAGTTAGACAACATGACATAAAGTTTTGAATAAGTTATCTATATTATTTCAAAAATATGTAAGAATAGAATCTGTAGCAAATTGAATGTGTTTTCTAGACTACTAGGTTTATTTTCAAAAAAAAAATCTATTTGGTGAAAATTTGAAATTTCAATGCAATAGTAATTAAATTTTAGGGAAAAAATAAGTAGGTGTCTATCTGACAACCCTAACCACAATTAAATGATAATATTTTTTTATAATATTTTATATATAAGTTGAGGACTCATGTCTTGATGTGACGCATATTTTGTTTGTAATTTTTTTCCATGTAAATAATGAATTATAAATTTTTTATTACAACTTTTAAAAAATATAAAAAATCATATGTCTGACCACTTTCACTTGGTCAAAACTTCATGAAATTCATTTTTTATTTTTTTTAATCTTATAGTAGGTAAAGCATAGAATGTGACACATGTTTTGGATTCAAAAAATGTGATACCATTTGAAAGCTAAAGATGTTTTTCAATCATCCTATCAATTAGGACTTAAGTCATAATTCAAATAGAAAATTAATAATATTTTTTTATTAAATTCAAAGTAAAGCATAATTTGTATTGGTAGAACAGTGAGAATCTCCTTTAAAATCCCTTTTCGTTTCACCAATTTTGGGTAAAAGGAGGTCGTTAGCCACATATCCTACACATACCCATCATATCACCACTTTTTGGCCCATCATGATCATGCACATACCCACATCATTGTTTGAAGATTCGCTAGCCTTGACAAATGAAACATTATGTTTAGGCATGGGATTGGTAAATATTTGTAAATTCTAATTAGGGGGTCCAATAGGCTTATTTCCTTCATCATTAACACCCACAATGGATAAATGGCCCGAATCAATGAGGTGTTGAACTAAATGTTTTAGAGGCTTACATTGTTTAGTGTCATGTCCATTTTGGTGATTAAATTGAAAATAAGCATTGGGTTTGAAGGTGGGTGGTAAGGGCTTGGTGGTATCAAGTGGTTTGATGGTAGGAAAGGTGATCATTTGTTGCTAGAGAAATCAGTTCATTGTATTATGGAGAGTATCTAGTAAAGGAGTGAATTGTCTCTTTAGGTACCCATAGGTATAAGACACAACTGCTTTAACAACCGCCACTTTATTTGGAACTAGTGGGTTTGGTTTCAGTTGAGGAGAGGGATTGAATTGTAACAAGCATCTATTTGGTTTGTGAATATTTTTTGTGTTGTTTTGATTGTTGTGCTCAGGCTTCTCATCTCGGTTAGAAGTGGATTTTAAATCATGACTTGAAATCAAGTTATGATATTCACACTTGGTTGTGCATAAGTGCATGAGCAAAGGGAATTTCATCATAGTTAACTTGTCTTGAAGGTTTATATGCAAGTTTTTGCTAAAAATCTTCTAAAAATGTGAATTAGGAATTTGTGAGATCTACTTGGACATACAATGACTGATAACATGAAATGAAATTAGTGACTTTCTCATTGGCATTTTTTCTATGGTGCATTAGGTCAACCATTTTTTTTAGGGGTCATATGAACTTTGAAGTGACTTATGAAGGCATCCAAAATCTCATTGAATGATCAAATGGAATGATTGGGAAAGTTAGAAAGCCACTCTAATGCAGTATCTTTCAAGGTCCTAGGAAAAAGTTTAGCTAAGATTTTATCATCAAGGAAAAAATCATTGCATAAAGTTGTATAAGCATTGGCATGGTTAATACTATCGCTTTACCTTTGTATTTCTCAAACCTAGGCACTTCTATACCTTGTGACATCCATGAGTGTAATATTTCTAAGGATAAGGAGCTACTATGAACATGATATGTGGGTGGATTAGTTTGACCTTGGCTAATGGTGGAAGTTTTTTGTTGCGTGGATGAAACAGTATTAAGGAGTTGTGCTATGATGGGATCGGGGTAGGTGGTTTGAGGTGGAAGAGAAAATGGTGATGGAGTGTATGTAATGTGAGGGGAACTGAGAGGAACACTAAGAGGGGTGAAGGTAGTTGAGGGGACTTGTGATGCCACAAGAGAACTAGGAATGCTAGTTGGAATTATAGGAGTGTTATAATTTGGTATTGATGCTATGGTTGAAAGGGGAGGGATGTGAGGTCCTCCTTGCCTTAAATGAATGTTTTTAGATTGAGAAGTGGAAGAGATATGTGTAGACATGAAAAATTAGCATCATGCATTTAATTAGGTCTATTCATCAAATAAACCAAGTTCACATTCATCTGCTCATTAAATAAATCAAGTTCATTAAATCCATTCATTAGGAAAATCAGGTTCATTTAATTCAATCTCTATGGATTATCCACTTAAATTGAATAAATTAACTTTATTTACTTTAAGCCTACCATTCCCTCTTTGATTAAATACATCAAGACTTTATTTAATTAAGTCTCAAAATTCATATTTCTCCCACTTGATTTAAATAAATCAAAATATTCAAGTCAAATGGGTCAAAGCATCTTAAACATCATCTAAGCTAATCTAATCCTGATTAACCTAACCTAACCACCCATCACATCCTCTAGATTTTCTCACTTACACCAATAAATCATTTTAATTAATTTATAAAAATCATCATTTTCCCTCAACAAAGCAACTTTTTGAGAATATTCTCCAAATTGGACTATGAGGGCAAGTTGACTTGTCCCTTCCAACATTGCAATAACTTCTTTCTTACATGTCCCCCTCTCAACATTTAATTCACAATTTCAAATTTTAATCTCCCCCTCTTTGGCACATTGGTCAAAACTTGCACATTCCTCAACCTATCATAATGTGACAAGTGGCTTCTTCTCATTGGTCAAATATTTATCCCATGTTTCTCTATTTTGACCTCTCTTCCAACTTGAAAATTTATAAATGAAAGACCTCATTCTTCATCAACCCATCTAGACTCTCATGCAAAGTTACTCTCTTAAACTGAGAACTATTTTTTCCCATCACCATTGCATTGCATCATTTGATTTTTTGCAAGGATTGGGAAAGGGTCATTGGCATATTTGAAAAAAATACAATATGGAATAGGTACATGTTATTCTCTTAGATGTATTTTAATCCTTTTATTGGTTACATTTTGTTAAGCATTTACATGTTATTTCATAGGAGTACTTGATAAATTTGCATGTAACTAACCCATGTTGGAGGTTTTAGAGTTTTACAAAATTTGATAGGTTCATAATGATGGTGCTAGAAGGAGGGCTTGAAGGTAAAAGGTAAATGAGGAAGGTGAAAATGAAGGGAAAAAAAGAAGAAAAGCAAAAGGAAAATGAATGAAAGAAGGAGAAGCATGAGGAAGATATTTTGCAAGATAAAAGTGTTTTTAAACACTTTAGTATTTTTTTAATACTTTTAAGAAATTGTTATCACTTCTATCTTAGGACACTAATTTCGTTTGGGTTTAAAACAACCTTTTCAATTTTTTCTTGCAAAGGCTAAAATGAACATTAGGGATACAAATTATTAGAGTTTGTTTTGGATAACAATTGAATAAAATATCTCTCACTTGTCTTTTGGTGCTTAAAAAGAACTCACATTTTCCTTTGTGGATTTAAAAAGAACAAGTGCAACTTTGTTTTTTTGAAGGCTTACTTAAACTAAATTCATTGAAAAGGGTATGTGCAGGATCATCATGGAAAAAACAGGCCTTAAGTGGCAAAAAAATTAGAAAAATCAGTGTTAGGCAACTTGGCGTATAAATTTGAGTAAGTTATCTATATTATCTCAAAAATATGTAAGAATAGAATATGTAGAAAATTGAATGTAGTTTCTAAAATACTAGGTTTATTTAAAATAAATAAAATCTATTTGGTGAAAATTTGAAATTTCAATGCGAGTACTTAAATTTAGGAAAAAATAAGAAGTAGGTGTCTGGACCCTAACCATAATAAAATAATAATATTTTTATAATATTTTATATATAAGTAGAGGACTCATGTCTGGATGTGATGCATATTTTTTGTAATTTTTTTCCAAGTAAATAATTAATTATGAATTTTTTATTACAACTTTTAAAAAATATAAAAACTTGTATGTCTGACCACCTTAACTTGGTCAAAACTTCATGAAATTTAAATTTTCCTTTTTTAATCCTATAGTATGTGAAGCGTAGAATGTGACTAAATCTTTGGATTCATAAAATGTGATACCGTTTGAAAGTTATAGATGTTTTTCAATCAGCCTATTGATAAGGACTTTAGTTGTAATTCTAATAGAAAATAAATAATAATTACTTATTAAATTCAAATTAAAACATAATTTATATTGGTGGAAAGCTAAGAATCTCCTCTAAAAACCCTTTACGTTTCATCAATTTTGGGTAAAATAAAAGTTGTCAGCCACATACCCTACAAATACCCATAATATTGCCACTTTTTGGCCCATCATGATCCTGCACATACCCAAAAAGGACGTATGCGCTTCTCTCACACTTTATAGTGATCTTGAGAATCAAAATGAATTTTTCATGACTTTAGGGTGAGACAAAGAAATCACCTCCACACTTCAATTTGGGTTTAAAAATTGAACAAAATCTTGTGCGAGTGTGAGTGGGGGTATTATTGTGTATATTCTCTCTTTGTTGCTAAAAAAGATTGATCAAGTTATGAATATTGTTTTCACTTGCTTTTGTTTATCCTAGAGGGCCTACCTTGGGGAAAAAGTACTCACCCAATGGAGTGACTCAACTGGTAACACTCTAAAGCCAAGAGTATTTCCAACTAGGATATAAATGTAGGTATTGGAGTAGACACCAATATCACGCAGTTGATTCTGACAAGATGGATCTGAAAGGGGACTCTTGTCGTATGGGTCAATCTCCACGAATGGAAAGTCCTTATTAAAACCCATGTGCTAGAATTTTCCAAAATCCTTTAATCTATTATTTGGTGCAAGAATGGTCATTCTGAAGCCACCCCACACTTTTATAGTCTTTTAGTAGAAATGGAATGAATGGCATGTGAGTTTCATGGGTATTGATGCTTGGCTGCCCTGTATAAGTGAGTGTCATTGAGGGGAGCCAGTGGGGTCAAGCATCTAACCATTCGCTAAAGATAAGCATAGCTGGACTTGTCCAAGTGGGAATCCAAAAAATATTGTCTTACACATCCATAGGTTTGTACTTATTCTTGGGTTACAAAATGCATTGCTTGATCGAAAACATCTTGGAAACAAACACTTAACATCTTCATCCAAATTTCAAACCCTTTTGCAGACAAATACAATTGAATCAATCCATATGTTATTGCTTGCCCTTGGGATTTACATCCTTAGAGTTTTCTAAACATTGGATTACATCTTGATTTGTCTACTAAAGTAAAAATTAGGTAAACCTTTTCCTTTAGTTCATCAAATTTCCACATAACATATCTTGTGGGGTTTGAATAAATTAAGACATTGGACATCTTAGTTTGAAAACTTAATCAAAGAAAGTATTTTTGGTAAAATAAATCCATTAAGCAAAGCTAAAGCAAAATGAACTTTCATGTGCGTTGAACACTCATGATTTTCAAAAAGTCCAAATCCCAAAATGAAAATTATTGGTTCAAAATCCAAAAATGTATGTTCAAATGGAATCATTTCTTGGTTACAAAGGTTTATAGAAGCATTGTATACTCTTCAATACCTAGGTCTAGTCAAAAAAAGTGTCTTTTTCAGGTTCATCTTAGGATCAAAGAAAATCAAAATCTTTTTCATCTATCCTTCAAACATCAAAACAAAAATCATCTCACCATCACCTTTTAGAAAATCTTGAAATCATCCTCAATGCTAGGATTTCTGGAAAAATAAAAAATCATAAAATCCTTGAGATTAAATCCTTGAAAAACTTTATCAAAATTATCTTTGGCTGGGTATGTGTAAATGCATCCTTTTGCATATGCTTAGTCAAAATTATCAAAATCATCTTGTTTATCTAGGTATATGTAGATGTATCCTTCTTCATATACTTAGCTAAACTATCTTGTTTGAATAAGTGTGGGTAGATGCATCCTTCTCCCTACACATATTCAAATTATCATCCTTTGATCAAATTTATCCCTTAGATAAAGCATCCAACATCTTAGGGTCTTTTTGTTCAAAAATCAAAATCAATCAAAATCAATCAAAATCAAGGACAATCCTAAATCCAAAAATAAAATCAAAATCAAAATCTGTAACATATCCCAAAAGTCCTAAAATTCTAGTATCTCTTTCAAGATTTATCAAAATCTAAAACATCTACATGATCCCTTCCTTGTATCATCATCATATCACCTTTCGATCCTCAAGATATCCTAAAATTTTCTACTTTGGGAATAAAGTAAAGATCAATCCAAAGAATCAAGAGATTCATCTCCCATTCTTAAAAATTGATCCTTGTTTTATGCTTCAAACTAGATCTCAATACAAGAAGAGCATGGAAGCCAACAAAGAAACACCTGCTTCAAGTGATTTAAGTCAAACCACTCCTGAAATGAATCCCATTGGGTTTGGAAATCTCACAGTTAACCTTCCAATATGATCGCAAAACCCACAAGAAGAAGCCCAAGGAGAAGACCTCACCTTTGGGATGTCTCATGACGAAATAACTAAAATGCTTTAAAATCTAGAAAACCATAATATGGTCAATATCATGATGAGGCTTAACCCTTCATTATACATGCTTGAACTAGCAAAGCAAGGTGCCAAATTTCCTTCAAATTTTGACATGAGTACCATAGTGGAGACATCTTTTCCTCCAATCTCATCCACCATTCCCATCTCATCCACATCTCCATCCCAAAATATCACTCAAAACATTCTGAAAATCATAACATCTTTTGCTCCAGCCCAATCCAATGTTAATAAGGGAAATGCATTTCTCAATGCTATTCAAACACACCCCCTTGTTAATAATCAAAACTTGGATGAAAATACCACCTTGGAACAAAACATACTCAAAAAACCATTACATAGGAATGTTCCTCTCACTTTCCATCATGATCCATCATCATCATTTTTCCACACAACACCTCAAACTTCTCTTCTCACAAATTCACAAGAGGAGGGAGATATGTTTGGACCAGGGGGATTTTTCGACACTACAATTTTTTTGCAAGAACTCACACCCATTACATTTCCACCACATCCTCTTTTTCCATCATCATCCACACCACTCCCTTGCTTAGGGCTTCCCCCTTTACCAAGTATCAATCAAACCAACATCCCAAATATCAATCAAAGCATTATATCAAATGCTAAGAATTTGTACTCGATATTGCAACAACAGATGACAAATACACAAGCAATTACAACATCATCAAACACCCCCCTAACATCGCAAAGCATGGTCTCTCAAGGACCAATCACATCAACGACACCACTTATCACTCAAACCACCACATCAACAACACCATCCACCACTCAAATTACCAACACAACATCACCACTCACCACCTTCACAAATTCCATTCCGAATCCACCCCCACCCCCACCACCACCAACTTCCACCACATCAATCCAATACAACGTGGCATTGCAAGCCACTTTTCAAAGGGGATTCCAACAAGTGCAAAACAAAAATCCATACAACTAGTTGCTTAGCAAGCCGCTCAAGCTGTGCTATTCGCCCAAGTAGCCCAAGCCACATTATAAGCACAATAAGTTGCACAAGCCCAAGCGTTATTGCAACAACAACAAGAAAATTTTTCTCAAGAAGCCCACGCCACATTTCAAGCACCAAAGGTTGCGCAAGCACAAATTCTATTACAAAAAAAAGCAAAAAAAGCACAAGCCCAACACAAGCAATGCAAGCATGACCTCAAGCTCAGGAAAACACCTAATATCAAGCACAACAAGTACAAGCACAAGCACAACTTGCAAAACAACAAGCCACACAAATGCAAGCATATCAATAAGCAATTAAACAATATCAAGAGCAACAAGAAGCAGCTGAATTGGTAGCCCAACAACAAGCATTGTTGGAATAGAAAAAAGTACAACAAGCACAACAACAAGCACAAATCTTATTGTAGCAACAACAAGATCAACAACAAGCATTATTCATACAAAAGTAGGTGGAAGCCTACCTAGCTCGACAGAACATACAAATACCATCAAACAACACACCAACCAACCCACCCATCCAACCAACAATTGAAACACCCTAAAACACCTTCATCCCACCCCCTGATCCGCAAAATGATGTAACAAAAAAAATCAAGTTGTTCTCACAACAAGTGCTCAATCATCAATTAGGGAAAACAACAAAGACACCAAGAAACTTGTGTATGTATCCATTTGACAGGAGCCTAGTGATAAAACCATTCCCCAAGAGATTCAAGATCCCCAAGTTTGAAAAATATTGTGAGATGGGAAACCCTGAAGATCACATCAGGGAATTCCAGGTTCATTGCATGGAAGTCACATTCAACAATACTTATATGATGTGGCTATTTCCTAGGAGTTTGGCTAGCCATGCTATGGAATGGTTCTCTCACCTACCTTCAAGCATTAGAACATTCCAAGAAATTATAGACACATTCATTAAAAATTATGCATGCAACATTGCAATGTATGTTAGTCAAGAAAAAATCTCAGCTCTAAAACAAGTAAAGGGTGAATCTTTCACTTCATTCCTACAATGATGGTGATCCAAGGCCAATTGGAGTAAGTGGACCATGCCAAAAGAACAACAAGTTTGAGCCATCATAGCTAACCTTTAAGGCCTCTTAGCATTTCATCTACAGGTTCAAGGCATCACCACATATGATTAGTTGATCCCCAAGGTGCTCAACATTGAAAGAACCCTTATGACACAACCAGCAGGATTAACCTCATACCCCAAACAACAAAACAAACGCCCACCTTCCAAATACAATGATAAACCTCGCACATGGGAAAGGAAAAAAAATGTTACTAATGATGATGTTGTTGACACCAAGGTGGTCATCAGTGCCCCTTGCCAAAATACACCCACACCACAAATCCAAATCCAACACCAAAAAAATCATCACGCAATACAACAACCAAACAACAATCTGACAATCAACAATCTCAATGATCAAAGGGGACCACCACAACACAACAAGAGTTATCTAGAGCATAAATAAACTTCTTTGGGGGAGCCACTAGAAGTCATCATGAAAAAGATGATAGAAGAAAAACTCATCAAGGCTCCTACCTTTGAGAATTACCAAGAACTAGATGTGAAACCTCCTTGGTATAATGAGAATCAACTTTGCAAATTCCATAAAATAAAAGGCCATACCACAAACAGTTGCATGAGATTGAAAAACATCATTCAAGATCCCATCGATAAAATAATTATAAACATGGAATAGCCTATAGGAAATCAGGGTCTTAAGATATATAGAAATCTAATGCCAAATCAAGGCAACAAAGGGAATAACAGTTATAAAGGGAAAGGCACCCATGCAAACGTGAACAATGTGTACAAAACTGTTGTTTCCTCCCTAGATGAATACTACACAATCATCACCATCAAAGGTTCCCATGTCGATTGTGGAGTCACCACAAGAGGTAGCAAAGTCACCATTGCAAGATCATCCTAGCAAAACAAAGTCCCTACATCTAGATCTATTTCTAATGGCTACAATGTCCTAGATCAACTCAAGAGAATGCTAGCGCAAATCTCCATCATGGAGTTGCTAAAAATCTCATCTTCTCATTGAAAAATCCTTGAAGAAGTTTTGACCTCATCCACTATCCTTACAAATCTTGATACAAAACAATTCCAAGCTATGGTTGGAAATATCAATATGCTAAATCTTCTCACATTTATTGACCAGGATTTCCCCACTCAACCATCTCATAATGGTGCACTTCACTTAGAAGTAATAGTGCAAAAAAGCAATGTCAAAAGGGTCTTGGTGGATGGAGGTGTGGGTTTGAATATTTGTTCTCTCAACCTCATCAAACAATTGAAAATCCCATAGGATTCTATTGAAAAAGGAAAGGGTATCACAATAAGATCATATGATGATCAAGAAAGAGTGTCCCAAGGCATGATCAAACTCCCTATTCTAGTACAGATGTCTCTCATGGAAACCACTTGTTAGGTCTTGGACCTTGACTTACCATATAAGATCCTTTTGGGACATCCATGGATTCATACAATGAATGCAGTAGCATCAATGTTTCATCAATGTGTGAAATTCACACATGAGGGACAAGAAGTTACCATCCACAGAGATCCTGAACCATTTTCCTATTGCAAAAGCCTTGAATCAAAGTACTAAAAAATCCCCCAAGCACCGAAAGATGATGAGGGCCCATCCACACCATACATCGACCCCTCCACTCTTGCATACACTTTTGCGACAGAGACACCTACCACTCCCACCATCCCCACCATCTCTAGCATTAAGGTCATCATACAAGATAATGGTTGTGGAAAATACAAGCTCCCTAATAATGATTTTGTGGTAGGAGAGTTACCACAATCTCCTAGATCACGGGGACGACCACAAATAAATGAAGCCTCCACATCCCAAACGTCTCCTAAAAAATATCCCATCTTCAAAAGGTGGGGGGATCTTGGACAAGAAGTTATTGAGGAAGATCCATCTCATATGCTATATCAAGATGAATGACTAGTAGCTTACTTACCAATTGATGATAGAAGCAAGGGTCTACAAATGATGCTCACAATGGGCTATGACAGAAATCAAAGATTTGGACAAAATGACAATGGCCTTATAATACCTATCATGCCAAAGACGTGACCAATAACAAATCTTGGCATTGGATGTACACCTTCAAGTATAACCATACAAGGCCGAAGTCCTCTAGTTAGAATATTTAATAATCCTCCTCAACCAACCCCATTAAAACTACACTTACCAGTGTCTACAGGTAGAGTCATAGATAACTTTACATTTGATATAGCCAATGTCTATAGTAGTAGCAATGATGAAGATCACCTGACTAACTTACCTAGGCTATTTGAGGATACCGCTGTTTGCATGATTAACACCCTATCTTTTGAAACAGACAACCAAAATCATGAGATCGGCTTAGTATATCCCCAAATCATCGACTATGACCAACGAGGACCACTAGTTCTTAAAGCATTCAAAAATGATGAGGCACTCTCAGAATTCATGGGACTGTGGGATAACATTCTAGATGGAGATCACAAAGAATGGTTCATTATAGAGCTAGACACATAGGCCTATTATTGGGAAATGATTGAATCCTTGAGTCGCAAAAGTAAGAAATTAAGAATAATATCCATGTCCTTGAGTGAAAACCACACTGTGGCACTCTCTAACCAGAAAAAAGTAAAAAGAAAGTACACATCCAATGGTGAAAAAATCTTTGAGGTTCCCGAGGATGGGGGATTCAATCTTCTTTTAAGAGCTATTTATCAAGAAAAGTCAACAGTCTTGGCAGAAAAATGCAATCCAGTCAACCTAGGAATAGAGGAGACCCCATTTATCACATTCCAAATAGAATCACTACTATCAGAAGAGCAAGAACTCCTAGCGGCATTCCTAAGAGAAAGACAAATAAACTTCACATGGAGTTATGCTAACATGCTAGCACTTGATCCAAAGACTATGGTTCACCACTTAGCAGTGTATCTAGAAGCAAATCCTGTCAAACAAAGGCTTTGAAAAATGCATCCTCAAATCGCCCTATTAGTGAAAATGGAGCTAAAGAATCTATTAGATGTAGGATTCATCTAACCGATAGACTATCCAGAATGGGTATCAAACTTGGTATCTATTTCAAAACTCGAAGGAAATATTAGAATCTGCATAGACTTTAGGGACTTGAATAAGGAATGTCCAAAAGATGACTTCATGCTTCCCAACATCGACATGATAGTAAAAATGATAGCTGGACATGAAATGTTGTCACTAATGGATGGATTCTTAAGGTACAATCAGATCATGATAGCTAAAGAGGACCAACATAAAACAACTTTCACTTGTCGATGGGGGACCAATTTTGTTGGAATATGATTCTATTCGGCTTAAAGAACATAGGAGAAACATACCAAAGGGCCATGACATGATCCATAAGATGGTCAAAGACTATGTTGATGACATTCTAGCCAACTCTAGAAAGAGAAAAGATCACATAGCAACCCTTAGTGCCATCTTTGACAGGCTAGAGGAGTACAAGGTCAGATTAAACCCTAATAAGTGTGTCTTTGGCGTACAATCGGGAAAATTGCTCGGATATATAGTGACAATGAGGGGTATTGACGTAGATCCAACAAAGGTAAAAGCAATCATTGATATGGAGGCACCAAAAACATTAAAGCAACTAAGAGGTCTCCAAGGAAAACTTCAATCTATTCGAAGATTCATAGCACAATTGGTGGACAAACAAAACCCATATTCTCATCTACTCCACAAGGGAGTAGTGTACAAATGGGATAGCAAGTGTGAAGAGGAATTCAAAAAAATCAAGGAATACCTACTGACACCACCAGTCTTAATGCCACCCATCCCAAAGAAACCATTGATTGTATATGTATTAGCAACAACAATAGCCCTTGGAGCTCTCCTAGCTCAACATGACGAAAACATAACAGAAAAGGCTATCTACTACATTAGTAGAACAATGGTTGGGCATGAGCTAAACTATTCATTCATAGAGAATGCATGCCTCACAATAGTGTTTGCATTACAAAAATTTAGACATTACATGTTGGCACACAAAATAAAGCTCATCGCCAAAATCAACACTCTCAAATACTTATTGTCAAAGGCAATGCTCACAGGAAGAATGGCCAAATGGGTAATGATACTGTTAGAATATGACGTTGAAAATGTGGAGAGGAAAGCAATCAAAGGCCAAGTCATCATAGAGCATCTTATAGAAGTACCAGTTTATTAAGAGAATCCTCTCATCTCAGAGTTTCCAGATGAATCTATTTTTAATCTAAATATAGTTGACCATTGGAAACTATACTTTGATGGATCATACACATCGCATGGATTAGGAGCTGATATCTTCTTCATCACCCCACAAGGGGATTTCATACGAAGGTCCTACAAATTGACATTTCCCTACACCAATAACATTGCAGAATATGAAGCTTTAACCATAGGTCTCAGAATAGTAGTGCAGTGGAACATTATAACTCTCAAAGTACACAAAGATTCCCAATTGATAATAAATCAAGTGAATGATGAATACTAGACCAAGGATAACAAGCTCACTCCATACAAGAAATTGGAGGAGACTCCCAAAGAATCCTTCATCGAAATTACATTTGAGTAGATACCTAGATCCAACAATAGAGCAATAGACACCATGGAAACAATTAGGTCCCTATTGGACATCCCCAACAATGTTCCAAAATATGAATTCCTAATAGAGCAGCTTGTTCCTGCATTCGAGGTACCAAAATTAGAATTCGTGTGTGAAATCGTTGGTCTTGATGATCCTTGATATCACAACATTTATACATACCTTTGAATAGGAGTCATACCCGCAGACTTACCATCAAACCTAAAATAAACCTTTGTCAAAAAGGAATCTATATTTTTCATCCTAGGAGATACCCTATCATAGGAGCATAAAAGGAACCCTACTCCACTGCCTAAATGCTAAGGAGGAATTAACCACTCTAAGTGAAGTACACAATGGTATATGTGGTTTACACTCGAGTGGAATGACCATAGCTAAGAAACTGCTGAGGATTGGGTATTATTGGCCCACAATGGAAAGAGAGGCACATGACTATGCCAAAAGGTGTCTACAATGTAAGCAGCATGGGGAACTCATCCATGCTCTAGCTAAAGAGCTTCATCCTATCGTAATACCATGACCCTTCTCACAGTGGCGACTAGATCTCATTGGAAAAATCATGCCCACTTCATCCAACAGCCAAAAATTCATCATAACCACAATGGAGCACTTTACTAAGTTGGTGGAGGCCATACCCATGACGTACAGAACTAGGAAGTATATTTCAAAGTTCATCCTGAACTATCTCATTTGCCGCTATGGTGTTCCACAACCCATTATCTCAGAAAATGGGACACCATTCAAGAATAAGGAATTTCGTTACTTATGCAAAAAATTCAAAATCCAACATCGCTTCTCTAACCCATACTATCCCTAAGGAAATGGCCAAGAAGAAGCTACAAACAAAACTATTTTGAAAATCCTCAAGAAAACAGTCAATGACGCAGGTCGTGACTGACACCTATAGCCTAATCCTGCCCTCTAGGCCTATCGAACTAGTATCCGCACACCCACTATCACCACCCCTTTTTCCCTGGTCTACGGATCAAAAGCAATACTCATTGAGATCGAGTTCTCCTAACTTAGGATATCACTACAAAACCTCATCACAGCTGAAGAGTACCAAGTATCAAGACTAAATGAGCTAGATCTATTGGATGAATGACGTATAGATGCTTTGAATCATTTGTAATTCCATCATAATAGACTCAAAAGGAGCTATAATAAGAAAATAAGGACATTCCAAGTTAGAGAATTGGTATAAAAAGAAAATCAGAAAAATGTCCCAAACCTGAGCAACAAAGGAAAATTTGAACCCAATTGGCTGGGACCATTTGTTATCAAAAAAGGTTATAAGCAGGGGCATATCAGTTATCAACACCTGAAGGGGAACCTCTATAGGAGCCCATGAATAGTTCCCATCTCAAAAAGTTTTATGCCTAAATCTTTCAAGGTATAGAACCAAAAAATCAAAAAATGTCCTAAAAAAATGGTTACTTTAGTGAAAACTTGGCAAATAGGCATCTTGGTGACAATAAGAAAATAAAAAGAGGAAAAAAATCCCAAAAAAATCAGAAAAAGGATCAAAAATAGTAAAGAGAAAAAATTGTCCTCTAGTGAAAACCACTTCGGTGGCACTTTGGACAAATACCTTGGTGAAAACCTAGAAAACAGGTGCCTTGCATAAATAAGCACTTTCCATCCATCAAGATCTTTACAACTTGTTCTGCATCATTCATCCATCGCATCCAGATCTCCATCCATCACTTATCCACTCGCATTTGCAACATAGCTTGGTCCTATTTTCGTATCATGATCCCTCCTAGTACTACTTGACCCATACTCAAGGTCAATTTTTCCTACCTTTATCAGAGTACTCTACTACATCACGTTGGGGGTATGTTCTCATTGGATCAGATTTGTGTATATTCTTAAAGTCCTAAATATTAGAGAATCCAAAAACATCAAAAAATCATCAAAATCCCAAAACAAGTCAAAATGTTAGTCAAAATATCAAAAACAGAGTCATCTTGTTGAACTACATCATCTCTAAGCTTGAACGTAGGAAAGGTTGATCTTTGATCATCCCCTGAGACACTTAGGTTAGTCCTTTAGGAGTCTGTCATAATAAACTAACATTTCATCATGCATATCTTCATTTGTAAATCGGTCAAGTTGTCAGTCGAACTACGTGGTGTCTACGTGTATAAGGTAGGAAAGGCTAATATGTTGATGAGACCCTGAGGCCCCTAGGATAGGTCTTTAGGTTAGTCTCTTGCTCAAAATCTCAAAAAATCCCAAAACATTTGGAAAATCAAAAAAATCAAAACATTTGAAAGTCTCAAAAAATACCAAAAATAGCCTCAAACCATTGTAAAACTCCAAAAACATCCAAATATTTGAAAAAATCCATCCACCTAATCTCGATTGCACCCAAAATAACACCATCCATAATAAACTAATTGTCATCCTCAACCTTTGGTGAAAAAGTTAGAAACAAGTCTAGTAGCTTGAAAGTAAAACTCAAAAACATCAAGTCTCAAGTTTAAGTCACTACATAAACAATTTGTTCAATTCTTTGTGTCGATAGTCCATCATCCAAATAGTCCCATATCAATCATATGATAACATCATGTCCTAGGATGAATCCTTCCTACAATTGGCATTATTTATCAAAAATAACACTTTGGATAAATGAAATGGCGTGCCTCCATCTGCTAACATGTCCTCAGATGTATCCTTCCAATAATGGGCATTATCTTTTGGTAATAGTTTTGATTCTTATCCTGAAAAACACATTCCCTTTTGGTTAGCGGTATTGAAGAACATCAACTTCTTTGCATGCTTTATCTTTTTTTTTTTACTTATCTTATTGTGCTCAGTCCAAGGACCTCTCAATGATATTTGAACGAAGGATTTAGAGAGATAGGAATGGGGCAACGATCACTATCCTTTTGTCTGCTGTGCTTGTTGGATGTTCTTGTAAAATAACCTTGGTGAATACTTGCTCTATTAGATATGTATAGAGGATTTTTTTGATAGCTTGTTGACTATTGCATTGATTGGTTATACCTTTCTATGTTTTGGTCTGAGATGTTTGAAACTTCTAATGTGCATCCTAGCAAGGTTTTTGTATGTCATGTTTGAACAAGAATACTCTTATCTTTTTTTGAGTCAAAGTCCATCACACTAAGTACAACACCATCCTAGTCCTTTATACCTTGATGCATCATACTTATGCGTGTTATCAAACATAAGGTAAGTGACCCTTTTAAAATCCCAATCCTTGATAAGAAAATCATCCATCATCATCATTTCTCATAAAGTTGGCTTGTTGCATCCTCTTTTCATCATATAATTTCTTCTTTTCCACACTAACATCACGTCATGAATAGTTAATCATCATCACTAGTGCATCCATCCTACATCCACAAACCATCAGTATTCTACATATCATCCCACATGCATGTTCATCATCATAATATAGATATGTTAGTCTAAGCATCTCATAAATCATATATTTGCATCAATCATACATTTGCATAATCATAGATATCACATCATCCATCTCATCCATCTCACATACATTGCATTATCATTTAAATTGTTTAGGATAATATAGATTTGTTATTCTAAGAATCTTAAAACAATCATTTGCATCATCATCCATAACCATCCATTTTGAACCTCTTTATTGTGAGATCGACCCTCAAATTGAATCTTTTTTCTCAATCTCTCAAGGGGGCGATGTACCAGTGTACTTTCCATGGGGCATCCAAAAAATTAGAAATTTTTTGAATTTTGATTGTGGCAAGTTTATTCTTCAAAACAACGTAGCAAGTACATTTCTTCAAAGAGAGGAACAAAGTATACATGCAAAATTAGCATCATGCATTTAATTAGGTCCATTCATCAAGTAAACCAAGTTCACATTCATCTGCTCATTAAATAAATCAAGTTCATTAAATCCATTCATTAGGAAAATCAGGTTCATTTAATTCAATCTCTAAGGATTATCCACTTAAATTGAATAAATTAACTTTATTTACTTTAAGCCTATCATTCCCACTTTGATTAAATACATCAAGACTTTATTTAATTAACTCTAAAAATTCATATTTCTCCCTCTTGATTTAAATAAATCAAAATATTCAAGTCAAATGGGTCAAAGCATCTTAAACATCATCTAAGCTAATCTATTCCTGATTAACCTAACCTAACCACCCATCACATCCTCTAGCTTTTCCCACTTGCATCAATATATTATTTTAACTTATTTATAAAAATCATCATTTTCCCTCAACAAAGCACCTTTTTGAGAATATTCTCCAAATTTGAATATGAGGGAAAGTTGACTTGTTCCTTCCAACATTGCAATAACTTCTCTCATACATGTCCCCCTCTCAACATTTAATTCACAATTTCAAATTTGAATCTCCCCCTCTTTGGCACATTGGCCAAAACTTGCACATTCCTCAACCTATCATAATGTGACAAGTGGCTTCATCTCATTAGCTAAATATTTATCCCACATTGCTCTATTTTGATCTCTCTTCCAACTCGAAAATATATAAATGAAAGGCCTCATTCTTCATCAACCCATCTAGACTCTCATGCAAATTTACTCTCTTAAATTGAGAACTAATTTTTCCCATCACCATTGCATTACATCATTTGAGTTTTAGCAAGGATTGGGAAAGGGCCATTGGCACATTTGACACAAATCCAATATGGAATAGGTACATGTTATGCTCTTAGATGTCTTTTACTCCTTTTATTGGTTACATTTTGTTAAGCATTTACATGTTATTTCATAGTAGTACTCGATAAATTTGCATGTAACTAACCCATGTTTGAGGTTTTAGAGGTTTACAGATTTTGATAGGTGCTTCAGTATGTTTATTGTAAAAATTGTCAATTCTCTTCATAACTTGCAATCCATAACCACTTTCAATCAAACAATGAAGGTTTTCTATGGTTGGTATGTCAGTGGTGGAAATTCTTTCAAGGGACAAGTTTTGTTGTAAGTGTGAAAAATCCTCATGAATATTAATGACCTTTTCTTGTGGGATAGAGTTGTTTTGTGTGTCAACATTCATTGGATGGAAAGGTGAAGGCATAAAAGTGGTATTGTCAATGCCTAATGCACCATTTCCGATACTAGGAGTAGGAGCTCTTGAGATCCAAAGGTCCATAATGAAAGTGTTATCGTAGGAGCCCATGAGTTGAGAACTTTGTCTCACTAAAATAATGTCAATGGGGCACCAAACACTCATACAAGTACCACAAAAGGTGGGGTGAATGTAAATGCAATGCAATCGAGGAGTTCTAAATAAAAATAACAAAAAATATACTAATTGTAACAAAGAAGTAACTACAAAAAATAGAAATGTAGGAAAATGCCAGAAAAATTCTAGGAATGTTGTTTAACAACTGCAAGTGGACTGAGTCACCTAGGGTGGCAAATGAGTCCAAGTAGGAGATTTTTTTGTGTTTTCAGAAAATTTAATGTGATTCTATTCCTTTTTAGATGCCAATGACAGACACAAATGCAAATTTTTAGTTTTTCAATGATATGCAATGCAAAAATGAACTCTAAATGAGTCTTTCACTAATGCAAGTTAAGAATCCCTAGGATGCAAAAACAAAACAATACCCTACTTGAATGTTGATGCAAATGAAGCTTAAAATGCAAGATGCAATTGAGATTAGAAATGTAAAGTGCTCAATATGCTGGTTCACCAAAATGAACAATAGATTTTTGGAACCCACAAGACTCTCTAGCTCTTTTAGGATTTTGCACCTAAAAGGAGAGAGGTAGGCCAAAAATGCTAGCTAGGTTCATTCAAATTGTGCAATGTAGGATGTTGTTTAAGCTAAAGGAGATGAACCAAATGCATTTAAGTGATCTAAATTACTAGTTATGTATGAAAGACTTAATAATTGTACTATGTTGGAAAGCACAATCTGATATGCAAACAATGATGAATGGATGAATAGATATAGAACATAAAGAAATAAGCTAAATCAATGTGCACTTGAAGGTCTGATGAAGATTGTAGAATATTTTGGATGTTTTCTAGAATCACAAAAATTCACCAGTGGGACTCATTTGTCTAGGGTGGAAAATTAGTCCAACTTCTGATGAAAACTATTAGAAATAGGTTTCTGAGTGTTGGGATCCAGAATCTAACAAAACTTATATTTCTAGCCTTAAGGTGGGACTCATTTTCCATTGGTGGTGAATCAGTCCTCTCGCAAAATTTTGAGGAATTAGGAGACAACTCTGCAACACCAAATTTGAGGATGTCTGCTTGTCGGGCTATTGAAGCCAATTTTGTAGGAAATAGATAGAATAGCTTCTCCAAGCTTGAAATATGATTGATTTGACTTGAAGCACCTAGTTAACTTGTTGACCACTCTTCAACACCTAAATTATTGTTAAATCTACACACAAAAGTCTACAAACACATGCAAGAGGGGAAAAATGGTTGAGGGTTAGCAAATAGGGGTTTTCCTTGGTCAAAACCCACTTTGGTAATCAAACCCTTAATGAAACAATGAAATGCAAGGGAATGATAACCAAATAACATGCAAATGCTATCAACTTACCAAACCCATGTTGAATAAAATCTTATTATGTGTCGATAGATGCTCCAAAATGCTTGATGAATGTTTGATTTAATGTTGTAAAGTGCTTGAATGCTTGAGTGAATGAAAATATTTCTTGAATGTGATGTGAGATTGTAGGAGATGTAAAATGAGGTGAAAACGATTTATTTATACAATCTTGTGCCTCAATAACCTATTAATACCTCACCACAAGCTGACATAAAGTTTTTTTGAATAAAAACCTGAAAGAAAATTTGAAATATTTTGAATTTGGAGCCAAGGGGGACTCATTCACCACCCATAGTGAATGGGTCCCACCTAGGACTTGAAATGGGTGTCAAGAATTAAGTCACATTTAGTATTGTTTGTTGGTTTTACATTCAAAAATACACATAATTAAAGCTTATAAGGGCATAAAGGGGTCAAATAAAGTATAAGAAAGGTGTAAATAGTGAAATTGTGCATAGAAAATGTGAAATCTTGTTACAAGAATTTATAACACTTCAAAATAGGCCATGTTTAGTGATGAAAAGGTAATACTTAGGTGATTTGTAATGAATAGAGTCTAGTAGAGTGTATAAATTATTCACAACACGTTAGAACACCTTCACAAGATGTCATTATTTGAATTTTAGTACCTAAATATGCATGTTCAGGCCATATTATAGCATTAAATCAATGAAAAATAGACCAAACATCATGAAGAAAGGCCTAAAATACCATGAAAATGAAAAGAGTCCATTTTTCTATGGTACACTAGACATGTGTCCTCTACTTATATCTAAAATCTTATAAAAAAAAGATTATCATTTTACTGTGGTTAGGGTGGTCAGAAAAACACCTACTTGTTTTTTCCCTGAAATTTAAGTACTACTACATTGAAATTTCAAAATTTCACCTAATAATTTAAAAATAAAATAAACCTAGTATTTTGAAAACTACATTCATTTTTATATAGATTAGACTATTGTTACATATTTTTGAAATAATATAGATAACTTATTCAAATTGTTGTCAAGTTCCCTAACTTTGATTTTTCTATTTTTTTTCACTTAAGGGCCTATTTTTTCCATGATGATCTTGCACATACCCATAAATTATGCTTTACTTTGAATTTAATAAATAATTATTATTCATTTTCTATTTGAATTATGACTAAAGTCTTGATTGATAGGCTGCTTGAAAAAAATGCATAGCTTTCAAATTGTATCAATTTTTTTGAATCTAAATCATGCATCACATTTTGTGCTTTACATACTATAGGATTAGAAAAAAAATTGAATTTCATGAAGTTTTGACCAAGTTAAGGTGGTCAAACCTACAAGTTTTTATATTTTTTAAAAGTTGTAATAATAAATTCATAATTAATTATTTACTTTGAAAAAAATTACAAAAGAATATGCATGACATCGGGACATGAGTCCTCTACTTAATATCTAAAATTTATAAAAAAATAATTATCATTTTATTGTTGTTAGGGTGGTCAAACAAACACCTACTTCTCATTTTTTCCCTAAAACTTAAGTGCTACTGTATTGAAATTTTAAATTTTCACCAAATAGATTTTTTTTAAATAAACCTAGTAGTTTAGAAACTACATTCAATTTGCTACTGATTCCATTCTTACATATTTTTTAAATAATATAGATAACTTATTCAAATTTTTACATCAAGTTACCTACTTCTAATTGTTTTGAATTTTTTGCCACTTAATGGCCTATTTTTTCCATGATGATCATGCCAATACCCAACTTGGGATACCTACCCTTTTTTTCACTTTGAGCTTTGCAAACACAAAATGGCTTGATCTGCAATTTTTTTTCTCTTCTATCACTCATTTGGTGATGGATCCTTCAACAAAGACCTTGATAGATAGTGTTATTCAAAATCTACATATAACATCTTTATATCTACATCATAGATTCTCAATTTTCTGTGAAGAGGTGATTGAGAACCTTTTACAAACAAAAGATTATCCATATAGATATGAATGACAATATAATGGATCTACACATGTGCATGGTTTTTTAAGGATTCTAGAAGCCCTAAACATGGACACTCTTGATTGGTCCAATCACCGTGATGTTACCATGGCAAGGAACTTTTTTGATAGATATGTTTTAACTTGGAATCCATGTTTCCCTACAGAAAGATTGCATAGAATGTATCGGTGTTCTGAATAAAGTTCATGCTTACTTTCCATGAGCCAGATTCTTTCCAGTGATCCAATCATAGATTAGGAAGTGTTTTTCAATATAGTTCAAAGGAACACAAAATTCTTTGAATATACTTGTTTAAGGAAAAAAGGAGAGAAATTATAGTGCTGATATAAAGCACCTTGACAACAACAACTTACCTCTAGATTGACATTTGATGCTAAGTCCAACAAATCCTACAAGCCAGCAAGAAATGATGATCACCTAAATATTCATAGGCCACCAATGCTTGCAATTTGGCATGATAATATTGACTTCTAGCTAGTTGTTTCTAGGAAAATTGTATTAAATTATATCTCTAAATATGTTGCTAAATATGAGAAAAAATCATAAAATTACCTTGATATGTTGAAAAGAATTGCAAATACAAATATAGTTGAGAATACAATACTACTTTCATATCAAAAATTCATGATGAATATTCTTGTGGAGTGTGACATCTCTACATAGGAGACATGCCATATGTTATAGAAATTTCCCCTTCTCACTTCAAGTTGACAATATGTTTGCTTAAATGTTGGAAAAAAGGCATGGTTTTGTATAAATAAAAATGATGTTGATGAAGGCCTGCCAATAAATTATATTCATTGCTATATGCAAAGGCCTCCAGAGCCGGGTGTTGTATCCCTAATTAGCTCGGGCCACTTATATACACATTCAAACTTGTGTGAAAAGGACAAAGGGAAATCAAGACACCAACTTGGAATTACTCTTGTGTACCACTTGTTCAAGACTATTTCCCTTGAAGATATAGCAATATTTGACACATTTTGTTGGAATGAACTTATGTTATACAAACCTTTCAGAAACATACACATAGATATAGGTGTTGCCAAATAAGAAATAATAGAAAATTGGAAGTTTTTTAAAACAACTAGTTATCATCCTTGGAATGTTAATAGAATTCTAGTTGCATCCACGAATGAGGAACACCATAGAAATGATAGTGATGATTTGAACCATCAACATTCTATGGATGAATATGAATGGGAAGTTTTCTCTTGGCTTGGTGCTACTACTAACTTTAGTATAAATAAGCTCCAGTTGTTGTCTAGGTAAGACTTTAATATGAACCATTCATGGAAAACAAACCATGTTCCTGAACAAATTCATAATATTTATTTGGAGTTCATCCCATTGGCCAAGGCACAATGTATGATACAATCCTTTCCTATAAGTACATCAACCCATTAGCTTTCACCAAAATAACAACTATCTCTTGAAATCATCTAATCCCATCACATGCAGCCTTCCCCCAAAGGCCCTCTCTACACAATCATTCAAGGAACAACTAGAATTGGTAAATCCTTTTAGATAGATTGTATAAGACAATAAATAAATGCCTCTACTCTTGGATGCAATAGCCCACTACTCACATTCATCCCTACAAGTGTTGTTGCCTACAACATATGTTCCTCCACAATCCATACAACCCATCACATTCCCATAAAGGATACAGATCCTTTGCAAGGCCAACCATTGAAAATATTCCAAGAACAATTCAAATTTATTCAATACATTTTGATAGATGAAATGAGTTTTCTAGGCTTGAATTTGTTGCTCAAAATAGATAGTCGATTATGCCAAGCATTCCCTGATAACCAAAGGAAATCATTCAGTGGTGTTTCTATCATCCTTGTTAGTGATCTTGCCTAGTTGTTTTTTATTCATGGATACTCCTATTTATGCTTCACACTCATCAATTGTAGCCTTATGATGAGGCTCTCCACAATGGTTGGGAAGAGCTTATGAAACAAACAAATAAAAATCTATCACCCAAAGAAAGAGAAAAATTTGATGTTGCAACACATTTTTTTTCCACAAATGACTTAATCACATTCCCCAATAAGAAAATGATCAAATAATTAATCATGCCCATATCCATTAGCACAACTCAAGTAGCATAGAAAAAGACATATGATTATGGAGATGATGACTAGCTTCTCCCATAACTGTTTCTTTGTGTCATTGAATAGGTGATGCTAACAACAAATTTGTTGATTCAATCTAGCTTAGTTGATGGATCCCTTGGTCTTGTTACAACTATTGTATAAATGCATGATGCAAACTAGATCCACCTAACTATGTTGTTGTCCACTTCCAAAATTACATTGGACCACTATGGGAACCAAAAAAGCCAAGAGACATCCCCATCCCAACTATAACCCAAGGTAGTTAAACACAAATTCCACTAACCATGGCATGGGAAATCACAATACATAAAGCATGAGGTTTAACATTAGACAGAGCAATGATAAACATAAGGAACAAAGAAAGGAAGGGGTTAACTTTTACAACTATCTCTCATGTTAAGTCAATTGAATGACTCTGCATTGATCCAACATTCTCATTTGAGAGATACTTTAGACTAAGCAACAAAAAATACACTACTCAATGTTGTAGCGAAGAGGCATGGTTGGAATAGCTCTAGCCCCCACCAAATGCTTCTGTTCCTGCTTCCTACTTTGGATTATGACAAAAGGTTTTGAAAGATTTATTCTCACATTGGCTCCACACTCTATACTATCCTCTTTTGAAGTATTTTAAGTTTAATTTTATAGAAACATACCAAGTAATAACCTGTGCAAAATGGGTGTAATTGCAAAGATGCACAAAGATAACAAGTAACAATAAGAAAATGGAAAAAATTGTGCAAGTCAGTGGCATGTTTTGATCATTCCAATCTATTAAAATATATATTCAACTATTCCAAAAAAAATTCAAGAACATTGTGTTGTATTTGACTGATTAGTTTTAAATTATGCACCTATGCTCTGTTTTCCATTTTTGGTGCCTATATACTCTAAGTTTTACTACACATTAAATTTAACCTATTTATTTAATGCTTTGGATCCTCTTCAACCTTGCACATTAACGATAATTTTCTTCTTGTTTACTATCTTCTATACCTTTAGCAATTTAATTTTAGTTAAATTCTCTATGCAAATATGCACCTATAAATATTAATGTTCCCACTTCTCCTTTAAACATTTCATTGCTTCATACTTTTGGTATATTACATTCAAAAGAATACACTCTTCTATATATTCCATCTATCCATGTTTGTTCAAGTGTCTTTAAATTCCATGATGTTAATTCTTTATCAAGATACCTGCAATTCTCTTTCAACTGATTTTAACATGTAGTAATCTAAACATATAGTTGCAGCTGTTACAAATTGATATATATGCACATACAAACAACATTAAGTGTCAAAGATGCACAAAGATACCAAAAACCAATAATTAGAGGCTGAAATTTCTATAAGTCAGTAACATTTTTTGAACATTCTAGTATATTAAACTATATATGCACATACTCTAGAAACATTTTCAAAAAAAAATTGTTTTATTTGACTAATAGGTTTAAAATTTTGCAACTATGTTTTTCTTTCCATTTTTTGTGCCTATATATCTTGAGTTTTGACAAATTTTCCTTCATTATTTTCTTGCACATATTCTTATTTGTTATTTCTAGCTTTTCAATTAGTTTTATCTGATTCAAATAGCTAGAAAATGTTGATCTACGAAATTCTCTTTTGAGAATTTTGTTGTTTCACTCTTCCTATATATTGCATTCAAAAATTTATGGTGAGGCTCTCCACAATGGTTGGGAAGAGCTTATGAAACAAACAAATAAAAATCTATCACCCAAAGAAAGAGAAAAATTTGATGTTGCAACACATTTTTTTTCCACAAATGACTTAATCACATTCCCCAATAAGAAAATGATCAAATAATTAATCATGCCCATATCCATTAGCACAACTCAAGTAGCATAGAAAAAGACATATGATTATGGAGATGATGACTAGATTCTCCCATAACTGTTTCTTTGTGTCATTGAATAGGTGATGCTAACAACAAATTTGTTGATTCAATCTAGCTTAGTTGATGGATCCCTTGGTCTTGTTACAACTATTGTATAAATGCATGATGCAAACTAGATCCACCTAACTATGTTGTTGTCCACTTCCAAAATTGCATTGGACCACTATGGGAACCAAAAAAGCCAAGAGACATCCCCATCCCAACTATAACCCAAGGTAGTTAAACACAAATTCCACTAACCATGGCATGGGAAATCACAATACATAAAGCATGAGGTTTAACATTAGACAGAGCAATGATAAACATAAGGAACAAAGAAAGGAAGGGGTTAAATTTTACAACTATCTCTCATGTTAAGTCAATTGAATGACTCTGCATTGATCCAACATTCTCATTTGAGAGATACTTTAGACTAAGCAACAAAAAATACACTACTCAATGTTGTAGCGAAGAGGCATGGTTGGAATAGCTCTAGCCCCCACCAAATGCTTCTGTTCCTGCTTCCTACTTTGGATTATGACAAAAGGTTTTGAAAGATTTATTCTCACATTGGCTCCACACTCTATACTATCCTCTTTTGAAGTATTTTAAGTTTAATTTTATAGAAACATACCAAGTAATAACCTGTGCAAAAATGGGTGTAATTGCAAAGATGCACAAAGATAACAAGTAACAATAAGAAAATGGAAAAAATTGTGCAAGTCAGTGGCATGTTTTGATCATTCCAATCTATTAAAATATATATTCAACTATTCCAAAAAAAATTCAAGAACATTGTGTTGTATTTGACTGATTAGTTTTAAATTATGCACCTATGCTCTGTTTTCCATTTTTGGTGCCTATATACTCTAAGTTTTACTACACATTAAATTTAACCTATTTATTTAATTCTTTGGATCCTCTTCAACCTTGCACATTAACGATAATTTTCTTCTTGTTTACTATCTTCTATACCTTTAGCAATTTAATTTTAGTTAAATTCTCTATGCAAATATGCACCTATAAATATTAATGTTCCCACTTCTCCTTTAAACATTTCATTGCTTCATACTTTTGGTATATTACATTCAAAAGAATACACTCTTCTATATATTCCATCTATCCATGTTTGTTCAAGTGTCTTTAAATTCCATGATGTTAATTCTTTATCAAGATACCTGCAATTCTCTTTCAACTGATTTTAACATGTAGTAATCTAAACATATAGTTGCAGCTGTTACAAATTGATATATATGCACATACAAACAACATTAAGTGTCAAAGATGCACAAAGATACCAAAAACCAATAATTAGAGGCTGAAATTTCTATAAGTCAGTAACATTTTTTGAACATTCTAGTATATTAAACTATATATGCACATACTCTAGAAACATTTTCAAAAAAAAATTGTTTTATTTGACTAATAGGTTTAAAATTTTGCAACTATGTTTTTCTTTCCATTTTTTGTGCCTATATATCTTGAGTTTTGACAAATTTTCCTTCATTATTTTCTTGCACATATTCTTATTTGTTATTTCTAGCTTTTCAATTAGTTTTATCTGATTCAAATAGCTAGAAAATGTTGATCTACGAAATTCTCTTTTGAGAATTTTGTTGTTTCACTCTTCCTATATATTGCATTAAAAAATATATAGTCTTGTATACATTGCATTTTTTGTCTAATATATGATAAGACTCCATCCAATTTGAGATGGGTTTCCTGGATCTGTTTACAACAATGGTGGAGTTTGTTGATCGCATGGGTTGGTGGTGGTGGAGTTGGTTACCTTGATCAATGAAAACAGAATGGTAAGTATTTTCTCACATGAGGGTTAATGCATCCTAGCATTGTTGTACAATGACATGGGAGGGAGTAAATGCAATATTGACTATTGTAGTACGAGGATGTATATTGTTTTGGTTGCATTGTGAAATGAGGCACCATGGTGTTACTTTGATAGAAAACTATTGAAAATTCCTATCATCTACCTCTATGAGATACCAAATTTGAGGGTTTTACAACTATTGTACTCTACAATCTATAGTGTTTGGCCTCTTGTTGTTCTTGTAAGTTGTTTTGCAATTTCTTTCTACTGTTCCATACACATCTAACCAGAGACATATTTTCATATATTCAAATAAAATGTTGCTTTGAAGTAATATCATGTTGGGATTAATGCAAGAATAGATGGACAAGGAGATATGAAACCCATCTATGGGAAAATTGGTACCTAAAAGATGACCATAGTTGTAAGCATAAACAAGGTTTCTTTTATAAATTTATATTTTACTGAGTTATACATCCAACCCTTTTCTTCCTGCATGGCTAGATAGGCTCCATATATTTGTCGCTATATATATACATGCATGAATGGATTCCTACATGCAATTGACTATAATAAACATAGTCTACTATACTCATTACATTGATCTATGTTCCTACAGTTATCTTTTCAGGACCATATGGAAAATTATCTATAGGCACTGATAAATTCTATTCATGGCTGAGTTGACGGAAATCCCCATGGAAATTTCAAATAAATACCTGATAGGTAAATGCTAATTTTTACATAGATTGTGTGTCCTGTATCAATATGTTTCACGATATTCACTTTTTCTCATCTATTTGAAGCTTCATGTAGCAAGTTCTTGATTATCATAGTTTTTCTCTTGTATTCTTCATCAAACATAACATTGACCTATACCCTTCGACTAGTTTCTATTTTTATTGGCTTATGTATGTTTTTCCACCTTTGGTTATTGTTCCTTGTTATCTCCATTCATCTTTGGTGCTATACACATTTTGTATAGCAGAAAATCTCTATAACAAATTGTTCATAGCTATAGTTTACACCTATTTTCCATATGTTAAATTTCTATTTAAATTGTGTTTTAGATGATCTGTCATTTGAGAAACTATAATAGAGCTGTTAGAAAAACACATAACCATCATAGCTAAACAATAGATGATCAAAAAACCACATTAAATATAGCTTTAAGAGAGGTAGAAAAACATACACAGATAAAAAAAATTGAAAGAAGGAAAAAGGTTTTTGTTCATCTATCATTTATGAGTGATTCTTAAGTGTTATTTTAGTAACTCTTGCAAATGTTACATAGATTACTGGTCTTGTACCAATATGTTTCATGATATTATTTTTTCCTCATCTATTTGAAGCTCCTTCTAACAAACTATTAATTGTGGTGGTTATTTTGTTTCGATGGAATATGTTATATTTCTTCTATCAATATGTTTCATGATAATGATAATGAATAGTTTGTTTTGGGATACTGCAAAAAAGAATATCATGAAACATATTGAAACAAGCAAGTTATATAATAGTTGGCTTGTCAATTGAAGATCCGAGCTACATTATTTGGTACTAAATATTATAGAAAAATAGGAAATTGTAATAGAGCTATTAGGAAAATACTTAAGAATCATAGGAAAATGACAGATGATCAAAAACCAACATTAAATAGAACTTTAAAATACAGAGAATAGAAGAGGTAAACTACGATAATGAACATGGACAATAGAAGAGGTGAACTACACTAATGAATAGTTTGTTATGGGAAAGTGGATACTGATACAACACAAGCAATCAATGTAACAGTTGGCATGTCAATTCAAAATTCAAGCTATATTAATTGGCACTAAATATTATAGAAAAATAGAGAAATTGTAAAAGAACTATTAGAAAAACACTTAAGAATCGCAGGAAATGATAGATGTTCAGAAACCCACATTAAACATATTGATACAAGACAAGTAGTCTATGTAAGAGTTGGCTTCTTAATTGAAAATTTGAGCTACATTTTTTGGTAGCAAACCCACATTAAATAGAACTCGTAAAGCTAATGGGTAGAAATAACCTGTGCAAAATGGGTATAATGCCACAAACTTAATTGAAAATTTGAGGTACAATAATCGACACTAAATATTATAGACTGTACCATAGAAAACTAGATCATTGATATTTTCATGGTCTTTTAGGCCTTTCTCTTGTGATGCTTGATCTATTTTGCTTTGATTTAATGTTGAAATGTAACCTAAACATTCACATTAGGTCCTAAATATTCAAATTATGATTTCTTATGAAGGTGTTGTGAAGTGTTGTAACACATAGCTACACTTTTCTAGACACTTTGAATTTCAATTCAACTAAAAATCACCTTTCTATCACTTGTGAAGTCTTATTTTAAAGTGCTATAAAATCTTGTAACAATATTTCATGCTTTTCTAGGCTTGTTATCACTATTTACACCTTTCTTATGCTTTATTTGACCCATTTATGCACTCATAAGACCTAATTAAGTGTATTTTTTAATGTAAACCTGACAAACAACATTAAATGCAACTTAATTCCTAACACCCACTTACAAGCCCAAGCTGGGACCCATTCACCATGGATGCTAAATGACTCCCTCCTAGCTTCTAATTCAAAATAATTCAAAATTTCTTTTGGGTTTTTATACAAAAAGACCTTATCTGGGCATATGATGAGGTATTATTGGATTTTTAGGGAATAAGTGTGTATAAATAAGTGTTTTTCTTCTCATTTCAACACACATTCATTCAAGCACTCATCAATTTCACTCATTTCAGCCATTCAGTTAATCATTCATCAAGTTCACTCTTTCACTACTTCATTCAATTCCATTCAAGTATCATTTAGTCAAGCAAACACCAAGCATTTTGGAGCAACCATTGACATATCTTCAGACTTCTTCAACAAGGTTTTTGGTGAGTTTAGGAGATTTGAATGTTATTTATTCATCATTCCTTTCCCATTCCATTTCATTTCTTCATTAAGGGTTTGATTATGAAAGTGGGATTTGACCAAGGGAAATCCCTATACTATAACCCTTAACCATTTTTCTCATTTTTCATGTGTGTTTACAAACTTTTGTATGAATATTTTTCAAGTAATTAGGTGTTGAAAAGTGGAAAATAAGTCAACAAAGTGTTTCAAGTCAACTAAACCGTATTTCAAGCTAGAAGACAACCTACAATCAGTTTTCTACAGATTTCACTCCATCAACCCGACAAGAAGACAACTGCAGATCTAAAGGTACAAAATTGACCTTTGATTTTGTAGATTTTTGGAGGAATGATTCACAATTAGTGGTGCATGAGTCCCATCTGAGGGATGAAAAAGTTGATTTTCTTAGAATCCAGCTCTCGATAGTTGAAAAGCAGTTTTAGTTGTTTTTGTCAATAGCAGGATTGATTCACCATCAGTGGCGAATGAGTCCCACTAGTAATTTATAGTGATTTATGCTAGTCTTTAGATCCTTCCAGATTCAACATCCAATTCCAAGGTATATTTTGTTCAACATTTTTTAGTTATGTTTGTGTTTGTTCATGTTTTAGTTCATTCTTGCATACCTCACTATGTTTTCAGACATTGCATATTTCATTAGTTTTGCATTCATAATCAGTCAAATTCATCACTTATCCACATTTATATCATTTTATTTAGTCTCAATTCCATCCTACCTTCCTTAATTTGAGTGAACCACCTCAATTTTAGGGTTTTATCTCTCTTCTTTTAGGTGAAAGATCTTAAGAGTTCAAGAGAAGTCCATAGTCAACCCTCAAAATTGTTGGTTCATTTTGGTGAACCTGCATATTGAAGACATTAGATATCCTTCTAATTTGAATTGCATCTTCCATCCTCGATTTCCTTTCCATCAACATTCAATTAAGTTTTTTTTTTTTTGCATCCTAGGGTTTCTCAAATTGCATTAGTGAAAGAATCATATAGATTTCATTTATGCAAATCAAATCATTAAAAACTTGAAAACTTGCATTTGCATCCTCATTCTTCATCTAAAAAGTATTGAAATAATTTTAAATTTTCTTAAAAAACATTAAAAAAATCCATACCGAGACTCATTCGCCACCTTGGGAAAATCAATCCAATTGCATTTTCTACATTGAAATTTTTGGCATTTTCAAAGTATTTCCTAAATTTTTGTTTCCTTTTACTATCTTCTTGTTTCAATTTACAAAATTTATGTCCTTAGCATTTTGTTATTCCTATTTCACATTTGTACTTACCCCATATTTTCTAGTACTTTTATGAGCATTTGGTTCCCTATTGATAATACTTTAGTGAGATGAAGTTCTAGACTCATGACTTCCCATGATAGCACTTTCATCATGGACCTTGGGATCTCAAGAGCTCCTACTCCTATTATGCACAATGGTGCATTAAGCATGGATACTACCACTAGTATGCCTTTACCTTCACATCCAATGCATGTTGACACACAAACTAATTCCATTCCACAAGAAAAATTCATTAGTATTCATGAGAATTTTGCACACAAGCCTCAATCGCTTGATTGAAAGTGACAATGGTTTACAAGTTACAAAAAGAATTGCTGAGATATACAACAAACATGTTCCTTCCACATCCCAATTTTAAAACATTGTTGTGAGCCAAGGAGGATCTCACATTCCTCCTCTTTCAACCATAGCATCCATACCCACCTATACCACTCCTCAAATTACAACAACCATGCAACATGTTAGTAATGTGACTCCTTTCACTATTCCAACTAGCATTCCTAGTTCTTTTGTGGCATCAAATGTTCCATCTTCTACCTTCACCCCTCTTAGTTTCCCCCTCACTTCTCCTAACATTCCATACACTCCATCACCATTTTCTCTTCCACCTCATACCACTTATACTGACCGCATCATTACACAACTCTTTAACACTGTTTCATCCATGCAAGAACAAATATCCACCATTAACCAAAGTAAAAATGCTCCACCCACATATCATGTCTGTAGTAGCCCCTTATCTCTAGGGATATTAAGAACACAAATTCCATAGGGAATTGAGATAGCTAGGTTTGAGAAGTACAGAGGTAAAGGAGACCCTACTATTCATGTTAATTCCTATACAACATTGTGCAGTGATTTTGTCCTCAATGATAAACTATTAGCCAAAAATTTTCCTAGGACCTTAAAAGGCACTGCATTGGAGTGTTTCTTGAACTTACCTAATCATTCAATACGATCATTTAATGAATTTTTTGATTCCTTTATAAGTCATTTCCAAGTCCATATGACTCCCAAAAATAAAATGGCTGATTTAATGTGATGTAAACAAAACAAAAATAGAAAAGAAATTGATTTCATTTCACGTTATTAGTCATTGTATGCTCAAATTGATGTCAAGATTCCTAATTCACATCTTAAAAAGATGTTTATCAAAAAATGGCACACTCGCCTTCATTCATTTATGCACAACCCTTTGTGACTATCACAACTGAGTTACTAGTCGTGATTTAAAGTCCACTTCTAACTAAGATGAGAAGTCCGAGCAAAGCAACAAAAAAAACATGCCAAGCTTTTAGAAAACCAAACTGAGGCTTCTTATAGTTCAATTTGCCTCCTCCGCAACCAACCCAACCTATTCAGAGTCTAGTGGTAGCTGTTAAAGTAGTGGTTCGCTTTACCTATGGGGGCCCGAAGAGACAATTTACCCCCTTACCCAATACTCTCCATAACACAATGAATCAACTGATCTAGCAATAGATGATCACTTAGCCTACTGTTAAACCACTTGATACCACCATGCCTTTACCACCCACCTTTAAACAAAATGCTTATTGTCATTTTCATCACCAAAATGGACATGACACCAAACAATGTAAGTGTCTCCAAAACTTAGTTCGAGACCTCATTGATTCTAGTTGTTTGTCCATTACAAGTGTCAATGATCAAGGCAATAAGTCCATTGCACCCCCTAATCAAAATTTACAAATCTTTATCAACCCTATACCTAAAAACAATGTTTCATTTGTCAAGGGTAGTGAACCTTCAAATAGTCATGTGATAAACATTGATACAAATAATGAACACCACGATATTACTCCAAATGTTACCCAAGTTAATCCTATGGATGAAGTTGTGGGTATGATATACATTATCCCTCATAAGGGCCCAAACAACAAATCTCTTGATATTACTTTTTCTTCTCATGATATACTTTAAAGCTTCCCAATGGTCCTCTTTACATAGTCGGCCACATCTATGATAATCCCACCAATGGGATATTAATAGATCCCACCTATGGAAAAAATGTGATCATGGAATAATTTTTAGTATTACATGATCTATATCAAGATTATTATAATAAACCAATTGCATGGATTAAAACACATACTGGTTTTGCATGCCATATGATCGGATAGATCATACTCCCCTTACTAATATGCCCCAAAACTTTGGATGTAATATTTTTTTTATTCCACAATTGGATTAGTTTCATTTGTGGCTAGGTCATTCTTGGCTTTTCTTGAAGAAAGTTGTTCCTTTAGTTGTTCAAAATGTTTGAAGTTTTCACATGGCAATGAGATATTTACCATACACCATAATGGCTTTAATTGATTGTCCTCTAAAGGTAATTTTTCATTAGAAGCCTTCTAACTTAAACCTATGGCACCCATCACCTCTTGAAGAGACTTCCTTTTCATAACCTATCAAAAGTTCAAAGCCAAAAAAATAGCTGAATTTTCTCCTCGTAACATGTCTCCATCCACTTTTGCTACTCCTATCCTTGATGAGATAATGCTCTAGCTTGAGTCTAAGCCTAAGCAAACAATTCAACCTCATGAGCAACTAACCATAGAAACTTCCCCTTCATAGTATAAACGTACAAGAGAAAATGAAACCAATCCTATCATGCCTCCTTGCATTAAGAAAGTTTATAAATCCAAAGAGAAAGTGATTGACCCATCTTCTTTTGTTTCCTCCCTTCTTCCCCTTCTCAAAGAAAAATAACCTATGGTGGATCAACCCACTCTTACACCTTAATAATTTCAAAATAAAATTAAACAAAACCATAGTGTAGGGGAGCATAGGTGTCCTCGCCATCTCCTTGCTCATCAAATGAAAACTAGAAACAACAAAGGAAATTAACCTCCACCTTTGATAGACACAATAACTGATCACCTTGCTCTTCATGAGCCCTTTTGTTTTATTAATCCTTTTGTCTCATATTATTGATGTCTATGTAAAAAAATTGAGAGATCATGTTGTGTTCTGAAGTCATAGAGCTTGTAGTTAGTCATTGGCATTGTAGCTCTCATCTTTTAAAAGAGCAGCCCCAACAATGTCAGTGGACTCTAGCTCTACCCAGGCTGACGAAAAAATCCTTAGCACCAGTCTTATAAGTCCATTCCTTGTTTTTTTTTTCTACTAACAATTTAATTGACACTTTTCCATGTGCATCAAGTGAACTGTGAATATGCTTCATTTGAATTAAGAGTTGTTGTGATATGTATACTAACTAATTTATATTCAAACTCTTTATCTTTGATTTTCCTTTCAATTTGTTGGCCATTTGGGAGTCACCTATGTGTTAGGTTAAAAAAACATTACATTTTTCAAATTTCTCAATATTGTTGTTTGCTTCTAGACTTGTATCATAGCCACAAATATCTCATTGCTTCTTCTTTGTTGAGTAAAACTGCCTTGTAGGATACAACTAAAACTCCATCCTTGACAACACATGCCATACGATCTATTGATGCTAGAGATGTCCCATCTCTAGTTCTCTAGCTAATGTCTTTTCAAAAAATAATAGAAGATCAAAGCTAAGTTGACTGCTACAAAGTCATCCTTTTTGATGGAACCCACATGCCAATAGGGACTTTTCCTGCAAAGTGCAATAACCTTTTGTTTACAAGAGCATTGAAAATATGTTCCATCTTGTGTTTGAAAAATTATCTATGTAGGAAGTTGTAGGAATCAAGGTTAGATATTGTTCTACACTATGTACCTTTTTTTTATACGCTTTCTTGTTTGTGTGGACCACCTTTTTAAGTATTTTATGTTCGTTTGGTTGCATGGCAATTGTTAGATTTTCCTTAGATGTCAAAATGTCACATTGCTAGCTAGTTGGAAAACCTAGATATTTGTTTAGAGATTAGGAAGACAAAATATTTTTCTTTGAGTCACCCTCCCCATCCAAATGAGCCTCAACATTTTGGATTAGTACATCCCCAAGATAGCATAACACTCCTATAAATATCAACCCTGTTAAAGGGTTGAATGTTTACCAAACCAAATGGACAATAAAAGGCCAGGTAACAATGAAAAGGGATATGCACTATTTCAACAAATAGGGATGAGAGGGCCATGTATTTATCTTTGAAATTATTGATAGTGAGGGAACAAAAATATGAATCACTTATTTTAATCACATAGCATAATTGCATTATGATAGGGTTGAGGTGGGTCATACTTATTATGTATCAAAAGGCTTGGTGAGACAAGAAGATAGGAAATTTAATAAGTTGAACAACCACATGGAAATAATTTTGGATTAAAGCTCAATGTTGATATGTTGTGATGATGATGCCTTTGTGCCATAGAAAGTTTTTAAATTCATCCCAATAAATGAAACTTTAAATAGGAGCAATAATAGTTTGATTGATATTATTAGGACTATGGTGCATCTAAGAAAGGTATCAACTATAAAAAGAAAGGATCAATCTAAAACAATTCATAGGACTGTTAAACTTAATGATTTGTCATCCTTTTGCATTGATGTTAACTTGTGGGGCTCAAATTGGGAAGCAAAGGGTGAGGAGTTGGAAAGGTTGTACACCCCTAGTTTGGTTGTGATCCTTACTATTAAAAATAAACTTGTTGGGTATTTCAATGGAATGGTTGTGAACACAACCATAGGGAGTCTTATATACATAAATCCTAACATCCTAGAAGCACAACCCTTGACCAACAAGGACATATTGAGCCACCTGCCATTGAACCCTCTTTGATAGTGCCTTGAAAGGTTGCTTTGGAACATGGGAGAGTCACTATTTGATATATCTTGGATCACTACCTTGGCTTGCTAGAAACTTTGTAGGCTACTATCAAGGAAATAGTTAAATATATTAAAACTAATGTATTTTGTTATGCTACATGTCCCTTTTCATGTAAGAGTGTCTAGAGATAGTTGTCATACTACCTTGAATACCAAACAACCATTCCTAATTGTGACTTTGGATATTTGTTATAGTTTTTGTTGACTAGACATTTGTTTCCACTTCTTTCTTTGCAGTGCTTGTCACATCACAAGACCTTTCCTTTCTATTGTTGTTTCTTTGTTGCTCATTTAGCTTGTTATATATGAAGACAATGAAGTTTAACTTATAGTGTTTAACAAAAAAAGATACACTTATTTTATTTTATATTGTTTATGTTTCTTATAGTTTTGTTCTGCTTTAAATGTATGTTCCTCATTTTATTTTATTTTATGGTGTTTGGTTATATAGTTATTTCATCATATTTAACACATGTATCAGTATTTATAATTATTCTTATATATACCTGTGGACATGGTTTTATGCATGTATACATTTACATATGCATATACATAAATATACATGCATGTAATTCAAATTTTTAAGTACATGTAATATTTTAATACATATGTGTGTATTTATTTGCTTCTTGTCTATTTCAATTGCGATATACTCTTATCTCTCCACAATCATTGTTAGCTATAATGTTGGCTCCATTGAGTCCATGGATATTAAATGTTGTCTTCCCTTTGCATTCACAAAAGCACGTCATATATGGTTATCTTCCATTTTATTGGAGTTGCATAAAACTTTATTTTTGTAATAATATTTTCTATGTAATTTTTAGTGATGACTATTCTCTATGGCCTATTCAACGGTTTTGCGATTTTGCTTCAGTCCAACTTATTAAAAATTTTCATTCTAGAAAACTAAAATATAGGATGTAATGGAAATTTTTTCATTTTATTTTTGTCATTTTGATCTTATTTTGAATTTTCTCAGTGCATACAATATCTTGATAGATTTTTGTGTAGATATATGTGTCTATGATGTATTTGTATGTTTGAGTGTGTATGTCTGTATATGCATCTAATGCTTCTTAAATTTTCTCCTTGCTACTTTTCCATGTCTAATCATAATTTCATGTTGCATATGGATATCATATGGTTCTTGGCTATAATGTTTGTTGCATATGTTGTGCAGCTGAATCTATAGCCCAACACTGAACAATGCCTTATTGAAAATAACATAAACTACTCAATTACTTTGGTAAGTTTTAAATCTAAGGTATTATTGAAACCAACACCAATATATGGAACCCATACATGAAACAATGTTGTCATGACAAGTTGTACCAATTGATGTTTTTTTCCTCTCCCTGGCCACCATACACATATATGTGCATTTAAACTTATCTATATTTCTTTCACATGTATTGACAACTTTGGGTGTGCATACATATTCATGTTGTTTGAAAAAAAACTCATCACTATGGTGCCTCACAATCCCAATACCAAGTAAAACTACATAACAATAGTCAACAATGCCTTATGGAAAATAACATATATTATTCAATTTCTTTGGTTACTTTAGAACTCTAAATATTATTGTAGCCATTGGCATTATATGGAAAGCATAAATGAAACAATTTTGTTATTGGTTTGTTTTATTACTTTGCAACCATCACATCTATATGGAAACCATAAATGAAATAATATTTATTACTTTGAAATGGTTTCTTGTATATATAAACTTTTAGCCAATAGGCTATATGCGTGAACTTTGGATAGAATTTTTGTCAGCCTTCCCACTTTTAGAGCTATTGGGTAGCAATCAACAACACATATATATTTGCATCTACCTCCACATACATATATATAGCTTTACATTTTATTTTCTACCTACATCTTTGTCTATTGCATGCATTTGATGCATATATAGTAATCTATTGCTTTGAAATATATTTCCATAGAAAAGTATGTGCTTCAAGTTTGTTGTGTATCATTTTCCTTTTCCTGTGTGCAGATATGTATGTATGTCAAATTAGATGTAGACAACATATAATACTCCCTATGTTTATATTTTTTAGAAGATAATTGTTATTTGTTTCCTCCTCAAAAGGGAATTCTTACAATAATAGGGTTTATATTAGCCCTAATAAGAAACATTGATATCACCATTCATCACTATGATGGCTAGTGTATCTTCTTGCTTAGGGGTTTTGTGAGAGCTTATCAGGCTCCATGAACCAATATGGTAGGATGGAGATCAGGTCTTCTTTTGTTTTGTTCCATTTTACTTTCCCTATATGTAGATATGTATATTTCTAAAGTTAGCCACATACAAAATTAATCCTTATGTGCAACTATGTAGATATGTAAAATCAGATGCAAATGATTAATATTGCAATGCTATCCTATGCCAAGTGATGTTTATTTCCTTTTCTCCCATTGTGATTTCTATATTGAGAGCTCCACATACAACTATATATGTGTGTTGTCTACTTATAAACTTTGGCTCATAGTAACAAACCGATTCAAAACATTCACCACAAAACATGAACAATAAATGAAACAATAATGTTTTCAATAGTAAGACAAATGAAAAAATCCTCACAAAACACATGATATTAACTATTTTGCAACCATTCTCTGAAAATTGCAGCCATAAATGATACAATACAGCCTAAGATAGAGAATTTCAACCATCACTACAAAATGAAATCCATAAATGAAATGATATTGGTACCAACAGTCACCCAAATGGGAAAACCCACAAAGATAATTTTTTCCCCATCTTTTCTACATTGTGACCAATATTCATCCCTATGTGAAAATATGTATGTATGGGAGCTAAGGTATAAAGAAAATTTATATACACTCCCTCCTATGTTTATTCTTTTCATAAGGTAGATGTTTCTTTTTTTTCTATGTGTATGTACTTAAAATTCTCCACAAAAAATAATTGTTGCTTGCTATGAAATAGCCCTATCTCGATTCATTGAGAATCATTGTGACGTCTAACAAAAGAACGGGTACATATGTTTCAATTGACAGTTGTAGTTTTTTTTTTTGAGATCCACATCATGCATTTATTGAAATTGCTTTTGTCAATTGAAACATGTGGTGCCTGTTCTTGTGTGAAGTAATTGTCTCAGGTTTAGGGTTTTCAAGTTCTTTTTGCATTCCATGAAAAAGGGGGAACATAATATAAAACATATGTCAAATTACATGTAGCCACATATATTCAAAACCTCAAGAAACATAGCGAATGTTTGGGAAAGTTTTGATAAGGAATTATTGGGTCTCATTTTGTTCCTATATTTGCTATCAGAGCCGTCAGTGAGGAGGGTAAGCTTCTTTGAGGGTGCAAGTTCAATTATGCATTGTCTAGCTTTTGTGAAGGTGGTTGGAGGTTATTTTGTTTTTTTTTATGAGGTGATGGTTACAAAAGCAAAAGAAAAGTGTCGTCTACAATAATTTTTTTCCTGTTCTTTCTAGGAAAGTTATCGAGAATAGTTGTGTTTGAAACATGTGGGAAGAGGTTCCTATCGAAAAAACCCTTTGCAATTTTGTTTCACTTTGTGGTGTGCACAAACATTCACTATGTTTTCCACTACTTTAAAAGGTAGGTGTTACTTACAACCATCACCACTACATGGAAACCATGTAACAATTATTGCTAATCCCATTTTGTTGGCCCTCTCTATCAATGTGCCAAACCTTTTAATTTGAATAAAAAAACCATTCACCACCTTTTTCCCGACCACCACCTTATCCCCGACCATCAAAAGACTTGAAAACTAGGAAGGCTAATGAAAATCCCAACCAAAGTTCAATGTAGACTACCTTCCATCATCTTGTAGTCTATGTTGTTTGAAAACAACTAGCTACTTGCAAGTAACACCTATGATTTCAAACCTTAGAAAACAAAGCACTTGACTGTGATGAGGGTAGGCTTCTATTAAGGTTCAAGTGCAGTTAGACATTGTGGAATTTATGTGAAGGTGGTTGGATGTTATTTTTTGTTCTTTGCATGGGGAAATGGTTACAAAATCTTTTCAAAAGTGTTGGTTTGATAATTATTTTCCCATTTATTCCAAGCATGAATCTTAAATACAACACTTAAAAATATAGTTTATCATTCCAAGAATGTCACATAAAGTAAACATAGGGATCAATATGTATTAGGGGTGTTTCCATTTGCTATAACATACATACATATTTGTACATAGGGGAAATACATTGACCACCACTATGAACATTGGTGGCATCAATATTCCATATCACTCAAAATATAGCTTATCATTCCAAAAATGTGTTAGTATGTATCAATCTTGTTTGCATCTACTATTCAACATACATCCAAACCTACACATTGCATTGTTCATCACTATGGTCAATGGTTGCATCAATGTTCCATATAACAGTTAAAATACAACTTATCATTACAAGAATGCCCCAACAAAATAAACATAGGGATCAGTATGTATCAATGTACTTTGCATGTATGATGACATGCATACATATCTGTACATAAAAGAAATCCATTTTACATCACTCTGATCAATGGTTTCATCATGAAGACTTTTCTATTGCTTTACCAACCATTCTCCCATGCAAAACAAAACAAAACAAAACAAGTGATTTGTTATTTTTTATGCTCATTGTCACTAACGTCAAAGTTAAATATTTGGTCCTCATATCCTTGTTTATTGTAATGGTGATTATCCCTTTTAGTTGTCACATGACCTTTTATTTCCCATCATCTACCTCTTTTCTATATGTAATTCCACATACATACAATTCCACACATTGTTTTTGTGTCTATATATATCCAAGGAACAAAGCCCTATAAATGCATCCAAGGCATACAATGCCTATCTACGTACTTAAAAAGAAAAATCTGCACTAATAAATATGTATAATCAAGATCAGGCATACTTTGGTTGTGTTTGATATTATATTTCCTATGTGCACATCTATGTGTTTCTAAAATTGGATGCAAACAACTTTCATATATTTGAAGACTACTTATGGATATTTATGTGTAACAACCTCTAATGGTCCATTGCCCAATATGGTAGAATGGAGAGTAGGCTTTCTTTTGTTCCATTTCATTTTATATTATTTTCTCTATATGTAGACATTTATTTATGTTATTATGTCTTTTAGGGGTATGTACAGGATCATGATGGGCCAAAAAGTGGCAATATTATGGGTATTTGTAGGGTATGTGGCTGACGAATTTTTTTTATCCAAAATTGATGAAACAAAAAGGGTTTTTAGAGGAGATTCTTAGCTTTCCACCTATATAAATTATTCTTTAATTTGAATTTAATAAATAATTATTATTTATTTTCTATTAGAATTACGACTAAAGTCCTAATCGATAGGTTGATTTAAAAACATCTATAACTTTCTAATGGTATCACATTTTTTGAATCCAAAACATGTATCACATTCCATGCTTCACATACTATAGGATTAAAAAAATAAAAATTAAATTTCATGAAGTTTTGACCAAGTTAAGGTGGTCGACATACGAGTTTTTATATTTTTTAAAACTTGTAATAAAAAAATCATAATTAATTATTTACTTAGAAAAAAATCACAAATAATATGCATCACATTGACATGAGTCTTGTACTTATATATAAAATATTATAAAAAAATATTATCATTTTATTATGGTTAGGGTGGTTAGATAGACACCTACTTCTATTTTTTTCCTGAAATTTAAGTACTACTGCATTGAAATTTTAAATTTTCACCAAATAGATTTTATTTATTTTTAAATAAACCTAGTAGTTTAGAAACTACATTCAATTTTCTACAAATTCTATTCTTACATATTTTTGAAATAATATAGATAACTTATTCAAAATTTTACGTCAAGTTGCTTAAAATTGATTTTTCTGAATTTTTCACCATTTAAGGGCCTATTTTTTCCATGATGACCCTACACATACCCTTAGTCTAAAAAAAGAGTTGTCTAAATGATAGAATATATATTAAGTTTAATAAGGAATATTTATTTCACCATTCATTAGAGTGGTGAATGATGTATGTTTTTGCTATGCGTAGATCCACCTTTTTTTTTGGCTAGATACTGTAGGATACATACCAATAATTACAGTGCACTATGAATCAAATAAGAGGATCATCTCCAACAATCGTGTTCATTTCCATCATCATGAAATTTTGGTATTCTTTATGGTAATTGTACTTCTTCTCTTTACCTCTTCATTTCTATGCATATAAAATTTCTTCCATGTCTAAATTCACTTCCTTATTATTTTTTATATGCGAGCTGTAATCATGGTATTGCATATTTTTCCCTTATAAATTATTGAACTATTTAAATTTCATAATTTAGATATTTGTTAGAAATGAAACATGTTCACCTCAATAAAGTTCACATTTTCCTTGTATGTACCTATATTTGAGTCAAACCATTTTAGATTGCAACTACATTCAATTTATATACAAGGTGTATAGATCTCTAAAATGTAAAGAGTTTTACAATTGTACGGTTGCATGGTGTATGGCCTTCACCTACGTTCTATCTGTATACAACTTAAGGCTATATATATTTTATTCAATCTCTTATTTCACAATTTCATGTCAATTTATTCAAAATGTATAGCATTCATTTGAGCTCAACCAATTTTCTCAAGTGCCCAAGCATTGCTTTTAGCATTGATCAAAGTGGTGGACAGTTAATGTTTTTGCTCGGGGGTTTGGTGAGAGCCCATGAGGCTCCATGAGCCAATATGGTAAGGGTGGAGAGAAGGCCTGCCTTTTTTGTGTTCATACTATGATCCATTGCATCCACAAGGTATGCCTACATTTTATTTAATTGTTGTGTTCTATTACAATTGCACTGCATATTATTTGTTATAAATTGTACAAGTCTTTAAGTTTCTTGATTTATTTATTGTCTACCAATGGTATGTGTTTATTACACTAAAATTCACATTATCCTTTCATGTTTGCAGAGTATACACAAGCCAAACAATCCTCCTTCGTGAATGTTTTAACACCATTAGATCTTGTATAAAGTTAGTAGGGGCCAAAACATTGTTTCACTATTGATCAAAGTGGTGGACAATTTATTTTTTTGCTCAGGGGTTTGGTGAGAGTGCATGACGCTCCATGACCCAATATGGTAGGGTGGAGAGCAGGCCTTCTTCTCTTGTCTTTATAATGCATTCCACCATGTGCACAAGGTATGCCTATATTTTTCATCCCTTCTATTACAAGTGTGTTGCATATTATCTATTATAAATTATAGAACTCTTTATATCTCCCAATTTAGATATTGTCTACCAATGAGAGATGATCACTATAGTAAACTTCACATTTTGTTGTGATTCTTGCAGAGCATACTCCAACCATAATGGGGATTTTGATGAAGTAATGTGTTATAAACGACCTTTCAGAATAATTCTAGTCACTCCAAAATCAATCACAATGGTAAAATAAACAATTAGATCCTCATAGACTCTATATTAACTGTAATAAGGAACATTGATTTCACCATTGACTAGAGTGATGGACAATGTATGTTCTTTCCTGAGGGTTTTGTGAGATCCCATGAGGCTCCATGACCTAATATGGTAGGGTGGAGAGTAGGCCTCATTTTTTTGTGTTTCATTTTATATTTCCTATGTGCAGATCTCTATGTTTCTGACATAAGAATTAGACAAGATTCATATGTTTCATAGGTTGTATATTAAGTGTAATATTAAAGATTTTTTAAGCATTGATTACATTGAGACAACAATCTCTATTTAAAATCTTGTTCCCAAAATTTTTACATGTAATCTTTCGAGATATATTCTAATCGCATGTAAAGTGAGATTCCAAAACAAAATGAACTATGGATGCAATTATCTCTTTATTGTTATGGTTGTACATCGCTTATGCAAATATACTTGTTTGAAAATTGTATGTCCTATTGCAAATCAATAATATTATAAGCTTTTAGATCATTCTATTATACTTTTGACATAACCTACATGTATTAGTACCTTTATATGTGGCATACCATTTTAGTGTAAAGGTATCATAAAAGGGTTATTAATGATGTCATAAGGATTTTTAATTGTTGTCACTTTATCTCTCTTGGTATGTATCAATTTTTTTTTAATGTGCTACAACATACATACATATCTGCACATAGGGGTAATGGATATAACAGGAAAAAATCAATGTTCCAACTAACACTTACAATATATATTGCCATTTTCTACTTGGAGATATGAACACACCCTCTGCTCTCTCTCAGATTGGATTCCTCCCATTTGTACTCCCCTCTTCCTATCGGCCCATCATTGCATATCACTACACGTAACTGCTAGTTTATACATTGTATAGATTCTAGATAGAAGTTACTACTTGTGTTTAGGCACCAATTTTTTAAATAACATATGAACATCTAAATTAAAATTTAAAGTATCAACTTTGTACAAGGAATATAAAAGAAATATAATCTATAATGCTTTGCTAATGCATATAGAGGGAAAAGGCCAATGATATTTGCTAAGCCCTTCTTGGATATCATGGATGGAATGAAGCATCTTTGAGCTTAGAGAAATGACGTATAAATTTCCTGTAGGAAACTATTTCCATGTAGAGGGATTGTTGTCTGGTTTGGCCCCATTTTTTAGAGGAAAGAAATGTTATATTTAACAAGGTTGTGAAATGTCACCCGAGGTTTCTAATATGGTGTAAATTTTTTATTAAATCTCCAAAGAAGAAGGAATCTTCGACACAGTTGGACTGATCAATAATGGTAAACAAAATGGTGTAGAAATTGAGCAAAACTTAAAGGAAGTAGATGACAAAGGCCTTCCGATTTCACTCGTATTCCACTTATAAATTAGGTAAACATAAAGGAAAATGGAAAAGAAATTGTTTTGCGTGGTGTTAATAATAGCCTCGGTAGTGGGCACGTCAGCTATGGCAGAAGCAGACCCCCCTGAAGGTAATGGGTGTGATGTGTATGCTCAGTGCAGGAGTGATGCTCAGTATCAAGTATACAACTACCCTTGTGAAGGAATTAATTATTCATTATAAGAAATCAAAAGATCTATTATTTGAACAGAAAATTCAAATATCAGTCACATCTAGACACTTCATTTGGTGCTCTAAAAGGAATTTAGCTCAACATAATTGATTTACAAGCGTTCACATGAATAAACATTATTGTTTCAGATATTGTTCAAATTCAATAGATTGATCTAACTTATAGTTCCTTGAAATCATCAAATATACATGTTTTAGATTGGAATTTCTTGAGACCACTATTAAAACATTGATCTACTAAACTCTTTAACCATTTTTTTAAATTTTTTTTGCATTATGTATGTATGTATGTATGTATGTAATATGTATGTATAGATTTTTCTTCATATGTTTTGATGTATTTATCTAAATTTAAATATAAAAATTGTGTGATTGTTTTACACTTATTTATGAACACATTAAAAACTTATGTTTTCAATTATATCTGTAGATGTAATCTGACATGCATTCTTGTTGATGAGACTTATATGTTGTATCCACTTGATTACAAGGTAGAATATTCATATGGGTGACAATGATATTGTTGTGTTGGATGGATTTCACACTAGCTGGCTTACTCCAAGAGGAAGGAATGCCTAATGATTCACTATGCATTGAAGTTGAGAGTTGGAGGTGGGATTCTACAGTGTTTCCTGGAAATTAGTTTTAAGAGTTATGGTTTTTATTATTCTAATTTTTCCATGTACATCACTATCTTTAATATGGTTAATAAAATGTTGAGAAACAACACATTTAAGGGTTTAAGCCTATGAGTTTTGAGTTTGGTTAAATATTGAAGAGATTTAACTCTCTTGCATTGGATGAATCCATCTCACTCTTGCTATCATTTTCATTTTTGATATTGGTGCAAGATTGTAACTTTCTCTTTGAATTAATTGGAATTAAATATTTAATTGTTCGATTGTACAATCTCATTTTGGTGGCCCTTACCCTTCTATATTCCTAAGACACATCAACTTGGTATTGGAAGATAGAGGAAATGAATGCATGATTTCCTTGTTGCATTTATATATTAGTTTACTATGTTTGTTTGATCATTTTACTTATAGATATTTTTTAATATTGGCTTGTTCACTATAAGAGATAAGAGATCAATTGGCATAGCAACCCATCTATTTGAAAAAACCATTCTTATCTAATTTTCTTGTTGAGTTGATGTTTGTACTTAACGTAGTGGAATAGTGGAAGTTGTACTTTGATGGATCATATATCAAACACAAATCAAGGAAAGTAATCTCTTTATAACCCTATAACAAGATTTTATTCCCAAATTATATAGGCTATCCTTTCCATGCACCAACAAATTTTTTGAATATGAAGCTCTTATAATAGGATTGAGAATGGAAGCACAATGGAAAATCCTGAGATTAAGGGTCTATGAAGATTCACAGCTAGTTGTAAATCTAGTCAATGATGATTATCAGACCAAAGATGATAAGCTCACAACTTAGAAGAAGATGGTAGAAAATTTCAAGAACTTCTTCATCAATATAGCACTTGATCAAATACCTCGTGTTAGAAATGGGACAAATAATGCAATGGAAACCATTAGGTCTTTGTTAGACATGTCGAAAAACATTGTTCAATGTGAATTCCTTGTAGAACAACTTCTCATACCAGTTTTTGAGATACCAAATCTTAATTTGTGTGTAAATCATTGGTCCTAATTCCCTGAGGTATCATGACATCTTCACCTACCTAATAAGAGGTTTCCTTGCATTTGACATCATTTCTAACCTTAAGAAAACCTTTTTCAAGAAAGCATCTTAGTTCATTATTCTAGTAGATACCTTGTATCATAGAAGTGTTGAAGGGACATTATTACGATTTCTCAACCAAGAGGAAGCCTTAACCATGTTAACAAGAGTGAATGAAGGTATTTGTGGTTCACATTATAGGAAGCTATTGAAGACATAGTATTACTTGCAAACAATGGAATGGGAGGCTCATAAATTTATGAAGTGCATATGGTATGAATAGCATGGGGACCTTATCCATGCTCTAGCTCAAGAAATCTAATCGATTGTTACACATTGGCCTTTGTAATAGTCGGGACTTGATCTCATAAGAAATATTACCCCCACCTCATGAAATGGTTACAATATCAACATCACTACCACTGAGTACTTTCCAAAGTGGTTGGAAGCTATCTCTATGACATACATCATGGAGAAAAAATTCTTCAAATTCATCTTGAACTGCCTTATTTTTCATTACAGTGTTCCATAAGCCCTTATCTCAGATAATAAGATACCTTTCAAAAATTACGATGTAAGAGAGTTATACCAATGATTCAATATCCAACAAAGGTTCTCTACTACTTATTACCCCCAAGGTAATGGTCAAATTCATGTATTGAACAAAACCATTTTGAAAATCCTCAAGAAGATTATCAATGAAACTTGTTGTGACTAGCATCTGCAATTGAATCCCACCTTATCGGCCTATAGAACCAATATCCACACACCTATAGGTACAACTCACTTTTCCCTAGTATATGGATCTAAATCCATCCTACCCATCGAATTCGAGCTCCCATCACTGAGAGTTTCACTACATCTAATTACTAATGAATAACATAGGGTGTCTCGATTGAAAGAGCTAGATTTCTTGGATGAGCATTGTCTTGATGCATTGAATAATTTGTAGGCATACTAAAACTGACTCAAACAAAGCTACAAAAATATAATGAAGAATTGGTCATTCTAGGTGGGAAATCTTGTCCTTAAGTAGACTTAGAAGAACATAAAAGATAAGGATGACAAAGGGAAGTTTGAGCCTAATTTGTTAATACCATTTGTCATTACAACAAGCTATGTATCAGGAGCATATCAGTTATCAACGCTTCAAGGATAACCCTTATAGGATCCCATCAATAGTTTGCATCTAAAAACATTTTATGCCTAGGCTTGGAGGGTATAAATCTAAAAAACCCAAAAAAATAACGAAAAATAGAAAAAATCCAAAAAAAAGAAAAAGGATTGAAAAATGTGGTGACATAAATTGTATACCCTTGGAAATGGCACAATTTCACTTAATTTGGGGATAACTAGTAATAAATTGGACTTGATATCACCTTCATCTATTACTTTGATGAGTTTACACATCCACATTAGGTTTCTAAACCTTTTAAAGCTAGATAAACCAAACCTTTCCTTAATTTAGTGTTGTAAAGTGTATTTAGTTACACCTTCACATTAAATTTAGGAGGCTTGTAAACTAAGTAGACCTAATCTAGTGGTGTAATTCATTTTACACATTCACATGGGATTTAGGGCCCTTTTGAGAAAAATAGACCCAATTTTTCCTCAATTTAAAGATGTAAAGTATACTTATTTACACTTTCATCAATAATGGAAGGATACATACTTGAAACCATTCTAAAATAATTGGTTCGGTTTGTGTCCCCTTGTATTCCATTATTTTCTTAGTGTCACTTTCCTACAAATCCTACTCTAACTCCACAATTCTACTCATAGAAGCATTAAGTTTAATTTCATACCTATTTATTTCTTTTTCAAAAGCATTAAACAATTGCATAAAATTATTTTTCAAACCTTGAATGTGCTTATCTTTCTCAAAAAAATCAACCATATGCTACTTACTTTGTTGATTCTATTGTTGGATTTGGTACTGCAACTGCTCAATGAGCCCATCTTTTTGCTCAATTTGCATTGTCAATTTTTCAATCTCTTGATCCCTTTTATTTAAAATTGCAACATGTGCCTTAATTTCTTCTTGTTGTTGGGTGATATTTTCTTCCTTACTCTATAACTAGGATTTTAATTTAGCAATTTTTATTTTCAATTTATATAATTCCTCCTCTTTCTGACCAAATTCTGCATCCCCTATGTCCATAGAGAAAGATGGATTGGGAATTTCCATGTGAGTATGGGGTACATTTTCCTTGGTATCAAGTACATTTTTAATTTTGTTAAGGGGAGAGTCCCCCCATAGGTTCATTTTCAATCTCCACAAAATGTGACAACTGTACTTTTTCCTCTTCCTGCTCCTTTGGAGATGACATTCTCTTCTCCTCATCCTTGGGGAATTGATCAATTTGGTTTTCTATTTCACTTATTTCCTAACTACCAAGTTGACTTTCAATTTCCACTATTCTTCTTTGAGTCCTAGCCTTTTTCATTTTGGAAGTACTTCTTGTGTCATAGGGTCTGGTTCCATTGGACTCTATAAACAACCTCTTACTTCTTTGTAGAGGAGGGGTTGTTTGAAAATTGAATTTAGTCTACTTCTTCCTCTTGCAAGGAGCCTCTTCTTCTCCAGAGTGCACAATTTCCACATCCCTTGACTTTATTGGGGTTTCTAACACATTCGACAAAATTTTTGGTGCATCATCGCTAGGAGCCGTTGAGGTATGTTGGGATTCAAGAACACCTAAGGCCTCAGAGGAGGGTTCCTCTAAAGATCATTTTTTTTTGTTTAGAGGACTTGCCCTCTTCAATTTCTCTTTTAGACTCCACTTTTTCAAATTTTCCTAGAAACCTTTTCTACTTTTGTTTTGGAATTTTGCGAAAAGATACTTGCATATCAAATGTATAAGGTCATGGTGTTTGAGGGGCCCTATCCCAACTTTATATTTTTCCATCATGGAGATAACTAAATGACACAAAAAGGCTAGTATATTAACTCTAAGAGAAGTTTCCTAAATGCCATGGCACAAATGAATTAGTAGACAAAAAGGGGGTCCCACTATCATAGTTATTTGTCCTTCACAAGTGAAATATTGTACTATCTAGGCTACGACAGTTCTCTAGGGTTCTAGAATAGACATTCTATGGAAGCCTTTGTTGTATCCCTTGGTACTTATGGTGATTATAGGTTTAGGCTCCTCCTCCCTATGAAATAATTCTACCAATTTTTGATAGAAAATATTGGTAGTTTCATTCAAATCAATTCCTCTATTTTCAAGACCAGAAAGATGAGCAATAATTTTTGGACTTACCTAGAAATCCTTGCCATGCACCATAGACTATTCATCTACAAAATTCTCTATGAATTATTTTACTAGCTACTCTGTATATCCCTCAAAAAAATTCATGAATTCTAGGTACCTAAATTTTTGAAATAGGCCTACAACATTACTCAATGCCAATAATTGAGCTGTTGAGGTTGGTTCATACTTTTTCTTGGCTCCTCCCATTTTTCCTTCCCCTATCACTCTGCCAAATTCTGTGGAACTCTATAATATTTTCCTTGTTTTAATTAACTAAATTACAGATGAAAAGGGACATAATTTTGATATAACCAAAGGAAGAGGAATTAATCACCTTACTTGAGCCCTTACTGAGCAATCATGTCAATTTTTTATGGTAAATTACACAATGACTGTTGTACTTTTAGCAATCGTGTGATGGCACAATTTTCAAAATTGAGAGGGAATGGTTCATGCAAATTAATTCAACTCTATTCAAAATAATTACTAACTTTACATAAATAAATTCATACACACCTAATTTATTTTCATTAAATTTAACATCACTCACCTTTGCTAACATAATTGAATAGTTACATGATTTAGCGAGGGTGGTGGAAAATAATTATGACATGGATGGGATGGTTTAAATAATGGAAATAATTATCATGGAAAAAAGGTTGTCACAATAATTTCATTGATTATGGAAAGATTTGATATGATATGGTGAAATGGAAATTAGGGAGTGGATCTAGAGGAAGTAGAAAATTAAATGATGGGCATGCACAACATTTAGGAAAAATCAAAATACTGTAAAAGGAAAGAGTTTACAAAAATTTGGGGCATTGCTAAAAACTGTATCTAGGATGGAAAGATAAAAAATTCTAGAGCATCGTGGAGAGATGTCATAAAAAAAAGCAACAAGATTTAAAATTCTAGAGCATCGTCAAAAGATGCAGCTAGAGTAGTGGCCAAAAATTTCTAGAGCATCTTTGAAAGATGTAGTTAGAGCATAAACCAAATTTTTTTGGAGCAATTAAACAAGTTCTAGAGCATCACTAAAAGATGTCGCTGGAAGGAAGAAACACCAAAATTCTATAGCATCGTTGTAAGCCGTAGCTAGAAGAAGAAAGAAGAATGTGACATTTTTAGCCTTTGTCTTCCCAAAGCATAGTTGAGTGAAGCATCAAAATGAAAGATTAGAATGAGGAATGAAACAAGTTATTTGTACAAGTTTTGGAGCATAGTCACAACAAGTTCGAAAGCATCACAACAATCGAGCGAAAAATTTCTAGAGCATTGCAACAAGGTGCGCCATAATTTGTGCTTACAAAAAATGAAGTCCTGCTAAATATAGAAAAAAATTAGCTAAATCCAAATGATAAAGTTGATGAAGAAATTGAAATAAATTTTATGAAATAAAGTAAATTGACACTTTTTTTCTTTCTCTTTTTTTTTGGCATTTATTATGGGAAAAACTATATTGACTCTGCCATAGCAGAGTCAATGCACTAGATTTCTCCCTACATTTCTAATATTTTTGTAAATTTTTCTCTATTAATAGACTTATGGTAGACATGTAATCAAATTCCATTAACTAGTAGAGTTTATGCATCACCATCAATGGGTTTTTAGTTGAACCGAACCATTGGTAAGTACCTTAGAAATTTCATTTGGTCTAAGCCAATGCGTTCTAAGTTTTCCTTGGTGATCCTTGTATCTAGAATCAAACAATAATCTCTAATCCCCATTATGGGATCCTTTATCCTTGATATGTTTATCATTTCAGACCTTGTGTTGTTGGACTAGCTCAGTTTGATGGACGACATCCAAATGGAGTTTATCCAATTCACTAACTGGTAAAACACTCTCAATCTGGGCTTGTTTAAGATCTATACCCAACTCCATGGCTTCCCTAATGGTTTGGAGTTCAAATTAAATGGGAAAGAGAGGTTTCTTCCCAAAAACTAACTCATATGGACTATTACCAGTAGTTGATTTCCAGGTGGTGTTATAAGCCCAGACGACTTCAAGTAGTTTTCGAGCCTAGTCTTTTCTTCCTGATGAAACTATTTTTGTTAAAATGTTTTCCAATTCACTATTAGTGGCTTCAATATTTCCTTTCACCTGAGGATGGTAGGGTGAGAACTTCTTGTGACTCACTTATAAATGATCTATGAAGGCTAATAGAACTTTAGACATAAATTGAGGGACCTAATATGTAACCATTTTCCTAGGAGCTTCAAATCTATGGAAGATTCTATTGTAAAGGAAATCAGCTACTTGTTACTCCCTACCAATGTGTAGGGCTTGAACTTCTTCCCACTTAGTTAGGTAGTCATTATAAACCAAAATGTACATTTTTCCTTGTGAAGGAGGGTCTATAGGGCCGATAAAATCCAATCTCCATTTTTCAAATGGTTCAAGGACTACCTAAGGCTAGAGGGGAATTTCATTAGATGTAGTTGGTTTTCCTACCCTTTGACATTAATCAAATCTACAAACATATTTCTTGATGTCCTTATGCATAGAAGGCCAATAGTATCCTACTCCCAAAATTTTGTGAGTTTTCCATTTAGCAGAATAATGCCATCTATAAGGATCATCATGACAGGATCTAAGGATACTATAGATCTCATCTACCCTAGCACAACATCTTAGAACCATATTAGGTCCACATCAAAATAGGATCCCATTAATCCATTTGAAAGGGGCACTTTCTCTAACAAGGCATTTCTTTTGTTTTGATGAAAAATGAGGTGGTACTTTTGTAGTGGCCAAGTAGCTTGCAATAATCCAAGGAATTTTAGTAGAGATGGTGAATAGATTTTCATCTAGCAATTCATCGTGTACCAGAGCATAATCACCATCATGTTTAATCTAGGATAAGAAATCTACAACTACATTGGAATTCTGGGTATGTGCAAGATCATCATGGAAAGAACAGGCCCTTAAGTGGCAAAAAATTTAGAAAAATCAGAGTTAGGCAACTTGACTTAAAAATTTGAATAAGTTATCTCTATTATTTCAAAAATATGTAAGAATAGAATTTTTAGAAAATTGAATTTAGTTTCTTAACTACTAGGTTTGTTTTAAAAAAAAGATCTATTTGGTGAAAATTTGAAATTTCAATGTAATGGTACTTAAAATTTCAAGGAAAAAATAAGAAGTAGGTGTTTATTTGACCACCCTAACCACAATAAAATGATAATATTTTTTTATAATATTTTAGATATAAATAGAGGACTCATGCCCTGATGTGATGCATATTTTTTGGTAATTTTTTCCAAGTAAATAATTAATTATGAATTTTTTATTACAATTTTTTTTAAAATATAAAAACTTGTATGCCTGACCACCTCAACTAGGTCAAAACTTCATGAAATTCAATTTTTTATTTTTTTAATCCTATAGTATGTGAAGCATAGAATGTTACACATGTTTTGGATTAAAAAAATGTGATACTTCTTGAAAGCTATAGATTTTTTTCAATCAACCTATCAATTATGACTTTAGTCATAATTTGAATATAAAATGAATAATAATTACTTATTGAATTCAAAGTAAAGCATAATTTATATCGGTGGAAAGCTGAGAGTCTCCTTTAAAAACCCCTTTTGTTTCATCAATTTTAGGTAAAAAAATAGTCATCAGCCACATACGCATCATATTGCCACTTTTTGGCCCATCATGATCCTACACATACCCTTCCCTAGTTTTTCAATAATTGTTATGTTGAATTCCTTGAGAAAAAGCAACCACCTAATTATCCTTGCATTTACTATAGGTTTAATCATAAATTACTTGATGGCTAAGTGATCTATGTGCACTATATCCTATGATATAATGTCAAAATTTCTTAGTTACATGAACTAGAACCAAGAATTCTTTCTTTGTGGTGGTATAGTTCCTTTCTGTTGGAGCTAAATTCTTGCTAATGAAATATATGGCATATTTTACACCATTCTCATCTTCTTGTCCTAAAACCACTCCAATGGCATCATTAGATGCATCAACATAGATATGGAGTGGAAGGTTCCAATTAGGTCCATGAAGGACAAGAGTAGAGATGAGTTTCTCCTTTATGATTTCAATTGATGACTGACACTCAGGTGTCTAAATGAACTCTACATTCTTCTAAAGAAGGGAAAACATCTCTACATTCTTCTAAAGAAGGGAAAACATAGGGACTATGATTTTTCTGAAATTTAATATGAATCTTCAATAGTATCTAGCATTCCCTAAGAAACTTCTAACATTAGTCTATTTTTTTTGGCTCTTGAGTTGTATTACTTTGATTTTCTTAGGATCGGCCTTAAACCATTTAGTTGAAATGTGGTTTCCCAACATAGTTCCTTGGCCTACCATTATCAGAAATTTCTCGTGTCTTAGGGACAAATGATGATCCTCACATCGCTTCAACACCTTATCTATATTTTTGAGGGACTCATCAAGGGTTGAACCATATACAGTGAAGTTGTCTATATAAACTTCCACACACTCATTCACCATCTCAACAAATATAGCTAGGATAGCTCTTTGGAACGTTGTAGGAGCATTACATAGCCCAAAAGGAATAACCTGATATGAAAATGTCCCCCAAGGGTAGGTAAAGGTCATCCTATCTTGGTTTTCTGCTACTACTTGTATCTAGTTGTAACCATTGAATCCATCCAAAAATGAAAAATATTTCCTCCTAGCCGAGTTATCCAGCACTTGGTCTACAAATGGTAGAGGTACAAATAATCTCCATGTCTTGCTTTGTTAAGTTCCCTATAGTCTAAAAACACTTTCCACTTTTTTTTCTTCATTGGAACCACAACCAAAGGTGACACCCATTTTCTATTAGAAATCGGATAAATAAACCCCACTTGTAGGAGTTTCTCAATTTCATTTTTAACAATGTCTTTATGAGTAGGATTGAGTCTCCATTGTGGTTGGTGAATAGTTTGAACATGCTTAGTATATATATGATGAGTACACAAAATTTGGTGTATTCCTCTCATATATGTATATTCCCAAGCGAAATCTTTAGATCTTTTCATTAGGGTGTCAAACAATTTGTGTTCTTCTAGCTCAGTCAACCAACTGTTAATGTTCAAAGTTTCTCCTAGAAGCAATGTAATGGTTTTAACACCTGGATGGTTGGATGTGATAGTATACATGCTCTTTATCAAGGTGTTAAGAGGAAATCTATGAGGGATGGTTTTATGAAGCCTAGCAATGTCTGTAAAGAAATGGTGCATTTTTGGAACTAAGTTTGTCAAAGGACAAGGAAATCCCATGAAACTGTAATTATCAAATTTTGTGTGATCTATGTTGATTTGGTGTCCTAGGATCTCTTCTTTGTCTGTCATCTCCTCAACACTTGAATCCATAGTAGGACTTTCCATGTTGTTTTCCAATTCATCCTCTAATTCTTCACAAAGCTCCTTGATGACTACCATGGCTAGTAAAGCCAAATTTTCTTGTCTATTGGGAATTTCTAGTTCATCAACCCATACTTTATTAAGTTTGGTAGGCTTGGTAGGAGGATACAAAAACAAATGTTTTCTATTAGGTCCATGTGAAATGGTCATTTCTCCCTCTCTACATTCAATTTTGGTTGCAATAGTAGCTAACCATAGTCATCCAAGAATTTTTGAATAACTTTCTCTAGGTGTAAGGGACTCAATTATTTGAAAATATATCAAATATTCCCATCCATCCAAGTGAACAAGAACATTTTCAATGATACCCTTGGGAATATCTATGGATTAATTTTCCATTTGTAAGACTGTAGTTGTGGGACGTAAATCAGTAAGTTCCAACTTATCCATCACATTAATAGTCATTACGTTTATGGATGCTCCAAGGTCCACCAAAGCATTAGGTATTGCTACCTCATTAACTGACACTATTATAAGTGGACTACCTAGATCATCATATTTTAAAGTAGTGGTCATCCTAGACAACAAGTTGGCTAGATAAGTTCCATTTATGTGGATAGTATTTATTCATTTTTGTTTCCTCCCTCAAGTTTTGATACAATTTTTTTTATCAATTGGTTCAACTTAGGAATCTCCTTATTCAATTGTAGCAAATGGACTTCAATTTGTAAATGTTTAATTTCTTATATCAATGCAATTTCAATAGATGTGGTCATTTTTAGAGTATATTTCATGGTGATTGGTTTTAGATGCTCCATAAAAGGTGCTTTATTTTTTTTCCTTAGGAGTTGAATCCTTCAAAAGTTCAGTTGGAAACTAAAACCCTCCTCCTAAGGTAGGTTGAAAGCTCCAACTGTAGATGGAAGGTCAAGCTTGTTTTCAGTAGCTTTCAGGGCTTGTTCTATAGATGTGGACATTGTTGTAGTTGTCTCAGTAGACTTCTTAATAGGTTCATCTATAATTTCTTCAATAGTCAGCTGTGAAATTTTTTTCCAAACCTCAATTGTAAGTTTCCACAATGTACCACATTAAGTCAAATGGCATTGTCTTGTTTGGTGGAATAATTGGAGTATTCCACTGATCGTTCCTTGGATTGGGGATAGGTTGTACCGAAAGTTGTGGTTGGTTAACTTATTTGTTTTGTTGATTATTCTAGGGAGGTGGTAAATGATTTTTTTGTTGAGTAGGCATCCTTCTTAGACTAGTATAAAACTAATGTTGACGCTGATTCCATTGAGGAAAAGGATTTTGAAGGTACCACTACTATTGAGGTTGGTTAGGCCATTGAGGATTGTCCCAAGATTTATTTTCCCATTCAAGTGGTCCCCAAGGATAAATTCCCCAATTAGGTGGTACTATGGGTGGTCCCTGAGGTCAAGGTGCTTCCCATTGATTATTGTTCTAGTTGGGTTGAGGTCTCTAGTTAGGGTTTCAATTTTGGCCATTGGAAAAATTCCCTCTAGTTCTTTGATTTACAACATTGACTTCTTCCTCAATTGGGGGTATTCTTTTTTTAGAATTGTTGATGGAATTTAGAAGCTCACACTGATCAGTGGGATGATCTTTCTAATTTAAACTTGACAAATTTCAATTATGTCAACTTTTTCCAAAGGGAATTCCCTTAGAAAATGTTTGTTTCAGCACCTAGGGTAGTAAATTGACAAAGTCTTAGGATTTCACATTTTAGCCAATGTGCCATCTAACGTAGTGTTTAGTTGAACAAGAATGTCAGTCTTGAAGTTGGCTATCTCTTCATGTTATTTTCCTATTTCATTGCAACCTTTAATGAGGGTGGAATTTCAAATACATCCTCGAGTATGAGAGAAATTCTAGCACAATTCAATAATATTTTCAAGCCCTAGTTAGGACACATCTCCTTTTCCTATTAAATCCAAGCTCCTTAAAGCTTCGTCATCGAGACCTTTAAGGAATAGGGTCTTCAAAATATTAAGACTTATGAATTCTCCACCACATTGTTTACATAATAATATAAACCTATCTAGGTAATCATCTAGACTTTCATCCTCATTTTTCCTTATTTTGAACAGTTCATCTTTCTTATCACTGATCCTATAGTAACTTTCATATTTCTCCAAAAAGGAAGACTCCATTTCATCTTAGGAGTTTATCGACTGAGAAGCTAATCCCATAAACTAGAACATGGCTAAGTCTTTTAGAGTCGAGGGGAAAAGATTTAGTTTTTGATTATCACTCTTGTAGTCATATGTTAGACACAATAATTTAAACTCAAATAGAAACTGGTTAGGGTCCTTAGTAGACAAACCTTGAAAGGTTGGAAAGAAGGCTACTAAGATATTCTTCATCATCATATCATAATCTACATCAATATCAATAGGATAAGTGAATGTGCATGGTGGTGGAGGGTTATTACTGTTGGTGGAATTTCTACAGTCACCCATGATGTTGAAGGGAATGTGATCCTATTGAAAAATTCACTTAGTTAGGTGAGGTTTAGGAGTTTACAAAGGAATACGCTCCTCTACAACTAGGTGTTCTCTTTCTAGGGTATGTGGGAAGGTCTTAGGTTGAACCTGCTCCGTAAAGTCCTCAATAAGTTCCCAATCTAAGTTTCCTTTCTCCCTACCTGTGATTGATATTGATTAGGGGGGTTTTTGGTATGAATCTTCTATGGGGACCTCGTTTCTGGACCATGCAGCAAAAGAAGCCAAAGGACTATTTTTGTTCCTAAAAGAGGTATTAAAGGTATCTCCTACTAACACTAGAAAAATAAGGTTCCTGACAATAGTGCAAAAAAGTGATAGGTTGTCCTTAGGTCCTAATAGTTTAGTTGATAAATACATTAATATATCAAACAAATAGTGTTCGAAGGCTGTATGCAATAGAAGACATCTTGAATATCTCTCTTGGGTTTCCTAGATGTTGGATAACTGAAATAAAACTCTAAACTAAGAAGCCACTAAACTTAGAAAGTAGGAAATCATCTATCTAGAAAGCTTGAAATAACTAAACTAGAAAGCATAAAACTATGAATCTAAAAAGCATAACAACTAAACTAGAAAGCATAGAAATTATTAAACTAAGAAATGCATAAATTGATAAAGAAGTAACGCGTGTAAAGAAACTAGGGAACATTGATCTAATGAAAAGATAACAATCTAAACATCTGGCAGAAAATGATTTAACAATTTGAAACAACTGAAAGAAGGTGCTCCTAAACTTTGGACACTAAACTCTTGAAAAGACTATAGACTCAGCTACAACCTACAGGATTAGTCTTAAAAGAATTACACATATGAAAATAAATTTCAATTCCAATTGTTATCTACTAAATCAAACTCTAGATTTAAAAGTAAAATACTTATCTATCTAATCTACAACCCCTCAAGTGGCCATCTCTTGGGTGTTCCTATGCCTAGCTCAGATCACGTACACTAGTAACTCCAAATTACTTCATTCAAATAACTCCATTCACATTATTTAGTAACTCAAAAAGTGGCAGGAAAAAACCATTTAATTCATGTGAAAAGTGTAACTTAGAAAACATAGTGACAACATAACGATATTCTTTTTTATATTATTATTTTCAATAGTTACATATTTATATGAGAGCAACTAACAAAATCCTACTTTTATATTGGTAAATTCTTCAACTAACTTTCAACAACTAACAAAATTTAAATCCCATAGCATGACATATTAAAGAGGCTCAACATGATCCATAAAGTGTTTCGAACTAAAAATAACATAAACTATAAAAACTTGGTCCATTATGTATGCTCCTAAAGTTCTAGCACCCATTCACCTATCTTTAATGGTGTTAAAATTTGTGCTAAACCTCTTTGACTGGGATGGTAATTGATTGTGGGAGTGACCTATGGAATGATAAAAAAAACCATTAAGCCAACACAAATTAGCTTATTTCAACTAATTTCAAGAAATAAATATTGTATGTTTATTCACAAAAAGAAGGAAATTACTTATCCTAAAGAAAATTAATCAGTAGGGTAAAGTTAGTTAAAATGTGTAAGGCTAAGTATTTAGTCCATTATATTGATTAGATTATTTTTAACTCATCAAAGATGATAACTTTTGAATGCAACTTTGCAACTTTGTAACTTTTCACTTCAAATGATCTTAAAGTCTTCAACCTAAATCTACAATCACAATCATTCAAGAGGAGAAAAACTTATTGATTGATAGTGAATGGGGGTTTTCCTTGTTCAAACCCCTTGTTGGTAATTAAAATTTGAAATGAAATAGAAATGATGAGGAGAAATGATGAATGAACAACATGCAATGCTACAACTCACCAAACCCTTGTTATAAAGTCTACAAACTTATATGAAATGTCTAGTTTGAATGTGGATCTTGAATCAAAGAGATGCTTGATAGATATGAACATGAATTGCTTGCTTGAATCAAAACCCTACATAAAAAATGCTAGCACAAAAACAAACATGATGCAATAATATCTTTCATATGATGCTTGAATCTTGATGATGGCTCCAAATGGCTAATGATTTTTTCTTGAATGCTCTTGAATACTCAAATGCTTAGATTGCTTGTTAGATTGATAGGTGAAAATATGAGAGAAGGAACCTTGTATTTATACTTACACATGATGCTTAATATCTTGATATTACACTACACCAAGTTGTCATATGAATTCAATAATTAAACGAAGCTAAATTCTTTTAGAATTTGAAATTGAATCTTGAAAGTACCTTAAGGGGGACTAAGACGTGTTAGGTAGTGTCTTAGTGTCGAGGGATGAAACTTAGGTGCAAACTCCAATAAGGGACCTATTTGGGTGCATTCAAAATTAGGGTCCCAAGAGCTTTGAGGAACAAAGGTGCCCGAGGGGGCATTTTATTCCTAACCCAAAAATCAAGGACACACAACCAAAATAATTAAATTAAGCATTTATCTATTGATGTTTGTTGGTACTAGCTAGAAAAAGATATAATTCATTGCACTTGTGGATGTGAAATAATATTAATTAAGACATAAATAGGGGTAAATAAAGTAAGGTAGGCCCAAAAAAGTGTGAAAATGCAAGGCTATGCATTTTACTACACTACATTGAGCATATCTTTAAAAATTTGTCCCATAGCCTAGCCTAATGGGACTCATACAACACTTTTGGTGTATGAGTCCCATGTGGTTTAAATATAAATTGAATTCAAATTCTTGGTGTTATTTTATTATCTTAGATTTGATGTCAGATTGTAGTGTTTTAATTTCAAAAAAATTGGCATAAACAAGGATAAATACAAGGTTATTTCACCCATTTTTCATCTAACATCCTTATATTTAAAGTATTCATGCATTATAGAAATTAAAAGTATACAAGAGTTTACAAGAGCATTCAATAGATTTCAAGAGTTGATTATTAAGAATTTTAGAGCATTATTCAAGTATCAAGCATCATGCCAAATTCATCATGCATCATCTATTGGTTTGATCTAACATTTGTTATGTAGGATTTCATGATTCAAGCAAGCATTCAATTCATAAATATCATTCAAGGAAGATTCAAGATCTACATCCATTGAATCCATTTCATATATGTTTGCAACACTTTATTCCTAGGGTTTGGTGAGTTACAACAAATCATTTTGTTCATTCATCATTCCTTCTTTTCATTACATTTCATTTCAAGTTTTGATTAGAAAAAAAGGGTTTGACCAAGGAAATCCCCTTCAACTAAAAAAACAACATTTTTCCCTCTCTTTAGTGTGTGATTTGTAGATCTAGGTTGAAGATCCTCTAAGGAGCAAGATTTTGGAAAAGCTGTTAAGGTTACAAAATTGTCAAAGTTGTCACCTTGTTTACATGATTACTAGAAGACACCTACAGAGCAGAATTCAACATTCCAAATATAGATATCAGGTTGAGAAGATAGAGTAGATAATGAAGAGAAAAATGAGATATTGATCCTCCTAAAAGGCCTAGTAGGATTGATATTCCACTTTTGGGATATGAGTCATAGTATAGTGAAGTTTATAGTTTTCAAGAATTCTGAAATTCTCACTGCTAGATTTCTATTCTTGCCAAGAAACCCTAATCTAGGAATAAATTTCAAATCCTGACATATGAGTCCTAGTTTGCATTAAAATCAACATCTTTAACATTTTAGGTCTCCATTCAAACTTATATAGGTTTCCAAGTCACCCTATGTGCTTTTCCAACTAACTGTTCTAATTTCCATTCATTTTTTGTTTATTTATTCAACTCTTAACATCATTAGGTTTGATTATTAGGTTTTGCATGTTGCTTGTCTTTCCAAGCCCTAGCTTAGTGGTGAAACCCTCTTGAATCCTTCATCACACCCTAAAATACCTTATTGCAAAAAAAAATTCCCCCTTGTTGGCTTCAAATTGAGATCTCTAAGGTTTCCTTGAGTGTAACAATAGTGAAATAGGAACCCCTCATTGTGCTTTATCTCCTAAAAGGTGAAGAACCCTATTTCCATTGTTACATGTTTGGTGAACCCCACATGAAAACCTCTTTTTTGATTGGAAGTGCAACATTTTCCAAGATCTTGCTTACATTAACTTTGCATTAGACTTTTTCATTAGTTAATTTGCATCTAGGGAACCTTTTTAATTCTTGAAATAGTGAAAGTGCATATAGGCTGAATTTTTGCATCATGCATCATTGAATTTTATTGGAAATCTACAATTACACTTAGCCTATACATCATACAAACTAGAAAGCATAAATTTCACATAGGATTTCTAAAATTTGTGCAAAAAACCTAATCTCGAACTCATATACCCCTTTTTTTTATTTAGTCCCATTATAGATGATTTTTCCTAATTTATAGGTATTATGTGGTGACTATTATTTAGTATTTAAACCCATAAAAACCTTTTTTATGGGTGAAGCCACAATAGTGGTTTACAATTGAAGTGAGGAAGGAAAACTCACAGAAAAGGAATGCATGGAAAAAAAATGATTTTAGGGGTTCGTACGAACCTGTTGGTTCAACCGAACCAATTAGGGGTTCGCTAGAACCTAGGTTTGAGCAAACCCTCCTAATAATTTTTGGCCAAAAAAGACATCAACACCCTTTATAGAAGGGGGGTTCGCTCAAACCCCTAGGGGTTCGTTCGAACCCCCTTTATTCCTCATCCCCTCCCCAAGACTAAAAAAAACTTGAATTTTTGTACTTCAGAGCTCGAGTTGAGGATGAAAATGGAGGAATCTTCACAAACCCAACTTGAATTGGGTAGTCCTTAGAACAAGCTATCCAACGAATATAATTTTAATATGTTTTGGTTTTATTATGTATTTGTTTTTTTAGTTTTATTAAACATAGGTTTTTCATCGAAAATAAAGGTCTCTATTCTACACATGTGGAAAAATAGCAAATTATCAAAAAAAATTGAAAAATATGAGTGCACTAGATATTGAAGTCCTTGATCCAACAAAAAAAAATTGAATTTTAATATATACAAAAAAAATTATGCATTATACGGTCGTGCTATGTCTGAATTGTAATTGGTTTGACTTCGGAAGTTGATTAAAGAAAAAATATTCAATAAAAAACTATCTAACCAAGTGGAATCACTAGATATCAGAGTTACAAATCTAAATTCCAAAGAATTAGAATTTTATCCTTCATGGAAAAAAAATTATACGTTATACGGTGTGCGTCACTTTTTAAAAAATATTTTTTTTGAAAAAAACCAATTTTCATGGGAGATGGAAAAAGAAATGCAATATAATTCCAAAAAATTTGAAAAAAATATTTTTAGAATCTACAGACAAAATGTGACGAGACTCTAGTTTTCATCATCTTCAAATTCTTCATGGTTTAGCCACTATAGGTGCCCAAATGTGAAGATTTAGTTTAAAAAAACCATTTCAGTGTCCAGTTTGGCCAAAAATTGTAAACCACTTGTTGTGCCCTTAGCAGACACGCCCCGTTCGGAACGGGGACCCTCTTTTCTTTTGCCTCGTCGGGTCTTTGGGGTCACCTCATTTTGCGTGCCCCTTTTTTTTTATGTTCTGCATTGGTCGATGTTGCTCCAAAGTTTCATCATAAATCAACCATGCCTCCTCTTTTGGTTTTTTGCTACCCTCCGGGGCCTCGCGGGTTCCCTTTGGCATTTTGGCTCTAGAACGGCCATGGGCCTCTCCGGGCCCGGGCCTCCAGGGTTCCCTTATTGGGCTTCCCCTTTGCATTTGCCGCCCTTCGCGGTGTTCTACGGGCGTCCACCCGCCTCTCGAGACCTGACCTGCTGCCCTCCATTTGAAATGCGTAGTGAGTTTTTGGGCCAGCGGCGGGACCTTCGAGCCTCGGGCCCTGGAATTCTGCATGCAGACTTCCGTCCCAGGATCGCCGTTTGCGACGACGACCCTCTGGCGGCCGCCTGCCCCTCAGGCCCCGCCTGGGCTTTTTCCATGGTTGTCTGGTTTGTCCCTACCCGCCTGCCATGGGACCTTCCAGGCCCATCCGTCCGGAGTTCCGTCCCCAGAACTCTGTGACGGTTTCGCTGTCGTCAACGGTGAACCCCTGCTGGCTTCCCGCCATCTGGGCCCCGGGCCTCTCCTCATCGCCGCCATTCAAAATTGTCGAAAACCTAACGACGGTCGTCACGCCACGTCTTTTCGACCGCTGGGTCCCGTGGTCTCCGCCACCGCCGCCGACCTAATTCAAAATCTCACCAACCTTTTCCCGCGGTCGTACGAGAATTTAATGTAGATATTAATGGTGGTTGGGGTATAAAATGCCCAGCCCGCCAATGTCATTTTCATTATCTGAATTGGAGCGAATTGAATAAGTGATCAAGTGGATCCCACTGCCTCTATTTGCGTCACGATCCTCAGCATCGGCTTCACTCCATTGCGCCAGGTAGATTCCACCTCACCACTTAGCGTATTCGAGGTAGGTCATCCTCGTTTTCCCTCCCATCTTTTTTCATCATTTTGGGGGATTTAAATAAATGAACAATTAGTTAGGGTGGCATGAAATCATAAAGCACCAAATTGCGCCCATTACCCATATGATCAAAATCTGCAAAACTAGCGGATGTGCCCTCGGTGCCGATCCAGAACTTTTCGGTCGCACGACTGTTCTTCACGCAGGGCATTCCGTTACCCCGGGTCCTAGCCCCGTCTTCGCCGTCAAATTCAAACTTCAAAACATGCCCGCGGCAGACCACCTCTTTGGGCTCATTCTGTCGGGTTTCCTCTCGGGGACTTCCATTTAATATTTGTTGTGCTTCAACAGCTGAGCGGCCTTGCTTTCCCACCGCCGAGTCCCGGTCTCTGCTTCGCCATCAAACCCTAAACACGATCTGCGTCCTTTGCTACTTCCAGGCCTGGAACCCCAGAGTTCCGTCTCTGGAGTTCCGCCGGAGGTTCGCCTTGTCGAATGGTGAATGACGCCTGATGTCCCACCCCTCGGGCTCCGCCGATGCGTCAGCTTTTGAACCCTTGGCAGATTGAATCGACCCATCATTTTCAGCTTCGGGCCCCAGATGTCGGGCTTTCGTGCCATGTTCTCCACCGTTTCTGACTAAGCAATCTTTCAGCGAAATCCCCATTGCCGCCCAACCCCCGAACCCCGCCTCTATCTGCCTTGGGCTAGTTTTATTAGCAATGGCGGCCTTTGATCCTCCGGACCCCGATTCCTGGACTTCCATCCTCGAAAGTCCGCAGAACTCCTACCCTTCAGAAATTTCCGCTCCGTCTCCCTGAGCTCTGGGCCCCGGTGGTCAGACTTTCGCCCTCGGAAGTCCTCCTCTTTCCCGCCGTTGTTTTAATGGAAATCCTCCCCCGTCTGCTCGGTTGCCGGAACCTAGGCCACCTTTTGCTGTCTAGCCTTGCCAAATATCCTCCCTGCCATGGGACCCTTCTGGCCCGGTCGTGCAAAGTTCCGCTCTTGGAACTTCGTGACGGTTCCCCCGTTGTCGATGGCGGACTCCTTCCGGCTTCCCGCCATCTGGGTCCCGAGCCGCTGTCGCCCGAAATCATCAAAATCAAATGGCGGCCATCGCACCATGTCCTTCCGGCCATTGGGTCCCATGGTCTCCGCCGCTGCCGCCGGACCTAAATGACAAACCTCATGATGGCTTTCCTTTCACCGCCTGTGCCCCGAGCCCCAGGGTTCCGCCTCCAGATTTTCGTCCGCTGTTCGTCACTGCCGAAAGCCTTCACCTACCAGCTTCCCAGCTTGAAGCCTCTAATACCCCTTAGATCGACCCAAACAAGCTCAAATCTAGAATATGACTTCGACCCATGTCCCAAAATTTTCTCTTCTCCATCATGGGCCTCTTAAAACACTAAAATCTGACCAAGGAGGGTCTCTGGGAACTTTCGGTTGCGTTTTCCCTTCCTGACAACATTCCTGTCAGGGAAGTCCGGCCTTCTGGGCCCGGATTATCCAAATGCCCTAAAATGAAATCAATAACCTCTAGAAGCAAGATTCATGATGTACTTGATTAATTATTTAGATGATATGCTCAAAATATGGACTAACGTAATTGCTTTCGATGCTTGTTGTGCTGACTTTGCCCTTGCTTGCAGGATATATGGAATCGGCTGCAGGAACTTCAGGAACCTTCGCCGAAAAGGATAAGGGCAAGAAATCAGGAAAGACCCCTCGGGGAAAAGAAGATAAAGATCAGATGAAGTTTCAGTTCCAGGGTGAGCCGCTCCAGTAGAAGGTCTCGACCGACTGGAAAGAAATCTCAGATAATAACATTGGCTAGGTGGACATAGATGAGTTCACTCAGAGGGTCAAGGTCAACCCTACAATAAAGAACGCCAGATTAATAAGGCAGAGTGGAATCGCCAAGGCTGTCAGTTTTCCTCCCTCTCTCATAGCACCTGAACTAGTAATGGCTTGCCGAGAAGCCTACCAAACGGACACCAGAACAATCGTGGACAAAGAGGGAAACATCCTCGCGGACATGTCATCAGAAGGGATTACCAAAATATTCCACATCCCCATGTTCCCACATATGGAGGTCCCCACTTTGGAACAGTGTCAAGCGACGTGGGATGCCAATCCATTAAAGTGCAAGAAATCAATCGACCTCCTTTGGCTTAAGGAGAAACGGGGCAGCGCTGTGAAGGTTCCCCACGAACTCTTCCGTAGCGATTTCCACGAAGACTACCACAGCCTAATAACTATGCTGAGTAGGGTCATGGGTCTCCCAGCAGCCGCCTACTTCCAGAAGTGGATGGCCTACTACATTGAGCAGATCCTATGGGGGAATGAGGATGTTAACACCAAGGTCTCATTCGATTGGGGAGGTATCATCAGCAATTGTTTCCATGAACAATTTTTCAACATCAAGAAAAGCTCTAAGTTCTACATGACCTCCTACCTAGTATACTCCCTGGTAGGTCAAAGATAATACAATGGACTATTCATGGCACCAGATCAAGGGCACAGGTGAGGGCTCAAGCCGTTTGACAAGTACCCTCAACTCCAATACCGCAACTTCAAAAGGGAGTACTGCTGGGTCAATGATGCCTTCATTGGCCATATTATCAGGTTAATCGCTGGAGACTTTGATAGGAGAGTCTCCCACAGTGCCAAGGCACTCTTGAAGGAATATGCCTTCTTATTTATTCAGTTTCCCAAGTTTACCTACATCCGGGCCCAAGGTTTCATGGAACGGCCAAACAAGTTGTCGAGGTACCCAAATGATAAGATCATCCTCCTGGAGCTCAAAGAATATAATTTTGAATGGTACACGGCTCACCCACGGATGGACCCACATGGCCATGTCAGGAAAGCACTAGGGCCGTCATACGCCCATAATTACCATATTGAAGATTTCTGGGCGGAGTGCAAAGATGACAAGGAGGTACGCATAAGGCACTACATGCGCATCACCATATAGTTCCTAAGAAGAGTGCAACCGTTCTAGGTACCGGAACAGCTCGAGGAGGACGAGTCCACGATAATGCACCTGAGGTACCCAGTAGTTGCTAACTTGCCAATACCGTCAATTGATTGGAACGAACAAGAGGTCAACGACCTGGATACCATCACCCAGCCAATCATAACTCGCATAAAGGAGTGGGTCGACAGGCAGATGGTGCAACTGAAGCAACAAGGAGTGGTCCTAACATATGAGGTGCTCAAAAGTGAGCCAAGCACCACAAAGGATGTTGCTGCCACCACATCAGCTGATGAGACTTCCAAGTCTCCCCCCATCACCAGGTCTCAAAAGAGAAAAGGAATAGAGATAGCACAGTTTGCGGACCCCAAAGAGAAAACAACGAAAGAAACGGGAGGCTCATCTCCCAAAAGGCTCAAACAGATAGTGGCTACGACGGAATTGAAACATACCTTGCTTCTCCCTGCCCCTCCTGTGCCACCCACCTCTCTCACTGTAGTTGCCGCTTTCCCACCAACAGTGGACATTTATGTCCATCTTGCTCCCTCACCCCCAGTCGGGTCAATAATTGACGTCGACTCCTCTTTTGGCATGACCACTCCCCCTTCCTCTTCTGCTGCTATGTTGCCCATTACATCACTCCCTCTGCAACAATAGCATCACTTGTTCCCCTTGCCACTATGCCTGAGGCCCTTGCAAGGCACATGCAGAGTCTTCCCCCTGAGCCCTCACAGATCCTAATGGACCCTGCTCTCCAAGTAGCCCTCGCCCAAGCCCTCGCAACAGCTCAGCCTTCACAACCGCCAACAGGGCTGCTAGCTATTGAGGCCACAATGTAGATTTCGAAAGAGCTGGAGGAGCAAGAGCAGGAAGCCTTGAAGCCTATTGAGGAGGAGGCTGATGAATATCACGAGCACCCTGAGTACGAGCATCGAACCATCGACAAGGCGGTCTATGAGGAGGAGGAGACGGGCTCTTCTGAGAGAGGAGACAAAGAGGATGGCTTGGGTGCCAAGGAAATTATCCAAACATTTGATGATGACCTTGACGAAGAGTTGGCGCAGAAGCCAAAGGACGTGGGGGAAGAAGCAGAAGGGTCACCACAGGATAAAGAGGGGCAGCCGCCAGAAGAGCAATAGATAAAAGATATCACCGAGGCCGAGACCCATGTTGTAAAGAGCCCTGAGGCCAAGACTACTAAGGGGAAGAAGGAAGAAGAGGCCATGAAAGAAGACAGCCCCACCCGGCAATTGTCCACCAAGCTGGCCGTCAAACGCCTCGTGTTTTATCATGACTCCAATGAAGAGGAGGAGGATGCTACTAAAGAGAAAGAGGAGCCCCAAAAGGAAAAGGAGGCAGAAGTCTTGCCTCTAACTGAAAAGGGTGAGGGCAGCCATGATGCATCTAAAGATAAATCTACTATGCCTGATTGGTTGGAGAAGCAACTTGAGAAGACTACTCTTGTTTTGAAGGACCCGAGGGCGAGATTGGAGGCCATCTTGGCTCGATCCCTAACCACGAAAGAGAAGAAGCCCAAGGTCCATTCCAAAATAACGATAGATTCCTCCGGCTCCCGAGCGACACAAATTGCAATGCCTATAGTTGGCTAGATAGGGGTAAGCTACAATATCTCTACCATTGACTTGGGGACAGCAACCAGGGAGAAAAAGGTTGAACACCTAGAGGAGTCAGTGGCCACCGTGGTGCACTTGATCAAACAGGACAAGGTCTCCAAGGACGAGCTCAAGGTGCAAGTTGTTGGCCTAACGGACTACATACAGCAATGGTCCTCAGTGGACAACCTGCCCACCACCTCCATAGCTGCACCATAGTTGCTCTCTAAAGAATATATTGACAATATGGAAAGAAGAAAGAACTTGGATAAAACCACTAAGGATTGGTTTCAAAAGGTCATAAGCATCGAAAACGTGGGAATCGGCATGGCTGTGCAAATAGCAAACAAGTTCTTAGACCTGATCTAGTCCCTAGAGAGCACTAAGGGACTTTGCACCAAGTTCCCTGTGATTTACAGCTCCACCTTCCCCAGAATTGAAGCCATCCTTCAGATGTCTGAGAACGCGTGGGAGAAGCTAGAGTTGGAAAAGGAAGATCATTGGCTGGTGGACGTGTGGCGTAGAGACCTCAACAACCGAAAGGAGAGGATGGAGCAAGTTCTGAACAAGGTGGATCCAGATATTGAATGGATTAAGGAAATACGAGCGGAATGCGCCGAGTATCTCAAGTTGATGACTGGCTATGATATGCCCATGGTACAAATGGATGCAGAGAAGATCAAGTCATACTTCAAGGAGAAGATGAAGGATGGGACAGCCGGAGAAATTACAACGGAGTTCTTGAGTTTTGCTGCCTGTGCCTTTGATCGATCAAAGCTATTCAGAGACCAAGGCTTGAAGTATGATAAAGACTGGAAGCGGCTAGAAGAAAACGCTAAGGAATGGAGTTATTAGGTGTTAAGATGCGAGATCCTCGAGATAGACAAGCTCCAGGCTGTCATCCTCAAGTACATTGAGCACGCAGCTTCTGAGGAGCAAGAGGACAACCCAGCCAAAGAAGAAGACCTCCCTGAAGAGTAGCTACAGCAAAGAAAACAACAATTAGCTATAGGACGAAAGAGCAATAGTGCCATCCACTAGATGATGAAATAGGAAAAAGATAAAAAAATGTTTTTAAATTATAAATCTATTTGAGGGTAGGTGAAACCCTATTTTGTAATGAATCTTGGCCACATAATGAGAATGAATCTTGGCTATTCATTTAACTTTTGGAAAACTATAAATAGAGCACTCCCCTCATTTGCAAAAGGGAGAGTTGAGTTGTTGTAAAGGCATGCTGCAGAAATTTATAAGAAATATCATTAACTTGGTGTATTCTCTTGATTTCTCTCATGTCATTTGATTCATTCTCCAATTTCATATGTTTAACTTATATTTTATGGCTATCTAGTTAGTTGTTTACTTCATTTGGATAGATCTTAGGAATGTTGTTAGGTGATTGTGAAAATTTCTGCTTTGTTGATGATCCCTTAGTCCATACTTTTTGCTGTTTGCTGAAGGTAGATAGCTACGCAAAGTTAGCCTGGACATTATTTGAAGCTATTCCAAACATTCATTCTTAATTCATATATGTATGTGGTGGATGAAGGATGAAATATCTACAGCCTTTAGAAGATAGCACAATTTCCATGATATTGTCAAATCCCTGGTTAGGTGGGATATTGTTTTGAGGAATTGTCTATTGCAGGAACTCCATTGTCACTATTTATTGCAAGCTTCAGACTTAGGAACTTTTCTCCTCCTTTGCCTTTTTCTTTTTTTTAGTAACTGACCTATGCTAAGGTTCATTACACATTGTAAAGCCAAATCTAACAACTAAATGGAGTCCAGGATTGCTATTTGAACCTACAACCAACACATAATTGCCTTTATCCTAAGAATTCTATTTCAAGGTCCAACTTCATGTTTTATGTCCACACTTTGTATTTTCTGTAAGACCGCCTTGTGATTTCAGTAAATCACATCAAACTACTTAGGTATCTAAGCACTGTCATGACCTGACATCTGAGAGACCTTGAGATAGTGTTCTGTAATTCGATTGTGGGAGATTGTCTTTCAAAAGAGGTAGTGCACCTACGCACTACCTGTGTTGAGAAGTGCATAAAAACACCATCAAAAAAACTGGCGCTAAACAGAGGGCCACAGTGAAGATACTAAGTTAAAGGATAAAGCGAAGCTGGATTGAATCAGATCATTCTCCTCGGAGAGATTTCAGAGAGTTCTACGATCAACACCAAACAAGGGAGAATTTGAAGAATTGCAGCCTCCCACGAGGACCAAATAAGCACAAGGAAGTAGCACTGCCTCTTCCTCTTCCTCCATTCCATCCGCCTCCATTTCACCCTCACCTTCATTTGTTTGGCCTTCATCTTCCATCCAACCATCTCAAACAACATTTGCACATCCTACCTCTGGCAGCCAGGGATTTGCTCCTCTTCTGGCCCTTCCAGCCCAAGGCACAGTCCAAGTAGCCATAGCTCAAGGGCAGCCCCACATTGTGGTTGCATTGCTAATACAGCCCCAAATCCTTGTTCTCCAATAGAAAATGCCACCTCTGCCTCCCCCCATGGCTTGGCTTGCACATAACCCTTCACTGATACACTTTGCGGTCTACAATGATATGCCCAAGAATTTGGAGGACTTTTGTTTGAAGTTTCATCCATGCGACATGCAAAGGACAGCGGAGGAGCATATCAAAATATTCAAAACAGCGATCACCGAAATGCAGGTCAACCATGAAGACGTCGCATGCCGTCTTTTTCCACACTCATTAGGGGATGAATCCTTCTATTGGTACATTAATCTACCGAGGGGATCCATCACCTCATGAAACCTGATGAAGAATGCCTTTTTACAGAAATACAAGATCCCCATCAACCCTTCAGACCTTTACCAATGGTTTATGTCTATCAGGAGGGAGGTCAACGAACCTATTGACTCCTTCAATGACTGCTTCCATTGGGCTCACACAAGGCTTCAGGATCCATACCTCCATGATGATGCAGCGGACCTCCCAGTCTACTATGCAATGCTAGACAACCTCACATCGGCCCTGGTGAAAAGAATGTGCCCACCGCCTGCTACCCTACTAGCCGCCTATGCAGAGGTCGTTGTCGCAAGTGCGGACTTGGGGCAAAATATCTCCAGCCCGTTGCCCTCTTTGGGGCCGGTAGCCCACCCAATGCAAATTCAAGGCCTTACTCAACCATTTGCTCATCAAACCCCTCTTATGAACCAGGTACCCCAATTGCCTATGGTGCCGCATCCAGGGCAGCCGTTGAATTATGCACCTCCCGCGCCTTCCTATTTGCAGCCCCAGTAGCAGTACAACTATTCCCAGATTGCTCCATAATAACAGGCGTACTCCTAACAGCCCCAGGTGCCATTATACTTGTCGAGACCGGATTTTCCTCCAGCCTATCAAAATCAACTGGTGGCTCTGCCCACTTTTCTCCAAAATCCAGCCCCATCGCCTGAAGGTGCGACCAAAAAAGATAAGCTAGAGGAGCTAACTGAGATGATCAAGAAAATGTCCACAGAGATGACGCATCTAAAGAATCAGAATAATCAGTTGTAGACCTCCCAACACAATTTTCAGGCCAACCTCAATAGGGACAGTCGAGACAACAGAGACAACAGGGATAATCGGGAAGTAGGCACCTTCTCCTGACAGAATTATAAAAGGGGGAAAAACGTCAATCAAAACACAGAAAGAAAACCCTCTCAGAGGCAGAATCATACATGGAATACCAGGCCTAACAATGGTGGTGTCCCCATGCCATTCGATCAACCAGCAAGCAACGACAAAACATCTAGAGGTGTGTATCTGGCTGAAGCAACATTGTCCGGATGGTGTCGACTTCACAAAACTAGTAGGCATTCTGAGCTGGATTGTCTCGAGTTTTAGACAGCTGCTGAAATCTTCCAGGTGGAGGTACAAAATGTAGTCGACAATGCCAACTGCAAGGACATCGTCCCTTCTGAGCCTTACGACTCCTCGTGTTTAGTAGTCAATCAGGCTCCATTTTCGCGAGGGGACCACAACGAGCGTGAAGCTGAGCCCACTCCCATTAAAGGTGAAAAAGTGCAAGAGGTAAGTAATGAACAAACCTTAGCTCAGCTCTTTGATTCAGTAGATAATGGTCTGGTAGATGAAGAAGAACCATTTGTGGATGAGGTCCACATGTTCCATCAATGGTCAAGTCCTTACTTCCTTAGGAATAGATAAGCGGGCGGACCCTTCACAATTTCTACCCCACCAAATAATTTCACCACTCCGCCTGATCCAAATGCCAACAATAACCCTGGGCTTCTTTATATACCTACCCAATACCTCAACAAGAACCACTCTCAAGACCAATCACAGAACCAGCCTCAAGGCCAACCTTAAAATCCGTCTAGCAAAACAAAGTTCCAAACCCCTAGTTCTACCTTAGACTAGGCTTTTAGCTCTGAAATTGAACAAATAGGTGAATATGTGGCAGAAGAATTCAAGAAGGTAAGAATTAGTTTGTCAACCTTTGAATTACTCAAAGTTCCTACTGTGAGGCATGCCTTCTTTAGGGTTGTGAATGGGACTTTAACCTCTAGTACGACACAAGAGACCCCAGCCAATAGGGTAACCTTTGAGAAGCCAGACCGGAAGAAGGAACAATGTGCCCGTAAATCAGTTAGTAAGTAGACACATTGAAAAAGAGCCAGAAAGGGCTAGTAGGTAGCCTCCCAAGGACCAGCTGTTCAAGAAGACCAGGGATATGGATAGTGATAGGAATAAAGGACAAATAGCTCAAATGGACACACCCGTGGGCATCCTCCAAGGGTGACCGAAAACTCTCCCTTTCCTGACCTCCATTATGATCTGTGGGAAGAATCTGCATAACTACCTGCTTGATTCAGGAGCATCTACCAATGTCATGCCCTTGGCTGTATGCAAGGCTCTTGGCATCACCCCTATGCCTTCAAAGAGAAAGGTTACCCAATTGGACAAAACAGAGATTAACATAGTGGGTGAAATAAATCGTATCTTGATGCAAATTGCTATAGACCCACGGATACAACAGGTCATTGATATCTAAGTGGCAGACATTCCTAATGCTTACGACATTATTTTGGGAAGGGAGTTCACCAAGGCGCTGAATGGATACACCACCACGGACCTTTCTTACACGTGGCTGCCATGGAAAGGGCTACCAAATTAGATCCACATTGACCGTGAACCTCGTATGAAGTATATGATCACATAATACAATAATCTCAACAAGGTATTATTTGCTGAGATCGATTTAGGGAACTACTGCCCTTTCACCTACCAAAATGAGGTCGGGCCTCAGGAAGAGCGCGTAGATGAGGTATTGTTGGTGTTGTGTAGTCCCCCGGCCGATTCCACATGAATGCCCCCAGATACAGAAACATTGGCAGAAGCTGATGACGAACTTGATAAGGATGACGACTGGGGATTGCTCGATGGCTTCCAGGAATTCATGGAAAAGTGCGCAAGGGATCAACTCAGTCTAGGAGCCTGAATGGATTTTCAGGATCTCTTATTACCAAACTGGTGCAGTGTTCACAATGTTGCTCACTCCGAGTTTGACTGTTGTTTATGTCAAGCAACAATAGCGAATGTTAGAAAATCGGTTGCCCTCCAAACAAAAATGTTAAAGGAGACACCAGCGGAACCACCTGTTGATCATTGCCCCGAACTAAAAAAACTCTTCTAAGATCATAAGGCCCGTCGTTCAGTCGAAAGGGAGCGGGAGCTCAAACGGATATGAAGATAAGGGATCCTCCGCATGCTGGACGCTTTGGTTTGATGGATCGAAGTCAAGGCAAGGAGCTGGAGCTGGATTCAAACTCATCAGTCCCACGGGTAAGACATTTCTCGCTGCTCACCAATTGCAGTTTTATTGCACCAATAACGTAGCAGAATACGAGGCTTTAGTCCTTGGCCTTCTTATGGCCTTGAAGAAAAATGTCAAAGCGGTGCAGGGCTTCGGGGATTCTACACTCATAGTCAAGCAGGTCAGGAAGTTATACTCTTGTCATGATCAGAAACTCACCAATTATAGGCACGGGGTTTGGGATCTTTTAGAGGGCCTAGATGCGTTTAACATACAATTAATCCCTCGTGCTCAGAATTGCATAGCCAATGCCTTGGCTCAAGCGGCAAGCACTCTACAACCCCTCTCGTTGTCTGGGCTCAAAAAATTCACTGTTGAACTAACATCCATGCTATCCATCCCAGATAATGTTATCCATTTACAAGTCTTCAATGACAACAAGCATATCCTCCAGTTTATCACAAGTTCTGACGTCTTCACAGCTCAAATAATCGATGAAACTGATTTGTAGGAGGCTGAATTGGACATAGAAGGGGTCATCAACCTCAGAACCAACACAATCTCCAGAGGCATGGTTCAACCAGAATGCATATTCGACTTGGACCAGATTAGAGATCAGAATCAACAAATGAAAAAGGAGGACATCAGCAACCAGTGCAATGCACACAACCTTGGGATAGCCGAGGAGACCAAAAATATTTTTATTGGCAAAGTGTGCATGCCTGAAGAAAAAAGAGGAATTACAGATTCATTGCGAAGATATCATGACGTGGTGGCATGGAGTTACAAAGATTTAAAAACTTATGAAACTTCTGTCATTACTCACACTATCCCTCTGAAGACAGAAGTGAGGCCATTCTGCCAGCGACAGCGTCTTATCAATGACTTACTGGAACTTGTTTACAAGGAAGTATAAAAGTTATTTTTAGCAAGAATCATTTTTCCCATTAGACACTCCACATGGGTTGCCAATTTGGTCCTGGTCAGGAAAAATAATGGAGAGATTAGGTTGTGCTTGGATTTCCGCAATCTAAACTGCGCCTCACAGAAAGACAACTATCCAGTGCCTTCGCTGGATGAGGTGCTGCAAATTGTCAATGACTCCTAGATGATGTCCTTTCTCGACAGATACTCTAGGTACAATGAGGTAATGGTGCAATACGAGGATCGCCACAAGACGACATTCACCACTAAGTGGGGGACGTTTGCATACAGAAGAATGCCTTTTGGGCTCATCAACGCTGGTGCCACCTTCCAACGCGCCATGGATATCGCCTTCAAAGACCTAATTGGCAAGTGCATAATTATCTACATGGATGACTTGACCGTATTTTCTAAAAGGTGAGGCGATCACGTCTCTGACTTATGCAAAGTATTTCAGAGATGCAAGGAGTTCAATGTTTCTCTAAACCCCAAGAAGTGCATTTTTGGAGTGACTGAAGGCAAGCTGCTCGGACACATCATTTCGGAACAAGGAATCTCTATTGATCATGAACGCATCGAATCCTTACTAAAAATTCAGCCCCTGGGTAGCAAGAAGGAATTAAAATCTCTCTTCAGAAAAATCAGTTTTGTTTGGAAATTCATCACATGTTTCACAGAGATTGTCAAACCTCTCAATGCCATGCTCAAACAAGATGCCAAAGTTGAATGGACACCTGACGCTAAACAATCCTTTGAAGAAATCAAATGGGCTATTGCTGAGGCACCTGTATTAGTTAGCTCGGATTATCTGAAACCATTTTACATTTACTCATTTACCTCAGAGCATTCTTGTGCTAGCATGTTGACCCAGAAGGACGACGAAGGAAACGAGCACCCGATTACCTTTATGAGTGCTCCCCTCAAAGATGCTGAATTACATTACCACAACATAGAAAAGTAGGCGTACGCTCTCGTCAGAGGAGTGAAAAAATTTAGATACTACATTCTACACAACAAGGTGTTTGCCATTGTCCTCGACCTAGCAGTAAAGATGTTGCTCATGCAAAATGAATTGGGTGAACGAAGGGCTAAGTGGGTCACCCTGCTATAAGAGTATGATATGGAGATCCAACCAATGAAACTAGTAAGAGGACAGGTACTCACCCGCACTATTTCTGAAACAGCCGCAGAGGCTGGACCTAAGCTCATAGTACAACAATACTAGCTTGAAGATGTCTCCCTGGGAGAATGGTACCAAGATGTCGTTTACTATCTACTGAATCATAAGTGTCTGCCGCACCTGCAAGGAGTCCAAAAATGGGCCCTGAGATTGAAAAGTAATGGTTACATGTTGCAAGGTTCCATTCTCTACAAAAAGAATCATGAAGGCGTTTATCTGAGATGCCTTGGCAAGGAAGAAGCGGAACGCGTCTTGAAAGAGTTTCACAATAAATTTGGCACAGGCCATGGTTCGGGTTCTTCTACAACACATCAAATATTAAGAGCAGGGTACTATTGGCCAACTGTCTTTAAGGATTCCCATTGTCATGTTCGTTCATGTCACACATGCCAGACCGCTGCCACCAGGGAGAGGAATGCTGCTGTCCCACTATAGCCTGTGCTGGAGGTAAGGCTTTTTGCATAATGGGGTCTCGACTTCATCGGTCCGGTAAGCCCTCCATCATCTGCGGGACACAGGTACATTCTTATCGCTACTAATTATTGTACTAGATGGATGGAAGCAGTAGTATGTAAGTAATGCACAACTGAAGTAGTTACCAATTTTTTAGAAAGTTTTATTTTAAATCGCTTTGGTTGTCCGTATGCTTTGGTATGTGATAATGGACCTGCATTTGCTTTGTTAAAATTTGCTAGTTGGGTGTTTGACTATGGAATAACCCCTAAATTCTTATCTAATTACTACCCTCAGGGCAATGGCCTTACCGAATCTACGAATAAAAATTTAATTACTGTGATAAAAAAGCTGCTAGATCAGAATCCCAAGCACTGGCATACCCAGCTGCGTTTCACCCTTTGGGCTAATCGCACTCGCCACAAGGCTGCCCTTGGTGATTCTCTGCTTCACCTTGTCTATAGCCTAGAACCTATATTCCCCATCCATCTGAAAATTCCTACTTTTCAATTCATCAACGATTTTTATGAGGGAGGAGATCGTAGGGAAGCTTGGTAGTGAGCTCTTGCATTTAGAGGAAGTCTGAAACCGTGCAATAGAAACTTTCGCCAAACATCAGGGTGTAGTGAAGAGATGGTTCAACTGCCGAGCCAAAATCAAAGCCTTTAGAATTGCAAATTTGGTCCTATACTGGGACAAGGCCCATAAGAAGAAAGGGGAACACAACAAATTTGACAAGCTTTGGCTTGTCCCTTTTCAGATAGCTAAAATTTTGGGAGATAATGCCTTCCACCTAAAGACCTTAATCGGTGAAAACGTCTCGTCGCCAGTTAATAGGCAGCACCTGAAGCATTACTTCTAAGCTTGAGTTCCCTCGAGCTTGTCATTGTAAATACCTGTGCATAGGTTAGGGTAGTTGCTTTCCTGCTTGTTTGTGTTTTGTCTACGTCGCTTTTTATTTTCTCCCTCCCAGTAGTTTTTGTTTCAAAAGAGGTTTCCGCTCCTTTGCGGTGGCCGTGCTTTCCTAACAAGCGGTTCACTTTACTATCTGTTCTTTATGTTATTTGGATAAACATTCACTCTAGACTATCGGTATTTGCAAAGCTCTCCGCGAATGATTTCCTTGTTTGAACTCTGCTCAGAACTCAACCCTTAGTTGGATCTTCTTACCCACATCTCGGATCTCGCATAAATTACATAATAAATAAATTCTAAAGGACCGTACTATGGTTGTTTTGACACCCAAGTGAGTGAAAGATCTCAAGTCTACTCCAGTGACCACTGCAATCTCAAACCCATTGTAGGCTTCAATGCTTACCTGGTCAAACTAAATGGCAAAAGAGAAATGAAATATCAAAGCAAAAAAAAAAGGGAAATTGTGAAAAAAAAAGGAAATGAATGACCATATGGGTGTTCGGGTAACTCTACCAGGGCTATAGACGTCCAGCCGACAGTAGAGCAATATCCATGAGATTGTAGCAACAACTCCATCGGGGCTATGGACGCCTGACTGGCAGCAGGGCAATGTCCAGGTTACTTTTGGTGTTAGGAAATTTATGTAGTTCACTCAATTGAATTGGTAACCCTGGTCACTATCCCTAGGAAATGAATGAATTCACTCTACACACACTTCTGAAATATCCTGTAAGCTGACCCAATTAAGGATCTCATTCTCATGGATTCATCTTTGGAAGCCACTCTTGGTCTGTGAAACCAGAGATTCTGGGTTCTGAATAAATATTTATCCCTAGAACGCTCCAGAGCGTTCTCCAACAGAGTCGCCATTTGTTGTGCCCTTAGCACACACGGCCTGTTCGGAATGGGGACCCTCTTTTCTTTCACCTCGTCGGGTCTTTAGGGTCACCTCATTTTGCGTGCCCCTTTTTTTTTTTATGTTCTGCATGGTCGATGTTGCTCTAAGGTTTCATCATAAATCAACCATGCCTCCTCTTTTGATTTTTTGCTACCCTCCGGGGCCTCGCGGGTTCCCTTTGGCATTTTGGCTCTAGAAAGGCCCTGGGCCCCTCTGGGTCTGGGCCTCTAGGGTTCCCTTATAGGGCTTCCCCTTTGCATTTGGTGCCCTTCGCGGCATTCTCCAAACGTCCGCCCGCCTCTCGGGACCCAACCTGCCGCCCTCCATTTGAAATGCGTAGTGAGTTTTCAGGCCGGTGCCGGGACCTTTGGGCCCCTGGCCTCGGAAGTCAGCATGCAGACTTCTGTCCTGGGATCGCCGTCTGCGACGGTGACCCTCCGGCAGCCGCCCGCCCCTCGGGCCCCGCCTGGGCTTTTTCCGCGGTTGTCTGGTTTGTCCCTGCCTGCCTGCTGCGGGACCTTCCGGGCTCGGCCATCCGGAGTTCCATCCCTGGAACTTTGTGACGATTCCGCCGTCATCAACGGTGGACCCCTGCCAACTTCTCGCCATCCACGCACTGGGCCTCTCCTTTCCGCCGCCGTTCAAAATTGCCAAAAACCTAACGGTAGCCGTCATGCCGCGCCTTTCCGGCTGCCGGGTCCCGTGGTCTCCGCCGCTGCCGCCGACCTAATTCAAAATCTCACCAACCTTTTCCCGCGGCCATACAGGAATCTAATGCAGATATTAATGGTGGTTGGGGTATAAAATGTCGAGCCTGCCAATGTCATTTTTATTATCCGAATTGGAGTGAATTGCACAAACGATCAAGTGGAGCCCACTGCCTCCGTTTGCGTCATGATCCTTGACATCAGCTTCACTCTGTTGCGCCAGGTAGATTCTGCCTCACCACTTAGCGTATTTGAGGTAGGTCATCCCCGTTTGCCTTCCCGTCTTTTTTCATCATTTTGTGGGATTTAAATAAATGAATAATTAATTAGGGTGGCATGAAATCATAGAGCACCAAATTGCGCCCATTACCCATATGATCAAAATCTACAAACCTAGCGGATGTGCCCTCGGCATCCATCTGGAACTTTTTGGTCACGCGGCTATTCTTCGCGCAGGGCATTCCGTTACCCCGAGTTCCGGCCCCGTCTTCACCGTCAAATTCAAACTTCAAAACATGCCCGCGGAAAACCACCTCTTCGGGCCTGTTCTGTCAGGTTTCCTCCTGGGGACTTCCATTTAATATTTGTTGCACTTCAACAGCCGAGCAGCCTTGCTTTCCTACCATCGGGTCCCAGTCTCTGCTTTTTCGTCAAACCCTAAATGCAATCCATGTCCTTTGCTACTTCTAGGCCCGAAACCTCGGAGTTTCGTCTCCAGAGTTTCGCTGAAGGTTCACCTTGTCGAACGGCGAACGACGCCCGGCGTCCCACCCCTCGGGCTCCGCCGATGCATCAGCTTTTGAACCCTTGGTAGATTGAATCAAACCATCATTTTCGGCTTTAGGCCCCAAATGTCAGGCGTCCATGCCATGTTCTCTGCCGTTTCTGACTAAGCAATCTTTCGGCGAAATCCCCATTGCCGCCTGACCCCTGGACCCTACCTCTCTCTCTGCCTTGGGCTGGTTTTGTTAGCGATGGCAGCCTTTGATCCTTCGGACCCCGATTCTCGGACTTCCGTCCTCGGAAGTCCGCATAACTCCTACCCTTCAGAAATTTTTGCTCCGTCTCCCCGAGCTCTAGGCCCCGGTGGTCGGACTTCCGCCCTCGGAAGTCCTCCTCTTGTCTGCCATTGTTTTAATGGAAATCCTCCCCCGTCCGCCCGGTTGCCGGAACCCGGGCCACCTTTTGTCATCTAGCCTTGCCAAATCTCCTCGCTGCCATGGGACCCTTCGGGCCTGGTCATCTGGAGTTCCGCTCCCAGAACTCAGTGACGGTTCTGCCGTTGTCAACGGCGGACCCGTTCCGGCTTCTCGCCATCTGGGTCTCGGGCCACTATTCGCCACCGCCGTCGCCCGAAATCATTGAAATCAAACGGTGGGCACCGTGCCACATCCTTCTGGCCGTCGGGTCCCATGGTCTGTGCGGCAGCCACTGGACCTAAATGACAAACCTCATGATGGCCATCCTTTCGCCGCTCGGGCCCTGACCCTGGGGTTCCGCCTCCGGGTTTCCATCCACTGTTCGCCACCGCTGAAAGCCTTCACCTTCCAGCTTCCCGGCTTGAAGCCTTTGATACCCCTTAGATCAACCCAAACAAGCTCAAATCTAGAATGTGACTTCGACCCATGTCCCAAAATTTTCTCTTCTCCATCATGGGCCTCTTAAAACACTAAAATCTGACCAAGGAGGGTCTCCGGGAACTTTCGGTTGTGTTTTCCATTCTTGATAGCATTCCTGTCAGGAAGTCTGGCCTTTCGTGCCCGGATTATCCAAATGCCCTGAAATGAAATCGATAACCTCTGGAAGCAAGATTTATGATGTACTTGATTAATTATTTAGATGATATGCTCAAAATATGGACTAACATAATTGCTTTCGATGCTTGTTGTGCTGACTTTTCCCTTGCTTGCAGGATATATGGAATCGACTACAGGAACTTCAGGGGCCTCCGCCAAAAAGGATAAGGGCAAGAAATCAAGAAAGACCCCTCGGGGAAAAGAAGATAAAGATTAGATGAAGTTTTAGTTCCAGGGTGAGCCGTTCTAGTCGAAGGTCTCGACCAATTGGAAAGAAATCTCAGATACTAATATTGGCCAGGTGGACATAGATGAGTTCACTCAGAGGGTCAAGGTCAACCCTACAACAAAGAACGCCAGACTAATAAGGTAGAGTGGAATCGCCAAGGCTGTCGGTTTTCCTCCCTCTCTCATAGCACCTGAACTAGTAATGGCTTGCCGAGAAGCCTACCAAGTGGACACCAGAACAATCGTGGACAAAGAGGGAAACATCCTTGTAGACATGTCGCTAGAAGGGATTACCAAAACATTCCACATCCCCACATTCCCACATATGGAGGTCCCCACTTTGGAACAGTGCTAAGTGGTGTGGGATGCCAATCCGTTAGGGTGCAAGAAATCAATCAACCTCCTTTGGCTTAAGGAGAAATAGGGCAGTGTTGCGAAAGTTCCCCACGAACTCTTCCATAGCGATTTCCACGAAGACTACCACGACCTGGTAACTATGCTAAGTAGGGTCATGGGTCTTCGAGCAGTTGCCTACTTCTAGGAGTGGATGGCCTACTACATTGAGCAGATCCTGCGGGGGAATGAGGACGTTAACATCAAGGTCTCATTTGACTGGGGAGGCATCATCAGCAATTGCATCTATGAATAATTTGTCAACGTCAAGAAAAGCTCTAACTTCTACATTACCTCCTACCTGGTATACTCCCTAACAGGTTGAAGACAATATAGCAGACTATTCATGGCACCAGATCAGGGGCACAGGTGAGGGCTCAAGCCGTTTGACAAGTACCCTCAACTCCAATACCGTAACTTCAAAAGTGAGTACTGCAAGGTCAATGATGCCTTCATTGGCCATATTATCAGGTTAATTGCTAGAGACTTCGAAAGGAGAGTCTCCCATAGTGTCAGGGTGCTCTTGAAGGAATATGCCTTCTTATTTATTCAGTTTCCCAAGTTTACCTACATCTAGGCCCAGGGTTTCACGGAACAGCCAAACAAGTTGCCAAGGTACCCAAATTATAGGATCATCCTCCTGGAGCTTTCCCGGCAGCTCCAACATATCCAGGCCATCTTCGGCAACAAACACGTAGCAGGGATCCCCTATCCCATGACCCTTGGTCAGGGCCTGTATCTACTGCAGACATCTCAATGTGCCAGCAATTCTGAGAAGGAGCTCAAAGAATATAATTTTGAATGGTACACGGCTCACCCGCGGATGGACCCACATGGCCATGTCAGGAAAGCACTGGGGCCAGTATACACCCACCAATACCATATTGAAGATTTCTGGGTGGATTGCAAAGATGATAAGGAGGTACGCATGAGACACTACATGCGCATGACCATACAGTTCCTAAGAAGAGTTCAACCGTTCCAGGTACTAGACCAGCTCGAGGAGGACGAGTTCATGATAATGCGCCCGAGGTACCCGACAGTTGCTAACCTGCCAATACTGTCGATTGACTGGGATGAAAAAGAGGTCGACGATCTGGATACCATCACCTAGCCAATGATAACTCACACAAAGGAGTGGGTCGACGGGTAGGTGGCGCAATTGAAGCAACAAGGAGTGGTCCTAACATATGAGGCGCTCAAGAGTGAGCCAAGCGCCACGGAGGACGTTGCTGCCACCACATAAGCTAGTGAGACTTCCAAGTCTCCCCTCGTCACCAGGTCTCAAAAGAGAAAAGGAACAGAGACAGCACAGTCTAGGGACTCCAAAGAGCAAGAAACGAAAGAAATGGGAGGCTCATCTCCCAAAAGGCTCAAACAGACAGTGGCTACGACGGAATTACTGCCTCCTTGCTTTTCCCTGCCCCTCCCGTGTCACCCACCTCTCTCGCTGCAGTTGTCACTTCCCCGCCAGCAGTGGAAATTTTTGTCCATCTTGCTCCCTCACACGCGGCCGGGTCAATAATTGATGTCGACTCCTCTTCTAGCATGACCACTCCCCCTTCCTCTTCTGCTGCTATGTCGCCCATTACATCACTGCCTCTGGCAACAATAGCATAGCCTGTTCCCCTTGCCACTATGCCTAAGGCCCTTGCAAGGCACATGCAGAGTCTTCCCCCTAAGCTCTCACAGATCCTAATGGACCCCGCTCTCCAAGCAGCCCTCGCCCAAGCCCTCACAATAGCTCAGCCTTCACAACTGCTAACAGGGCCGCCAGCTATGGAGGCCACAATGTAGATTTCAAAAGAGTTGGAGGAGCAAGAGAAGGAAGCCTCAAAGCCTATTGAGGAGGAGGCCGATGAATATCACGAACACCCTAAGTACGAGCACCGAACCATCGACAGGGCGGTCTATGAGGAGGAGGAGACGAGCTCTTCTGAGAGCGGAGATGAAGAGGATGGCTCGGGTGCCAAGGAAATTATGCAAACATTTGATGATGACCTTGAGGAAGAGTTGGCGCAGCAGCCAAAGGACGTGGAGGAAGAAGCAGATGGGTCACTACAGGATAAAGAGGGGCAGCCGCCGAAAGAGCAACAGATAAAATATATCACTGAGGCCGAGACCCATGTTGTAAAGAGCCCTGAGGCCGAGGCTATTGAGGGGAAGAAGGAAGAAGAGGTTGCGAAAGAAGGAAGTCCCACCCAGAAATTGTCCACCAAGCTGCCCATCAAACGCCTCATGTTTTATCGTGACTCCGACGAAGAGGAGGAGGACGCTACTAAAGAGAAAGAGGAGCCCCAAAAGGAAAAGGAAGCAGAAGTCTTGTCTCTAACTGAAAAGGGTGAGGGAAACCATGATGCACCCAGAGATAAATCTACTATGCCCGATTGGTTGGAGAAGCAACTTGAGAAGACTACTCCTATTCTGAAGGACCCGAGGGCAAGATTGGAGGCCATCTTGGCTCGATCCCTAACCACGAAAGAGAAGAAGCCCAAGGTCCATTCCAAAATAATGATGGATGCCTCCATCTCCCGAGCGGCATAAATTGCAACGCCTACAGTTGGCTAGATAGGGGTAAGCTACAATATCTCTACCATTGACTTGGGGATAGCAACTAGGGAGCAAAAGGTTGAACACCTAGAGGAGTCAGTGGCCACCGTGGTGCACTTGGTCAAACAGGACAAGGTCTCCAAGGATGAGCTCAAGGTGCAGGTTGCTGCCCTAACGGACTACATACAACAATGGTCCTCAGTGGATGACTTGCCCACCACCTCCACAGCCACACCGCAGTTGCTCTCTAAAGAATAGATTGACAAGATGGAGAGAAGAAAGAACTTGGAGAAAACCACTGAGGATTGGTTCCAAAAGGTCGTAAGCATCGAAAATGTGGGAATCGGCATGGCTGTGCAGATAGCCAACAAGTTCTTAGACCTGATCTAGTCCCTAGAGAGCACTAAGGGACTCTACGCCAAGTTCCCTACGATTTACAACTCCACCTTCCCCAGAATTGAAGCCATCCTTCAGATGCCTAAGAACGCGTGGGAGGAGAAGCTAGAGTTGAAAAAGGAAGATCATTGGCTGGTGGACATGTGGCGTAGAGACCTCGACAACCGAAAGGAGAGGATGGAGCAAATCCTAAACAAGGTGGATCCAGATATTGAATGGATTAAGGAAATACGAGCGGAATGTGCCGAGTATCTCAAGTTGATGACTAGCTATGATATGCCCACGGTACAAATGGATGCAGAGAAGATCAAGCCATACTTCCTGGAGAAGATGAAGGATGGGATAGCCGGAGAAATTACAATGGAGTTCTTGAGTTTTGTTGCCCATGCCTTCGATCGATCAGAGCTATTTAGAGACCAAGGCTCGAAGTATGATGAAGACTGGAAGCGGCTAGAAGAAAACGCTAAGGAATGGAGTTACCAGGCATTAAGATGTGAGATCCTTGAGATAGACAAGCTCCAGGCCGTCATCCTCAAGTACATTGAGCACGCAGCTTCTGAGGAGCAAGAGGATAGCCCAGCCAAAGAAGAAGACCTCCCTGAAGAGTAGCTACAGCAAAGAAAACAATAATTAGCTATAGGATGAAAGAGCAATAGTGCCATCCACTAGATGACGAAATAGGGAAGAGACAAAAAATGTTTTTAAATTGTAAATCTATTTGGGGTAGGTGAAACCCTATTTTATAATGAATCTTGGCCACATAATGAGAATGAATCTTGGCCATTCATTTAACTTTTGGAAAATTATAAATAGAGCACTCCCCTCATTTGCAAAAGGGAGAGTTGAGTTGTTGTAAAGGCATGCTACAGAAATTTATAAGAAATATCATTGACTTGGTATATTTTCTTGATTTCTCTCATGTCATTTGATTCATTCTCCAATTTCATATGTTTAGCTTAGATTTTATGGCTGTTTAGTTATCTCTTTACTTCATTTGGATAGATCTTAGGAATGTTGTTGGGTGATTGTGAAAATTCTTGCTTTGTTGATGATCCCTTAGTCCATACTTTTTGCTGTTTGCTGAAGGTAGATAGTTGCGCAAAGTTAGCCTGGATATTATTTGAAGCTGTTCCAAACATTCATTCTTAATTCATGCATGTATGTAGTGGATGAAGGATGAAATATCTACAACCCTTAGAAGATAGCATAATTTCCATGATACTGTGAAATCCCTGGTTAGGTGGGATATTGTTTTGAGGAATTGTCCATTGCAGGAACTCCATTGTCACTATTCATTGCAAGCTTCAGACTTAGGAACTTTTCTCCTCCTTTTCCTTTTTCTTTTCTTTTAGTAACTGACCTATGCTAAGGTTCATTGCACATTGTAAAGCCAAATCTAACAACTAAATGGAGTCCAAGATTGCTGTTTGAACCTACAGCCAACACATAATTGCCTTTATCCTAAGAACTCCATTTCAAGGTCCAACTTCATGCTTTATGTCCACACTTTGTATTTTCTGTAAGACCGCCTTGTGATTCCAGCAAATCACATCAAACTACTGAGGTATCTAAGCACTATCATGACCTGACATCCGAGAGACCTTGGGATAGTGTTCTGCAATTCGATTGTGGGAGATTGTCTTTCAAGAGAGGTAGTGCACCTATGCACTGCCTGTGTTGAGAAGTGCATAAAAACACCATCAACACCACTATTGTGGGATCGCCCTTATTCTATTTTTGTAACTCTATTTGATGTTGTTAGTTATTTGTTTCATTTTGTAGAGTTTCTATTTTCTTCAATTCATTGCATCTAGCCCAAATCAGTTCATTTCATGCATTACTTAAATTCATAATTACATTTAGAGTATTTCATTTTAGATTGTTTCATAGTTTAATTAGTAAATCACCTTGTTTAAAATCTGAAACTTACATTCATGCTTCATTTTAGGTCCTTGCATTACCCTTTACCCTCTTTCCATCTTGGGTTTGTAAACTAAGTTTGTGAAATCTTATATGAGCTTCACAAATTGGTGTCTTATTAGAAATAATATTGTGAGTAGTAGTTCAAGACTCATGTCATCATATGATATCTCACTCATCATGGATCTTTGGTTTCCTAGCTCTCTTTCTAATAGTGTTGATAATCAACCATCTATGGCTCATAGTTTGCATGCTTCATTTCCCATGACTTCAACTCCCATAACTAATGTGCTTAATGTTATAAACACTATCCCTGCCTTCCCTTGTTCTATTCTAGCATTTGGGTGCACTCAAGGCCAAGGTGGAACTTCCATCCTTACATACACTAGTACTCAACCTACCATAGCAATTCAACCTACTAGCAGTGTCAACACTTCCTTAGGCATTTCCATTGGGAATTCCTCTAGCTCTATACCCTTGACTACAATATCCCATCAAATATCCTCCATATTGAGTTTATAATTCACTTGTCCTTTGCATACATACACCACTCGACCTTATACCCCTCCACCATACAACAATAATGACACTATCATTAACATGATTTTACAAAGAATGGAATCCCTCCAAGAGCAAGTCACAACCATAAATAAAAACAACAATGGCAACCCCTTGCAATACATCAAAACCAATCCCTTATCTTTGGAGATATTGAGAGAAGAAATGCCACAAGTTTTAGAAGTTCCTTGATTTTAGAAATATGGTGGGAAAGGATATCCTATTAACAATATTTTGGATTTTACTACTCTATGTAGTGATTTCATCTTTTAGGACAAACTTCTAGCTAAATTATTCCTTGTATCCATGAAAGATACTTCCTTAGAATGGTTTTCCTCATTATTGGGGTATGTGCAGGATCAGGATGGGCCAAAAAGTGGCAATATGATGGGTATGTGGCTCATGACTTTTTTTTTACCCAAAATTGATGAAATAAAAAATGGTTTTTAAAGGAGATTCTCATACTTTCACCAATATAAATTATGCTTTACTTTGAATTTAATAAGTAATTATTATTCATTTTCTATTCAAATTATAGCGAAAGTCTTGATCACAGACTAATTGAAAAACATCTATAACTTTCAAATGGTATCACATTTTTTAAATCCAAAACATGCATCACATTCTATGATTTGCATACTATAGGATTTAAAAAAAGAAAAAATAAATTTCATGAAGTTTTGACCAAGGTGGTCAAGCGTATGAGTTTTTTATATTTTTTAAAACTTGTAATAAAAAATTCATAATTAATTATTTACTTGGAAAAAATTATAAAAAAATATGCATCACATTGGGACATGAGTCCTCTACTTATATCTAAAATATTATAAAAAAAATATTATCATTTGATTGTGGTTAGGGTGGTCAGACAGAAACCTACTTCTTATTTTTTCCCTAAAATATAAGTACTTCTGCATTGAAATTTCAAAATTTCACCAAATAGATTTCTTTTTTTTAAACAAACCTAGTGGTTTAGAAACTACATCCAATTGGATACAGATTCTATTCTTACATATTTCTAAAATAATAAAGATAAATTATTCAAATATTTACATCAAATTGTCTAACTCTGATTTTTCAATTTTTTTGCCACTTAAGGGCCTATTTTTTCCATGATGATCCTACACATACCCACTGAATAACTCATTTAATTCATTCAATTAACTTGTTGAGGCCTTTATTAACCATTTACAAGTGCACATGACCCCTAAGATGACCTTGGATGATTTAATGAGAAGTAAGCAAAAAGATGATGAAAAGGTTACAAACCTCATTTCACATTACCAATCGCTTTATTCCCAAATTGATGTGTAAATACCCCATCCTCACCTTCAAAGAATGTTCATTAGGAACTTGAAAACTAAGAGACAAGATAAGCTTGGAATGATGAAATTCCCTTCCTTTTTTCATTTCTGTACTACACTTTGTGATTATAAAAATGCGGTTAGCAATCATGAAACAAAACCTATATACCCCAGCCAACCTTAAAAGTATGAATCTGCAAATAAAAATAGTTTCCAACCTTTTAGGAAACAAAATGAATGTGTCCTCTAATTAAACCCTCCTCAATTGACTCAAAATTTTGATTCGCTAGTGGTTTCTATAAGGAAGACAACTCCTTTCACATTTAGGGATCCAACTAGGCAATATACTCCTATACTTGGTACCCTTCATGTTAACACAATGTTGCAACTTTTAGAATAGAAGATGATCACCCTACCTCCTATCAGAGAACATGATCCTAATAAACCTTTACTCCCTATCTTTATATTGAATGTTTATTTCCATTATCATTGAAAAAATGGGCATGAAACCAAACATTGTAAGTGCCTTAACCATCTTGTGCATGACCTCATTGATTCTGGTCTACTTTTTATTGGAGGTGTTAATGATCAAGGAAATAATTCCATTACCTTTCCTAACTAAAACTTACAAATATTTACCAACCCTATGCAAAAACATGATTCATTTGTTAAAGAAACTAAAAAGAATTATGTGATGAATGTTGACATGGATATTGTTGAGCAAGATCCTATGAATACTAATGGGTATGTGTAGGATCATGATGGGCTAAAAAGTGGCAATATGATGGGTATGTGTAGGGTATGTGGCTGATGACTTTTAACCCAAATTTGATGAAACGAAAAGAGTTTCTAAAGGAGATTATCAACTTTCCACCAATACAAATTATTCTTTACTTTGAATTTAATAAATTATTATTATTCTTTTTCTATTTGAATTATGACTAAAGTCCTAACTGATAGGTTGATTGAAAAACATCTATATCTTTTGAATGATAACACCTTTTTTGAATCTCAAACATGTGTCACACTCTATGCTTCATATACTATAGGATTGAAAAAAAAGAATTTCATGAAGTTTTGACCAAGTTAAGTTGGTCAGACATACGAGTTTTTATATTTTTTAAAAGTTGTATTAAAAAAATTGTAATTAATTATTTACTTAATTTTTTTTTACAAAAAATTGTGCATCCACATCCAAACATGAGTCATCTACTTATATCTAAAATATTATAAAAAAATATAATAATTTTATTGTGGTTAGGGTGGTCAGACATACACCTACTTATTTTTTCCCTGAAATTTAAGTACTAATGCATTCAAAATTAAAATTTTCACCAAATAGATTTATTTACTTTTTAAATAAACCTACTAGTTTAGAAACTATATTCAATTTTCTATAGATTCTATTTTGACATATTTTTGAAATAACATAGATAACTTATTCAAATTTTTACGTCAAGTTGCCTAAGTCTGATTTTTCTAAATTTTTTGTGACTTAAGGGTCTATTTTTTCCATGATGATCTTCTACATACCTTAACAAGAAAATTCCTTTGGATGATATTGTCAAACTAATAAAAGAACAGTCTCATAAGGGCTAAACTAAAAAGCCTCTTGATATTTCTTTCTCACCTATAGATGGGTATGTCCAAGATCATCATGGAAAAAATAGGCCCTTAAGTGGCAATGAAAATTCAAAAAAATTAGAGTTAGGAAACTTGACATAAAAATTTGAATAAGTTATCTATATTATTTCAAAAATATATAAGAATAGAATCTATGGAAAATTGAATTTAGTTTCTAAACCACTAATTTTTTTTTTTTGTTGAGAAGTCTATTTGGTGAAAAATTGAAATTTCAATGTAGTAGTACTTAAATTTTAGGGAAAAATAAGTAGGTGTTTGTTTGACCACCTAACCACAATAAAATGATAATATTTTTTTATAAGATTTTAGATATAAGTAGAGGACTCATATTCGGATGTGACGCATATTGTTTTGTAATTTTTTTCCAAGTAAATAATTAATTATGACTTCTTTGTTACAACTTTTAGGCATGTGCAGGATCATGGTATGCCAAAAAGTGGCAATGGAGAAAAAAATACGTGTTTCTACAACTCAAAAATGCGAAAATGGTGAGTTGACTTTTTGGAGCTCGGGTGACTACCGAGGCAGAGGGAAAAACTTAGATTTAGGAATCGGATATCCGATTTTGTTGACATATATATAAAAAAAATCCGGCAACCAAAACTCATTCACATTTGCTTTCGGCTCAGCGGCGGTGGGCGCACAGTGGAAAGCGAAATCTGATATCCGATTTGAAGTCCATCTCTAACAGGTAAAGTTCTTTATTTTTTATTTGCTCTAATCAAATTTTCAATTAGATTTGTTTATTTTTAGTTGATTTTTTTCAAAATAGGGTTTTTTGGTAGAAAAACTAGGGTTTTTGTTGGATTTTAAAAAAAACTAGGGTATTTTTGACTAATGCTCAAAATCCTTTTGGAAAATAAGTTTCCTCTCCCACAATAATGCCTTCTATTCCCAACTTTACACCTCCAATCATAGCATCAATGATGGAATATAACAATGGTTTAAACTCAAGCTTAGGAATTTCTAGTGGAAATTATAATAGTTTTGTCCCTTCACCTATAACACCTTCATATTCATCACCCATCCTAAACATGAAATATAATATCCCACCATTCCTCCATACTAGTTCACCATACTTGAAAAACTCTCACAACATGTGGCCCAATGATTTTGTGATAAATCAACTTTTTTATTTAAAGCATGAGATTATTACAACAACAAATTTCAAACTTAAAACAAAATCAAACCAATAGTAAACATCCAAAATACCTTAAACATAGTTCATTAATGTTCACTATTTTAAATACACCTATACTACAAAACATTGAAATACCTCGCTTTGGAAAGTACAATGGTAAAAAATATCCTAATAACCATTTGTTAGTTTTTACTACCTTGTGTAGAGACTTTATTTTTGAAGATTCACTCATAGTGAAACTCTTTTCTAGATTATTGAAAGATATGGCCTTGGATTGGTTTTGTTCATTGTCAAACAATCAATTACCTCCTTTACACAACTCATTAATGATTTCCTCCAACACTTTCAAGTGAACATCAGTCCTCAAGTTACATTAACAAATTTAGTTCATTGTAATCAAGGACCTAAAGAGAAAATAAAAAACTTTATGAAATGATACTAATCCCTTTATTTGAAATTCTCCTATAGTCTTCAAGATGTTGACATTCAAAGGGTGTTTATATATAACTTACAACCTAATATTCAAGATAAGAAATTGCTAATGAAATATCCATCCTTAACACGTTTTTGTATAACCCTTCATGATTATCGAATATCGATTAGTTGGTATGAAGGTACCCCTTCATAGGCTTGTATTGGTCAATCATATAAGTCATGCCTCAAAACAACTATCAATCATTTAAAAAGAAAAACAAAATATTCATTACTTGATAAACATTCATGTCAAACTGCTCATAATATTGAGACAGAAGTAACTACTGTAAACATAACTCTAGATATAAATTGAGGCCATGAGATAGGAAATTTTCATAGTTGTTTGATTCTTCCATGTGATCATGTTGCAATTGTTAAACAAGAATATGATTCAACTTCCTCCAATTAGTCATATTCAAACAATTAAACCTTTACCACCAAACTTTAATGCAAAAAATTTTTCAATATCATCGTACACCTTGACATGATATGGAAAGATGTAAGCATATTTATAACCAAGTGCAAGACCTCATTCTAATCAAATCCAGTTGGATGACCTATTAATGACAAAGGAAATAAATTGGTTTTCTCACCTAATCAATACTTACAAATATTTACAAGCCCATTGCCAATTCATTCAACAAAATTTGTTCAATACAATGATAATGAAGAAGATGATAATGATTTTTCCATCTTTATAAACATTACTAATATTCAAAATCATAAAGGAAAAACCAATATTTTGTTTGACATTTCTTTTACATATATTGATTCTTCTATAACTACACTCGATGGTCTTCTTTATATCAAGTTTGCAGAAACCCGAAAAGGGGAATACTCATTGATCCCATGTACATAGTGAATATGATCAAAAAAGAGTTATTATATGTACATGAACTTTATGCAGATGATTATGAACAATCAAAAGCATGATTAAAAGCTCATGATGGTTATGGCTTCCCTATAATTGGTTTGATAACTCTCCAAGTAAAGGTTGGACCTAAATAGTTGGGTGGTTTTGATAGATTTTTATGAAAAATTTGAGTTTAGAATGGATTTTGATAAAATTTGAATGTTTGCAATGGATTTTGACTTAAAGTAGTGTTTTTATGTATTTGGATTAAAAATTAGAAAATTTTATAGATTTTTGTTATAAACTAGGGTATTTTTATAGTATTTTCATTTATATTGTCTAATTCTAATTAGATTGATTTTATTTTATATTGAATCAGTATTATGGGTCACGGACAATGAAAATGCACCACCACTCACTGCACCCCACCTCCACCTCCTCCACCTCCACCTCCTCCACCTCCTCCACCTCCACCACCACCACCTCCACCACCTCCACAACCATCAATTCAAGAATTAATTTCTGAAAAATTGCAACAATTAAGGGGCATTTCTGAAGTTTTTTACGAGAGTCCCTCGATTATCTTCAATGTCAGACACAATGAATGAAATAATTAAAAATATAGAAACCCTCTCCTCGCAACATAATGCCTTTCATTCGTGGCGAGAAAACATGAGAGAATATTATGCATGTGGATTGTCCTATGATGATGTGAAAGAATTTGGAATAACTAAAGCCCAAATAGCCTCTTTATTTGTTATCCCCCGCACTGGTTTTCCAGTTAATGTTAATAAAACAAAACTTTCTATAAAATGGTGCACTCATAGAGACATTGTAGAAAATTTTTGGGATCATTGGTGTATGGTTTTTTTGAAACCACCGAACAACAATTTGGATGTACCATTTTACTCTTATAAAAAATTATATGTTGGAGTTTGTGTTAGCATCATGTTAATTACTTTGACATTAGACCCTTCCGTGGCTGCTAGGAGTGTATGCCCCAGATAGAGAGAAGGCGCTAGAGTAATACCCCCTCGCCCCACATGTGTTCCCCTCCCTTCCTACCACTTCAAAGATACCATCCAGATATTATGCAAGATGCGGCCGCACAGACTATCGATGCTATTCACTCTTTGAGTGGTCTTTTGGTTTCGCATGCTTCTATAGTAGCTCAGCCACATTCTGGTGATGTTGGTGATGGCTCGAGTGTTGCTGCATCATCCTCATCAGGTCCACATATTTGTGTACCACATACTTGCTCCATGTGCTGCCAAATATGCTTGGGTCCTCTTGTAGAGCCTGCCGAGCATCCCCTAGACACTTCCTCGACTATGACTTCAATGCATGGCTATTATAGATCGACGCAGGGGAGGGAGCACACCATACGCAGTCCTCTCCCTACTAGAGAGGGGACATTGGGAGTCATGGGACATAGGTAAAAATTTAAGCCAGAATTTATAAATCCTTGCATTTGTTTTAAAATGGACATTAATAAGAGATAGTATAATGTACTAATATTTATTTACATGGTCTATTTAACAGCTGATCCCAGGAGTGAGCCGACAAATGTGACAGATAACCTTGAGGGCTATATTTGGCCCTGACATGCACACAAAGATATATTTTTGCACTCATTCATTTACATTTATTTATTGTATACTTTCTTGTCCTTTGAATTGTCATTAAAATGAAATTATATAATAACTTATATGTTTATCTTATTTTCCTCTTGTAGGAAATACCTTCTGTGAGAGAGGTGCAACCTTGTCCAGATTATGGAAGTGTAATGTTAGATAAGGGCAAGGTAATTAAACTCAAATTTGATTGAATTAAGAATTTTAAGATCTTATATTGATTATACATACATCGACATAGATTGGTAGTTTCATATGTACTTGTCATTTTTATGTGCAGGGAGTTATGAGCTATACGTCCTTGTTGACAAGGGCCACAACACCCGAAGCAGTATGTATTGGAACCCCAGAAGGAGTAGGTGTTGAAGCAACTCATGGAGGAGGTGTCGAAACACCTAAAGAAGTATGTGTTCATTTTATTTTGTGTTTGGTATTTATATGTTCCTATTACTGACAATTGTATGCTAACTTGGATCATTTTTATGTTTTTGTTCACCTATATAGATTGAAATTACAAAAGATGGTTTGATCGGTTCTTTGAGAGGGGCATATTCTGAGAACCCCGACCTTTGAAGAGATAGATATTTCATGTAATCAAGATTACAATTTTAGAGTTCAATTATAATTCAATGTATATTGATTTCGATGTTAATTATTCGATTTTAAATCATATAGTATAACCAATCTCAATTGTGGTTTGAATTTTTCTTGTGTAGCTACCTTCGTGAGGCAACGAAGCTTCAAAGAGGCTCCATTTTGATGATCCACCAAGAGGTTTAGAATGAGATAGACATTTTGGCATGTAAATATTGAATAGTTACCGAGGATGGCATATGCCACATATTGTAAAAATTTTGTTTGAGTTGTTATTGATGCCATTTTTGTATGGACATACACTTGATTTATTAGATAATTTCATATATAGAAGGACAATCAAAATTTAATTGCCTCCCTCATGTGCATAATTAAACTCTTTGGAAATTTTAATCAAGGAGCAATGGTTAAATATCTTGGATGTACAATAGCATAAAAAAGAATGGTTATATTAAGGGAAGTTTGTCTATTGCTGGATTGCATTGCACATCTTTCAAACTCAAAGCATTACCTCACATTGCATAAGTAACAACTAGATGCTGATAGATGAAAAAAATTCAATTACAATATAGTTTTTACAAAATCAACATAAGAAATTATGCAATTACTTCATAGTACATAACTAATAATTAAAAATTTATTCATATTATTGATTACATTGTATTACACATCTTTCAAACCCAAACCATTGCTTCACATTGCATAAACATCCACTCCAAGCACCTATCCTTGATGTACTTGCCTTTTAGCTCAGTCAAATGAATGCTAGGCACCAATTTCAGTTAGTCTTGTCAGTCTAGGTGCCTATTATCATCCATCGTGCCACTCAAAACATCATTTTAGATCCTCCCAGGCACCATTTTTACCTGCTGCTCACTGCTTCATGACTGCTAGGCACACTTTCAAAAGCCTCATGTCGCTAACTCACATTCCAGTTAGGTGCATGTTTTGGTTGATGCTCTATAAAAGACCTATCCTTCTGCCACTTAATGTTGATAAAGCATAGACCTAGGCTAACACATACCTAGACTTTCAAATTAAATTAATTAACCCATGCAAAAACAAAATCACAAGAACACAAGAGCACACAAATTAGTCACTCACTATCAGGTTGAACAAGAGGAGCAAGTAAACAAACATAATTCGCAATCTTTCCTTTATTTATTTCGTTACCCCAGTTACTACTTTCAAATTTGACTAAAACATTATTCAAAATGCAGCGTATATGTTATAGTACAATGTGGCATACCCAAAGGAGAAGGGAGCAATATATAATTTAGAATATGAATTAAATGATTATGAAACAATGTTGGGTATAGTAATTAAAATATCTAATAGTAGTCTTATATTCAATACTTACTCTGTGTACTAACTATTAAGACATGTGGATGTTGTAAACATATTATACAATGATTTTGCAATTTACAAAATGTAATCAAATTTAGTTTGTCAATATAATAATTTTGCACTATTTGAACTTTCCAACATTCCTACAAATTTATCTAGAAGTTGCTTCTAATTTACAATACACTCTTGTATACATCTTATTATAAAAAATAATAAGTAGCTTGGAAGGAAATAAAAATCCATGGTTTTTATAAGTTACTTGGTATCTTTTCTCAAGATATGCTAATTTCTTGTAATATAATAATAAGAGTACAAACAAAAAACATACAATAACTTATTGTTCTTTGAATAGAACACAAAAAGAACCACTTTAATTCTCTATGTGATAATTTATAATAGTAGGCTCCATTGAATAATACATGTACCCAAAAAGTATAGCTTCAACCAAAAAAATAGTTGGCGATAAACCATCATGATTTTCTTGGCTCATAGAATGTGTCCTTTGGAGGCTTTTGTGGGTAATGTGCGTAAATTTCATTGGTTCAATATCCTATTTGTTATAGTTATTTTT
>VDFB02256132.1:36902416-36953337 GCA_007258455.2 Sequoia sempervirens | reverse complement strand
ATCCCACTCTCTTAGGTCACTCTCTCACACACTCACTCCATCTCTCACTCTCTCCTCTATACCCTTACCATGAAACCCTAAACCCTTATAACCCTCTTCCATAAACCCTTAACCCTTAAACCCTCTACCATATACCCTAAACCCTAAACCTTTAACCCTTAAATCCTCTACTATCTACCATTAACCCGTAGGTCTATGTGTACACAAATTGTATCTCTTATTCAAATCGAATATCCGATTTTTAGAACTAAAATCATACCATTACAAAACATTGTAAAGTTTTAGAATGAATCAGAAAATTATAACAGATATCAGATTTTTGGTCCATAGAAAAGCCCCGTGTGGGTCATTTTGTGCATTCCAACAGACCCTACATTTTGTTTGCAAGCAACAAACACATAGTTACAGATAAGAAGGGACAAAGATCAACTTTTTGAAGAATATTCTATTGAAATTTGTTGTAAGCAATAATTTTTTAGTATATTTTATGAGGTATAATGGGGAGCAGTAGTCATCAAAAGAAAAAACGTAAGAGAAAGCTTACAAAAGAAGAAATTGAAGAATATATACAAAAATATAGAGAAAGTCATAGGAAGAGAAGAGAAGGCATGTTAAATATTGGTGAACCTAACCCCTATGGTCTTTCAAGTGAAGAGGAAATTGAAGATGTTCAAGGTGAAAATATTCAATGTGAAAATGTTGGAATTGAATATGTTGAACATGATATTCAAATTAGGAATGAAATTATTGAAATTGATAATGAAAATGTTCAAGGTGAAAATGTTGGATTTGAAGATGTTGAACATGATATTGAAATTGGGAAATGAAAATGTTGAAATTGATAATGAAAATGTTCAAGGTGAAAATGTTGGATTTGAAGATGTTGAACATGATATTGAAATTGGGAATGAAATTATTCAAATTGATATTGAAAATGTTCAAGGTGAAAATGTTGGAAATGAAGATTTTGAACATAATATTGAAGCAAGTGTAAATTATGTTTCACCAAATTACATGAGAAATGAAGAACCTTGTATGGAAGAAATAAATATTCCAATTTCAAGACCCTCAAGAACCCCTAAATGGTTACTTGAATTTGATGAGAATATTATAAACAATTTTGAAGACAAGAGGTCAACACGAACTATTCGGTTTTGGGCTAGAAGACTTTTCAACCAATATTTTAGTGATAAGACATTGACCAAGTAATGCCAATTTTTTGTACAATTGCTAAAGATGCAAAAGATGAAACCTTTGCTAGCCAAATTGAAGATTCATGTGAACAAGAACACCGAAAAAAATTCTATTAATGTCAAAAATATTTTTAATTCTCTCAATTCTATTAGAAAAAGTAAGAAGGAAAATGATAAGAGAGCTGCTCGGAAAGTCATTACAACTGCCCTAGTAAGCCATCAATTGAAAATGGCTTGCTTTATGAGACAAACTTCTATTTATTTTGACATAAATTGTAAAACTTTGGATAGAGCACTTGCAAGAAGAGAAAGAATAGATGATCCTCTTCAAAATGATACATGGGATTTTGCACAAGTCAATTTGAGAATGCTCGTATGTTTTATTGGTTGAGTAGAATGCATATAGAGAGGGTTCTACCTCATATTTGGAGTTTTTTTGAAGCTAGACATTGGAAAGGGGAGCATGATGGAGCAGGTGCATGCATAAAGAGAGCTCTAGTTAAGGAGAAATTGAAGATTTCAAGAGAAAAAATTCAGCGATGCATGTTCTATAGTTGATTGGTGTACTTCAACATTATCACAAGGAGGTACACTTGATTCAACAGTGCATAGATTCTTTTGGTTCATTGAGGAGAGTACATTGGGAGGTAGATTGGATTGTCATACAATCAAATATTCTTCAAAGATGCATTCATTTTGAAGCTCAAATGTAGGCACATGGACCATTTGGACATCAGAGTTGGGTTTCTTTTGTTAGAGTTGTATTTAGTGCAAGTGGGATTAGTGCGAGTCAAGTGAGTGGGTGGATACATGGGTACCATAGTATCTAACTCCTTTATCTCAAAAAATATCCATGACAAATGACACAATGGAAAGTTCAATTGATTACGACTTGCTTTCAAATCTACTACAGCTAGGACATATTTTTTCAATTGTTGCACCATAGGGGAATGAAGAGAGATCAGACTATTGGTTGGCTCGATGTGTGTGGGTAAAGCATAAGCTAACACGATCGATGGAAGATGATAATGGTTTCATGTATCCTATAGGTTTAGTTGTGGTTGCAGGAACTTGGTTGTGAACATACATGATTAGAAAGAATGGCATACCTACATTTGAAGACTACAAGAAACACAAAACCATTCTCATGTATCCGCACCTTGTTATAGCAATAAATATTAAGTTGTTGAAGTATCATGCTAGACAAAAGACAAAAAAACTATGGAAACTTAGTAATGTTGATCATGAAGCAATATTGGATACTCTTAAGGAAAGAGATGACCCTTTAGGCACACTTCAATAGCATTTTCAAGAATGGAAGGTAGAATGCTTATGTTCATTATGATTAAGTTCATTAGTGTTCTTTATTTAATACTTATATTTTATATACTATTGCAATGCAAGTGTCTTTAATAGTGATATTTTGTATGCACTTTTGTGATATTTTTGGCAAGATTGATCATGGACCTACTGCAACAATAGCTAGCTCTGATCCTTTCAAAGAGGTATGCGTCTTTTATAGTCTACATCACTAGCTCATCATCATTTAGGTTGTTTAGATTAATATAGATATGTTAGTCTAAGTATCTTTTCTATTGTGACAATATAGATTTTTCATTTTCCCACTTTTGCAATATTCTTGGCATGATTGATCATGGACCTATTGCAACAATAGACAACTTTGATCCTTTCGAAGAGGTATGGGTCTTTTATAGTGTGCATCACCAACTCATCATCATTTAATTTTTTTAGATTAATATAAATATGTTAGTCAAAGCTTCCTTTCTATTGTGACAATATAGATTTCTCATTTTCCCACTTTTGCAAAATTCCTAGCACGATTGATCATGGACCTACTACAACAATAGCCAACTTTGATCCTTTCGAAGAGGTATGCAATAGATTACAACAATATAGATTGGTTATTCTAACCATCTTTTATAGTTTGCATTACCATCTCATCATATTTTGTGTCATTTAGAATAATATAGATTGGTTATTCTAAGCTACCTTGATGGTTTGTACAGGTGCTTGTCAATCCAGAATGTGAACATACTACTATTGTTGAAAACTATGCCCTGAATGCCTCTAATAGGAAAATTTTGTAAAATTTTAATTCTCAAATTGGAAATAATGTAAAATGGTCATAATTGTGTATGGGAATAATCTATACCTAGTGATGTTTTTTGAAATATGGATCAAATGTTTGGCATTGTATAAAGGGAATGTTTAAAATGTAAAGGGGTTTGTATTTTGGAAACTCATAGGTTTTTCAAAGGCATCTATTTTTTTATTGAATTGAGCTACAACCGAAGGTTTTCTTCTTGGTTCTTTCCTGTCAGTATGCTTGTTTGAACAAGGTTTTGTAATATTTCCCATTTATATATAATAAATTATAGTGGCTTGCATCTTTTACTCCTCAAAACCAATTCTTTAATTCGCAAGGGTGACCTCATATTCACAAACCTATTCTCTTTCATTTTAAAATTCAAAATTCAAACTTTTCGTTAAGTGGTGTCATTCACCCACTTTGAGTTGATTAAACATACAATAACATACAATATATTCATTATAATCATGAAAAAATTCATTTATCTTATAGCAGTGGAGCAATTAATAGTGAGACATTTTGATTCAATGCAATAAAAATGATTAAGAAATTTGAACATCTAGAGTGCTTGCCAACTATTTTTAATCTTATTTCACTTTTTGGGGACTCATCTAGGAGAACTTGCCTCCCCATGAGAAATCAACAACCCTTATGATATTTATAAATACCACCAAGTCCCTAGATATTCAAGAGTAGATCAAAGATAAACATTCATACCCTTATCAACCCTTAATTATGTTAGGTTGATTGTGTTTGATTGATTGGATTTTATTAATTATCCTAGGTTAACTTCATAAATAAAATTTTTTTCTTTATATTTTGTTGAGCCCAACTAATCGTACACTTGATCCAACCTTCTTTTTAGGGTTTTACATTATTAAGGTTTGAAAATCTATAGTTTTCTAAGTTTACATTATATTTTCAAATTTTAACTTTCTTATACATCCTTGTACCTCATTGATACCATTTTCTATTAGGATTTGCATTTTTTATGTTAAGATATAGTAAATTATATGCACTTGCAATTTAATGTGTAAATCTCTTGTATTGTTAGAATGAGTACTTGAATGATCATGAGGTGTTGAGGGAAATATTTTTTTCATTAGTATTCTTTGGAATGCTTGGGATGTTGTTGTAATGGCATTGAATAAAGAAGGTCATCAATGGGAGTCACACAATCATTACCATTAATGAGATTAAGTATCTCTCACATGTAATGCTTGGGAGTTACATTGGGAGAAGTGGATCATCTTTCCATAATTTTATGGGTTCCTAATTAGTTGACATGTTCATGGTGGAGAGCTATCTTGAGTGCTATCATAATTACACGTTGGGGTGGTTCGTGGTTTTAAACTATCAAGAATGGTTTTGGTGGCAATTAGTTTGGGGAAACCAATTACGTGGTTTTATCTTCCCATTGCTTTGTATCAAAACTTTATGGAGAAACACTATTACATGTTTTGATGTTATTTTAAGAGTGGAAGGCATGGAGAACTAGGTTTTGAAATAAAATGAAGAGTTAAAGGTCTAAAAATGGTGGTTTTTTTCACTTGAAAATAGAGTTTTTACCCTAGGGTTTGCAAAAATCTTAGAGATACCAAAATTTTCTTTGTTTTCTAAGCATATTGGGGCCTAAATAAAGGTTTCTAAGGTGGTGGAAAAGTCTAAAAGGTTGTGGAAGTGCTACATCCAATAAACCCTTAAGAATTACACTAAAAACAAGGGTTTTTTTATTTGATAGTTACAGCTCTATACAAATGGAATCCAATTACAAAATCTTTGTTTTCTTGGAAATTTATTTGTTTCCCCAAGGTTTCAAGGGTTTGTGTGGTGTTTGAAGGTATGTTGCTTTGCATTTTTGGGCTAATTTAGTAGCCTGATCAAGGGTGAATGTATAGGATGTAAATGCTAGTCCAAAGGAGTCTATGTTGTTTCTCATATATGTTGTGTAACTTGGATATTGGTGTTTGAATCAATCATGTGTTCGTCTGGTGTTTTGAAAAAATGTCGAGTAATTAGACAAAAACTAGTTTCTCACTATTACAAGGGTTTAAGGGGGTTAAAAAGGGAAATGTGTATTTAGTTGCTTGCCAAGTTTTAAGGGAGTTTTGGACTATCCAAAGAGCTTATAATAATCTTGTTAGATGCTTCAAATAGGTAGGTTACAAAGAGTTTGTGATTGTGCCCTCATGTGTGCATCAAATTTTCACCTAATCTGACTTGGTCCAATGTAGCTCGGAGTGATTTGGCATATTTGGGTGCAAGAGAGGACCATCCCTAGCATAAACATACCCATATAGATGTGTTGGAATAGTTTTTTTGCTTGTACAAGTTGCAGAATGAAAGTTGCACAACTTTGTAACTTTACACTACTTGCATCTGACAACTTTTCCCTCCACTAAAAAGTCATCACCATAGGAAAATTCCTTTGAGCTAGCAAAAATTGAGAGAGGTTTTTGTAGATAGTCCTAAAAAAATCCCATAGCCTTAGACGAATAGTCTATAAGAATCACGATCTTTGAGAAATAAACCTTCAAAGATTGTTGTCTTTTAGCACTTTGGACTCTTAAGGAAAATCGTTGGTCTAATGTAGCTCAGAGTGATTTGGTGTATTTGGGTGCAAGATATGACCATCCCTAGCATAAATTCACCCATCTAGATGTGTTGGAATAGTCCATTTGGTCATACGAATTGCGGAATAAAAGTTGCACCACTTTGCAACTTTACACTGCTTGCATTTGGCAACTTTTCCATCCACTGAAAAGTCATCACCATAGGAAAACGCCTTCGAGATAGAAAAAATCAAGAGAGGTTTTGGTAGTTGGTCCCAACATGATCCGATAGCCTTAGACAAAGAGTCTACAAGCATCATGGTCTCTGAGAAATAGACCTCTGAAGATTGTTTCCTTTTCACACTTTGGACTCTTAAGGGAAATCATTGGTCCAATGTAGCTCGAAGTGATTTGGAATATTTTGGTACAAGAGATGACCATCCCTAGTGTAAACATACCCATTTGGATGTGTTGCAACAGTCTATTTGGTTGGATGACTTGCAAACTGAAAGTTGCACCACTTTACAACTTTACACTGTTTGCATTTGGCAACTTTTCCCTCCACTGAAAAGTCATCAACATAGAAGAATTCCTTTCAGATAGCAAAAAATGATAGAGGTTTTTGGAGATGGTCTAAACATAATCCCATAGCCTCAAATGGAGAGTCTGTAAGCATCACGGTCTCCTAGAAATAGACCTTCAAAGATTGCTTCCTTTTAGCACTTTGGACTCTTAAGGGAAATCTTCAGTCGAATGTAGCTCAGAGTGATTCAGCATATGTGGGTTCAAAATAGGACCATCCCTAGTGTAAACGTACCCATCTAGACGTGTTGGAATAGTTCATTTGGTCGTACGAGTTGGAGAATGAAAGTTGCACCACTTTGCAACTTTACATTGCTTGCATCTGGCAACTTTTCCCTCGACTGAAAAGTCATCACCATAGGAAAACACCTTCACGATGGAAAAAACTGAGAGAGGTTTTTGTATATGGTCCCAACATGATCCCATAGCCTTGGATGGAGAGTCTGTAAGCATCACGATCTTTGAGAAATAGACCTTCAAAGATTTCTTCCTTTTAGCACTTTGGACCCTTAAGGGAAATCACTGGTCCAATGTAGCTTGTAGTGATTTAGCATATTTGGGTGCAAGAGAGGACCATCCCTAGCATACACATACCCATATAGATGTGTTGGAATAGTCCGTTTGGTCGTACGAGTAGTGGAATGGAAGTTGCACTAATGAGCTCAAAATATGCTCATAATTTGAATATTATGATGTATTTTTAATACCCTTACTCTTATTGCTAATGGTTGTTTTAACTCTTTGATTAAAGGTTTTTTATCTAAAATTGGGTAGTATCCTATAGCAACACATTCCTATATTCATACAACTTAACATCTCTATGTGTTTGTATTAATTTCCCTTTTTGACCTCCCAAATGACTGAGATAATGCATGTGGTTTTTGGACAATGAAATGGATTTAATTTGTGATTAATGAATGTGTATCATGTTATTTTCCACACGTACTTTATTTTTCTTTTGTTGCCATGTGCATCACAAGTTGTTGAAGGAAGCATGAATGAGTCAAAGCACAACAGATCTCGACCCTACAGTAAAGTCCATTTACAGCACAACATCGAGGAAGTTGTTCCAACAAAGACTCTCTGACCGGGTCATTGGGAGGAAATATAAATGATCACTAATAATCTAGGAAGAGTGGAATAAAAAATTCTCTCTAAATCGTGTTGAATAGATATACCTTCATTTATGAGAAGTTTGTTCCTCGGTTTAAGGATGCATTTATGTCCATGTCTTTCTTTGTTAGAGTTAGGTAGTTAGTTATTTTTCTAATATAAATAAGTGTTCCTCCTGTGTGAGTGGGCAACAGAGTGTGTTAAAGTTAGTATTATAATGAGAAACAGTGTTTTGTGTTAGTTTTCTTACAAGAAAAATAATCAATGTATATGATTCCAAGTTTATGAATAAAAGCTAATGGAGTTTTGAGTTTAATTCTTGCATAAACTAGTTGATGCTTCCTAAGCGGGTCCACTTAGTGAGTATCTGTAGTTACTTATTTATCTCCTATTGATTATAAGTTAGATTTCATTCTTGAAGGTTTTAGCGCAAACTTAGTCTTATATTGTTCATCCAACATCGAGAATCCATCCCTATGTTTATTCCTACAGCATAAGGCCAGTTCATAGTTTGTTTCTTAGTAATAGTTGTCATGATTTTTTCTTTGACTAAGATATACAAGCTGAAAAGAAACATGAGGAAGCTGAAGCAATCTTGGTTGAGTTTTGTCCACAATTCAGATAGAAGAAATGTGACTATAGATGTAATATGGTGGCTAACTTGGAGGCTAAACAATTACCTACTGATTTTAAGATAGTGGATGATGATGATGACCAAGTATTCTTCATTGCACAAAGGCGACTGTGGGTTCAAAGACAAGGTATGCCTCAAGACCCTTTGACTTTTGGTAATCTGTATTCTAATTACAATAACCAATGGCAACCTACATATGGCCCATCACCACTTTAGAATACTTCTCAACCACACTAGCTTAACTACCAGATTCCTAAATGGAAATCTCCTCAAGGAGGTTGGAAGGAGCCACAAGGACAATGGACTCCACCTCAAAGTAATTGGCAACATAATCCTTGATGGAGAGGTTTTCAGCAATGGTAGAAATAATCCCCTGGATCCCTGTAGCTTTAGCGGCCACAACCTTCAGCCCTCATGCCACCTCCTGCAACACCTACAACAAATACTAGCCCTCCAAAACAAATTCCTATGCTTGCTCAACCATTGTCAAATCATAATAATAAGGAGCAACAACAACATTGGCCTATGTATTTTGTACAAGCCAATCAATATCCAGCTTATACCCTAAATATGAATGATATCCATCTCAGGTTTGGAACCACTCTCCCTACTCCACATCTGCCTGTAATTACAGAGATTCCAAACTCTACCTCTGAACAACCTACTGATCCTACAAAACATATACCTATATCAGATACTGTCTCTAAGGAGCTTGTCCTACAACATCAAGCCAACCTGCCTTTTCCTCAGAGATTGCAAATTACTACATCCAAGTCTATGGAAGAGCCTACCTTTGATATTTTGGATCAGCTAAAGAATGTACACATTCAAATTCCCCTTTTTCAATCCATTAAAGATGTCCCAATTTATGGAAAAGCCATTAAGGACGCCTGTTTAAAGAAACCAGGAAGAAAGAAAAAGGATTCGGGTATGTGTAGGATCATGGTGCGCCAAAAAGTGGCAATATTATGAGGGTATGTGGCTGACGACTTTTTTTTGACCCAAAATTAATGAAACGAAAAGGGTTTTTAGAGGAGATTCTCATCTTTCCAAAAATATAAATTATGATTTAATTTGAATTTAATAAATAATTATTATTCATTTTCTATTATAATTATGACTAAAGTTATCGATAGGTGATTGAAAACATCTATAACTTTCAAAGCGGTATCATATTTTTGAATTCAAAACATCGTCACATTCTATGCTTCACATACTATATGATTAAAAAGGAAAATTAAATTTCATGAAGTTTTGACCAAGTTAAGGTGGTCGAGATAGGCGAGGTTTTATATTTTCTAAAAGTTGTAATAAAAAATTCATAATTAATTATTTACTTGGAAAAAAATTACAAAAAATATGCATCACATCCGGACATGAGTCCTATACTTATATATAAAATCTCACAAAAAAATATTATCATTTTATTATGGTTAGGGTGGTCAGACAGACACCTACTTATTTTTTCCCTGAAATTTAAGTAGTACTGCATTGAAATTTCAAATTTTCACCAAATAGATTTTATTTATTTTTAAATAAACCTAGTATTTTAGAAACTACATTGAATTTTCTACAAATTCTATTCTTACATATTTTTGAAATAATATAGATAACTTATTCAAATATTTACGTCAAATTTCCTAACACTGATTTTTCTGAATTTTTTGTCACTTAAGGGCCTATTTTTTGCATGATGATCCTACACATACCCATCCCAAAACTATCAATGTTCTAGGATAGTTGGAAGATATTATTTTAAGGAAGGTAGTCATTCCAAAATATACTGACCCTGGAAGTCCTGTGGTAAAAATAAATATTAATGACCAAATAGTAAATAATGTTTTGATTGACCTTGGTGCAGCCATTAATGTAATGACCAAGCATACTATGGAGTATTTGAATATCCTAACCATTTGGTCTAAACCTACTATCTTGTAGCTTGCTGATAGTTCCATAGTAACACCTAATAGAGTGGTAGAAGATGTCATTGTCATCCTTGAGTCTTGGGAATACCCAACAGATTTCACCATATTGTCCACTAAGGAAACTTTGGAAGGATATCCTATCATCCTAGGTAGACCATGGTTAGCCATAGTTGATGCTTTTATATGATATCGTTTAGGAGAGATGAAAATTTTTGATGGTCAGTCAAGAAAGAAATTAGCTTTATACCCACCTTCCCAACCTCAGCTAGACTTGTCTCAATCAATTTGGCTAGATTTAGGAGAGGAAACTAAAGAAGTCAATTCATTGGCTTAGCTAATGATGTTGCAAACTAATCCATTTTCCCAACTTCAGAGTGATCATGGCATTCTTTTACACATTTTGTAGTCCAACTTTGATTTGAGTAGCCCATCTATTTTAGATAGCTATCTTCAGCAATGTTTCTTGCAACAATTGAATCCTAAGAGCCTTCCACCTAAATTTCCTATAGTTTATCACAATTTGCTTCCACATGAAATACAAACACCACTTTTATCACCAGCCTCCATGAATGATCTTACCAAGCAAGTTGAAGTGTCTCCAGGCCACTATTTGAACATCAATAATAAGCTTCCTCACTCTCAAAAAATTTCTCTAGTCACAATGTTGCAAGATAACCACAGAGCTTTTGAATGGGACTATGGGGATATGAAGGGAATATATCCTCAACTCTGTACTCATAGGATCTACATTAAGGAAGACTGTTCACCTATTAGGTATCCTCAAAGAAGGATAAATTCAGAACTCAAGGAAATAGTTAAAAAAGAGCTCCAAAACTTGCTTGATGTTGGTTTTATCTACCCTATTTCAGACAGTCAATGGGTATCTCCATTGGTGATTGTTCCTCAAAAAGGTGGAAATGGAGTGTTTGAGAGCAATGGAGCAATGTAACAATGTAAGAAAATAATGTTTGAACTAAGACCAATGAAACAGTGATACAAAATAATGTTTGAGATGAGATTGCAAGAAGATGTCAAAATGGCTAGTGTACTAAAAGAATTACTATGATTTTTGAAGAATGTTGATAACTCTACCCAGTTGGCTTATTTTCTCAATATCATAAAAATTGAAACCTGGCATCAATCGACTCTATATATCAAGCTACCACAATTCAAGTTTCAACGATGAATATTTATCATGCATGTTTTAAATGACATTCAAGTTTATAGTGGTTTTTTTTTTATATGATGGGTATGTGCAGGATCATCATGCAAAAAACAAATCCTTAAGTGGCAAAAAATTTAGAAAAATCAGTGTTAGGCAACTTGACATAAATATTTGAATAAGTTATCTATATTATTTCAAAAATATGTAAGAATAGAATTTGTAGAAAATTCAATTTAGTTTCTAAAATACTAGGTTTATTTAAAAATAAATAAAATCTATTTGGTGAAAATTTGAAATTTCAATGCAATAGTACTTAAATTTCAGGGAAAAAATAAGAAGTAGGGTGTAATACGACACCTAACCATAATAAAATGATAATATTTTTTGTAATATTTTATATATAAGTAGAGGACTCATGTCCGGATGTGATGCATATTTTTTGTAATTTTTCCAAGTAAATAATTAATTATGAATTTTTTATTACAACTTTTAGAAAATATAAAAACCTCTTTGACCTTAACTTGGTCAAAACTTCATGAAATTTATTTTATTTTTTTAATCCTATAGTATGTGAAACATAGAATGTGACACATGTTTTGGATTCAAAAAATATGATACAGTTTAAAAGTTATAGATGTTTTTCAATTAGCCTATCGATCAGGACTTTAGTCAGAATTCTAATAGAAAATGAATAATGATTATTTATTAAATTAAAATTAAATCATAATTTATATTTTTGGAAAGATAAGAATCTCCTCTAAAAACCCTTTTCGTTTCATTAATTTTGGGTGAAAAAAAAGTCATCAGCCACATACCCTACAAATATTGCCACTTTTATGCACACCATGATCCTACACATGCCCTGATATGTGATATTCTAATCATAATTCATGCTTCAAGGTTGTGTGTGTGTGTGTGTGTATATTATTTTTACATGTTTTCCTCCATTTTTTAGCCCCTACACTACAAGTAAATGGCTGCATAGTGTGTGGAATGAGGGGGCAGCAGGCCTAAGACCCCTTTAAAGTTTTTTTGAGTGCTTTCTTTTCATTTTTTGTGAGTTTTGTGCCAAGTTTCATCAAATAAATGTGGTCTCATAGAATTCCATGACAAGCCAATGCAATTGATAGTTGCTCCTAGTTATTAGATATGTAATGTGAAGTAATTGCATAACTGCTTAGGTTGACTTTGTAAAAACTATATTGTTATTGAAATTTTTTAATCTATCAGCATCTAGTTGTTACTTATGAAATGTGAAATAATGCTTTGAGTTTGAAAGATGTGCAATGCAATGTAATGAGAAATATGAATATAAACTACATAATTAGCTAATAGGCTATTATAGGTGAGAATTCAACTGGAAAAGTCTTACTTCTGATGCCGAGAAAGACTATTCCGGTGTGAAGACTTTTCCGGTGACCTGACGCCATTTGTTGTCGCTTCTACAACTTTCACTTCCTTGACGTTGTATGTTGTCCCTCTGCACCCGATATGGGCATCCTGACAGAAGTATGGGTGTCCTGATTGAAGTATGGACACCCATCAAAGCCTGCAAACAAAGGGAATGCGTGAGACAAAAAGAGGAAATTTGAGTTTTAGTGTCTGATTGTTTTGTGGGTAGATCTAGAGGGCTCCCATTCTGAACCAGTTGAAGCATTGTCGTTCAGCGTCAGAGATGGAGCTGGTGTAGACGACGCCAAGGGATCAAGACTGGAGAAATGCACCCAAGATGGCTTGTACTGAATCACACCTTATGCATAGTAGTTCTATTGTGTCTGATGCTTCGCATAATGCTTCTTCTGAGTTGCTTGACTTTGTAGAGCAACAGGCCTGTAGGCTTATGAGAAGTGACTCTGTTGTTTCTCCTTATAACAAATGTCTTACCAAGGGTTGAGCTTTAAGGTTTCAAAAAGCGCGTAGCTGGCGACCCAGGTTCGAATCTCGGCAAAAGATGAGCAGCAATTCGACAATGGGAGATATGAGCAAGGTGGGGCTTGGGTACGACATCGCCATAGTGGTGGGAATACTGGTTCTGCTCTCAACACTAATTTTGGCTTCGTATATGTGTGTTCGTTCTACTGTCTGATGCCGAGAAGTTTTCCGTTGCCAAAAAATGCATGTAGTTTGCAAACGTTGGCACATGATTGAGTCAAAATACAAGCAACGACTTGTTCTCCTCGCCAGATCGGAGCTTTTCTTTTTTTCTTCAAAACCTTGTTATGAGATTTGAACATGTGACTGTTGCGGCAGTGAAATGCTCTAGGAAATTACTCTATTTGGACAATAAGGCCCTCTGTTTCATTGGGAAAAGTATCACACAGCTCAAGAAACTCAAACTGAAGGGATGCATTCAGATTACAGAAGAGGGTATTGAGTCCTTTTCACTTACATGTGGTCCTCTGAAAAAAATTTCACGTGGGTCCTATGGGTTTGGAGCCAGGGGCTTGAATTTAATACTTGAGAATTGCAGCGAGCTTGAAGATCTTACTGTAAAATGGGTCAGAAGGATAGATGGTCAACTAGAAAGAATTGGACTAGGTCAAGGCAAGCTAAGGAGATTACACCTTAAAGATCTTCATTTAATGGGCAGCTGTTTGCCCCATTGTTATCTGGATCCAAGCACCTAAGGACACTCACCTTGTCACGGGATTTTTTCTGATTGTCCTAATGTGGGAATTTCCACAGTTGCAAATGGGTGCAGGAAGCTAAGAAAGGTGCACCTTGATAGCTGCAAGTACAGAAGAATTGCAGATGATGGGTTACTTTCCATTGTAACTAAATGTCCTCAGTTGCAGGAGATTGTTTCGATGGTCATTGATACAACAATTTTGAGTTTAAACGCTTGGCTTCCAATTGCCTGGTCCTGGAAAGAATGGGTCTCTGCAAAAGCAATATTGTTGGGGACTTGGAGATGTGTATTGCAGCTAAATTCACAGCATTGAAGAAGCTATGCATAAAAAATTGCTCAATTTCAGATGATGATCTTGAGGCCATTGCTAATGTGTATTTAGTGAAATTGAAGGTGAAAAGGTGCAAAGGAGTGACATCCAAAAGCATCTGTCAGCTTGAGACAAATAGAGCCTCTCTAATTGTTTCAGTAGATAGTGGGTCACAGACAACGACAGATGATGAGCAAGGCAGGTTTCTTCAGAATGGGAATGATAGGGTCATTACAGCATCGACTCATATGCTATGTGGAAGCAGAGCTCCATTTATGAAGACCAAATTGCGTATAGCAACTTCCAATTTTCTTAGAAGGTCTGTTTCTGCTAGCCAATCCCAGCTTTAAGTTTTAGAGGTTGATGGTAAAGAGAGTAAGCATACTACAATTAATCAATCCATTTTGTGATTCTTTCATTCAAAGCAACCTATGTAATCAACACTGTAGTGAATATCCATGAATCCTTTTATCTATTCTTCTCAGGCCTTTGCTTGCTATTCTATTCTAAATAAATTCAGACCGACACAAAGACTAAGCCTGTAAAATTTTTAAAGATTTTATTTCTTGTGGAATGTATGTGTGTTTTATTTATCAGGTATATGAAATACTATAATATCACATTTAAACACTGGATACATGTAATTATATTCTAAAATTGTCTTCATTGAATCATGATAACAAATATTGGGCTACAACTTAAAAGTGACTATTATACCAAGAAGCAAATTCATTGCTGCAAGTTTGCTTCATGCTGTATGGGCCTTCTAGGAACAATGTTCTTTTAGGATAGATTGACATGCTTGGGAGCAGGCAATTGGAGAAAATACATGATTCATTTAAGTTTTGACTGGTATAAATATTTTTTTAAATATGGCTTAACTGAGTTAAGGACCTGTTTCAGGTGCATTGACATGATTGTATCCATTTATATGTTTAAGTTCTGACCAATTATTGATTTCCTCAGTGTAATTTATACTATGGTCTCTCTCTCTCTGTCTTTGCCCCCCTCCTCCACGCCCCTACTTCTCTCTCTCTCACATGCCCCTTTTTATGATTTTACAAATTTTGTGTGGGTGTGATTCTACTATGATTTTTACAAGTTGTGGAGATATTTTCAATGTACACTAACATAATGGTGGACCAAAAAATGGCTACCCAAAAGGGAATATTGTGTCCTGTTGAAGGATAATGTGGATGGAAATGGAGTAGTGACATTTGTGCCATTTCTTGCTTTTGGATGTGATTGCCTTACAGGAGGATTTAGAAATTGACAATGAAGTGTTAAATCTCATAGCATCAAGGCCAAATGGATCCATGTGGGATGCTAAAATGACACTTGATCAGTCCAGTCATTTGGGGCAAATGATATCTCTGTCCTTAGTTCAGGAGCTTGTAAGTATGTGTAATCATCCAATTATCTACTTTACTATTATTACAATGGTCGGCAAAGGAACCGTGTCAAAGAATAACCTATCCTGTGTTTCTTAGAAGCCATCCTTGTGTTAAACTTGGATAAGAATTGAAAAATGCAATGCCAACTTGAAGTAGATATGTTTGTTTCTTTCCGGTTGTTTATTGTCCTTATCTGATAATTGTTGCATTCTCAAGTATCTATAGGATTTCCAATTTACAAAATATTTATTAAACACATTTTTACCTGTACAAAGGATAAGTATTTCCAATCAGTACGTTATATTCCCAAAAGAATAGTCTTCCTTATATCAAGACATCCATAAATTTTTTAGTCTTGAAAGTTCACTTGGACTTTTACAGCTTTGAATTTGGAAGAAATTATAAGGAAAAATAACATTACAACCTCTTCTCTAAGTTTATGATTCATGCTCTCATTGAGTTTATTCTTGAAACAATAAAATGCATTTTGGCTCTTATTTACTGAGACCATCTGTGGCCTTAAAAAGTGCATATGACTAGAAACATGAAAAATCATCAAACAACTTTCTAATCTATGCCCTTTGAAAACTGTCTAAAGATAAAATGTGTTATTGCAACTTTCAGCTCATTAAAACTTGGTGTTATACAAGCCCAAATTGTTAGTAGTCTTCCATGCACATGTCATCATAGAAATTTTCATTTGTATTGGAGATACTGTACCAATTCTATTGAAGTAATTAGTGCATTTGATAGTATGGCACACTCCAATCCACAAGAGGCATTGGGGTGCACTTGACTATTGAGTAGAGTACCAGAGATCCATGGGTTCTAGGTTTGGAATTTTTGTGAAGAGTTTGGTTAGAACAAGGCTGCATCAATAGGTTGAAACTCAGAGAGACATTGCAAACCAGGGGTGGGTATTTTGGTAGAGCTCAAGGATCTCGATGTGACAAGGAACCAACATAGGTTCCAATTTTAAAACAAACCAAGGGCTGAGTTGATATCAATAAATTTGCATATTACCTCAAATACCAATGCAATTTTTTGTGTGTGAATTGGTTCAAAGTTTTGCTGTGTTCAATAATAGTGTAGTGCAGACCGAGCTCAGGACAAAATAGGAGTAATCTATGGAGTTTGTGAAATGCTTGGACCTCTTAAGTAGCCAAGTAAGGAACTTTGACAGTGTTGCACGATTAGCCTCGTGACTCTTGGTTTAAAAGTTTGGAAACGTATAACATGGCGGGGTTTTAAAGGTCCAAAATTTTATCCAGGATTCTAGTTCCAAAGGTGCTAAATAAATTTGCATGTTTCACTATCACGCAGTAGATATGGATAAGCTGTAGTCATTGTGGTTGGATTTGCTGCATTTTAGAATTAAAAATTCAAACTACACCTATTTTTTTTATGTTTTTTAAAAAGTTCAGAAAATGCCAATTCTTTTATTATTGAGCAGTTGATTTTATGTTCAATAGCCATCATTAGAGTCTTTATTGTGAGCCTCAAAATTGAAAGATACCAGATGATAAGTTTAAACAAAAAGAAAGAATTGTAATCAATTGAAAAAATGCCAGATAAATTTACTCCAATCATGGTGTGTCCTACAAAATTCTGGCTAAAGTTCTTGCCAACCAAATAAATATAGACACATTTTATTTAGGTAAGTTTGTTGTGAATAGCAAGACAACAATAGTATAATAACACAATTATATGATATTAACTGAACACAACAAATTGTAATTCCCATTAACATAATAATGTTATAGTCAATGTTTGAAGGTAGATAAATTCAATGACATTACATAAATTATCATTTTCAATAAAGTTGTAGATTTACTAGCATTGAGAAAAACCAATGCAGCCAATGGCTACAACTGCTTTTGATCCATATGCTACCGTGCAAGTGCATCTACTCCAATTTTATTAAAGTAAGTTCATTGTGGATAGTAGGACAACAGAATCAATAAGAAACAATTCCATATTTCATGTGTCATAAAATAGTTTTTGTAATTATAAAAATATTTTCTCCCAAGATGCAGTTTTCCATTATGTTACATTCGGGTACAAGGTATATCGTTAACCAACAACAACTATACTTAACCCAATCAACCTTTTAAGTTACAGGTCTTCTTCCATTGTAGAAAAAATATTATGTTGTGAAACCATTTAGCATAGCATACCGATTTAAATAAAGTTCCATTTCTTCATTTCAAATCTTCTTGCATCCCATCATCAATTGACTTTTGCTATAAATAGTTAGTCTTAACATTTTTCCCCTACCCTTCAATACATCGCCTTAGTATATCCTACTATCGGCGTAACCATTGCACCTCGTTGAGGTGGAAGCGCTAGTATTTAACCATTCTTTTTATACTATTGTACATTGATATTTAACCATTGCTCACTTGATTAAACTTTCAAAGAGTTTAATCATACACATGAGGAAATTAAATTTTGATTGTCAAATTCTATGTATATCAAATTATCCAATAATCAAGTGTATGTCCATATACAAAAATGGCATCAACACCAACTCAAACAAATCTTTACAATATGTGGCATATGCCATCTCAGTATCTATTCAAAATTTACATGCCAAAATGTCTATCTCATCCTAAACTACTAGTGGATCATCAAAATGGAGCCTCTTTGAAGCATTCGTTGGCTCTGAATGTAGTTGCACAAGAAAAAGTCAAACCACAATTGAGATTAGTTATACTATATAATTGAAAATCAAATAATTAACATAAAAGTCAATTCACATTGAATTATAATTGAACTCTAAAATTGAAATCTTGATTACCTGAAATATACATCTCTTTGAAGGGTTAGGAGTCCTAGAATATACCCCTCTCAAAGAACTAACCAAACCAACTTTTGTAACGTCAATCTATATATGTGAAAAAAAGAAAGAAATTGATCCAAGTTAGCATAGAATTGTTAGTAATAAGAACATATTTACCAAGCACAAAATAAAATAAACAAATACCTCTTTAGGTTGATCTTTTTTTGTATCTCCTTTAGGTGTCTCAACACCTCCTCCTTTAGGTGTTGTGGCACTTATCAACAATGATGTATAGCTCACAACTGGCTATACATAAAAATGACAAGTACATATAAAACTACAAATCTATGTCAATGTATGCATAATGAATAAAAGGTCTTATAAATTTTAATTCAATCAAATTTGAGTTCAATTACCTTTCCCTTATCTAACACTGTGCCTCCATAGTCTGGAAAGCATCGCACCTCGCTCACACTAGGTGTTTCCTACAAGAAGAGAATAAGATAAGCATATAAGTTAATATATAATTTCATTATTGATAATTCAAATGAAAAGCAAATATACAGTATAAAAATTTAAATGAGTAAGTACAAAAATACATACTATGTGCATGTTGAGGCCAAATGAAATGGCCCTAAGGGTGCTATCAATCACCTGTGTGAGCTCCTCCTTAAACATTAACTGTGAAATAGACCATGTAAATAAATATTAGTACTTGATACTATCTCTTATTAATATTCAGTTTTAAAAAAACACTTAAATGTTACTTGTGTAACTACTCCAATGTCCACCTCTCTAGCAAGAGAGGACTTTGTAGGGTGTGCTCCACTCCCCTGCATTTGATCTACTATAATCTCCACATCCTATATGTCATAATCAGAAGTGTCTAATGGATGCTTAGGGGCTATACAATAGGACCCAAGCATATTTGTTGGTATGTATTGCAAATATGTGGCACAAAAATATGTGGACCTGAGGATGATGATGCAACAACATTGGATCCATCACCAAGATCACCAGACTGTGGCTGAACTATTGAAGAAGCATGGGAAACAAAAAAGACCACTCAAAGAGTGAATATCATGGATAGTTTATGTGGTTGCATCCTTTGTAATATATGGATGTTGTACTAGAGGTGGCAGAGGAAGGGGAGGATGGGGAACATGTGGGCACCTGAATACTCTAGCTACCCCTAGCCTATCCTGAGGCATACCTCTACCAATGCCCTGGTAGAGTTTAATGTCAAAGTAATTGACATGATTCCCTAACAAAAACTCAGCATATAATTTTTTAATAAAGTAAAAAGTTACATCAAGATTATTGTTGGGTGGTCTATCAAAAACCATACACCAACAATCCCAAAAGTTATCTACTATTCCCCCATGCGTGCACCATTTTATAGAAAGTTTTGGTTTGTTAACATTAACTAGGAAACTAGTACTGGGGTTAATAAATAAAGAGGCTATTTGGGCTTTTGTTATTTGGATATCTTTCACATCATCATAATATAATCCACATGCATAATATTTCTTCATGGTTTCTTGCCACAAATGAAAGGTATTATGTTGGGTGGAGAGGGTTTCTACATTTGTAATTATTCCTATCAATGTGTTTGGCATATGGGATAATCAAGGGATTTTCTTATAAACATCACAAATTCCCCTCAATTGCTCCAATTTTCCATGAATTAAGTCTTCAGTTGATGGTTGCAGAGGTGGTGGAGCATTTGGAATTTTTGTATTTTGATTCTCAACTGGTGGATTTGCATTCTTAAATGGTGGAATTTGTGCATTCTCATTCTCGGCAGCCATAATGCTTGATTAAAGTTAAAAAATAATTAATCTAAAATTAGACAATATAAATGAAACACTATTTTTAAATCAAAATCCATTAAAACATTCATTTTTTTTATCAAAATCCATTCTAAACTCTATTGTTTCATAAAAATTCAATCAAAAAATCCATTTTGAAAAAAATCCACAAAAAAAATCATTTTTTATCAAAATCCATTCTAAATTCAAAAAATTTCATAAAAATTCAATCAAAAACCCTATTGTGAAAAAAATCCACAAAACATTCATTTTTTTTATCAAAATCCATTCTAAACTCAAAATTTTCACAAAAATTCAATCAAAAACCCTATTTTTTAAAATAATCCACAAAAAACCATATGAAATTATTCAAATCTAAATCAAAATTGAATCAAATCAAATAAAAATAAAAAAACTTACCTTTCCAAATCGGATATCCATTATGTGAAGAAGCAATGCACTATGTGCCCGCGGGTTCTTCATTGTCAAATAACTTCAAAATAGCAACTGACTTTTTATATATATGCTTTTTGCAAATCAAATATCTGATTTGTAAAACTAGGTTTGTTGTTTGGTATGGTGACACCCAAGCCTAAAAAAAGTCAACACATTCTTTTCACATTTTTCAGTCGATGAAATCCATTTTATTTTTCTCATTGCCACTTTTTGGCCCACCATGATCCTGCACATACCTAGATATACTTAAATAGGTACCCAACAATCCTCTTTACATAGCTAGCAAAATCTATGATAAGCCCACTAATGGGGCATTAATTGATCTCATCTATGGAGGGAATGTGGTCAGTAAGGAATTCCTACTTGTGCATAAATTCTATCAAGAAATATATGATAAACTTAAAGCATAGATAAAGACACATAATGGTTTCACTTGCCCTATGATGGGATTGGTCAGCTTACCTTTAAAAATAAGGCCAAAAAAAAAAGATGTCTCATTTTCCATCATCTTGATGTCAGATCAATTGAAGCTTGGTCATTTGTGGCTAGGTTTCATGGAAGCTATCTCATTGATTATGTATAAATTCTTAAATTTTCTCTTTGAAAATGAAATATTTACTGTGCATCATAGTGGCATTAATCCTCTATCTTCCCATGGTAACTTTTTCTTAGATTTATTTTGGCCTAAGCCAATGGAGCCAATTAAACCTTGTGATGAATTCTTTTGAAAATCCTACCAAAATTTCAAGGAAAATTGCATAGAAAAACTATCCCATAAGAACATTCCTCGACCTATGATTGAGCCTACTTTCCTCGACAAAACCATGATTGAACCTAAAGAAATTTCAAACAAGAAAGACCAACCAAAGACAAATCATTTGCCTATTTTCTATAACTAACCAATAGATAATGAAAACAATCCCATCACACCTCCTAAGGTGAAAAAGTTTATAAATCTAAAGAGAAAGTGGTTGAACAACCTCTTTTGGTTCCTTTCCTTCCTCCCCTTAGGGAAGAAAAGAAAACTATGATTGATAGACTGGATCTTATAAAAACACAACTTGAAAATCAAACTAAGAGGAACATAAATGCTCGAGAAAGTATGTTGGAAAAATGAAGAACATTGTTTTATATAGTGTTTTGTTGTAATTAATGTCACCATGTTATATGAGTTTCAACTGCAAGATTAAGTCCTAGTTTGATCTAGTATTCTAGACCAGTATTTGAACCAGTATGTAGTTATCATCCTCTAGTGCTTTGGTCTACAATTCGAAATTCTTGATTACTATTGCTTGCAATTTTTGGGAAACATTTTTGAACACTAGAAGGTTGTTTATTCAGAATCTCACATGCAAAAATTCCCGTATGGTGTATTGACATTACTTTGTTGTTTCCTTTCTCCATTTGGTGCATCTCTAGAAAACCTCATGGATAGTTGGTGTTATGGTGAATTAATTTTGTGTTTCATATGTATATGTGACTTATCTTAGGTCCATGTTGACATAATGTAGTGTGGTGCACATTTTGAATTATCTCTTGAAGGATTTTGAGTATACTTGGAGCTAACAATTAGTCTTTTTGGTTGCATCTAATTAGGCTAACCTAATTGATGCTTCGAGATGGCTTAGGTATATATTTTGATAGTTTTGAAGATTTAAAAGGAGTAGTAGTGGTTGTGAAGTTGTGAATGTGAAAAGTGGGAAGATGATTAAGTGTGTCAAGTCAGTTTATTGGTCTTAAAAGGAACTAGATTAACAATTTTTATGTGTACATTATCAGTTCATTTTATGGCTATAAGCTATTTTTTCATTTCTTTTCATAGGAAGTGAGCCTCTCATTTAGGATAGTGAGTTGTAGCAGTGAGCCACCCTTTTGTAATATTTTATAACTGGTTATACAAAATTGTGAAATAACACTCGTTGTGGTTTTCTGCATTTTGAATTTTCCACGTAAAAATCCTAGTGTTCATGTGTTGTGTGATTTCATGTTTTTTTAATGTTCTTGCTTATCTTTACCATTATATGCATTGGAGTAATTGGATTGTATTTGTTAAATAAGTTTCAAAAGATACTGATTCACCCCCTATCTCAGTATCTTAGATATTCAACAATTGCTATTAGATTGGTTCCTCTAGAGCAGCCTAACAACTTGAGGAAGATCTGGAAGATAGAAAAAATGAATGATAAAGAAGAGCTTTGGAATGTGCTTGAAAATATCAACAAGGCTAAAAATGAAAAACAAAGATTTTAAAAAAAATATTGATGAGGTAAATGAATGTCTCCAGAAATTAAAAGAGTAATTGAAGAAGTTCAAAGAAAGACAAAGGGAAGTAAGTGAGCAGATGAAGCAAGCTAATGAAGAGATTACAAGTTTGAAGGTGCCAGTGGAGGAAAAGAAAAGAATTAAAGAATGTCTAAATAAAATGGTCCAAGGAAAGTATGATGAATGCACTAAGCTTGAACAAGAGGTGTTGAATGTAAAAGTATTATGGAGAAAGAAAATATATGTCAAAATAATTTCAAATCTAGCTCTTAAAAGCTTGATGAGTTGATTATAGGGTAGAGACCTTCTAAAAAAAAAAATGGTTTTGAAAATGAAGCCGGTGAAAGTTCTAAGCCTGTGCAGAATCCAATGGATAATCAAAAGACTCAAGATAAAGGGAAGAAGAAAATAAATTCAAGGAACTTTTCTAGAAGGTCTCCTATCAAACAACCAAATACCTAAAGTTGCCCCTCTTTCAATGGTATCTATTTTTCATGTAATAAATTTGTTTATAGGGCAATAGAGTGTAGGAGTAGGATGAATTAGTTTCCTAGTTCCTCCTCTAGTCAATGTTTTACATGCAAGAGAGTTGTACATAGAGCTAGTGAATGCAGAATTGAAATGGTGAATTGGTCTAATGGAAGTAGAGTGAATCAATCTTTCAATGTCTATTGTTATACATGTTGTAGACACCAAAATTTGGTTTAAGCATGTGACTTCAATATTCTTCATAATTCGTATTCTTCATGGTCATGATTAAATAATGTCAATTATTCAATTATTTTGTATAGTCTTCATTTCTTCTATTAATTAAATAACCTTAATTATTTAATTAATTCACACTTTTATTTATTCTATCTGATTAATTAAATAAATGCTTTTTATTTAATCGTGTTACTAATTAACCTTATCCTTGTAAATTAAATAAATTCTTTATTTATTTAATTATTCATTTAAATCCCTTCATCACTTAATTAAATAAATCTTATTTATTTAATTATTCTTCAAATATCAAATATTGAATTAAATGAATTATTTAATTCACGAATTCTATTTTAACGCATTTCTCTATATTTAGATAATTGTGTGAGTTATCTAAGTATTCACTTTTACTCGACTCAAAGATCTATTCAAATCGCTCAGTTAACTCTTGATTTAATGTCTGAGTGGCATTCTCGAGTATTCTATTTGTCAAATCATTCAATCGTCCAATTCTAACTCATTTTTCGTGTACATGCAGATTAATTAAATATTTCTATTTAATTAAGTAAACCTTGTGCATGCATTCGTACAAGAGATGCTTTAATCCATCTTCATCTTTGTCATGCAAAGATAATTCTTCTATCAATTAAATAAACACTTTTTATTTAATTATGTTACTAATTAACCTTATCCTTCTTGTCAAATTAAATAAATTCTTATATAATTTAATATTTATCATACTTAAACTATAATTAAATAAATTATTTATTTATTTAATTATTCGTAAAATATCAAATCTTGAATTAAATGAATTATTTAATTGATGTGTTCTATTTCAACAGATTCCTTTATATTTAGATAATTGTGTGAGTTATCTAAGTATTCGCTTTTACTCAACTCAAAGATCTATTCAAATCACTTAGTTAACTCTTGATTTAATGTCTGAATGGCATTCTCGAGTAATCTCTTCGTCAAATCATTCAATCATCCAATTCTAACTCATTTGCATGTACATGCAGATTACTTAAATATTACTATCTAATTAATTAAAACTTTTGCGTGCATTTGAACAAGAGTTGCTTTAATCCATCTTCATATTTGTCATGCAAAGATAATTCTTCTATTTTTGAATACCAAACTGGAAAATTAAATCATTTATTTAATCTTTAATTCTATTTCTAATTTATATCACTCATGTCATTATTAATTGTTATCAGAATGCATGAATAATCATTCAATCTCAACTGTTTATTGATCTTTCAATCCTAGCCTGCCATTTGAATAATCATTTTTCTATAAATTGATCTAGTCTTCATTATTCCAATCTCTCTCAAAATATTATGACTTTTTGGAGCAACTATCTTGAATCTTCAATATTTTTATAACTCACTATCATAGGCTATACTTGCACAAAATTTTGAAAATTTGAGTGAAACTATACTACAAGCAACGAAACAAAGGACAATAAAGATAAATTGTGGAAGAATGTAGATTGGGTGAGATTGTTTCTTTATTTACATTTTGAATTCATTGATATAACTTAGATTGCATTTAGATTTGTATTGCATGTTTGCTCTGATCTATTTCTTTCTGCATTTTCTAGACATTACACATCTAACAATTTTGGACACAAAGCTAATCAGTATAGGTCAAGGGTCAATGGAGGAAAAACTAATCAGAAAATTTTTGTCTACTACAATTGCAACAAACCGGGACATATCTCAAGAGTTTGTAGAAGTAAAAAGGGAAGGCAATATGATCCAACAAAGAAGAATGGGACAATAAAGAAAATTGACAAGAATGAGGTTAAGAAATAAATGAACAATATTTAGAAGAAGAAATAAGATCCTGAAAAAATAGATGCCTCTATGCCCTTGTCAGGTGTAGACATTTCCTTAGGAAACTAGACCTAGCATGGTCTTAAGGGGATCTTTAACAAAAAAATGTTTGAACCCCTTGTTGTTTGGCGTTTCACTTTTGGCATGAGGATATGTTATAAGGAATGGATAGATAGAAGTTATGGAAGTGGAACCAAAAGAAACTATGTTGGAATGATCTTTTGTAGAGAAAATTAGGGTTTTTCTATACAGAGAAGAAGATTTTTTAGTAGCTTTACGAAATCTGTCGCATTTAATATCAATTAGGGAAAATCTATGTTTAATAAAGTAGATGTGTAAGGAGCTTTAATCACTTGTTCATTTGAAGAAATTGGAGAGCATTTTGGAGTGTTCTTGAAGCGACTTAGAGTTCAAGCTATGAAAACCCTAGTTTTGGTTCTTCACAAAGAAAAAGGTATTTTGCTTATCTGTGCTATTGTGGGATTGTGCGAATCATCTTTTTGAAATTATTTGAGCTTGATTTGTGGAGAAGTGGAAACCCCTTGTAGTTGTTAAAGTTAAAGAAATACCTAGACCATCATATGGGAAATACTCTATGAAGGTTTTTAAAGATGACCATATGGGCACCTTCTCATCGATCCCTCATGGGGTTATGTTGATTGAAGATACAAGAATGTATATTTGAGTAAAGACTGAGAAATTCAATCATAATAAATTAATAGATATTTGGCAGAATGAGTTCACTAGAGATAATTTCTTGGTGAAACCTGAATATTTGAATATTGTTCTGAAGAAATTAGATAGATGGAACTACTTTTCTAAATCCAATTCCACAGTTCATGATAAATATGTAAAACCAATTTTTAGCAAAATTCATGATAATTTTTTGTGGATTGATAGACCCCATCTAAGAACTAAGGAAGTAATTAAGGTTGTTACCAGACTTTGTGATACCAGACTGATACCCATGTTGAAGGTAGTGAAGAATGAAATGTTGATGGAACTCACTAGTGCCACATATGACAAGAGAATACTTACTAAAAAGACTATCATTAATCCTATTGCTAGGTATGCCGCTATAATGATCGGAAATTAAATTTACTTCACTAACAAAGTGAAATCTATATCTGCTATATTTATTTATATTGTTTGAGTCGATATGGTAGTTAATGGTGCATATTATGATTTGTGTTAACTTCTCTAACAATAGTTGCTTGATAACTTAAGGTTGAGCAAAGAAAGGACATACGCATTTAAATTTGGGTCCTTGATTATGTGTTTATTGTTCTATTTTATGAAGAGACTTCTTGGAAGGGGTGATATAGTGTTTTAGGATTCATCCAAACTACTGGCACATCAAATCTTTGATTACTTCATAATCTGGGTGATTTGAAGAACAAAGATAATTTTGTAACAACATTCTTTTTTGTATTCAAGAGCAACATGAATGAGAGAGAAAGGATTCTAAGAAAAGTTGTTGAGAAATAAAAAAATATATCATATTTCATGTCTCTTCTAATGAATGTATGATTGAAGCTATTGGAACCCTCACCATATGGATTCAACTATTGGGTTATGAAACTATAGAAGATGAATCTAAAGGCTATGTAAAGATGTTGCTGAAAATTTTGAAAGATGTCAGTGAACCTAGAATTGGAACTTATGCCAAAAAATCTATGGAGGTTCTCTTAGAGCACAAGAAGCCAATAAAAAGAAACCATGTAGAAAAGAAGCTTAGAGAAGTTGGTTGCACTAATGAGGAGATTTCATAAGGTAGGGCTAAGAGAGAGAAGATGGAGGGAGAATCTTTAGGACTAAAGAGATTTGGAATGACTACTCCTTCTAAACCCTCAATAGCCTTAGCAATGAAAGTTGAACCTAGTTCTACTAATAAAGGTAAAAGACTAGATTCTTTAGGACCTACTACAATATCTGGGAAAAGAAAATTAACTCCTTTGGTTGTAATTGGGAAGAGGGGAAAGAAAGAAAAAGCTACAAGGGAGAAAAATCTTAGTATCACTGATGATCAAAATGAAGAGGAGGACCCTAAAGAAAAATTGGTAAGAAAGGGAAGAAGAAGCTCATCCTTCGGTGAATGTTCTTCTCAGGATGCAAGTATTGGTTCTAATAGATTGCATATCATGTCATCTTTTGATGAAGAAAAGGAATTTGGTGTTCATGTACACACCAAACCCAAATCGAAGAAAGCTAAGGTGTCTGAAAAAGCCTCCCTGGACCAAGAAGAATAAAATTACACTATGGTAAGACTTGGTTCACCTTTCAAATTAGAGGCTATACTCAATTCTTTAATACATTTTGAAGATATATTCTAAATCCTACAATAGAATATTATAATTAAGTGGAGAGAGAGGATAGAAAGACATTAATTTTAGCCACTATTCAATATGTTATCACATTGGATGTTAAATGGGATGATTTAAAGAATGAAACTATGCCTAAGAAAATGTGAGTAGCCCTGATGAAAAGGTGATCACATGCTGTTGAATTAGAAGAAAATATCATAAATGATGCATTTAAGAAAATCGCGTCTTCGTTGACCCCAAATGATTTAGAAACCCTAAAGAAAATATGTGCAAAAATGCTCTGAATGAAGAAAAGAGTGAATATTTTAATGGTAAAGTACAAAAATCATATAAAGAAAATAAGAAAGGAAACTACAAAATTAATTAGAGATACAATTGAGAAATATGGCATCCAGTTTTGCACCTAAGATAGGTGAAGAAGTTTCTATAGAAGAATTTGAAGAAGATAGTCCTTCTTGTATAGGTGATATAGGTATTTCTATGGAAATAAATTATGCATATATTACTTTGGATATAAGTGTTGAAAATGATCCTTTCAAGATAGAAAGGAAGAAAGAGGGTGAAGTTGAGTCTGGAAAACATTATAATGCCTCTCTAGAGCATGCCAAAAGTGAGAAAGATAATGTTGAAGAGGAAGAGGGTAATAATGAAGGTGAAAAGGATAATGCTGAAGGAGAGAAAGATAAAGAGGAAAGTGAAGGAAATGACGAAGATGGAAAAATGGACAAAGATAAAGATGAAAATAGAGAGGATGAAGTTGAAAAAGAAGAAGAGAAACTGGAAGAAGAAAATAAGGAAGAAGAGAAAGAAAAGGAAGAGGAAGAAGAGAAAAATGAGGAATCCACTAGAAAGAATGAAGAAAATAAAAGGCTGGTTGTAGAATCTCATAGGTCTACTAGAGAAGCCTCCTTTGGTGATGATGAATTAAAAGGCTTGCTATCTAAGAAAATTAGGTTATAGCTGGTGATTCCTCTAGAGATTCTACAACTTCCTATGATTCAATGATATGTGAATTTAGATAAATTTTATCTTGTTAATAAGTTGTATTGGGTGATGCATTACATGCATCCAGTAGAGGAGAGAATTACATGCATTCGATAGAAGAGAGATTTTGGAGATTGAAGATGCTCTGAAGTTATTGTAGGAGGCCACATCGGGTACTTCAATGGATATATCTCACTTTGTTAGAAAATATGAGACTATTATTATACTTGTTTAAAGAGTATGCCTCTAGACTTGGTCAACAAAAAAAGCAAGAGGTTGAGAAGAAACTGGTAGAGAAAAGGTTGTTGGTGTTGAATGATTGAGTGTGTTTTCGTATACACAAATGTTGAGAAGAATCTGGAAGCTCTACAGATTTGTGAGACTACAATAAATGTTGTCTTTTCTTATTGCTTGAAGTAGCTGAATGACACATAGAATATTAAAGATCTTATGAGCTCCATTGAGTCTAAGTTTTTTGATTTCTCTAATACTTACAATGCGTCTAAGGATAGAGATAGATCAACCTAGAAGGCTATCTCTTCTCATATAGATAAATTTTTCATTCTATAGAAACATAAGGAAGAAATCATTAGAAAATATGGTTCGTTAGGTGACCTTGTAAGAATGGAATTCACTTTGGTTGCCAATGCTTTGGCAAGTGTAGAGAAAATCGAAGAAATAAATCAGACCCCTAGTACTCTACAGAATGTAGAGGAAACTCTAGTAGAACTATAATCCCTGAATAGGTTGTTGATTGTTGCAAAGAAAAGTTTGGAGAATGGTAAGTCAGCATGGCAATGTATTCTTAGGGAGCTTCAAGGGTTTCCATCCTTCGGTTAATGCATTTTTTTATTTTTATTTTTCATATTTCCTCTTGGGACACCCTTTTTCCTTGATTTCAAAGGGGCATAAAAAAGTGAGTGAAAATACTAGTGATAGGGGGAGAGTTGTAAATAGGAGTTTAGTTTTGAAAATTTTGGCAAAATGTTGCTATCAATGACAAAGGGGAAGATTGTTGGAAAAATGAAGAACATCATTTTATACATTTTTTTTGCCATTGATGTCACCATGTTATATGAGTTGCAACTACATGATTAAGTCTTAGTTTGATCTGGTATTCTAGACTAGCATCTAAACCGGTATGGAGTTATCATCCTCCAGTGTTTTGGTCCACAATTATCAACTATTGTAGTTTTTGGGAAAAAATTTTTAATGCCAGAAGGTTATTTATTTAGAATCTCATGTGAAAAAGTTCTTGTATGGTATATTGATATTACTTTGTTGTTGCTTTTTTCCATTTGTTCTATCTCTAGATGACCCCATGGATAGTTAGTGTTATGGTGAATTAATTTTTTTTTTGTATATGTATATGTGACCTATCTTATGTCCATTCCGACATAATGTAGTGTGCTACACATTTTGAATTATCTCTTGAAGGATTTTGTATATACTTGGAGCTAAAATTTAGTCATTTTGGTTGCATCTAATCATGTCGACCTAGTTGATGCTTGGGAATGGATCAAGTATATATGTTGAAAGTTTTGAAGATTGGGAAGGATTAGTAGTGGTTGTGAAGTGGGTATGTGCAGGATCATGATGGGCCAAAAAGTGTGAATGTGATGGATATGTGGCTGATGATTTTTTTTTACCCAAAATTGATGAAACAAAAAGGGTTTTTAAAGGAGATTCTCAACTTTCCAACAATATAAATTATGCTTTACTTTGAATTTAATAATTATTTATTATTTATTTTCCACTCAAACTATGACTAAATTCCTAATTGATAGACTGATTGAAAAACATCTATTTCTTTGAAATGGTATCACATTTTTTCAATCCAAAGCATGCATCACATTCTATACTCCGTATACTACAGGATTAAAAAAAGAAAAATTGAAGTTCATGAAGTTCTGACCAAGTTAAGGTGGTTAGACATATGAGTTTTTGATATTTTTTTAAAGTTGTAATAAAAAATTCATAATTAATTATTTACTTGGAAAAAAATTACAAAAAATATGCATCACATTGGGACATGAGTCCTCTACTTATATCTAAAATATTTTCATTTTATTGTGGTTATGGTAGTCAGATAGACACTTGCTTCTTATTTTTGCATAAAATTTAAGTACTACTACATTGAAATTTCAAATTTTCACCAAATAGATTATTTTTTAAACAAACCTAGTAGTTTACAAACTACATTCAACTTGCTACATATTCTATTGTTACATAATTTTAAAATAATATGGATAACTTATTCAAATTTTTACGTCAAGTTGCCTACCTCTGATTTTTCTAATTTTTTTGCCACTTAAGGGCCTTTTTTTTCAATGATGATCCTACACATACCTAAGTTGTGAATGTGAAAAGTGTAAAGATGATGAAGTGTGTCAAGTCAGTTTATTGAGCTTAAAAGGAACTGAATCAACACTTGTTAGGTGTACATTATTGGTTCATCTTCTAATTGTAAGCCATTTTTTAATTTCATTCTATAGGAAATGAGCCTATCATTTTTGGATACTGAGTCTCTCATTTTTGGATACTGAGTCTTGGTAATGATCCAACCTTTTGTAATATTTTATAACCAATTATACTAATTGTGAGATAACACTCACTGTGGTTTTTCCCATTTTTCATTTTCCATGTAAAAACCTTGGTGTTCATGTGTTGTGCGATTTCATGTTTTTTTAATGCTCTTACTTATAATTATTATTATATGCATTAGAGTAATTGAATGGTATTTGTTCAATAAGTTTAAGAAGATACTAATTCACCCTCCCTCTCAGTATCTTAGATATTCAACAGTGTAGGCATATATGTTCTGCTCTTGCTTGAAGGTTAAATGAAGAAACAAATAGATAAAATCAAGATCCAAACTTGAATGACGCAATACATGATGAGTCTCCCTTGCTGAAAAAAAATATCCTATACCTCAACCACAACAAGAGCTAAATCCGTCTTTGGAAATTATCATTCAAGCCCCCATTGTGATGAACTTGGATGATGATGATGAGGTTGCTAAGATTGATGAAGTTCATAATGAATTGAGTGCATTGTTTTCCTCTTCTATAAGCTTAAATGATAATTCTCCTAGGAAGAGTTTTGACCTTGGTGATGACCCTATTTGGGATCTTGTTATTGTCCCTTTGGCTAGTTATGTGCCTTCTATATAGAATGAAAATGATTGGGATGTGGATGACCTATTAATAGGTTGACTCAAATGTTCCTTACTATTCTTTTGCATTATTTCATTTTTCATGTTTTGTGCATGATTGCATGTATGAATTGTGATCCCCCACGATGTTATATTTGATCTCACTCTCTTTAGGACATTCCTTTATTTGTACCTACTTTATTCTCTATATCATAAAGCTTCTCCTTTATCTTTTCATGTGTCTTGTTTTCACATCTCTTAAATGTTGACCCAAGCATTTTTTCTTTGTTTTCCCTCTCTTTGTGTTTTTCTTCTTGTTCCATGAGCATTTGGGGAATGATGAATGTTCCAATTTAGCAAAGAAATACTAACCTTGAATCCATGGATCCCTTATGTGATTTTGGATGTATATCCCTTTTGCATTTTTATTATTCTTTTGCAATTCATGTTTCATGGTGTAGTCTTCTTACATCATGTGATAATTCCTTTGGTTTGTGGTGACATTGGGTGTTATGTCCCTCAAGAGCATGATCTCTTTTAGCATATTATATTCCTCTTAGTGGCTTGATGTGAAACATTCCATCCCCTAATATATGATTCTTCTATTCTTCGATTGGTCCTCTCTTAGAGATATTAGGCACAATGTTACCTAAGTTAAAGATCTTACATGAACTAAGAAAGAATACTTTGAATGTCCCTTACACTATTTTGCATTTATAATATGTGTTATATGGCCACCTTGCATAAGACACTTTGGTTTCTTTTTGTACCATCATGTTTGTTCATGGGCGTCAAGCATACAAATCTTTTCTTTTCTCATGAAGCTCAAAGTTAATTGTTTCATTGTGCCTTATCAAAGTTATCATAAGGTATAAATTTGGTATGGTTACCATATGGCATCTGAACATAGGCATGAATTTCCCATAGCCACTTACTTGTTTATGTGAGCACATACCATCACATTTGTATGCATCTCATAAGGGGTGTTGGTCCCTAAATTTGCAGTCATTTTGAATCCTAAAGGGGTTCTAGGACTAATGGTTTTACTCAAGGGGATATTTTTCCAACAAATGGGAGATTGGTATAAAACCTTTCTCTCCTACACTTTGGGCTCTATGAAACCAACGAGGGTGATCCTACCAGTGTACTAATAGATACTTGTGTGCCAAAGCATCCATAACACTCTAAATAGATAACTCACCTTCAACTATTTAATGGACATAATACCCTAAACATTTGGCTAATCTTCAAGGAAATGTCCAATTTAAAAATGAGAAATCCAAAGCATCCATAACACTCTAAATAGATAATTCACCTTCAAATATTTAATGGACATAATACCATAAACATTTGGCTAACCTTCAAGGCAATGTCCAATTTAAAAATGAGAAATATAATGCATTAAGCTATGCAGACAATTACATGGAGATACAAAAGTAAAGTTGATTTTAACTTGTAGCTTCTAGAAACAATCTTAGGAGACTACAACATTGAAAGATGAGCTCCATATTCTAGGGTGGAATCATCGAAACCATGAAATTTAAAATAATTCACAACATTCATCTTGTAACAAAACAAATCATTGTACGTTGAATCCTCTAGTCTGAATTTTTTGGGGACTTCCAATAAATCATCCAAAAATATGGAGAAAAATTCATATGGTGATTCTCCCTTTTGCCTCTTAATGTTAGACAATTCTTGAACAAAAGACATCTAATAAAAAGAAAAATACTAACAATATTTGATTACTCATATTGAAAATATAAGCAATGTGGCATTGGAGAAAACAACCTCAAAATATTTTGTCATTCACATACAAATATGATGGTGTCATGATTGAATTCTCCATTACATGAATTAGACTATTCTAAAACTTGAAAGCAATACTCATTCATTTTAGACCTATTACAAAGATGTATTTCCTTGTGAGACCAAATTGTGCACAACTCCCTTTGCAAATAAAATAGGAAAATCTATTTAAGGAAAATGGAACAACCCTAAATAAAAATACCTTCTCACAACTGGTATCATGCTATCCTTTGATCAATAATAAAATATTTCTCAAAGAAAAACCCCATTTTCACTTTGGTTTCCTACTTCTTTCATCATTTTCCCTACAAATGGAAAATTTTGCTTTTAACATTAAGGCCTTACTCTCTTTATTGGGATGTAGAAATCCCTTTTACCCATGCATTTCATTTTAATTATTTCTCAACATCAAAATAACACTCAATATAGTTCCATTTGACATCACCCATGGGTCCCACCATCACCTTACTCCAACCTTTCTGAGTAGTTACCATGCATTGCAAAATTGATGAGAAAAGGGAATAAGTTAATAGTGATGGGCAATAAAGACAAATAGGTATTGCTACTAGATACTCAACTAGTCATACATAGTAATCCTAGCACATAGTTGAATAAACCTCTATTTATGTTAATATAGTTTAACATATTCTTTGAATGAGAGTAATAACACTAAACCAACATTCAAGGAAAGATAAAAGGAAAAATACTAAAAATCTTTGATTAATCATATTCAAAACCTATGCAATGTGGACACTAGAGAAAAATAGCTAAGAATGTTTTTCATTCACATAAAAATATATCAGTTTCATGATTGATTTCTCCATTACATGACTCAAACTATTTGAAAAGTTGAAGCCAAAAGTCATTCATTTTAGACCTATTACAAAGATGTATTTCTCTATGAGACCAAACTGTGTGCAACTCCCTTTGCAAATGAAATAGGAAAATCTATTTAAGGAAAGTGGAATATCCCTAAATGAAAATTCCTGATGACAACTAGCATCATGCGAGCCTTTAATCAATAATAAAATCCTACTCAGAGAAAAACCCCATCTAAACTTTGCTTTCCTGAGCTCCTTTCATTGCTTGCCCTACAACTAGAAAATTTTGTTTTTAATGTGAAGGCCTTTACTCTCTTTATTGGGATGTAGAAAGCCCTTTTACCTATGCATTTCCTTTTAATTATTTCTCACCATCAAAATAAAACTCAATATAGTGCCATTTGAAATCACCCACGTGCTCCACCATCGCCTTACTCCAACCTTGCCTAGTGGTAATCTCATTGGGCTATAAAGAGAATTAGGTATTGTTTCATCACTGATGTGAGATGAGAAAAATAAACCAAACAATGATGGGTGATAAAAGAACACACTTTCATAAAATTGGTGATATGAAATGGGAAAAGGGAAATCAAACAGTGATGGGAAGTAGGGGAAACTTCAAAACCATTGCATGCCATAGTTGGCCTCTTGCTTCCTCCATTTGAACACCTTTATAGTTTTTCATCAACTTTTTTCTTTGCTTCCATTCATGTTCTACAACTTCTCTATGAACTTTGGTGGCATAGAGAAAATTTTTATTGTAGACAACATGCAACTCTATCTTCTTCTCATTAAAGTCATGTGTATGTTGGCTTGCCACAACTGATGGTTAGCTAACACATTGATTGCATTCATTAATTCTAAGACTTCTGAAAGAACCTCATAAATAGTAAATTTTTCTTTTCAAGTGTTGAAAGTTGAAAAAAAAATCATTGCAACCTTGACATCAAAGCGTAACATATAATTTGAGGGTGCCAAACATGCTAGTCTTAATAATCCTCTCTTACAATCTTTCCACTATTTTTCTTCATGATTTTTTTGAGCTAAATAAAATTTTAGTGTCATTTTATACACGAAAATTGGGATATTTCTCATGTAGCTTTTGGAGGATAGGAGATGGATCCATTGCATAAACCACTTGTATTTTCTTGTGATCAAATCCTCTTCTCCTCAACACATCAGTTGTGGAAACAATTTTCCAATTTGTTACAAGCATTGGATCGACCACAAGTATAAGAGACTCATTTGGAAATTTATCTAGTAGTTTTTTAAGTACAAGTGTGGCTAAATAGTTTTCTCATCTCTACTAAACCTATCATATGCTCTCTTGGATCAAAGAATTCAAAAAAAGAAACTCCAAGTGTTGATTGTATTTCTCCATTGACTGTAGGAAACCAATACCTTAATGACTCATAAATAATAAGTCTTCCAAGATCTACCATAACATTTTGAAAATTGGACATGGGCTTAGCTTATTTCAAGGAACAAATACTCAATACTTGATTAGGGGATGTGGGGAAACAAATACTAACATCCCATCCTTTGTAATATTTTTTCTTGTTGTTATTACCAAACACTTGACACTAAACCCAATTTTCTTTCTTTCTTTAATTTTCAAGACTAAACTTGAAAACATATGATGGGTGGGTATGTGTAGGATCACGATGGGCCAAAAAGTGGCAATATGATGGGTATGTGGTTGATGAATTTTTTACCCAAAATTGATGAAACAAAAAGGGTTTTTAAAGGAGATTATCAGCTTTCCACCAATATAAATTATGCTTTACTTTGAATTTAGTAAGTAATTATTATTCATTTTCTATTCAAATTACGACTAAAGTCTTGATGGGCGGGGGCCCTAGCTCGATTGGCTAAGTATTTCCTGTTGCAGGTAGCTAGTCATGAGTTCTAGTCTCCCCCATCCTGTGGTACCAGAGGGCGTGTCGCGCCAGTGCCACCGGTCACGTTAAAAAGTTTACCAGGCGCACTGCAGTTTATAGGGGGTCGTGGATTTCTACAGCTTAAAAAAATAAAAAAATGACTAAAGTCTTGATTGATAGGCTAATTGAAAAACATCCTTAGCTTTCAAATGGTATCACATTTTTTGAATCCAAAACATTTTTTACATTATATGTTTTTCATACTATAGTATTTAAAAAAAAATCAAATTTCATGAAGTTTTGACCAAGTTAAGGTGGTCAGACATATGAGTTTTTTATATTTTATAAAAGTTTTAATAAAAAAATGATAATTAATTATTTACTTTGGAAAAAATTATGAAAATATATGTATCACATCGGGACATGAGTCGTCTACTTATATCTAAAATCTTATAAAAAAATATTATCATTTTATTGTGGTTAGGGTGGTCAGATAAACACCTACTTCTTATTTTTTCCTCAAATTTAAGTACTCTTGCATTGAAATTTCAAATTTTCACCAAATAGATTTTTTTTTAAAACAAACCTAGTAGTTTAGAAACTAAATTCAATTTGTTATAGATTCTATTCTTACATATTTTTGAAATAATATAGATAACTTATTCAAATTTTTATGTCAAGCTTCCTAACTCTAATTTTTCTGAAATTTTTGCCACTTAGGGGCCTATTTTCCATAATGATCCTGCACATACCCGGGTAAATCTAGAAACTAACTAATGGAACTGGTACTTTTAAATTCATGCTTTCATAGTCTTAGTGTTCTTCAATAAGCTACAATGCACCCTTTTTGGGACCCTTGTATACAGGCTTTCAATACTCACACCTCTGTATACTTGGTTATGCATTATCTCTTTAGTCCATGCTTGATCTGAGAGTCCCTGCCCTGTTTAGAACCTTAAATCTCTGCATTCATTTTTAGATTTGTTTTGTATAATATTATAGTGATAATCATTGTGCCTTCAAACCATCATCTCTACTTGTCATATTCACTATCAATCTGCATTATGTATTGAGCATCTTATACATGTGACCTGTGATGGAAGGCTATCCTTTGCAAGCATGAGTGATCTTCATAATCTTAATAAATCATTATCCTCCATGACAAAACTACATTAGAGTTATACATCTATACTCAATATGTAGACAAAATCAAAGCCCTACCCTAGTGAAATGGATTATAACTACTTGGGATAGCTAAGAATCAAGGCCAGCCTTTGTCAGAGAAGTATCACTCAACAAGAAATCAGATGAGTAAGTCACTACATCTGCATATAGACTTGCTAATAAAAGGTCTTCATTAATTGATTTCAAATTGTTGGTGCAACCAACATTTGCAATTTTGAGAGTTCCATCAAGGTTCACCAAAATAAAACATGAAAAATAGTGTTCCACCTTTTGGGACATGGAGCTAAAGGGGGATTAGAGTTCATCCACCTATTTCTTTCAAGTTTAATTCAAGCAAACCCTAGAGATCTCAATCTAGGTATGGAATTAGGAAAAGAGATTTGCAATAGGGTGTCCTAGGGGTGTGATTAAAGATAAAAAAAGTGTTCACCACTAAGTAATTACTTAGAAAAGAATGAACTCAATGTGAAAATCGAGCTATGAAACCTAGAGAATTAAGAACCTAAAATAAGACTGATAAAAATGAATCAAATAAAAAGTTACTTGGAAGAAAGATGTGATTAAAAAAAGCTTTAAAACCCTAATTTTTTTACTTTTAATGCTCATTGGGACTCATACACTAGACTGGGTGATTTAGTCCTAGTATATGGTTTCTAGGTAGGATTTGCAACCTCTAGGCCACTAGTTATAGTCTTTAAAAAAAAGGTAAAAAGGAAAAATGGGGATTCATACACCTATACTATTGCAAAGTGTCCCACTTTTTAGTAAAGTGTCCCAAGAGCATAGTTTTGAAGTGAAACATTTTGAGCCTCTGAAGATGGATTCAATAAGCACTTTCCCACTAGTTTCATGCAAATATATTGTATATCTTGCTCTAGATCCAAGTATATGTGAGTCTTGACAACTTTTACAACTTTGTAATTTTGGTACTTTTGAAGGCTTCAAATCCACTTTTTATTCAACCTATAAGCATGCAATCACACAAAGAGAGAGAAAAAGTATTTTTTTTATTAGGGAATGAGGTTTTTCCTAGGTAAAACCTCATTTTGGTAATCAAAATTTAATGAGAAATGAAACATGAAATATAAGATGAAACAATAGAACTTTGTTTGAATCTTTGTAGATCTACAAAAATGCTTGAAGTGGCCTCAATGGATGTACATATTGATCATGATTATTGATGAAGGATAATATATTTGAATAATTTAATTCACCCTGAACAATACACCACAATGTTAACTCAAATCCACATGCATGATGCACTAAATCTTTGACATGATGGTTTGATGCAGGAGCATCCAATGGTGTAAGGGCAATCTTGCATCACCCAAAAAAATAGTTAAATTTCAAGTTTCTTATTTTTTAGATGTTTTTACATTTTTGGATACCCTTTTTCGTTATAATGAAATTCCCAATTTACAGTTTTTATTTTCTATTCATGGGTTGAAAGATATTGCAATTTTAGTTGCCCAGATTTGCACCTAAAAATCTTCCGAGTTAGATTTGAGGCACTTAGAGTTCCTGGATCGGCCCTAAAACTTGCCAAAATTGGTGTAGCCAATTACAAGTGTGTTTTTGACTTCGATACCTTTCCAACGGTTCAAACGGTTCATGAATCAGAGTCCCGGATCAAAAGTTATGGCCCTGGGAAGTTGGCGCACTTTCTAAAAGATACAATTGCAAATGTTCTTTTGAAATTTGAACTTCAAGTTGTAATTTTTCAGCGCCAAACCACCTAAACTCAAATTTGAATGTTTTTTTGGCTCCAAACTATAGAGGAACTCTATTTATGGGTGGGTTTCTAATTTTTGGGTAACTTTTTAGGGACAAACTCGCATATTGCGAAAGGGTTATTCTGTAGCTTTCTGTAACTTGCATGTGCTGTAGAACTTGGGGATTTGAGATCCTCTGCATGTAAGAAGCTCCATTTTTTAAATAATAAAATTATTCTCTTGTTTGTGGGTTATTTTCTAAGTCTCGGTTGCACCCTCATCATGGTTGAATCTTGAATGCTACAATAATCTTCTACAATTCTTCCCTTGAATGCTCTTCAAATGCTCTTGAATGTTGTTGTAAGCTACCATGCAATTAATTTTGATTGATTATGAATTTCTAGGATCACACTATGTGAAATAACCCTATATTTATACTTGTTTATGCCAAATTTCTTGAAATTATAATACTACAAGCTGACATCAAATCTAGGATGATATAATCCCATGAAGAATATAAATTTAAAATAGGTCCAAATTAAGTGAGACTCATATGCCAGTTGTGGCATATGAGTCCCCATAGCCCAAGCTTGGAACAAATTATGAGAATTGTTAAGTTCTATGCCAAATTAATGATCAGGCCCAAAACCGTAGGTGGGATCCATATTCCCAAGGTGGTGTATGAGTCTCACATCACTAAATATGGGCCATACAATCCAAAATAATTGAATTATGATTGGGTATCTGATATGTGTCAAGATTATCCTTGAAAAGATGCATTAAATAAAGCTTGTAGATACAAAATAGGATCAAATATGGAATAAAGAAGCCCAATTTTAGTAAGGAGGTCCCAAAAAAGTGTGAAAATGTAGAGGGATACATTTTTCTACACTACAATGGCTTAACTAAATTTTGTGGATCTTGTATAAATCTAGTAGTTATATCTGACATCAACATGCTAATCTTTTGGTGCAAGGACAACCACCAATGTAACAACTTCCTCTATCAAAATGTCAAAGAGTACTAACCCTCAAAAAGGAAAAGGCCCTCCTACTTCTCTCGATTCTTAACTTAGAGTGGCTTGGTTGAAATGTGATCAACTATATTATCCCATGTTATCCAATAGAACAAAGGAAATGATAATAAAGGAATGAAGTTAGCCCTTGAGGATGAGGATTTGGGATCATTAGATGAAAATTTTCTTCATTATTATGAAAAGGAGAGCTTGGATAAGAGTGAATAAGAAGAGTAATATGAAGAGGTTAGTGTGGAGGAACAAGAGGAACACAACAAGGAAGTGGAGATATCTAAGAAAAATAACGAAGATGAAACATTTTTTTTGACTTGGAGGGGGAAGGTAAGTAAAATGTCAATGAGTAGATGGAGGGAAAAAGAAAGAGTAAGATACTTTCTCTAAGCTTCTTCAAAGTTTAAAAGAACAATTTTAGGAGTTGCATAGTTGCATCATAAGAGCTATTTTTTATGCTAATTATGATAACTTGAAGAATATGGCTTTAGCTTTGGAAGAGGATATGGTGAAAGTCACTTCAATAATTGATGGCATCATGCATCAAGTCGTCTTCAATATTGTTTCTGAAAAGTATAAGATTAGGAAAATCAAGAGAAAGATTTTCAAATGAAGACCAATGTACAAAACACTAAGGGGAAAGACTAGAAAGACATTCTCAACAAGTTAAAAGCTGATTGGTAATCAATACTCTTAATTATTAGTTGTTGTTTGTTGTGTTTTGTTATCTTTTTTTTTTTCTTGTTTTTCAATGGCTTGTGTCCCTCTGCTTTATCTTCAACCTTTAATGTTTTAATGTATCTCTGAGGCTTTTGTGTTGGCCTCTTTTTTTCTCCTGTTGTTTTGTTGAACTTTTGTGATTAGGGGTCCTTCCCCTCCTACTATATAAAAAAATAAAAAATAATCAAGCATATTTGAATAATTATCTTCCATATTTCTTGTATGCAATATTTTTATGCAAAAAGTGAGTTTGTCAACAATAACTCAATCAAAATAATTTTTGTTCATGTTTACTTTGAATCTTTGATTTGAGCAGTTACAAGGTAATACATTAATTAGCACTAGTAATACATTAAATGTTAGTTTATAGTGAAATTGTTTATTAATATTAAAATTAAATGATAATACATCAATATGCCTATAATATATTAGAACAACATAGCCAAGAAGGATGTTGTGTGAGAGTGTGTATGAGCGTAATATAAGCTAAGGCAAATAATGCATCTTATTTTAAATTTAATAGTCTAATTTTAATGATTCTTTAAGTTAATATTATTTATTTATAAATTTAGAAATATGTTGAAATTAATTGATTACGGTTTTCTTAAATATTAGTGAGATGTGGATTTTAAACATCATATAATATGAAAGAGATTTGAAAACTAAATTATAGTGATAGCATGTGTAAGAAAACTAGTTCAAGCATGGAAGTAATACATAAGTAGATTAAGATAAGGAATTGGTGTATAAGAAAATATTTAGTAAAATAAATGGATAATATAGATGAAACGACTTAGTTTTATTAAAGATCACAGTATTTATTAAAAAAAACAACATAAATATATAGATTTCACAAGTACCATATAAAACATTTCAAAAGAGAGGTAAAACATAATAAATTATTTATTTGAGATAAGTCCGCTAGACATTCAAGGGTTTCTCTGTGGTAGGATTAACATGAGATTACCACATATAAGATAATGAAGAGTCTCTCTATGGGTAACAGCAAAGTCCCGTTCCTGGACCACATTGGCCGATACCGCAGCAGTGAAAGGGGCTTGGACAGTCAGCATCATTCGTGCACTGAACATCCTTGTCGCACGGATCAGCCTGTGCTTCTGCCATACTCGATATGCCCACTGCCAAGGCTATTATTAACACCACGCAAAACAATTTGTTCGCCATTTTCTTTTGTTATCTGAAGAAAAATGTTGTGTACGTAAACAGGGAGAGGACATCCAATTGATAAGTGGCATCAGAATGGAATCGCACGGCCTTCGCCGTCTGTTTGGACTGCTTAAATCCTCAATTTCTACGCCATTCTAAAATAGTATTATTGATAGAGCCAACCGCCGTATAGATTCCTTCTTTCTTTGGAGATTTAAAAACGTCGTTTTTTTATGAATTAATGTCTCATCACCGTTTGTGAATGAATGTAAGGGATTTTACCGTTCTATGGTGAAAATAGAGGTAGTATCTACGGAAAGATTAACTTCATTTCATCACTAAAACTGCTTTAGCATAGCAACAGAGAACATCTAATTTATAATGAAATAGGGGAGAGGACCCAGTAGTTGCGCACCTAACTTCGCGTTCCTCAAAATCCTACTTGGAAATTTCAAATCACTCCAATTTTTTTACAGCAGCTTACTTGGCAAGTCCCCTACTTATAACAAAAGTTTCAGGGCCACATCATCAAATATGATGCCACATCAGCATGCTTTTTGTCAAGGTGTCCAAAAAGGCACCGTCTAAACCCCTTACCAATACTTGTGCATTCACATCACCAGTAGTTGAGCGCTGATGTGGCATCACATGATTGGTTGCTTTTTAGATCAAAAGAATACATTTTGTTTAATTATGGGTAGTAAAGTCACAACTATTGGCATTATATAAACAACTATTGACATTATATAAACAACTATTGGGCATTATATTAACAAAAACATTCTCAACTATTGAAACATGCTCAACTACTGGGTCCTCTCCCCTAGGGGAGAGGGGCCTATAGTGGAGCACTCTAACTTCACGTTTCTCAAAATCTTATGTGGAAATTTCAAATCACTCCCAATTTTGTACAATAGTTTATTTGACAACTAACATGCTTCTATATTTCGTTTTAGGGCCACATCATCAAATATGATGCCACATCAGCATGCTTTTTGTTGAGGTATCCAAAAAGGCCCAAAAAAAATGTGAAACTGATAGTGGTGTACTAAGTCATGTTTTATTGGTGAGCTAATGTGGCATCACATGATTTGTCAGTTTGTGTACTTTATGGATAAAAAATATTTTGTAATTGGATATTAAGGTGCTCCACTATGGGGCTCACTAAGGACTACTTTTATCCCCACTATTGGATCCCGCTCCACTATGGGACTCTCTCCCCTATTCAGGCTGATATTAGTTTAACATGAAAAGGGATTAGTTAAACAAGCATGCTAAATATAGGTGGTTAGTCTATATGCTAATGTTAGCTTTAAAACTCATTTCAGAAATTTATTTAAAATGATAATTTTGTTTGTGTACTAATTTTTCAATGTTTAAAAAATAGAAGTGGAATATGATTTTTTTGTAGTTCATATTAAGATCAACGATTTTCATTTTTATTATGAAGAATTGAGTTTATCGATAAGAGTCCAATCTACAATCATAAAAACGCCTTCCATCTATACAAACAATCTAGAAATTTATTTAGTCCTCTTATAGAAAAGATTGAGGACATCATTATTTAGCCATGCAAGTGGCCCCAAGTAGAATTTGAGTTCTAAGTCTAGAGCACCAATTGAAGAGTTTCATTTCTTGAATAAACTAGCAATTGCGTGTAGTGGCATGCAACAATGAGCCAATAGGAGGAAAAGTCCAAATGGCAGGGATGCAATCTCAGAGAGAGCAAAGGATGCTTACATATTTACATGTAGCGAATGATAAGCTCTATTGTAAGTGTTATTTGAAACATTAATTTTGTTGTGTTTCATCTTATTACCCCTATGTGGAGATATGCATGTATGTCACAGTAGATTCAAACAAGATTGATACATACCAAGAGAGATCAAGTGACCAAATTTAAGAATCCTTATGGAATCATTAATAACCATTTTATGATACCATTATGCTCAGACAATAAGGCATAGATAAAGGTACTAGTACATGTAGGTTATGTCAAAAGGATAATATAATTATCTGAAAGCTTGGAATATTATCAATTTGGAATAGGACATACAAATGTCAAATAAGTATATTTACATAAGTCATGCACAACCATAACAATAAAAAGATAATTGTATCCATAGGATTTTGTTGATATTAATCAAAAAGTAGATTGATACAAAAAAATTGAATTATATTTTTTTATTTTATTTCTAAATCTAACTTTACATGTGATCAGAATATATCTCAAGAGATTACATATAAACTTTTTTGATGCAAGATTTAAAAATAGCATGTTGTCTCAATATAATTTATGCTCAGTAAAATATTTACTATTACACTTAATATATAGCCTATGTAACATATGAATCTTGTCTGCATCTTATGTTAGAAACATAGAGATTTGCACATACAAAATATAAAATGAAACACAAAAAATTGAGGCCTACTCTCCACCCTACCATATTGGGTCATGGAGCCTCATGGGCTCTCACCAAACCTCTGAGCAAGAATATACATCATCCACCACTCTAATAAACAGTGAAATCAATGTTCCTTATTACACTTAATGTAGAGCCTATGGGGATCTAATTGTTTATTTGACCATTGTGACTGATTTTGTAGTCACTATGATTATTCTCAAAGGTCATTTATAACACATCATTTTATCAAAATCCCTATTATGGCTTGAGTATGTTTGGAAAAAATGACAAGAAAATGTGAAGTTTAGTGCAATAAACATGTGTCATTGCTAGACAATATCTAAATCATGAAATATAAATAGTTCTATAATTTATAACAGATAATATGCAATGCACTTGTAACAGAATGGATGAAATAAATAAAATGTAGGAATACCTTGTGCACGCAACAAAATATAGTATGAAGAAAACAAAAGAATGCTTGCTCTCTACCCTACCATATTGGGTCAAGGAGCCTCATGGGCTCTCACCAACCCCTTGAGCAAAAAAAATAAAAATTCCACCACTTTGATCAATGGTGAAAGCAATGTTTTGACACCTACTAACTTGATAGAAGATTTAATAGCATCAAAACATCCAGGAAGGAGGATTGTTTGGCTTGAGTATGCTCTTAAAAAATGAAAGGAAAATGCAAAGTTTAGTGCAATGAACATGTCTCATTGGTAGACACTATCTAAATTAGGAAAAATAAAGAGTTGTATAATTTATAACAAATAATATGTAATGCAGTTGCAATAGAAGGCATCAATTAAATAAAATGTAGGCATACCTTGTGCACACAATAGATTGCAATATGAAAACAAAAAAAAAGAGGCCTTCCTCTCCACCTTACCATATTAGGTCATGGAGCCTCATGGGCTCTCACCAAACCCCCAAGCAAAAACATAAATTTTCCACCACTTTAATCAATGGTGAAAGCAATGCTTTGGAACCTAAGAATTTTCTTGAGTTGAAATCAATGCTATACATTTTAAGGAAATTGACATGCAATTGTGAAATAAAACATGGAATAAAAGATATATAGCCTTACCTTGTATATATGTAGAATGTAGTTGTAGCTCATACACCATGTCGAACATGCGATTGTAAAGCTATTTAGCATTTTTGAGATATTTATACCTTCTATATAAATAGAATGTAGTTGCAATCTAAAATGGTTTGACTTAGATATAGTTACACACAAGGAAAATGTGAAGTTTAGTGAGGTGAACACGTTTCATTGGTAACCAATAACTAAATTATGAAATTAAAAAATTTCTATAATTTATAACAAAAAAATATGTAATACACCCAGAGTAAAAGAGATCAAATAAAGAAGATGCATGCATACCTTGTGCATAGGGTGTGATGTAGTATAACCACACTTACATCTTGCATATAAAAATGATAAGGAAGTGAATTTAGAAATAATGAAATTCTATATGCATGGAAATGAAGAGGGAAAAGAGAAGCAGTATAGTTATCATAAAGAGTAGCAACATTTCATGATGATGGAAATGAACTCAATTGTTGGAGGTGATCCTCTTCTTTGATTCATAGTGCACTGTAATTGTTGGCATGCATCCTGTAGTATCTAGCAAAATAGAAAGGTGGATCTATGCAGATTGCTAAAGAACCCATTTCAAGTGTAGAATTGAGTTGTGCACATAGGAAATATAAATTGAAAGAAAAAAAAGAGGCATGCTCTCCACCCTACCATATTGGGTCATGGAGCCTCATGCACTCTTACCAAAGCCCCAAGCAAGAACATACATCATCCACCACTATGATGGATGGTGAAATCAATGTTCCTTTTATTGCACTTAATATATAGCCTATCATTCAAAAAACTCCTTTTTGAGGCTAAAATAAATAATAACTATTAAGGTCCATTTAAGTTTAGATACCTTTATATTGGTGCAGATTTTGTTTTCTAAGTAGATATATAGGAATTGCATGCCTTGGATGCATTTATAGGGATTTGTTACTCAAATATAATAGACACAAAAACAATGTGTGGAAATGTATTTATGTGGAATTACATGTAGACAACAGGTAGCAAATGGACAATAAAAGGTCGTGTGACAGCTAAAAGGGATCGACACCATTACAATAAACAAAGATGGTTGGTAAAGAAATAGAAAAGTATTGGTGATGCCACCATTGATTGGAGTGATGAAAAATTGTTTTCCCCTGTGTGCAAATAAGTATACATGTCATAGTAGATGCAAAGAACATTGATACATACTGATCTCTATGTTTATTCTATTGGGACATTCTTGCAATGATAAGTTGTATTTTAAGTGTTATATGGAACATTGATGTAACCATTGACCATAGTGATGAAAAATGCAATGTGCAGACTTCGATGTATGTCATAGTAGATGCAAACAACATTGATAGATACTAACGCATTTTTGGAATGATAAGTTGTATTTTGAGTGTCATATGGAACATTGATGCCACAATTTTTCATAGTGATGGACAATGTATTTCCCCTATGTACAAATATCTACGTATGTCATAGTAGATGCAAATGCCATTGATACATACTAATACCTATGTTTATTTTATGGGACATTCTTAGAATGATAAATTGTATTTTTAAGTGTTATATGCAAGATTGATGCCTACAAAAAATGGCAAAGAATTATCACAACTGACAATTTTGTATTCCTTTTGACACCATCACCCCATGCAAAAATCACAAAACAACCTCCAACCACATACACATAAATTCCACAATGGTTAACTACACTTGCACCTTCACAGAAGCTTTCCCTCCTCATAGACGTTCACTATGTTTTTTGAGTTTTTAAATGGAAAACATGTGTTTCTTACTATTGGTTGGTTGTTTTGAAAGAACATAGACTCTAGGCTAATGGAAGGCAGTCTACATCCAAGAACAAGAAGGTATCTAATAGCCAAGCATAGTAACACTTGACATAGATCAAGTGACAACATGTAAAAATTCTCATGGCATCATTAATAATCATTTTATGATACCGTTATGCTAAGATGATAGGGCATAGATGAGATTGAGATAGATATTTGGCTACATGTAATTTCACACATGTTGTGGATGTTGTTTCCCCCTTTTTTTTGACAAAAAGAACTTGAAAATCCTAAGCCCAAGACAATTACTTCACACAAGAATAGGAACCACATGTTTCAGTTAACAAAAGCAATTTGAATAAATACACGATGCTAGTCTCCAACATGAAAACTGCAACTATCAATTGAAACATATGTGCCCATTCTTTTGTTAGATGTCATGACAATTTTCAATGAATAAACACCAAGCTACACAATGTGAAGTAGAAAATATTTTTTGTGGAGAAGTTTAAGTATAGAAAAAAATAAAAATAAAAGTAGCTACCTTATGAAAATAATAAACATGGGAAGGAGTATATATGAATTTTCTATGCATATGATTTCACATACATACATATCTGCACATAAGGATGAATGTTGGTCATGTCCTACAAAACACGGGAAAAATGTTATCATAGTCAAGACTTTTGTATTGCTTTTGTAACCATTTCCCCATGCAAAAAACACAAAATAACCTCTAAGAACATGTTGCTCTCAAACTCTAATAATAGGGAAAGCCAGAGAACGACACCCAACAATGGCTAATCAAAAATTGTGTAGGCTTTTGCTACGCTTTTGAAGGTTTTAAATGATAGGTGTTATTACAACCATCACCACTTCATGCAAACCATACAACAATTAATGTTGATTCCAACCAACATTTAACTTCATTAGCTTTCTCTATCCACGTGCCAAGAAACCTACCACATTTTTCCCAACTGGTGGTCGGACAATTCGAGACTTTAAAACTAGAAAGCCTAGCCTTCCCTATCAGTGTGCCAAATGCTTCTAATTAAAAAATAAAAAATATCTGCCACCTTTTTCCTAACCAGGAGCCCAATGCTAGAAGAGTTGAAAATTTTATTTATGGTTTCCATGTAGTGGTGATAGTTGGGAAGCAATTAAACAGTTGACATATATGTTTACAAAACAAAATCTATATAGGTATAGATGCATCTAAATTTTATATGTAAACAACACACATATATAGCCATAAGTGGACTTGTCAATAGATAAATTACCATGGGAGAGAAAGAAATAAACATCACTTGGCACAAGCTCCAGGAGATCAACATCACTTGGCACAGGCTAGCATGGAAATATCACTCATCTGCACTTGATTTCACATATTTACATAAATGCACGTAGGGATGAATGATGTCCATGTCTAACCTGACAACTATACATATCCGGACATGTGGAAAGTAAAATTGAACATAACAAAAGAAGCCCTACTCTCCACCCTACCATATATTGGTTCATGGAGCCTCATAGGCTCTCACCAAACCCTCGAGAAAGAATATACACTTTCCACCACTCTGATGAATGGTGAAATCAATGCTTCTTAGTAGGCTTAATATAAAACCTATTATTGTAAGAATTCCATTTTGAGGAGAAAACAAATAACAACTATCTTCCCAAATAATAAACAAGGGGAGGTGTATATATTGTCTACATTTAATTTCACATCCATACATATCTACATAGAGGAAAAGGAAAATGAAACACAACAGAAGAAGCACATACTTTTTTTGTGGCTATATATTTCCAAGCAATAGATTCTTATAGATGCATTGAATGCATGCAATAGATAAATATGTAGTTGGAAAAAAAATTTACACCGATATATATGTATGTGGAGGTAGATGCAAATATATATGCATTGTTGATTTTTGTTCAACAACTTAAAAACTTAGAAGGCTGGTGAAAATTCTGAGCAAAGCTCACACATATAGCCTATTGGCCTACATTTTCCATATAGATGCAATGGTTACAAAGCAATAAAACATTCCAATAGCAACATTGTTTTATATATGATTTCCATATAGTTATGATGGCCACAATAATATTTAGCATTCTAAAGTTACTAAAGAAATTGAATAGTTTATTTTATTTTCCATAAGGAATTGTTGACTATTGTTCTATAGCTTTAGTTGGTTTCAAGATTGTCAGCCACCACTGCTATGCCCTTAATATTATTGTACATCGGGTTATGAATAGTCAGCTTGTGGCTATCTTAACTCTCTATTAAGTCATATTATCATTAGTATATTGTTATTTAGTTGTTTAGGTCGGCCTAAGTCTTATATAGGTGTGTCTAAGTTGGCTAGGTGATATCCTTGGCATAGGTATATTTAGGAGTTGTGAGTCTTATTTCATGAAGTGTGAAGTGTGTTCTCATTAGAGATATTTGGAGGTTTGCCCCCTCAAAGTGGCTTGTTATTCTCAGTTATTATCAAGTATTTGTAGCATATTTCATATCATATTCTCCTATTGTGCAAGTTATTTCATAACAAGTGTTATCAGAGCATGATCTTGGCACCATAGAGAGCCAAAGGGTTTTCTCAATTTTGGAGGCGATTTTGGGAAGGCATATAACACAGATTACGGAATTTTTTAATTTTTAAAAGTTCTTGAAGAACATATAAAACTCTGATCTAAGTTTGAGGAAGAATTGGGCGGAGGCAAATTGTACCAAAATTAGAGTTTCACTATTTTTTTGGAATCTACATATCTCACACATCTTGTTGAATTAAAGTCTGATTTTTATTGGGTTTTTGAAGACATACCAAAGGATATTACAGTAAAATTTTTAGGGAATTTAAGTTTCATTTGTGTGATTTATTTCAACATTAGTGGTTTCCATCATGTTGGGGCCTGGAACAAGGGGTAAAAAGAATGTTGTCACTCCGAGGAAGACTCTTGACAAGGATGGTGAAACAATCAAGGATGTTACTCATAATGGGGAAATAAATAAGGTCAAGGAAGAAATTTTCTCAATGAAGATGGATATGTGTGACCTAAGAGGAGATATATCCGACATACGAAACATGTTAAGCACCTACATGGTTGAACCAAGAAAGGAGTTCTCAAGCGCCCAAGGTGAAAATTCTAGGTCAGCTACCATGGACACAAGCTTTAGTACTCCTACAGGATCTAGGAATTTATTTCCAAAGGTGGATATGCACAAGTTTGATGGTAAGGATCCTCTCACATGGATAAACCAAATGGAGAATTTTTTTGAAGTACACCAAATCCCAAATGGACAAAAGGTCATGATGGCTTCCCTATATTTAGAACCAGATCAATTCATTTGGTATCATTGGCTTTGCAGTCAATGAAGGAAAAAGGGGCTCACCGTC
>VDFB02256132.1:36885861-36902316 GCA_007258455.2 Sequoia sempervirens | reverse complement strand
AGGATCTACTTCAATTCCCTTTTCTGAAACAATATATCCTAACAGTTTTCCCGACGTGACCCCAAAAACACATTTTTTAGGGTTTAAGCGAACTTTGAATTTCTCCAATCTGGTGAATATTTTAGATAGTATCTCCAAGTGTCCTTCTCTGGTGTGTGATTTTGCTAATATGTCATCTGCATAATCTTCCATGAATGTGTGCATCACGTCGTGAAAGATCGTAGTCATAGCTCTTTGATAAGTAGCTCCAGCATTTTTCAAGCCGAAAGGCATGACATTCCAACAATATGTTCCCCACAGACAAGTGAAAGCTGTTTTCTCTTGGTCTTCTGGTGCAATCTTGATTTGGTTGTAACCCGAGAAACCATCCATTAATGAGTACATGGCATGGCCTGCTGTTAGATCAACTATAGTGTCGATACTTGGAAGCGGAAAGTCATCCTTTGGGAAAGCTTTGTTAAGATCTCTGAAATCAGTGCATACTCTTACACGTTTGTCTGGTTTTGCTACTGGTACAATATTGGAAATCCATTCGGCATAGTCAATTGATCTTATAAAACCTGCATCGAGGAGCTTCTTGAGTTCTTCTTTAACCAATAGTGCAATATGAGGATTCATCTTTCTGAGTTTTTGTTTTACTGGTTTGGCTCCTGATTTGATAGATAAATGATGCATAATGAGATTAGGATCAAGGCCGGGCATATCTGCATATGACCATGCAAAATTGACTTGATTTTCCTTGAGAAAATTCATGAACTCTGGGATTTCTTTAGCTGTCATTGATTCAGCTATCTGTAGGATCCTTGGATTATCTGCAGTTGCAACATTGATTTCCTTTGTAGGCTTAGTCAAGATGCATGATCGCTCATGATAATGCTCTGGGAGAGTGTCAAGAGTCCCATCAGATGGTGCCTCAAAAAGGTTTTCACCATCTGATACGCTCTTTATTTTGTCTTTTGCTTGATCTAGTACTGCCAGATTCTGGTTTTCACCACTAGACCGTTTATCTTTATTTTCATTTTTGCAGCTAGGAGACTTGACACTCTCCTGATTACAGACTTCATACCGAAAATCGCTAGTGGAACAATTATTTACATCTTCGGCGGAAAGGAAGTTTATGATAGCTTCATCATTTGGAAAAATAGGTATATCCATAGGTTCGGTAAGATCCTAGTCAATGAGATCAGGATGGATTAATGGTAGGACGTCGTCTGGTTGTGTAAAATTAGCGATGGTTAGGGTCAAGACAGAGTTATCGGTAGGATCCGAGGTATGAGATAGGTCAATGATGGGACTATTCTCCTGATAATCTTGTTCGTTAAAATTCGACTCAGTATCACTAGACTCATAGTTGCTTTGTGGTTCAGATTCTTGTGGTTGGGATCTTGAACCTTCTCCTTTGATCAAAGCGGGCGTATACTTATGTATGACATCTACCTCTTTGTCTCTCCAAAATTTTTTATCATGGATGGTATCCCATTCATATTCAGCAGAATCGGTGTCAGAGTTATTTGCAATGTAATTCAGGACTGATACCAAACATGTTTCATTCTTATCGGAACCTTTTTGCAGTGTAAAAACATTCCCTTGGGATTTTTTAGATTGGGTAGCCTCATAGCCTATTCCAGTTTTATCATATGTCGCAAGTCCTAGAAGATGGATAGGCTCAACTACGCCTTCTTTTCTCTTTCCAAGAGGACCATTATCATATCCCATCTTTTGCATGATAGAATATCCTTTCCCATATTGTTCAGTTGGTAAGGTGACGTTTAGAATTGCATCCTCTTCATCTTTATAGAGCCAATCTAGAATTAATGTATCCTCAGGATCTCCCATGGGAAATTTTTCTTTGATAAATTGTCCATTGAACTTGGTAGTGGGCTCTGTTTGTACCTGTGCTGATGTTGATGCTGCCGATATCTGTTGTGGTGTAATAGAAGGTTTCCCATGTGATCGAGGAGATGTAGGTAGATTAGCAAGACAAAGGGAATATTCCCCAACTCCACTTTCCTTGAACTGTAGTTTCTTGTCAAAGCTTTTAGTTAACTGACTGATGTGTGTAGCATGTTGAGAAGAAGTATCAGCAAGTGCTTCTCGATTATTCGGAACCAAAGTATCTTGATGAGCTTTGACATTGGTGCAAGTTTGGGCGTTTGAGTTATCAGCTGGTATAGTAATTTCCTGTCCATCATACAGAAACTTAAGACATTGGTGGTAAGTGGACGGAACAGCTTGCATCTCATGGATCCAAGGACGACCTAACAAGATATTGTATGCAAGATCTCGCTCTAAAACTTGGCAAAAGGTGTTTTTGATAACATGTCCCACTCTGATTGGTAGCATGATTAGACCTTTAGACGTTCTCTCCTCATCATCATAGGCTTTAATGGTAATCTTCCTTCTAGGATCAATGGAGTCTTCGGCAAATCCTAATGCTTGAATCACCTTCAAAGTACATATGTTTAGACCAGCCCCTCCATCTATTAGAACACGTTTGACACGGAACTTGTGGATCATGACCTCTAAGTATAATGATGAATTGTGGGGATGAGTTAGGGAAACATCATCTTTGTCTGAGAATGAAAGGCATGTGGGGGAGGACAAATGTCCTACCATGGTTTGAAATCGATTCACATCCAAATCCGTAGATACAATCGTTTCAACGAGGGTTTTATCTAAAATTTCCCTATGTGCAGGGGAAATCTTCAGAAGTTTGAAAATGGAGATTTGAGCTGGAGTTTTTCGAAGTTGGTTAACTAAGTCGTATTGGTGTTGAGGAGAGGTCTCATTGGATTTTGAAGAGGTACCTTTCAAAACAACCTTAGCTTGTGCTCTTGTTGTGATGTTTACTTGTCCATTGTCTACTTTCTCTTTGATTTTTATGACATTGACTCGCTCATCGTCCGTATAGAGGTGACGGATTACATTATCATCAATTTGGTTCACAGTTTTGTCAGAAGATTCTCCCTTTTGATAATTTGGTAGAGGATTTCGAAATGCTTGGTGATCTTCGTTGGATTTTTGTTGTCCTTCTACTGTGATAATGCCCTTGTCAATGAGATCTTGAATAGCGTGTTTCAAACCTTGACAGTTGTTTGTATGATGACCTCTGCACCTATGGTAGTCACAAAAAGAAGCTTCGTTCCATGATGGAGGTTTTACATTAGGTTCGTAATTGCGTTGTGGGGGTAACATAAGGACGTTCTTTGCCATGACCTCTTTGAAAGCCGATTCTAAGGATTGTCCTAGTGGAGTAAAAGCTCTTCTATTGGAGAAGAATGGAAAGCGTTGTGGTTTCGTGTTTGAGGTATTCCCTGAAGTGTTGTTGTTGTTGTTCCAGTGGTTTTGGTTGTTGGCAGTCCCTTGATTGTAGTTCGTTGGAGGGGGATGATTGTTTCCTTGATTTGTGACTGAATTGACATGGTTGTAATTATTGTTATGAGGAGTGTTCAGGATAAATGGCTTAGTCGTGACATGATTTGCATCTACAACACCATCATTTACAACATTCTTGTTGCGGGTCCAAAACTTGGACTTTTCCTGATTGTTGTAATGGTTAGATGAGGCAGGGTTGTCCCTATCAAGTTTTATGGTCCCTCTTTTGACCAAAGCACTTTCGATGGTGAGGGCATCTTCAATCAGTTTCTCAAAGGAAGGTGGACAGTGTAGATTTAAACGATAACTCATTTCTGAGTTGAGGCTATTGATGAAAGTAACCATTTTCTCCTTTTCAGGGACATGACGGGGGTACCTAGCGAACATTCTCCTCCATCTTTGAAGAAAGGTAGTGAAAGATTCCCCAGGTTTTTGCGTAACTTTGCAAAGATCAATCATGGTGATCTGGTGTTGAACGTTGTAGGAGTATTGTTTTATGAATAAATTCATCAGTTCCTCAAATGTTCGAATAGGAGGTGTAATCTTAGATAACCATTCCATAGAGTTGACTCCAAGGCTTCGAGGAAATAATCGCAATAAATATGTATCTTCGTGGGCAAATTCCAATGTCATGTTTCAAAAGTCTCTAACATGGTCAACTGGGTCTGATTTTCCATTATAACGATCAAATTTGGGGATTTCACAGTGTTTAGGAAATGGAATCATGTTGAGACTTCTATCAAAAGGATAAGGACATATGTCATCCAAAGTGTACTTCTTGGTTGTGGTTCCTCCTTGTAACTCTTGGATTTTTCCCTGCATCTCTCTAAACTCTTTTTTTAAGGAGGCATATTTAGATGGGGATGGCTCTTCCTCGGTGGTTTTTAATTTCTCAGTATCAAATTCTTTAGGCAATTTAGCTCCTTGATCTGCTAGAAAAAGAAAATATTTCTCTTTGTCACGTTGTATAATCTTTTCAAGGACTTTAAGAAACTTGGGATTTTGTTCTGCTTCTCTAAGTTCAAGTTTGTCGTCTTGTTCATCATCACTACCTATAGGAGTTTTGTTCATGTTTTTGCTCTTAAGTATCAAACTTTCCTCTCCGTCAGCCATATTGTTGTTACTGAAAAGGGGATTGCGACTTACACTAAAAAGAGGACTACCTCGTTCACCCTCTTCTTGAGGTGTTTCTCCTGCTTTGTTGTGTTGAGATCTCGTAAAAACAGGCATATGTAAGAAATCCTTGAATATGGTCGAGGGTCACTGAAGGATCTGATTGGGACGCGTTGAATATTCAATTGAAGGTTGTGGTATGTTCTCAAACTCAAGAGGTTGATTCAAATTATGACGTTGAGATAAGGCTAATCTTTGATAATAAGCTTGGGTAGCCAAAGGTTCTACAGCATAATCGTTGGTGAATCCTCTAATGTAGTCTTGGTATCTATGGAGGAATGTGCGATAATGGAGCAAGACGTCTCGACTGTTATACAGGAATTTTCTGTGATCTAAGGTCTTCTTGTAACTAAAATTTGTTTTGGGCTTCTTGATCCTATTGAAAACTGATTTCTTGGTGAACTTGGTTGATTTCCACTTTCTTAACATGGGAGTAAAATTTTAGAAAGCTGGGTCTGTGAAAAAACCTTAAAGCGCTATTCTATTTCCCAAATGCGCTACAGCAATGGTCAAGTGCGCTACAGAAAATCTCATATGCGCAAAAACAGAGCACCTATGCGCAGCAGAAAATCCTAAATGCACCGAAACAGAACACAGATGTGCTAGAACAGAGCTTAAATGCGCTGCAGTTTTCCCCTAGATGCGCTAAAGCAGTTTTTCTAGGACAGTTTTGACCAGTTTTTAGCTTAAATTTGTCATGTTTGTTCTTGGATGATCCATTATCTGAATTAATGTTTGGAAAGCACAGAAAATAGTCTGATTTAAGTTGATTCATAACCAAGCACATAATAGGACAAGCACAACCTAGGTTAGGCCAGGACAATAACCGCTAGACTCCACGTGGGTTTCCCCAACCGCATATCAGTAGCGTGTGAATTCAAAAGCTTGGCTGCACGGGCTCCCCCTTACAGTGCACTCTCTTCTCAGGCCAACCAAGCTTCCAACCCCCATGAAACTCCCATGGCGAGCTGATCACCTCTACTATTGACTACGAAAGTGTGGAAGGCTTCACACCGACCGGTGCTGGACTAGCAAATAGAAGGTTTTTGGCTTTTTAAACAATGGTATTTAGTTCGGGACCCCCATTCGAGTGGCCATACATGGGGCAAGAGATTAATCACCATTAAGGTGGCACTCCAGCCTGAAGAGGTTAAGCTCAACAGGGTTTATGGGAGTACAACTCCGTCCGTATGACACATCCGCACAAGCAACCTTAGGTTTTCCCTTAAGATTTACATTTATATACCGGTCGGGGGTAGCTTGGCCTTAGCTCTGTTGCCGGTTTGAGTCATCCCTTAAGGTGAGTACTTTTTCCCTTAAGGCAGGCCCAATTTCTAGAGTCAATAACCATTTCTCTTGCACCCAGGATCGCACAAGTGCGCAAGGGGAGAGGATACTTTGATTATCAAATCAGGGTTACACAGGGAAAAGTGGGTCTAGTTTTCTGATCACCTAGTTTGCACAGGGTGAGAGCATAATCACCTACCACCTTCAAGCACAGTCAATAAGAGTAGACAGATTCATTTTATGTGCGCCAAAATAAATGTGATTTAATCTAAGTGAAGATGTTGCTTCACAACAGACATGGGGTTCATTTTAACTGCATGATAAAAGGTGTGGTGGCTACCCTAGGTTGATTCATTTTAAGCCCAACATAAAATAAAAGAAATTCTATCTGCGGAAGGCGTCAGACTCAGAATCTCGGTTACAGTTCCAGATGTGAAGCTCTGTCTCCCGAATGCGCAGAAACAGAGACCAGAAGCGCAACTCTGTTACATAAATGTGCTAAAACAGAAAACAAATGCGCCCTTCTGTTACCCAGATGCGCGAAAATAGAAACTATATGCGCTATTCTAAATGCAGAGATTTTTGTTTAATTTTCTGATACAATTTTAAATGCGCTAAAGAAAGTCCTAAATGCGCTAACTAAATGTCTAAATGCGCTGCAGAAAGTGACGGATGCGCCACTTTGTTTCCCAGATGCGCCGTAGAAATGACCAGATGCGCCGAAACAGAGCCTAGATGCGCCGAAGTACCTGCAAATAAAAATTTCCCAAATCTTCCAAAATGCGCTGTCGAATGCCAGAAAACCTGTAAGCAAACCTGCAAGAAAAGCCTGCAAGAAAGAAGTCTAAAATCGGGGCATAGGCCCCACGGTGGGCGCCATTTAATGTGTGTATGAAAATTAAGTGCATAAATGAATTAAAACCAGTTCAAACACACCAATAGAACATTATAACAAAAACAGAAATATAAAAGGAATAGAGATGTGCAAACTCAGTATCTTGTTCCCGTTGTCGTCCTATCGTCCTCTATCTTTAGTGTTTTTGTAGATTCCAGCCTTGTGTTCTCAGATTAGTGGCTAGGCTCAACAAACTGTCTTCCTAAAGAATGAGATTTTGCTATGATATGAATGCATGATTAAGCTATGATGTTGATTTTAGCTAAGAAACTTGAAATAAACATGATGCTATGAATACTAAATGAATTAAATGCATAAACTCTACTTAATTGCCTATTACCAATGTTTGGATTCACACAGGTATTTATAGGGCTTTCTGAATGATTCTGATTGGCTGTCTCGATTGACGGTTGTGATAATTCCTGGCAGATCAAATGGTTGAAGAAAGATGAAACTGAAGGATAAGATAGAAGAACCCTAGAAACAGATTTTTCTATTTTATTATGAAAGAGGAAAAAGAATGGAAGATAAGAATAAAAGAAAGATTAAAAGCTGATAAATAATTAATTAAAAAAATCAATTATTTATTTGTGGAGGACATTCAACTTTTCTTAATTAAATAAAATATTTAATTAAGCTTTTAAAAGCAGAAGAAAACTTGTGGTGAGAAAAGAGCTTTAATCAGTTTTATTGAAAAAAAGCAGAATATCTCATAATTAAATAAAATATTTAATTATGATATGAGAAGATTGCACAATTAGGTTAAAATACCTAATTTTGGATTTAGAAAGAAATCATAAGATATTTTTAATTAAATAAGATTCATTTAATTAAATCACTTTTATGAAATTAATTAGATGAAACATTTAATTAATTAGAAGAAGAAATTAAAATAGAAGAAAAGGATATTTAAATTTAATTAAATCAAAAGATTTAATTTTAAATTCAAACAGTGATAATTAATTTAAATAAATAGAATGTATTTATTTAATTAATTAAGTGGACATGTGAAAATAATTAAATAAAATAAATTTATTTAATTATGGAAGAAGAATAAGATGAATGAACAATATAATTAAATTAAATAAATTTAATCATATGTAGAGGACTTTTAGAAAAATTAATTAAATAATAAATATTTAAATAATTGCCAGGATTATAGACATGACCATTTTTATGCGTATACAAAAAGAAGTACAAGAAAGTAATTTTTCACTTACTATTATGTTTTACCTTTTTGTAGCTTGAGAGGGATGAGTGAGAAAAGAAGATTCCAAGTAGATGGGATTATACACATTCACAATTGAATGAGCTTTGAGAGCAGGTTGCACATGACAAGTTGTACCATGAGGTGAGTCAATTTTGCAACATTTTCTTAGTTATTTTGTAATGATTTAATGAATGTATATGGTAATTTAGGATCTTGGAATTTTTTTTGCAAAGTGTCCCCATTTTTTTAAAAGTGTCCCATTTGTTCGCAAAGTGTCCCTTTTGTTTGCAAAGTGTTTCTTTTGTTCTCAAAGTGTCCCATTTCTTTGTGAAGTGTCCCAAAAAGGTTCTAAAGTTTCTAGGGCCTTTAGGAAATCACACTAGATAAAATTCAACACAATTTTATGATAAATAATGTTGAAATTTAAGATATTAGATGAATTTTTAGATTATATTGTTATGATTTCCATATGTTCCAACTCGATCATCACAATGACTAGGCAGGAGATAGATTAGCTTTCTTAGAGATTTAGCCCCAACACTATCAGTAGCAGTGAGAGAGCTCCTGCAGGTAGTAGGCATCTATTAGGAATATCTGATGCCACCTATGAGATACCATGATGCCATGCTAATGTGCTTATGTGAGCTCTAGGATGCCAATACTTGTACATTTCATCTTCTAACTAGGGAGATGACTATCACCCTAGAGGATGTACATTGTATTCTCTGAGTTCCTCTTTGGGGAGAGTAGGTACATTGTTGGGGGAATCAGTCATTCCATGAGAAGGTAGACATGTAGTACTACTTGGGTGGACCTATTCATGATGAGCATGTGAGAGCATGAATCGATCTTCCCAAGCTTCTATATTCATGAACCCTCATTGTGATATAGATTATGATGTATATAGTGGCACTTGTTCTCAATCTTGATGGACAAGTGACATACTTGGATGGAGGATTGGTACACTTGATTCAGGGGATGTATGAGCACAAGGCAGTCTATGCTTGGGGATGTTGCATCCTAGCACATCTTTATTATGATCTTGGCTGATTTTTTTTTGAGAGATCAACAATATAGTGCAATACACACTTTTGTAGGTGTGGTGCCTTGAGCATATTACATGCACTAGGCCTTTCAGGTTTCCATGTGCTATAGCTGAAGGATATCCATGAGGCTTTGGCTATCCTCTATGATGTGTGTGGCAATACAAAGATATACATTTTTGGAGGGTGAAATTTGACTAGATGGATGAGGAAGTGATCCTATGGAGACCTTATCTACTCACACTACAATGGCCATATCACACCTGATGATTGAGGAGGATGCAGATGGACAATTTTCTAGTTGGATGACATTACTATGTTGTATGACCTTTCTATTATGGGTGAGTCATGCAACAGTTTGGGTAAGTCCAAACACCACTGAGGGCATGCCCCTTCATTAGGTGATTATCACAAAGTGCTTGGAGGCTGGGTGATATCATTTGAATTACTATTGAATATGTTCATGAGAGTGATTTCGATGCTTTTGATCATAATCATCCACCAGTCACTGACATAGATGAGGACAACGAGTGGTGGTTAGTGACATGACCAACTCCTATATTTCCCATGGATGTCCCTATAGGTGATGCATGACCAGCACCAGATGAGGGAGATGAGCTAGAGGATAGGGCCAAGGATGTATAGTGTAGGCTAGTAGATATATTTACTGATGTTATCGATGATGAGTATGATTCAAAGGTTGATGCTAACTATAAGGACCAGGAAGGAGGAAAGGAGGATGATTATTACATGGATGAGCCACCCCTGAGTGAGGGTGATGAGGTAGTGATTATTACATGGATGAGCCACTCATAGGACTAGATCATGTGTAGTAGCTACAGTAGAAATCAATATCCATAGTTAGAGAGAGGCTAGCACATCATACATGCCCCCCATAGATGATGAGGTTGATATTCCTCATTTGACTAGAGACATAGGTGACGATATTTGATTTTATGCATGTACTTTGAGTTTTTGATACATTATATATATCATGATGATGTTTACTGATTGTGTACTTTTTATATCTTGTAGGAGAAATGAGAGATTGGTGAAAGTTCTATTGTTAGGCTGCTATAAAGATAGTTCCTACATCCATCAGTGAGGAGGAGGTGGATCCTTACTATGTGCCCCCATCTATCATGGAGGATGAGCCAGAGTTGCTAAGACCTTTTGTGAGGTTGTAGTCAGTGTACGAGAGAATGAGGAGATGACTCCATCAAGCTAAGTATAGGATAGTCATCATAGATCTTAGTAGAGGTTGAGAGAATACATGCAGAGCTAGCACGGGTGTGAGCAGAGAGGGATCAAATGGAAAATGATCGACTTGTGGCTCTTAGTCTAGTACAAGGTCTTGAGTATGCACTTAGAGTTAGCAGATCACAATCATGATCACACATGACTGTCTCATGATGTCTTAGGACTGAATCATGGGTGTCAAAGCTTGAGGGGTCTAGCTCTCATAGACCTTGGTGATTTTGTACATGATATTGAGATGTACATATTTTTTTTGATATATATATAGACCCGTGCATTTGATGTTGTTATATTTTTTTGAATTTGTTTGAATGTTAAATGGCAATGCGATTAATTAAATATCTTATGGTAAAATTATTTAATTAATGTCTACATGACTTGACATGATTCATGGGATTTAATGTAAAGCATATTGCAGCTTCACTTTAGATACAACAGTGTTGAATTAAAGAAAATATGTTAAATTAGATACACTTATAACTCATATAAGGATCAAAATTAACATAACACAAGGGTGAATAGAATGAAACCCAAAATAATTATAAAATTAACTTAAAAAATTACCTTAGTGTTCAAGAAAAACACATGATCAGTTGTCAAGAACGAAGCAATGGGAAACTTATTTGGAATGAAATCAAATAACTTTAGACAACACTACTTTATTAATCATACTATTGAAATAGATTAGAGATAATACTGGTGCAAATTCATGGAATTAATAGGTTCCTTAAGGGGCATTTCATTGATCTTTGTTAAGACATAAGCACTAGACCCATAACTAGTATCAACTATATTAGGTACCAACCAGTTAGGGCTAAATTTATCTTTGTCTTCATGGTTGACATTGGTAGTACATTGATTCTCATAAAGAACAAAATCACCCTTATGAAACATTTGAGGAATTACATGAGTATTGTGTTTTCGTTGTAATTGTTCAATGTAAGCTTGGAGGTGCTCAAGAGAGTTAATGCACTTTTCATCAAGCATTTCAAGTTGGTGCAATCGTTGGTCATTATAAGTTGCATCATTAATAAGGTCTTGAAGAGTAATTCACAATGTAGGAATTTCTAACTCCAAGGGCATGATCACATCCATGCCATAAACAAGGTTATAAGGTGTAGTTCCCATAGATAATCTAACACTCGTTCGATAAGCCCAAACCGCATAATGTAATTGCATATGCCAATCCTTATGATGTTTGTTAATAGTTTTCTTCAGGATTTGTTCTAGAATCTTATTAGTAATTTCAGCTCATCCATTAGACTGTAGATAATATTGTGTAGAAAATTGATGCTGGATGTTGAATGTTTCAAGTAATTTCTTAACCTCATTTTTCTTAAATGGGGTTCCACTATGTGAGACGATAGTAGGCAAAAGACTAAAGTGAGTGATTATGTGTTGCAATATGAATGTAAAATTAGTTCAGCAGTTGTAGACCAAAGAGGAATAGCTTCCACGTATTTTGTGAAATAGGCTATTGTGGTTATGATAAATGTATGTCCAACAAAAGAGGAAGGTGAAATTTTTGCAATAATATCTAATCCCCATATTGAAAATGGCTAAATGGGAATTTGGGAATGAAGCTTAGAAGTAGAGGCATGGATCAAATTGCTATGTTCTTGACATTTGTGACATCGTTTAATGTAAGAAAACAAACTTTCTCCATATGTCACAAATAATATCCCATATGGATAAGTTATTGCACTAACAATTGTCCTCAAAAATGACCTCCACAAGCACCAGCATGAGCCTGGTCAAGAGCTATAGGAATTTGAAAACCTTAAGAAACATTAGTAAGAGACCATTGAAAGATCTTTTATACAATACATTATCGAGGATCATGTATTTAGTGGCTAGTTTGCATAAACAATTTTGAGTGTTTGCCATTGTGGGCTCAAGAATGGTACCATATTGTCAATAATTGTATATCTTGTCATACCATTATTGTGAGTCATCTTTAGTTGTAGTTAAATTTTCTTCAAAGTGAGTGTCAATTGAAGGTTTCATGATGGGGTGAATAACAAAGGTGAAGTCTGTTGAAGGATCATGTAGTGATATAAGAGACACAACACACACCATTACATCCATATGTCGATTTTTTTTTCATGGGATCTTATCAATTGTGAATGATTCAAAATTCTCTAACAGTTTCATTGTAATATCCTTGTATTTTGATAACTTGTCATGTTTAGTTTGATATTTCCTAGTGATTTGTTTGATTACTAATTTTGAATCACCAAAGATCTTGATATGTTTAGCATTCATGGTTAAAGCAGCTAGCAATCCTATGATTAATGCCTCATACTCAGCTGTGTTTTTTGTACGTAGGAAATTTAATCGATAGGACAAGGGAATGAGCTTTCCATCAAGTGGGATTAATACCACTTTAGGACCAGAACTTGTTCTACACTTAGATCCATCAAAATATAATTCTAATGTTTTAACATCAACAGTCAAGACACTATCATAGAGAAAGGAGTCATGATTAGGTAAAGCAAGAGGAGAAGGGGTGTCAGCTAAGTTACTGGTTAAGGCTTGTCCTTTGATTTCTTTTTGGGAAACAAACTTAAGGTTAAACTATGTTAACAACATCATCCACTTAACTAATTGTCCATATAAGTTGGTTTTATTAAAAATATTCTTAAGGGGATCTGATTTTCTTATGACTTATATTTCAACATTTAGTAAATAATGTCAAAATTTACTAGTAGTGAAGAAAAGGGCTAAACATTATTTTTCAATTGGTGAATATCAAGTTTCACAATCAATTAAACTTTGACTAATGTAATAAACATAATACTCATTTTCATGATCATCTTGTTAAGCCAACAATTAGAGTTGCCACATCAAAATTGTTTCTTTGTTGTATTAAATTTGCCACATCATTCGGAGTTGTACCGGGAGAAATCACAATTTGTTGCAAGGTTGTTTGAAGAATAGTGTGGTAATTTGGTGAATTCTGAAGTAAATCTTGAAGGGAAATCTTTGTAGGAGTATTCTTTAATTGTTCAACAAGATCATACTCGTTTGTGTGTGAAGGAAAATAAGGAGCACTAGGCGGATTAGGTAAAGGTAAAGATGGTGGGGTTGGTTGCAATGATCATGGATTGTTCATGGTATTATATGCATGAATTATAGTAGTATTACTAGATTGTTGCAACATCTTAGTTTTAGGTGGGTAAAGAGTGAAGTCAAGTTGACTGGAAGGATGAAGTTTATGCGAGGGTGGGTAAAGAATGAGTTGATGTTTAATCGCATTAACATCCTTAGTTTTATATTGTTCACAACAAACCCCAATGGATGATTTAAGTGAGATGAAGTCCTGGAGGGACTCATCTAACAATTCAAGGGACTCATCAAGAGTAAAATTTTTGAGGGGTAAATTATCATTAAGTATGTTAAGTTGATCATGGAAAACTCGAGAAATTAATGTTCATTATTGTAGGTTGGGAACAACAAACCTTAATGGATCAATCAGGTGAGATGAAGTCCTGAAGGGCTTCATCTAACAAGTCAAGGTCATCACTACAAAAGGGTTTCTGGGATAGGTTTTCATCAATTGTTTGGGGCATATCATGGCAAGGTCTAGAGAATGAAGTGAGCGAGATAAAGTCCTAAAGAAATTCATCTAACTTGTCTACATCATCACTACTAAGAGGCTTGGATGAGATGGTATTTCTAAATTGAATCATGGGCATGCATAGGATCATGATGGGCCAAAAAGTGGCAATATGTTGGGTATGTGTAGGGTATGTGGCTAATGACTTTTTTTCTTACCTAAAATTGATGAAACAAAAAGGGTTTTTAAAGGGGATTCTTAGCTTTCCACCAACGTAAATTATGCTTTACTTTGAATTCAATAAATAATTGTTATTCATCTTCTATTTGAATTATGACTAAAGTCCTAATTGATAGGTCGATTCACAAAAATCTATAGCTTTCAAATGGTATCACATTTTTTGAATATGAAACATGTGTCACATTCTATGCTTCACATACTATAGGATTAAAAATAAATATGAATTTCATGAATTTTTGACCAATTTAAGGTGGTCAGGCATATGAGTTTGTTTTATTTTTTAAAAGTTTTAAAAAAAATCCATAAATAATTATTTCCTTGGAAAAAAATTATAAAAAAATATGTATCATATCAGCACATGAGTCTCTACTTATATCTAAAATATTATAAAAAAATATTATCATTTTATTGTGGTTAGGGTGGTCAGAAAAACACCTACTTCTTTATTTTTTCCGAATTTAAGTACTACTACATTTGAAATTTCAAATTTTCACCAAACCGCTTTCTTTTCTTTTTAAATAAACCCAAGAGGTTTAGAAACTAGATCTGAATTTTCTAAATTTCTATTCTACATATTTTGAAATAATATAGATAACTTGATTCAAAATTTTATACTGTTGCTCAATTTGATTCTTTTGAATTTTTCACCACTTAAGGACCTTCTTTTTTTATGATGATCCTACACAACCCCTCATTTGTTTAAAAGGTTGGTTTGATGTTTCTTTTTTTTTTTTTTTTTATGTATTGAAAAATATGATCTTAAAGAATTAGGAACTAATGTTGAAAATGAAACTTGTAAAATCTAATAGTATCAATAAATACCATGAAAGGAAATGATGCTTTATGAAAATGATTTTAATATAAAAAAAGATAATTGAACTAAAACAATAAAGGAATTGTAGAGTTCTCTAATAGAAACATGCAAAATAGGAAACTGAATTCTAAAAACACTGATTCAAAAATTGTAGTGGGACTGATTTTTCCCAAGGTGGCGAATGAGTCCCAGAAGAGATATTTTTAAATTTTTTCTAAATTTTTTAAATTTTCTAGATGTGTTCAAGTCTATACAGTGCAGATAAAGACTAGAAGTGCATAATTCTGGAATTATGTAATGAAATAATATGCAATAATGAAATCTAAATGATACCTTCACTAATGCAACTTTAAGAAGCCCTAGGATGCAAAAAAAAATGCAAAAGACAATGCAATGGAGTCGTAGGATGCAAATGCAAATGTAAAACAAAAATATATAATGTTCAATATGTAGGTTCATCAAAATGAACCAACAATTTTGTTGTTTTATGTGCTTCTCTTGCACTCTTAGATCTTTCACCTAAATGGAGAGAGATAAAACCCCAAAATTGTGATGGTTCACTCAAATAGAGGATTCTATGATGTAAATATGACTAAATTCAATTATCTAAGTGCAACTAATTGATGTAATTGACTATTTATGAATGGAAAGCTAATGTAATATGTAGTGTTTGAAAACATAGTGAGGTTTGCAAAAAGCTTAAAAAGATGAACAAAAATGCAAATGAAACTAAACAGAAAGGTGTATTTCAGAATGTGTGCACTTGTAAAGCTAAAGATGACTGGAAAATACTATAGAAATTTGATAAATTTGACTTTTATGTTGGTTGGGACTCATTCACGACCCTAGGTGAATCTATCCCAAGACGAGGTTTTCTACCTAGAAACTAGTTTCTTCCCACTAGGTATCAAGATCTACGTTTAAATTTGAAATTCACATCATGAGGGACTCATTCATCATCCATGGTGAATTAATCAACTTCCAATTTTCAGCAAATTCATATCTTTGTTCCACACCTTGACACCTATAAAGCACTTTTTGACAGAAACCTGAATCAGGATCTTGGAAAATGCTTGCGAAACAACTTAAAATTGGTTTTCTAATGGGGGGTTTTCCTTGGTCAAACCCCTAATTGGGTAATCAAACCTTAAATGGAAAAAAAAGTACATAAAACCCTAGCCTTAAGTGTGTTAAAGACTAAGACAGTCTAAAATATGATAAAACTCTATTCTATTGTGCTAGAATAGGATTTGAAAATTTCATTTGAATGATGCAAGGATTCAACCCTAGAAATCCTACAACACATCAAATGGATGTAAATGACATGAAAATGAGATGTAAATAGAATGCAATCCTTAATCTAAAGATAAAGAGAAAATGGAAGGTGGAATCACATTGAAAACAAGTCTTTAGATGTGATTTGATGGCTAGTTGCATCTCCCCAACCTAGATTTTTGTATTATTCACCATAGACATCCATCATCAACTCTTTGTAATGTTGAACCTTCAATGAAGAATGAGCTTCAAGTCCTACAAAAACCCTAATTTTCTACCCTAAAACTTCAACTTTGCCAATGAAACTAGGTATGTGCAGGATCATGA
>VDFB02256132.1:36807973-36876745 GCA_007258455.2 Sequoia sempervirens | reverse complement strand
CCTCTCTCTCTCTCAAGTCTCTCCCTCCTACCCCCTCTCCCTCTCTCAGGTCTCTCTTACTCACTCAATCCCTTTATGTATCTCCCCTCTACCCTTAAACCTTAACCCTTAAACCCTAAACCCTTGAACACTCTACCCTCTACCCTCTACCCTTAAACCACACCTCCTTCTATCTCTCTCCCACTCCATCCCTCTCTCTCTCTCAACTCTTTCCATCCTACCCCCTCCCTCTTAGGTCTCTCTCTCCCCACCCAATCCCTTTATCTCTCTCTCACTCCTATCTCCTCCTCCCCCACCCCTTTTAACCTCCCTCCCTCTATCTCTCTCCCACTCCCTCCCTCTCTCTCTCTCAAGTCTTTTCATCCTACCCCCTCTCCCTCTCTTAGGTATATCTCTCACTCACTCACTTCATCTCTCTCACTCACTCACTCCATCTCACTCACTCTCCCACTCTCTCCCTCCCTCTCTCCCACTCTCTCCAACCCTCTCCCACCCTGTCCCACTCTCTACCACCCTCTTCCAATCTTCTACTCTCTCCCTCCCTCTCTCCCACTCTCTACCATCCTCTCCCACTCTCTCCCACCATCTCCCTCCCTCTCTCCCATTATATCCCACTCCTCCACCCTCTTCAACCTTATCCCACTCTCTCAGGTCACTCTCTCACACACTCACTTCATCTCTCACTCTCTCCCCTATACCCTTATAACCCTCTTCCATAAACCCTTAACCCTTAAACCCTCTACTTTATACCCTAAACCCTAAACCTTTAACCCTTAAACCCTCTACTATCTACCATTAACCCTTAGGTCTATGTGTACACAAATCGGATATCCAATTTTTAGAACTAAAATCATACCATTACAAAACATTGTAAATTTTTAGAATGAATCGGATATCAGATTATAATAGATATCAAATTTTTGGGCCATAGAAAAGCCCCATGTGGGTCATTTTGTGCATTCCAACGGACCCTACATTTTGTTTGCAAGCAACAAACACACAGTTTTAGACAAGAAGGGACAAAGATCAACTTTTTGAAGCATATTCTATTGAAATTTGTTGTAAGCAATGATTTTTTAGCATCTTTTATGAGGTATAATGGGGAGCAGTAGTCGTCGGAAGCAAAAATGTAAGAGAAAGCTTACAAAAGAAGAAATTGAAGCATATATACAAAAATATACAAAAAGTCATAGGAAGAGAAGACAAGGCATGTTAAATATTGGTGAACCTAACCCCTATGGTCTTTCAAGTGAAGAGGAAATTGAAGATATTCAAGGTGAAAATATTCAATGTGAAAATGTTGGAATTGAATATGTTGAACATGATATTCAAATTAGGAATGAAATTATTGAAATTGATAATGAAAATGTTCAAGGTGAAAATGTTGGATTTGAAGATGTTGAACATGATATTGAAATTGGGAATGAAAATGTTGAAATTGATAATGAAAATGTTCAAGGTGAAAATGTTGGATTTGAAGATGTTGAACATGATATTGAAATTGGGAATGAAATTATTCAAATTGATATTGAAAATGTTGGAAATGAAGATTTTGAACATAATATTGAAGCAAGTGTAAATTATGTTTCACCAAATTACATGAGAAATGAAGAACCTTGTATGGAAGAAATACATATTCCAATTTCAAGACCTTCAAGAACCCCTAAATGGTTACTTGAATTTGATGAGAACATTATAAACAATTTTGAAGACAAGAGGTCAACACAAACTATTCAGTTGTGGGCTAGAAGACTTTTTAACCAATATTTTAGTGATAAGACATTGACTGAGCAATGCCAAATTTTTGTACAATTGCTAAAGATGCAAAAGATGAGACCTTTGCTAGCCAAATTGAAGATTTGTGTGAACAAGAAGACAAAAAAAAATTCTATTATTGTCAAAAATATTTTTAATGCTCTAAAGTCTATTGGAAAAAGTAAGAAGGAAAATGATAAGAGAGTTGCTGGGAGAGTCATTACAACCACCCTAGTAAGCCATCAATTGAAAATGGCTCGCTTTATGAGACAAACTTCTATTTATTTTGACATAAATCGTAAAACTTTGGATAGAGCACTTGCAAGAAGAGAAAGAATAGATGATCCTCTTCAAAATGATACATGAGATTTTGCACAAGTCAATTTGAGAATGCTCGTATGTTTTATTGGTTGAGTAGAATGCATGTAGAGAGGGGTCTACCTCATATTTGGAGTTTTTTTGAAGCTGGACATCAGAAAGGGGAGCATGATGGAGTAGGTGCATGCGTAAAGAGAGCTCTAGTTAAGGAGAAATTGAAGATTTCAAGAGAAAAATTCAGCGATGCATGTTCTATAGTTGATTGGTATAGTTCAGCATTGTCACAGGGAGGTACACTTGATTCAACAGTGTGTAGATTCTTTTGGTTCGTTGAGGAGAGTACAGTGGGAGGCAGATTGGATTGTCATACAATCAAAGATTCTTCAAAGATGCATTCATTTTGAAGCTCAAATGTAGGCACATGGACCATTTGGACATCAGAGTTGGTTTGCTTTTGTCAAAGTTGTATTTAGTGCCAGTGGGATCAGTGCAAGTCAAGTGAGTGGGTGGATACATGGGTACCACAGTATCTAACTCTTTTATCTCAAAAAATATCCATGACAAATCACACAATGGAAAGTTCAGTTGATTACGACTTACTTTCAAATCTACTACAGCTAGGACATATTTTTGCAATTATTGCACCGTAGGGGAATGAAGAGAGATCAGACTATTGGTTGGCTCAATGTGTGTAGGTAAAGCATAAGCTAACACAACCGATGGAAGATGATGATGGTTTCATGTATCCTACAAGTTCAGTTGTCGTTGCAGGAACTTGGTTGTGAACATACGTGATTAGAAAGAATGGCATACCTACATTTGAAGACTACAAGAAACACAAAACCATTCTCATGTATTCGCACCTTGTTATAGCAATAAATGTTAAGTTGTTGAAGTATCATGCCAGACCAAAGACAAAAAAACTATGGACACTTAGTAATGTTGATCATGAAGCAATATTGGATACTCTTAAGGAAAGAGATGACCCTTCAGGCACACTTGAATAGCATTTTCAAGAATAAAAGGTAGAATGCTTATGTTCATTATGATTAAGTTCATTAGTGTTTTTTATTTAATACTGATATTTTATATACTATTGCAATGTAGGTGTCTTTAATAGCGATATTTTGTATGCACTTTTGTGATATTTTTGGCAAGATTGATCATGGACCTACTGCAACAATAGCTAGCTCTGATCCTTTCGAAGAGGTATGTGTCTTTTATAGTCTTCATCACTAGCTCATCATCATTCAGGTTGTTTAGATTAATATAGATATGTTAGTCTAATTATCTTTTCTATTGTGACAATATAGATTTTTCATTTTCCCACTTTTGCAATATTCTTGGCATGATTGATCATGGACCTATTGCAACAATAGCCAACTCTAATCCTTTCGAAGAGGTATGGGTCTTTTATAGTTTGCATCACCAACTCATCATCATTTAATTTTTTTAGATTAATATAGATATGTTAGTCTAAGCATCCTTTCTATTGTGACAATATAGATTTCTCATTTTCCCACTTTTGCGATATTCCTAGCACGATTGATCATGGACCTACTACAACAATATCCAACTTTGATCCTTTTGAAGAGGTATGCAATAGATCACAACAATATAGATTGGTTATTCTAACTGTCTTTTATAGTTTGCATTACCATCTCATCATATTTTGTGTCATTTAGAATAATATAGATTGGTTATTCTAAGCTACCTTGATGGTTTGTATAGGTGCTTGTCAATCCAGAATGTGAACATACTACTATTGTTGAAGACTATGCCCTGAATGCCTCTAATAAGAAAATTTTGTAAAATTTGAATTCTCAAATTGGAAATAATGTAAAATGGTCATAATTGTGTATGGGCATAATCTATACCCAGTGATGTTTTTTGAAATATGGGTCAAATGTTTGGCATTGTATAAAGGGCATGTTTAAAATGTAAAGGGGTTTGTATTTTGGAAATTCATAGGTTTTGCAAAGGCGTCTATTTTTTTATTTAATTGAGCTACAACCGAAGGTTTTCTTCTTGGTTCTTTCATGTCGGTATGCTCGTTTGAACAAGGTTTTGTAATATTTCCCATTTATATATAATAAATTATAGTGGCTTGCAACTTTTACTCCTCAAAACCAATTCTTTAATTCGCAAGGGTGACCTCATATTCACAAACCTATTCTCTTTCATTTTAAAATTCAAAATTCAAACTTTTCGTTAAGTGGTGTCATTCACCCACTTTGAGTTGACTAAACATACAATAACATACAATATATTCATTATAATCATGAAAACATTCATTTATCTTATAGCAGTGGAGCAATTAATAGTGAGACATTTTGATTCAATGCAATAAAAATGATTAAGAAATTTGAACATCTAGAGTTCTTTCCAACTATTTTTAATCTTATTTAACTTTTTGGGGACTCATCTAGGAGAACTTGCCTCCCCATGAGAAATCAACAACCCTTATGATATTTCTAAATACCACCAAGTCCCTAGATATTCAAGAGTAGATCAAAGACAAACATCCATACCCTTATCAACCCTTAATTATCCAATACCCCTATCAACCCTTAATTATGTTAGGTTGATTGTGTTTGATTGATTCAATTTTATTATTTATCCTAGGTTAACCTCATAAATAAACTTTTTTTTTCTTTATATTTTGTTGAGCCCAACTAATCGTACACTTGATCCAACCTTCTTTTTAGGGTTTTACATTATTAAGGTTTTCAAATCTATAGTTTTCTAAGTTTACATTCTATTTTCAAATTTGAACTTTCTTATACATCCTTGTACCTCATTGATACCATTTTCTATTAGGATTTGCATTTTTTATGTTAAGATATAGTAAATTATATGCACTTGCAATTTGATGTGTAAATCTCTTGTATTGTTAGAATGAGTACTTGAATGATTATGAGGTGTTGAGGGAAATATTGTTTACATTAGTATTCTTTGGAATGCTTGGGATATTGTTGTAATGGCATTGAATAAAGAAGGTCATCAATGGGAGTCACACAATCATTGCCATTAATGAGATTGACTATCTCTCACATGTAATGCTTGGGAGTTACATTGGGAGAAGTGGATCATCTTTCCATAATGTTATGGGTTCCTACTTAGTTGATATGTTCATGGTGGAGAGCTATCTTGAGTGCTATCATAATTACATGTTGGGGTGGTTCGTGGTTTTAAACTATCAAGAATGGTTTTGGTGGCAATTAGTTTGGGGAAACCACTTACATGGTTTTATCTTCCCATTTCTTTGTATAAAAAATTTACGGAGAAATGATATCACATGTCTTGACATTATTTTAAGAGTGGAAGGCATGGAGAACTAGGTTTTGAAATAAAATGAAGAGTTAAAGGTCCAAAAATGGTGGTTTTTCCCACTTGAAAATAGAGTTTTTACCCTAGGGTTTGCAAAAATCTTAGAGATACCAGAAGTTTCTTTGTTTTCTAAGCATATTGGGGCCTAAATAAAGGTTTCGAAGGTGGTGGAAAAGTCTGAAAGGTTGTGGAAGTGCTATATCCAATAAACCCTCAAGAATTACACTAAAAACAAGGGTTTTTTGATTTGATAGTTACAGGTCTATACAAATGGAATCCAATTATAGAATTTTTGTTTTCTTGGAAATTTATTTGTTGCCCCAAGGTTTCAGGGGTCTATGTGGTGTTTGAAGGTATGTTGCTTTGCATTTTTGGGCTAATTTAGTAGCCTGATCAAGGGTGAATGTATAGGATGTAAATGCTGGTCCAAAGGAGTCTATGTTGTTTCTCATATATGTTGTGTAACTTGGATATTGGTGTTTGAATCAATCATGTGTTCATTTGGTGTTCTGGAAAAATGTGGAGTAATTAGACAAAAACTAGTTTCTCACTATTACAAGGGTTTAAGGGGGTTAAAGAGGGAAATGTGTATTTAGTTTCTTGTCAAATTTTAAGGGAATTTTGGACTATCCAAAGTGCTCAGAATAATCTTGTTAGATGCTTCAAATAGGTAGGTTGCAAAGAGTTTGTGATTGTGCCCTCATGTCTACATCAAATTTTCACCTAATCTGACTTGGTCCAATGTAGCTCGAAGAAATTTGGCATATTTGGGTGCAAGAGAGGACCATCCCTAGTGTAAACGTACCCATATAGATGTGTTGGAATATTTTTTTTTCTCGTACAAGTTGCAGAATGAAAGTTGCACAACTTTGTAACTTTACACTACTTGCATTTGACAACTTTTCCCTCCACTGAAAAGTCATCACCATAGGAAAATTCCTTCGAGATAGCAAAAAATGAGAGAGGTTTTTGTAGATGGTCCTAAAAAAATCCCATAGCCTTAGACGAAGATTCTATAAGCATCATGATCTCTGAGAAATAAACTTTCAAAGATTGTTGTCTTTTAGCACTTTGGACTCTTAAGGCAAATCGTTGGTCTAATGTAGCTCAGAGTGATTTGGTGTATTTGGGTGCAAGATAGGACCATCCCTAGTGTAAATGCACCCATCTAGATGTGTTGGAATAGTCCATTTTCTCGTACGAATTACGGAATGAAAGTTGCACCACTTTGCAACTTTACACTGCTTGCATTTGGCAACTTTTCCCTCCACTGAAAAGTCATCACCATAGGAAAACGCCTTCGAGATAGAAAAAACCAAGAGAGGCTTTGGTAGATGGTTCCAACATGATCTGATAGCCTCAGACGAAGAGTCTGTAAGCATCACGGTCTCTAATAAATAGACCTTCAAAGATTGTTTCCTTTTCACACTTTGGACTCTTAAGGGAAATCGTTGGTCCAATGTAGCTCGAAGTGATTTGGCATATTTTGGTACAAGAGAGGATGATCCCTAGCATAAATGTACCCATCTAGATGTGTTGGAACAGTCTGTTTGGTTGTACGAGTTGCGGGCTGAAAGTTGCACCACTTTGCAACTTTACATTGTTTGCATTTGGCAACTTTTCCCTCCACTGAAAAGTCATCACCATAGAAAAATTCCTTTGAGATAGCAAAAAACGATAGAGATTTTTGTAGATGGTCTAAACACGATCCCATAGCCTCAGATGGAGAGTCGGTAAGCATCATGGTCTCCTAGAAATAGACCTTCAAAGATTGCTTCCTTTTAGCACTTTAGACTCTTAAGGGAAATCTTCAGTCGAATGTAGCTCAGAGTGATTCGGTGTATGTGGGTTCAAAAGAGGACCATCCCTAGTGTAAATGTACCCATCTAGACATGTTGGAATAGTTCATTTGGTTGTACGAGTTGGAGAATGAAAGTTGCACGACTTTGCAACTTTACATTGCTTACATCTGGCAACTTTTCCCTCCACTAAAAAGTCATCACCATAGGAAAACACCTTCGCGATGGGAAAAACTGAGAGAGGTTTTTGTATATGGTCCCAACATGATTCCATAGCCTTGGACGAAGAGTCTGTAAGAATCATGATCTCTGAGAAATAGACCTTCAAATATTTCTTCCTTTTAGCACTTTGGACTCTTAAGGGAAATCGTCGGTCCAATGTAGCTTGTAGTGATTCAGCGTATTTGGGTGCAAGAGAGGACCATCCATAGCATAAACATACCCATATAGATGTGTTGGAATAGTCTGTTTGGTCGTACGAGTTGTGGAATGGAAGTTGCACTAATGAGCTGAAAATATGCTTATAATTTGAATATTATGATGTATTTTTAATACCCTTACTTTTATTGTAATGGTTGTTTTAACTCTTTGATTAAAGGATTTTTATCTAAAATTGGGTAGTATCCTGTAGCAACACATTCCTATATTCCTACAACTTAACATCTCTATGTGTTTGTATTAATTGCCCTGTTTGACCTCCCGAATGACTGATATAATGCATGTGGTTTTTGGATAATGAAATGGATTTAATATGTGATTAATGAATGTGTATCATGTTATTTTCCACACGTACTTTCTTTTTCTTTTGTTGCCATATGCATCACAGGTTGTTGAAGGAAGGATGAATGAGTCAAAGCACAATAGATCTCGGCCCTGCAGTAAAGTCCATTTCAAGCACAGCATCAAGGAAGTTGTTCCAACAAAGACTCTCTGACCAGGTTGTTGGGAGGAAATATAAATGATACTAATCTAGGAAGAGTGGAATACAAAATTCTCTCTAAATTGTGTTGAACAGATATTCCTTCATTTATGAGAAGTTTGTTCCTCGGTTTAAGGATGTATTTATGTCCACGTCTTTCTCTATTAGAGTTAGGTAGTTAGTTGTTTTTCTAATATAAATAAGTGTTCCTCCTGTGTGAGTGGGCAACAGAGTGTGTTAAAGTTAGTATTATAATGAGAAATAGTGTTTTATGTTAGTTTTCTTACAAGCAAAACAATCAATGTATATGATTCCAAGTTTATGAATAAAAGCTAATGGAGTTTTGAGTTTAATTCTTGCATAAACTAGTTGATGCTTCCTAAGTGGGTCCACTTAGTGAGTATCTGTAGTTAGTTATTTATCTCCTATTGATTATAAGTTAGATTTCATTCTTGAAGGTTTTAGCACAAACTTAGTCTTATATTGTTCATGTAGCATCGAGAATCCATCCCTGTGTTTATTCCTACAGCATAAGGCCAGTTCATAGTTTGTTTCTTAGTAATAGTTGTCATGATTTTTTCTTTGATTAAGTTATACAAGCTCAAAAGAAACATGAGAAAGTTTAAGCAATCTTGGCTAAGTTCTGTCCACAATGCAGACAAAAGAAACATGATTGTAGATGTAAGATGGTGGCTAACTTGGAGGCTAAGCAATTACCTACTGATTTTAAGATAGTGGAGGGTGATGATGACCAAGTATTCTTCATTGCACAAAGCCGACTATGGGCTCAAAGACAAGGTATGCCTCAAGACCTTTTGACTTTTGGTAATCCTTATTCTAATTACAATAACCAATGGCAACCTACATATGGCCCATCACCACCTTAGAATACTTCTCAACCACACTAGCCTAACTATCAGAGTCCTCAATGGAAATCTCCTTAAGGAGCTTGGCAGGAGCCACAAGGACAATGGACTCCACCCCAAGGTAATTGGCAACATAATCCTTGATGGAGAGTTTTTCAGCAATGGTAGAACTAATCCCCTGGATCCCTGCAGCTTCAGCGGCCACAACCTCCGGCCCTCATGCCACCTCCTGCAACACCTACAACAAATGTTGGCCCTCCAAAAAAAATTCCTATTCTTGCTCAACCATTGCCAAATCATAATAGTAAGGAGCAACAACAACATCGGCCTATGTATTTTGCACAAGCCAATTAGTATCCAGCTTATACCCTAAATATTAATGATAGCCATCTCAGGTCTAGAACCACTCTCCCTACTCCATAGCTGCCTGTAATTATAGAGATTCCAAACTCTACCTCTGAACAACCTACTGATCCTACATAACATATACCTATATCAGATACTGTCTCTAAGGAGCCTGTCCTACAACATCAAGCCAACCCACCTTTTCTTTAGAGATTGCAAATTACTTCATCCAAGTCTATGGAAGAGCCTACCTTTGATATTTTGGATCAGGTAAAGAATGTACACATTCAAATTCCCCTTTTTCAATCCATTAAAGATGTCCCAATTTATGGAAAAGTCATTAAGGATGCCTATTTAAAGAAATCGGGAAGAAAGAAAAAGGATCCCCAAACTATCAATGTTCTACGATAGTTGGAAGATATTATGTTAGGGAAGGTAGTCATTCCAAAATATACTAACCCTAGGAGTCCTGTCGTAAAAATAAATATTAATGACCAAATAGTAAAGAATGTTTTGATTGACCTTGGTGCAGCCATTAATGTAATGACCAAGCATACTATGGAGTATTTGAATATCCTAACCATTCGGTCTACACCTACTATCTTGCAGCTTGCTGATAGTTCCACAGTAATACCTAATAGAGTGGTAGAAGATGCCATTGTCATCCTTGAGTCTTGGGAATACCCAACATATTTCACCATATTGTCCACTAAGGAAACTTTGGAAGGATATCCTATCATCCTAGGTAGACCATGGTTAGCCATAGTTGATGCTTTTATATGATGTCGTTTAGGAGAGATGACAATTTTTGATGGTCAGTCAAGAAAGAAATTGGCTTTATACCCACCTGCCCAGCCTCAGCCAGACTTGTCTCAATCAATTTGGCTAGATTTAGGAGAGGAAACTGAAGAAGTCAATTCATTGGCTCAGCTAATGATGCTGCAAACTAATCCATTTTCCCAACTTCAGAGTGAGGATGGCATTCTTTTCAACATTTTGCAGTCCAACTCTAATCTAAGTAGCCCATCTATTTTAGATAGCTATTTTCAGCAATGTTTCTTGCAACAATTGAATCTTGAGAGCCTGCCACCTAAATTTCTTGTAGTTTATCACAATTTGCTTCCACATGAAATACAAAAACCACCTTTATCAGCAACCTCCATGAATGATCTTACCAAGCAAGTTGAAGTATCTCCAAGCCACTGTCTGAACATCAATAATAAGCTTCCTCACTCTCAAAAAATTTCCCTAGTCACAATGTTGCAAGATAACCACAAAGCTTTTGAATGGGACTATGGGGATATGAAGGGAATATATCCTCAACTCTGTACTCATAGGATCTAGATTAAGGAAGAATGTTCACCTGTTAGGTATCCTCAAAGAAGGATAAACTCAAAACTCAGGGAAATAGTTAAAAAAGAGCTCCAAAACTTGCTTGATGTTGGTTTTATCTACCCTATTTCAGACAGTCAATGGGTATCTCCATTGGTGATTGTTCCTTAAAAAGGTGGAAAATGGAGAGTTTGAGAGCAATGTAACAATGTAACAAAATAATGTTTGAACTAAGACCAATGTAACAGTGATACAAAACAATGTTTGAGATTGCAAGAAGATGTCAAAATGGCTAGTGTACTAAAAGAATTATTATGATTTTTGAAGAATGTTGATAACTCTACCCAGTTGGCTTATTTTCTCAATATCATAAAAATTGAAATCTGGCATCAATCGATTATGTATATCAAGCTACCACAATTCAAGTTTCAACAATGAATATTTATCATGCATGTTTTAAATGACATTCAAGTTTATAGTGGTTTTTTTGTTTATATGATATGTGATATTCTAATCATAATTCATGCTTCAAGGTTGTGTGTGTGTGTGTGTGTGTGTGTGTGTATATATATTATTTTTACATGTTTCTCCATTGTTCAGCCCCTACACTGCAAGTAAATGGTTGCATAGCATGTGGAATGAGGGGACAGTAGGCCTAAGACCCCTTTAAAGTTTGTTTGAGTGCTTTCTTTTCATTTTTTGTGAGTTTTGTGCCAAGTTTCATCAAAAAAATGTGGTCTCATAGAATTCCATGACAAGCCAATGCAATTGATAGCTGCTCCTAGTTATTAGATATGTAATGTGAAGTAATTGCATAAGTGCTTAGGTTGACTTTGTAAAACCTATATTGTTATTGAAATTTTTTCATCTATCAGCATCTAGTTGTTACTTATGAAATGTGAAATAATGCTTTGAGTTTGAAAGATGTGCAATGCAATGTAATCAGCAATATGAATATAAACTACATAATATTTAACCATTCTTTTTATGCTATTGTACATTGATATTTAACCATTGGTCACTTGATTAAATTTTCAAAGAGTTTAATCATACACATGAGGAGGAAATTACATTTCGATTGTCAACTTCTATGTATATCAAATTATCCAATAATCAAGTGTATGTCCATATACAAAAATCGCATCAACACCAACTCAAACAAAGCTTTACAATATGTGGCATATGCCATCGTGGTATCTATTCAAAATTTACATGCTAAAATGTCTATCTCATCCTAAACTACTAGTGGATCATCAAAATGGAGCCTCTTTGAAGCACTCGTTGGCTCTGAAGGAAGTTGCACAAGAAAAATTCAAACCAAAATTGAGATTAGTTATACTATATAATTTAAAATTGAATAATTAACATAAAAATCAATTCACATTGAATTATAATTGAACTCTAAAATTGAAATCTTGATTACCTGAAATATGCATCTCTTTGAAGGGTTAGGAGTCCTAGAATATACCCCTCTCAAAGAACTAACCAAACCAACTTTTGTAACGTCAATCTATATATGTGAAAAAAAAAAGAAATTGATCCAAGTTAGCATAGAATTGTTAGTAATAAGAACATATTTACCAAGCACAAAATAAAATAACCAAATACCTCTTTAGTTTGATCTTCTTTTGTATCTCCTTTAGGTGTCTCAACACCTCCTCCTTCAGGTGTTTCAACACCTCCTCCTTTAGGTGTTGTGGCACTTATCAACAATGATGTATAGCTCACAACCTCCTGTACATAAAAATGACAAGTACATATCAAACTACAAATCTATGTCAATGTATGCATAATCAATAAAAGATCTTATAAATTTTAATTCAATCAAATTTGAGTTCAATTACCTTTCCCTTATCTAACACTGTTCCTCCATAGTCTAGAGAGCATCGCACCTCGCTCGCACTAGGTGTTTCCTACAAGAAGAGAATAAGATAAACATATAAGTTAATATATAATTTCATTATTAATAATTCAAATGACAAGCAAATATACAGTAAAAAAATTTAAATGAGTGAGTACAAAAATACATACTGTGTGCATGTTGAGGCCAAATGAAATGGCCCTAAGGGTGCTATCAATCACCTGTGTGAGCTCCTCCTCAAACATTAACTGTTAAATAGACCATGTAAATAAATATTAGTACTTGATACTATCCCTTATTAATATTCAGTTTAAAAAAAAAACAAGTTATGAATTTACACCTTAAATGTTACTTGTGTAACTACTCCAATGTCCACCTCTCTAGCAAGAGAGGACTCTGTAGGGTGTGCTCCACTCTCCTACATGTGATTTACTATAATCTCCACATCTTGGATATCATAATCAGAAGTGTCTAATGGATGCTCAGGGGCTATACAATAGGACCCAAGCATATTTACTGGTACGTATTGCAAATATGTGGACCTGAGGAGGATGATGCAGCAGCATTAGATCCATCACCAAGATCACCAAACTATGGCTGAGCTATTGAAGAAGCATGGGAAATGAAAAGACCACTCAAAGAGTGAATAGCATGGATAGTTTGTGTGGTTGCATCCTTCATAATATATGGATGTTGTATTGGAGGTGGCGGAGGAAGGGGAGGACGGGGAACATGTGGGCACCTGAATACTTTAGCTGCCCCTAGCCAATCCTAAGGCATACCTCTACCAATGCCCTAGAAGAGTTTAATGTCAAAGTAATTGACATGATTCCCTAACAAAAACTTAGTATATAATTTTTAAAAAAAGTAAAAGGTTACATCAAGATTATTGTTGGGTGGTCTATCAAAAACCATACACCAACAATCCCAAAAGTTATCTACTATGCCCCTATGTGTGCACCATTTTATAGAAAGTTTTGGTTTGTTAACATTAACTGGGAAACTAGTACTGGGGTTAATAAATAAAGAGGCTATTTGGGCTTTTGTTATTTGGATATCTTTCACATCATCATAATATAATCCACATGCATAATATTCCTTCATGGTTTCTTGCCATGAATGAAAGGTATTATGTTGGGTGGAGAGGGTTTCTACATTTGTAATTATTCCTATCAATGTGTTTGGCATATGGGATAATCAAGGGATTTTCTTATAAACATCACAAATGCCCCTCAATTGCTCCAATTTTCCATGAATTAAGTCTTCAGTTGATGGCTGCGAAGGTGGTGGAGCATTTGGCATTTCTGTATTTTGATTCTCAGCTGGTGGATTTTCATTCTTAATTGGTGGAATTTATGCATTCTCATTCTCGGCAGCCATAATGCTTGATTAAAGTTAAAAAATAATTAATCTAAAATTAGACAATATAAATGAAACACTATTTTTAAATCAAAATCCATTAAAACATTCATTTTTTTATCAAAATCCATTCTAAACTCAACTGTTTCATAAAAATTCAATCAAAAACCCCATTTTGAAAAAAAATCCACAAAAACATTCATTTTTTTTATCAAAATCCATTCTAAATTCAAAATTTTCATTAAAATTCAATCAAAAACCCTATTGTGAAAAAAATCCACAAAAAACATTCATTTTTAATCAAAAATCCATTCTAAACTCAAAATTTTCACAAAAATTCAATCAAAAACCCTATTTTTTAAAATAATCCACAAAAAACCATATGAAATTATTCAAATCTAAATCAAAATTGAATCAAATCAAATAAAAATAAAAAAACTTACCTTTCCAAATCGGATATCCATTACGTGAAGAAGCAATGCACTATGTGCCCGCGGGTTCTTCACTGTCAAATAACTTCAAAATAACAACTGACTTTTTATATATATGCTTTTTGCAAATCAGATATCCGATTTGTAAAACTAGGTTTGTTTTTTGGTATGGTGACACCCAAGCCTAAAAAAAGTCAACACATTCTTTTCACATTTTTCGGTCGATGAAAGCCATCTTTTTTTTCTCATTGCCACTTTTTGGCCCACCATGATCCTGCACATACCCAGATATACTTAAACAGGTACCCAACAATCCTCTTTACATAGCTAGCAAAATCTATGATAATCCCACTAATGGGGAATTAATTGATTTCATCTATGGAGGGAATGTGGTCACTAAGGAATTCCTACTTGTGCATGAATTCTATCAAGAAATATATGATAAACTTAAAGCATAGATAAAGACACATAATGGTTTCACTTGCCCTATGATGGGATTGGTCACCTTACCTTTAAAAATAAGGCCAAAAAAAAAAGATGTCTCATTTTCCATCATCTTGATGTCAGATCAATTGAAGCTTAGTCATTTGTGGCTAGGTTTCATGGAAGCTATCTCATCGATTATGTATAAATTCTTAAAGTTTCTCTTTGAAAATGAAATATTTATTGTGCATCATAGTGGCATTAATCCTCTATCTTCCCATGGTAACTTTTCCTTAGATTTATTTTGGCCTAAGCCAATGGAGCCAATTAAACCTTGTGATGAATTCTTTTGAAAATCCTACCAAAATTTCAAGGAAAATTGCATAGAAAAACTATCCCATAAGAACATTCCTCGACCTATGATTGAGCCTACTTTCCTTAACAAAACCATGATTGAACCTAAAGAAATTTCAAACAAGAAAGACCAACCTAAGACAAATCATTTGCTTATTTTCTATAACTAACCAATAGATAATGAAAACAATCCCATCACACCTCCTAAGGTGAAAAAGTTTATAAAGCTAAAGAGAAAGTGGTTGAACAACCTCTTTTGGTTCCTTTCCTTCCTCCCCTTAGGGAAGAAAAGAAAACTATGATTGATAGACTGGATCTTACAAAAACACAACTTGAAAATCAAACTAAGAGGAACATAAATGCTTGAGAACGTATGTTGGAAAAATGAAGAACATTGTTTTATATAGTGTTTTGTTGTAATTGATGTCACCGTGTTATATCAGTTTCAACTGTAAGATTAAGTCCTAGTTTGATCTAGTATTCTAGACCAGTATTTGAACCAGTATGTAGTTATCATCCTCTGGTGCTTTGGTCTACAATTCTCAATTCTTGATTACTATTGCTTGCGATTTTTGGGAAACATTTTTGAATACTAGAAGGTTGTTTATTTAGAATCTCACATGCAAAAATTCCCATATGGTGTATTGGCATTACTTTGTTGTTTCCTTTCTCCATTTGGTGCATCTCTAGCAAACCTCATGGATATTTGGTGTTATGGTGAATTCATTTTGTGTTTCATATGTATATGTGACTTATCTTAGGTCCATGCTGGCATAATGTAGTGTGGTGCACATTTTGAATTATCTCTTGAAGGATTTTGTGTATACTTGGAGCTAACAATTAGTCTTTTTGGTTGCATCTAATTAGGCTAACCTAATTGATGGTTCGAGATGGATCAGGTATATATTTTGATAGTTTTGAAGATTTAAAAGGAGTAGTAGTGGTTGTGAAGTTGTGAATGTGAAAAGTGGGAAGATGATTAAGTGTGTCAAGTCAGTTTATTGGTCTTAAAAGGAACTAGATCAACAATTTTTAGGTGTACATTATCAATTCATTTTATGGCTATAAGCCATTTTTTCATTTCTTTTCATATGAAGTGAGCCTCTCATTTTGGATAGTGAGTTGTAGCAGTGAGCCACCCTTTTGTAATATTTTATAACTAGTTATACAAAATTGTGAGATAACACTTGTTGTGGTTTTCCCCATTTTGAGTTTTCCATGTAAAAATCCTAGTGTTCATGTGTTGTGTGATTTCATTTTTTTTTAATGCTCTTGCTTATCTTTACCATTATATGCATTGGATTAATTGGATTGTATTTGTTAAATAAGTTTCAAAAGATACTGATTCACCCCCTGTCTCAGTATCTTGGATATTCAACAATTGCTATTAGATTGGTTCCTCCAGAGTAGCCTAACAACTTGAGGAAGATCCGGAAGATAGAAAAAATGAATGATAAAGAAGAGCTTTGGGATGTGCTTGAAAATCTCAACAAGGCTAAAACTGAAAAACAAAGATTTTAAAAAAAATATTGATGAGGTAAATGAATGTCTCCAGAAATTAAAAGAGTAATTGAAGAAGTTCAAAGAAAGACAAAGGGAAGTAAGTGAGCGGCTGGAGCAAGCTAATGAAGAGATTACAAGTTTGAAGGTGCAAGTGGAGGAAAAGAAAAGAATTAAAGAATGTCTAAATAAAATGGTCCAAGGCAAGTATGATGAATGCACTAAGCTTGAACAAGAGGTGTTGAATCTAAAAGTATTATGGAGAAAGAAAATATATGTGAAAATAATTTCAAATCTAGCTCTTAAAAGCTTGATGAGTTGATTACAGGGTAGAGACCTTCTAAAGAAAAAAATGGTTTTGAAAATGAAGCCGGTGAAAGTTCTAAGCCTGTGCAGAATCCAGTGGATAATCAAAAGACTCAAGATAAAGGGAAGAAGAAAAGAAATTCAAGGAACTTTTCTAGAAGGTATCGTATCAAACAACCAAATACCTAAAGTTACCCCTCTTTTATTGGTATCTATTTTTCATGTAATAAATTTGGTTATAGGGAAATAGAGTGTAGGAGTAGGATGAATCAGTTTCCTAGTTCCTCCTCTAGTCAATGTTTTGCATGCAAGAGAGTTGTACATAGAGCTTGTGAATGCAGAACTAAAATGGTGAATTGGTCTAATGGAAGTAGAGTGAATCAATCTTGTAATGTCTATTGTTATAAATGTTGTAGACACCAAAATTTGGTTTAAGCCTATGACTTCAATATTCTTCATAATTCCTATTCTTCATGGTCATGATTAAATAATGTCAATTATTCAATTATTCTCTATAGTCTTCATTTCTTCTATTAATTAAATAACCTTAATTATTTAATTAATTCACACTTTTATTTATTCTATCTGATTAATTAAATAAATGCTTTTTATTTAATTGTGTTACTAATTAACCTTATCCTTCTTGTCAAATTAAATAAATTCTTTATTTATTTAATTATTCATTTAAATCCCTTCATCACTTAATTAAATAAATCTTATTTATTTAATTATTCTTCAAATATCAAATCTTGAATTAAATGAATTATTTAATTCACAAATTCTATTTTAACGCATTTCTCTATATTTAGATAATTGTGTGAGTTATCTAAGTATTCACTTTTACTCGACTCAAAGATCTATTCAAATTGCTCAGTTAACTCTTGATTTAATGTCTGAGTGGCATTCTCGAGTATTCTATTCGTCAAATCATTCAATCGTCCAATTCTAACTCATTTTCATGTACATGCAGATTAATTAAATATTTCTATTTAATTAAGTAAACCTTGTGCATGCATTCGAACAAAGATGCTTTAATCCATCTTCATCTTTGTCATGCAAAGATAATTCTTCTATTAATTAAATAAACACTTTTTATTTAATTATGTTACTAATTAACCTTATCCTTCTTGTCAAATTAAATAAATTCTTATATAATTTAATATTTATCATACTTCAACTATAATTAAATAAATTATTTATTTATTTAATTATTCTTCAAATATCAAATCTTGAATTAAATGAATTATTTAATTGATGTGTTCTATTTAAACAAATTCCTTTATATTTAGATAATTGTGTGAGTAATCTAAGTATTCACTTTTACTCAACTCAAAGATCTATTCAAATCGCTTAGTTAACTCTTGATTTATTGTATGACTGGCATTCTCGAGTAATCTCTTCATCAAATCATTCAATCATCCAATTCTAACTCATTTGCATGTACATGTAGATTAATTAAATATTCCTATCTAATTAATTAAACCTTGTGCGTGCATTTAAACAAGAGTTGCTTTAATCCATCTTCATCTTTGTCCTACAAAGATAATTCTTCTATTTTTGAATACCAAACTAGAAAATTAAATCATTTATTTAACCTTTAATTCTATTTCTAATTTACATCACTCATGTCATTATTAATTGTTATCAGAATGCATGAATAATCATTCAATCTCAACCATTCATTGATCTTTCAATCCTAGCCTACCATTTGAATAATCAATTTTCTATAAATTGATCTAGTCTTCATCATTCCAATCTCTCTCAAAATCTTATGACTTTTTGGAGCAACTATCTTGAATCTTCGATATTTTTCTAATTCACTATCATAGGCTATACTTGCACAAAATTTTGAAAATCTGAGTGAAACTATACTACAACAAGTGAAACAAAGGACAACAGAGATAAATCGTGGAAGAATGTAGATTGGGTGGGATTGTTTCTTTATTTACATTTTGAATTCATTTTTTTTTTGTTGATATAACTTAGATTGCATTTAGATTTGTATTGCATTTTTGCTCTGATCTATTTCTTTCTGCATTTTCTAGACATTACACATGTAACAATTTTGGACACAAAGCTAATCAGTGTAGGTCAAGGGTCAATGCAGGAAAAACTAATCAGAAAATTTTTGTTTGCTACAATTGCAACAAACCGGGACATATCTCAAGAGTTTGTAGAAGTATAAAGGGAAGGCAATATGATCCAACAAAGAAGAATGGGACAATAAAGAAAATTAACAAGAATGAGGTTAAGAAATAAATGAACAATATTTAGAAGAAGAAATAAGATCCTGAAAAAATAGATGCCTCTATGCCCTTGTCAGGTGTAGACATTTCCTTAGGAAACTAGACCTAGAATGGTCTTAAGGGGAGCTTTAACAAAAAAATGTTTGAACCCCTTGTTGTTTGGCGTTTCACTTTTGGCATGAGGATATGTTATAAGGAATGGATAGATAGGAGTTATGGAAGTGGAACCAAAAGAAACTATGTTGGAATGATCTTTTGTAGAGAAAATTAGGGTTTTTCTATGTAGAGAAGAAGATTTTTTAGTAGCTTTACGAAATCTGTCGCATTTAATGTCAATTAGGGAAAATCTATGTTTTATAAAGTAGATGTGTAAGGAATTTTAATCACTTGTTCATTTGAAGAAATTGGAGAGCATTTTGGAGTGTTCTTGAAGTGACTTAGAGTTCAAGCTGTGAAAACCCTAGTTTTGGTTCTTCACAAAGAAAAAGGTATTTTGCTTATCTGTGCTATTGTGGGATTGTGTGAATCATCTTTTTGAAATTGTTTGAGCTTGATTTGTGGAGAAGTGGAAACCCCTTGTAGTTGTTAAAGTTAAAGAAAGACCTAGACCATCATATAGGAAATACTCTATGAAGGTTTTTAAAGATGGTCATATGGGCACCTTCTAATCGATCCCTCATGGGGTATGTTGACTGAAGATACAAGAATTTATATTTGAGTAAAGACTAAGAAATTCAATCATAGTAAATTGATAGATATTTGGCAGAATGAGTTCACTAGAGATAATTTCTTGGTGAAACCTGAATATTTGAATATTGTTGTGAGGAAATTAGATAGATGAAACTACTTTTCTAATTCCAATTCCACAGTTGATGATAAATGTGTAAAACCAATTTTTAGAAAAATTCATGATAATTTTTTGTGGATTGATAGACCCCATCTAAGAACTAAGGAAGTAATTAAGGTTGTTACTAGACTTTGTGATACCAGACTGATACCCATGTCGAAGGTAGTGAAGAATGAAATGTTGATGGAACTCACTGGTGCCACATATGACAAGAGAATACTTACTAAAAAGACTATCATTAATCCTATTGCTAGGTATGTCGCTATAATGATCAGAAATAAAATTTACTTCACCAACAAAGTGAACTCTATATCTGCTATATTTATTTATATTGTTTTAGTCGATATGGTAGTTAATGGTGCATATTATGATTTGTGTTAACTTCTCTAACAATAGTTGCTTGATAACTTAAGGTTGACCAAAGAAAGGACATATGCATTTAAATTTGGGTCCTTGGTTATGTGTTTATTGTTCTATTTTATGAAGAGACTTCTTGGAAGGGGTGATATAGTGTTTTAGGATTCATTTGGAAACTAGTGGCACATCATATCTTTGATTACTTGCATAATCTGGGTGATTTGAAGAACAAAGATAATGTTGTAACAACATTCTTTTTTGTATTCAAGAGCAACATGAATGAGAGAGAAAGGATTCTAAGAAAAGTTGTTGAGAAATTAAAAAAATATATCATATTTCATGTCTCTTCTAATGAATGTATGATTGAAGCTATTGGACCCCTCACCATATGGATTCAACCATTGGGTTATGAAATTATAGAAGATGAATCTAAAGGCTATGTAAAGATGTTGCTGAAAATTTTGAAAGATGCCAATTAACCTAGAATTGGAACTTATGTCAAAAAATCTATGGAGGTTCTCTTAGAGCACAAGAAGCCAATAAAAAGAAAGCATGTAGAAAAGAAGCTTAGAGAAGTTGGTTGCACTAATGAGGAGATTTCATAAGGTAGGGCTAAGAGAGAGAAGATGGAGGGAGAATCTTTAGGACTAAAGAGATTTGGAAGGACTACTCCTTCTAAACCCTCAATAGCCTTAGCAATGAAAGTTGAACCTAGTTCTACTAATAAAGGTAAAAGACTAGATTCTTTAGGACCTACTACAATATCTGGGAAAAGAAAAGTAACTCCTTTGGTTGTAATTGGGAAGAGGGGAAAGAATGAAAAAGCTACAAGGGAGAAAAATCTTAGTATCACTGATGATCAAAATGAAGAGGGCCCTAAAGAAAAATTGGTAAGGAAGGGAAGAAGAAGCTCATCCTTTGGTGAATGTTCTTCTTAGGATGCTAGTATTGTTTCTAATAATTGCATATCATGTCATCTTTTGATGAAGAAAAGGAATTTGGTGTTTATGTACACACCAAACCCAAATCGAAGAAAGCTAAGGTGTCTAAAAAAGCCTCCCTGGACCAAGACGAATAAAATTACACTATGGTAAGACTTGGTTCGCCTTTCAAATTAGAGGCTATACTCAATTCTTTAATACATTTTGAAGATATATTCTAAATCCTACAATAGAATATTATAATTAAGTGGAGAGAGAGGATAGAAAGACATTAATTTTAGCCACTATTCAATATGTTATCACATTGGATGTTAAATGGGATGATTTAAAGAATGAAATTATGCCTGAGAAAATGTGAGTAGCCCTGATGAAAAGGTGATCACATGATGTTGAATTAGAAGAAAATATCATAAATGATGCATTTAAGAAAATCGGGTCTTCGTTGACCCCAAATGATTTAGAAACCCTAAAGAAAATATGTGCAAAAATGCTCTGAATGAAGAAAAGAGTGAATATTTTAATGGTAAAGTACAAAAATCATATAAAGAAAATAATAAAGGAAACTACAAAATTAATTAGAGATACAACTGAGAAATATTGCATGATTGGTGCACTACCATCCAGTTTTGCACCTAAGATAGGTGAAGAAGTTTCTATAGAAGAATTTGAGGAAGATAGTCCTTCTTGTATAGGTGATATAGGTATTTCTATGGAAATAAATGATGTATATATTACTTTGGATATAAGTGTTGAAAGTGATCCTTTCAAGATGGAGAAGTAGAAAGAGGGTGAAGTTGAGCCTAAAAAACATTATAATGCCTCTCTAGAGCATGCCAAAAGTGAGAAAGATAATGTTGAAGAGGAAAAGGGTAATAATGAAGGTGAAAAGGATAATGCTGAAGGAGAGAAAGATAAAGGGGAAAGTGAAGGAAATGATGAAGATGGAAAAATGGACAAATATAAAGATGAAAATAGAGAGGATGAAGTTGAAAAAGAAGAAGAGAAAATGGAAGAAGAAAATAAGGAAGAAGAGAAAGAAAAGGAAGAGGAAGAAGAAGAAGAGAAAAATGAGGAATCCACTAGAAAGAATGAAGAAAATAAAAGGTTGGTTGTAGAATCTCATAGGTCTACTAGAGAAGCCTCCTTCGGTGATGATGAATTTAAAGGATTTCTATCTAAGAAAATTAGGTTCTAGCTGGTGATTCCTCTAGAGATTCTACAACTTCCTATGACTCAAGGCTATGTGAATTTAGATAAATTTTCTCTTGTTAATAAGTTGGTATTGGGTGATGCATTACATGCATCCGGTAGAGGGGAGATTTTGGAGATTGAAGATGCTTTGAAGTTATTGTAGGAGGCCACATCGGGTACTTCAATGGATATATCTCTCACTTCATTAGAAAATATGAGACTATTATTGGACTCCTTTAAAGAGTATGCCTCTAGACTTGGTCAACAAAAAAGGCAAGAGGTTGAGAAGAAACTGGCAGAGAAAAGGTTGTTGGTGTTGAATGACAAGTGTGTTTTCGTACACACAAATGTTGAGAAGAATCTGGAAGCTCTACAGATTTGTGAGACTACAATAAATGTTTTCTTTTCTTATTGCTTGAAGTGGCCAAATGACACTTAGAATATTAAAGATCTTATGAGCTCCATTGAGTCTAAGTTTTTTGATGTCTCTAATACTTACAATGCATCTAAGGATAGAGATAGATCAACCTAGAAGGCTATCTCTTCTCATATAGATAAATTTTTCATTCTATAGAAACATAAGGAAGAAATCATTAGAAAATATGGTTCGTTAGGTGACCTTGTAAGAATGGAATTCACTTTGGTTGCCAATGCTTTGGCAAGTGTAGAGAAAATCGAAGAAATAAATCAGACCCCTAGTACTCTACAGAATGTAGAGGAAACTCTAGTAGAACTATAATCCCTGAATAGGTTGTTGATTGTTGCAAAGAAAAGTTTGGAGAATGGTAAGTCAGCATGGCAATGTATTCTTAGGGAGCTTCAAGGGTTTCCATCCTTCGGTTAATGCATTTTTTTATTTTTATTTTTCATATTTCCTCTTGGGACACCCTTTTTCCTTGATTTCAAAGGGGCATAAAAAAGTGAGTGAAAATACTAGTGATAGGGGGAGAGTTGTAAATAGGAGTTTAGTTTTGAAAATTTTGGCAAAATGTTGCTATCAATGACAAAGGGGAAGATTGTTGGAAAAATGAAGAACATCATTTTATACATTTTTTTTGCCATTGATGTCACCATGTTATATGAGTTGCAACTACATGATTAAGTCTTAGTTTGATCTGGTATTCTAGACTAGCATCTAAACCGGTATGGAGTTATCATCCTCCAGTGTTTTGGTCCACAATTATCAACTGTTGTAGTTTTTGGGATTTTTTTTTTAATTCCAAAAGGTTATTTATTTAGAATCTCATGTGAAAAAATGCTTGTATCCAGTATATTGATATTACTCTGTTGTTGGTTTTTTCCATTTGGTCTATCTCTAGATGACCTCATGGATAGTTGGTGTTATGGTGAATTAATTTTTTGTTGTATATGTATATGTGACCTATCTTACGTCCATGCCGACATAATGTAGTGTGCTACACATTTTGAATTATCTCTTGAAGGATTTTGTATATACTTGGAGCTAAAATTTAGTTATTTTGGTTGCATCTAATCATGTCGACCTAGTTGATGCTTGGGAATGGATCAAGTATATATGTTGAAAGTTTTGAAGATTGGGAAGGATTAGTAGTGGTTGTGAAGTGGGTATGTGCAGGATCATGATGGGCCAAAAAGTGTCAATGTGATGGATATGTGGTTGATGATTTTTTTACCCAAAATTGATGAAACAAAAAGGGTTTTTAAAGGAGATTCTCAACTTTCCAACAATATTAATTATGCTTTACTTTGAATTTAATAGTTAATTATTAGTTATTTTCCACTCAAACTATGACTAAAGTCCTAATTGATAGACTGATTGAAAAACATCTGTTTCTTTCAAACGGTATCACATTTTTTCAATCCAAAGCATGCATCACATTCTATACTTTGTATACTATAGGATTAAAAAAAGAAAAATTGAAGTTCATGAAGTTCTGACCAAGTTAAGGTGGTCAGACATATGAGTTTTTAATATATTTTTTTAAGTTGTAATAAAAAATTCATAATTAATTATTTACTTAGAAAAAAATTACAAAAAATATGCATCACATTGGGACATGAGTCCTCTACTTATATCTAAAATATTTTCATTTTATTGTGGTTACGGTAGTCAAATAGACACTTGCTTCTTATTTTATCCATAAAATTTAAGTAATACTACATTGAAATTTCAAATTTTCACCAAATAGATTATTTTTTAAACAAACCTAGTAGTTTACAAACTACATTCAATTTGCTACAGATTCTATTGTTACATATTTTTAAAATAATATAGATAACTTATTCAAATTTTTACATCAAGTTGCCTACCTCTGATTTTTCTAATTTTTTTGCCACTTAAGGGCCTTTTTTTTCCATGGTGATCCTACACATACCCAAGTTGTGAATGTGAAAAGTGTAAAGATGATGAAGTGTGTCAAGTCAGTTTATTGAGCTTAAAAGGAACTGAATCAACACTTGTTAGGTGTACATTATCAGTTCATTTTCTAATTGTAAGCCATTTTTTAATTTCATTCTATAGGAAATGAGCCTCTCATTTTGGATACTGAGTCTTGGTAATGATCCAACCTTTTGTAATATTTTACAACCAGTTATACTAATTGTGAGATAACACTCACTGTGGTTTTTCCCATTTTACATTTTCCATGTAAAAACCTTGGTGTTCATGTGTTGTGTGATTTCATGTTTTGTTAATGCTCTTACTTATCTTTATTGTTATATGCATTAGAGTAATTGAATGGTATTTGTTCAATAAGTTTAAGAAGATACTAATTCACCCTCCCTCTCAGTATCTTAGATATTCAATAGTGTAGGCATAGATGTTGTGCTCTTGCTTGAAGATTAAATGAAGAAACAAATAGATAAAATCAAGATCCAAACTTGACTGACACAATACATGATGAGTCTCCCTGCTGAAAAAAAAATATCCTATACCTCAACCACAACAAGAGCTAAATCCTTCTTTGGACATTATCATTCAAGCCCCCATTGTGATGAACTTGGATAATGATGATGAGGTTGCTAAGATTGATGAAGTTCATAATGAATTGAATGCATTGTTTTCCTCTTCTATAAGCTTAAATGATAATTCTCCTAGGAAGAGTTTTGACCTTGGTGATGACCCTAGTTGGGATCTTGTTATTGTCCCTTTGGCTAGTTATGTGCCTTCTATATAGAATGAAAATGATTGGGATTTGGATGACCTATTAATAGGTTGACTCAAATGTTCCTTAATATTCTTTTTCATTATTTCATTTTTCATGTTTTGTGCATGATTGCATGTATGAATTGTGATCCCCTGCGATGTTATATTTGATCTCTCACTCTCTTTAGGAAATTCCTTTATTTGTACCTACTTTATTCTCTATATCATAAAGCTTCTCCTTTATCTTTTCATGTGTCTTTTTTTCTCCTTTTTGGGATGACGCAAGGCATCAAGACATTCATATCTCTTAAATGTTGACCCAAGCATTTTTTCTTTGTTTTCCCTCTCTTTTTGTTTTTCTTCTTGTTCCATGAGCATTTGGGGAATGATGAAAGTTCCAATATCTCTTAAAAAAAATGTAGCAAAGAAATACTGACCTTGAATCCATGGATCCCTTGTGTGATTTTGGATGTATATCTCTTTTGCATTTTTATTATTCTTTTGCAATTCATGTTTCATGGTGTAGTCTTCTTACATCATGCGATAATTCCTTCAGTTTGTCGTGACATTGGGTGTTATGTCCCTCAAGAGCATGATCTCTTTTAGCATATTATATTCCTCTTAGTGGCTTGATGTGAAAAATTCCATCCCCTAATATATGATTCTTCTATTCTTTGATTGGTCCTCTCTTAGAGATATTAGGCACAATGTTACCTAAGTTAAAGATCTTACATGAACTAAGAAAGAATCCTTTGAATGTCCCTTACACTATTTTGTATTTATAATATGTGTTATATGGCCACCTTGCATAACACACTTTGGTTTCCTTTTGTACCATCACATTTGTTCATGGGCATCAAGCATACAAATCTTTTCTTTTCTCATGAAGCTCAAAGTTAATTGTTTCATTGTGCCTTATCAAAGTTATCATAAGGTATAAATTTGGTATGGTAACCATATGGAATCTGAACATAGGCGTGACTTTCCCATAGCCACTTACTTGTTTATGTGAGCACATACCATCGCATTTGTATGCATCTCATAAGGGGTGTTGGTCCCTAAATTTGCAGTCATTTTGAATCCTAAAGGGGTGCTAGGACTAATGGTTTTATTCAAGGGGATATTTTTCCAACAAATGGGAGATTGGTATAAAACCTTTCTCTCCTACACTTTGGGCTCTATGAAACCAACAAGGGTGATCCTACCAGTGTACTAATAGATACTTGTGTGCCAAAGCATCCATAACACTCTAAACAGATAACTCACCTTCAACTATTTAATGGACATAATACCCTAAATATTTGGCTAACCTTCAAGGAAATGTCCAATTTAAAAATGAGAAATCCAAAGCATCCATAACACTCTAAATAGATAATTCACCTTCAACTATTTAATGGACATAATACCCTAAACATTTGGCTAACCTTCAAGGCAATGTCCAATTTAAAAGTGAGAAATATAATGCATTAAGCTATATAGACAATTACATGGAGATACAAAAGTAAAGTTGATTTTAATTTGTAGCTTCTAGAAACAATCTTTGGAGACTACAAAATTGAAAGATGAGTTCCATATTCCAGGGTGGAATCATCGAAACCATGAAATTTAAAATAATTCACAACATTTATCTTGTAACAAAACAAATCATTGTACGTTGAATCCTCTGGTTTGAATTTTTTGGGGACTTCCAATAAATCATCCAAAAATATGGAGAAAAATTCATATGGTGATTCTCCCTTTTGCCTCTTCATGTTAGACAATTCTTGAACAAAAGACATCTAATAAAAAGAAAAATACTAACAATATTTGATTACTCATATTCAAAATATAAGCAATGTGGCATTGGAGAAAACAACCTCAAAATATTTTGTCATTCACATACAAATATGATGGTGTCATGATTGAATTCTCCATTACATGAATTAGACTATTCTAAAACTTGAAAGCAATACTCATTCATTTTAGACCTGTTACAAAGATGTATTTCCTTGTGAGACCAAATTGTGCACAACTCCCTTTGCAAATAAAATAGGAAAATCTATTTAAGGAAAATGGAACAACCCTAAATAAAAATAACTTCTCACAACTGGTATCATGCTATCCTTTGATCAATAATAAACTATCGCTCAAAGAAAAACCCCATTTGCACTTTGCTTTCCTACTTCTTTCATCATTTTCCCTGCAAATGGAAAATTTTGTTTTTAACATTAACGCCTTACTCTCTTTATCGAGATGTAGAAATCCCTTTTACCCATGCATTTCATTTTAATTATTTCTCAACATCAAAATAACACTCAATATAGTTCCATTTGACATCACCCATGGGTCCCACCATCACCTTACTCCAACCTTTCCGAGTAGTTACTGTGCATCGCAAAATTGATGAGAAAAGGGAATAATATAATAGTGATGGGTGATAAAGACAAATAGGTATTGCTACTAGATACTCAACTAGTCATACATAGTAATCCTAGCACATAGTTGTATAAACCTCTATTTATGTTAATATAGTTTAACATATTCTTTGAATGAGACTAATAACACTAAACCGACATTCAAGGAAAGATAAAAGGAAAAATACTAACAATCTTTGATTAATCATATTCAAAATCTATGCAATGTGGACACTAGAGAAAAATAGCTAAGAATGTTTTTCATTCACATAAAAATATAACAGTTTCATGATTGAGTTCTCCATTACATGACTCAAACTATTTGAAAACTTGAAGCCAAAATTCATTCATTTTAGACCTATTACAAAGATGTATTTCTCTATGAGACCAAACTGTGTGCAACTCCCTTTGCAAATGAAATAGAAAAATCTATTTAAGGAAAATGGAATATCCCTAAATGAAAATTCCTGATGACAACTAGCATCATGTGAGCCTTTAATCAATAATAAAATCCTACTCAGAGAAAAACCCCATCTACACTTTGCTTTCCTGAGCTCCTTTCATTGCTCGCCCTACAACTAGAAAATTTTGTTTTTAATGTGAAGGCCTTTACTCTCTTTATTGGGATGTAGAAATCCCTTTTACCTATGCATTTCCTTTTGATTATTTCTCACCATCAAAATAAAACTCAATATAGTGCCATTTGACATCACCCACATGTTCCACCATCGCCTTACTCCAACCTTGCCTAATGGTTATTGCATTGGGCTATAAAGAGAATTAGGTATTGTTTCATCTCTGATGTGAGATGAGAAAAATAAACCAAACAATGATGGGTGATAAAAGAACACACTTTCATAAAATCGGTGATATGAAATGGGAAAAGAGAAATCAAATAGTGATGGTAAGTAGGGGAAACTTCAAAACCATTGCATGCCATAGTTGGCCTCTTGCTTCCTCCATTTGAACACCTTTATAGTTTTTCATCAACTTTTTTCTTTGCTTCCATTCATGTTCTACAACTTCTCTATGAACTTTGGTGGCATAGAGAAAATGTTTATAGTAGACAACATGCAACTCTATCTTCTTCTCATTAAAGTCATGTGTATGTTGGCTTGCCACAACCGATGGTTAGCTAACACATTGAGTGCATTCATTAATTCTAAGACTTCTGAAAGAACCTCATCAATAGTACATTTTTCTTTTCAAGTGTTGAAAGTTAAAAAAAAAAAATCATTGCAACCTTGACATCAAAGTGTAACATATAATTTGAGGGTGCCAAATGTGCTAGTCTTAATAATCCTCTCTTACAATCTTTCCACTATTTTTCTTCATAATTTGTTTGAGATAAATAAAATTTTAGTGTCATTTTATACACGAACATTGGGATATTTCTCATGTAGCTTTTGGAGGATAGGAGATGGATCCACTGCATAAACCACTTGTATTTTCTTGTGATCAAATCCTCTTCCCCTCAACACATCAGTTGTGGAAACAATTTTCCAATTTGTTACAAGCATTGGATTGACCACAAGTATAAGAGACTCATTTGGAAATTTATCTAGTAGTTTTTTAAGTACAAGTGTGGCTAAAGAGTTTTCTCATCTCTACTAAACCTATCATATGCTCTCTTGGATCAACGAATTCAAAAAAAGAAACTCCAAGTGGTGATTGTATTTCTCCATTGACTGTAGGAAACCAATACCTTAATGTCTCATAAATAATAAGTCTTCCAAGCTCTACCATAACATTTTAAAAATTGGACATGGGCTTAGCTTATTTCAGGGAACAAATACTCAATACTTGATTAGGGGATGTGGGGAAACAAATACTGACATCCCATCCTTTATAATATTTTTTCTTGTTTTTAGTACCAAACACTTGACACTAAACCCAATTTTCTTTCTCTCTTTAATTTGCAAGACTAAACTTGAAAACTTATGATGGGTGGGTATGTGCAGGATCATGATGGGCCAAAAAGTGGCAATATGATGGGTATGTGGTTGATGACTTTTTTACCAAAAATTTATGAAACAAAAAGGGTTTTTAAAGGAGATTATCAGCTTTCCACCAATATAAATTATGCTTTACTTTGAATTTAGTAAGTAATTATTATTCATTTTCTATTCAAATTATGACTAAAGTCTTGATTGATAGGCTGATTGAAAAACATCCTTAGCTTTCAAATGGTATCACATTTTTTGAATCCAAAACATGTTTTACATTATATGCTTTTCATAGTATAGTATTAAAAAAAAAATCAAATTTCATGAATTTTTGACCAAGTTAAGGTGGACAGACATATGAATTTTTTATATTTTATAAAAGTTTTAATAAAAAAAATGATAATTAATTATTTACTTCGAAAAAAATTATGAAAATATATGTATCACATCGGGACATGATTCCTCTACTTATATCTAAAATATTATAAAAAAATATTATCATTTTATTGTGGTTAGGATGGTCAGACAAACACCTACTTCTTATTTTTTCCCTCAAATTTAAGTACTATTGCATTGAAATTTCAAATTTTCACCAAATAGATTTTTTTTTAAACAAACCTAGTAGTTTAGAAACTAAATTCAATTTGCTATAGATTCTATTCTTACATATTTTTGAAATAATATAGATAACTTATTCTAATTTTTATGTCAAGCTTCCTAACTCTAATTTTTCTGAAATTTTTGCCACTTAAGGGCCTATTTTCCATGATGATCCTGCACATACCTGGGTAAATCTAGAAACTAACTAATGGAACTGGTACTTTTAAATTCATGCTTTCATAGCCTTAGTGTCCTTCAATAAGCTACAATGCACCCTTTTTGGGACCCTTGTATGCGGGCTTTCAATACTCACACCTTTGTATACTTGGTTATGCATTATCTCTTTAGTCCATGCTTGATCTGAGAGTCCCTGCCCTATTTAGAACCTTAAATCTCTACATTCTTTTTTAGATTCATTTTGTATAATATTATAGTGATAATCATTGTCCCTTCAAACCATCATCTCTACTTGTCATATTCACTATCAATCTGCATTGTGTATTGAGCATCTTATACATGTGACCTGTGGATGGAAGGCTATCCTTTGCAAGCATGAGTGATCTTCATAATATTAATAAATAATTATCCTCCATGACAAAACTACATTAGAGTTATACATATATACTCAATATGTAGATAAAATCAAAGCCCTACCCTAGTGAAATGGATTATAACTACTTGGGATAGCTAAGAATCAAGGCCAGCCTTTGTCAGAGAAGTATCACTCAATAAGAAATCAAATGAGTTAGTCACTACATCTGCATATCGACTTGCCAATAAAAGGTCTTCATTAATTGATTTCAAATTGTTGGTGCAACCAACATTTGCAATTTTGAGAGTTCCATCAAGGTTCACCAAAATAAAACATGAAAAATAGTGTTCCACCTTTTGGGACATGGAACTAAAGGGGGATTAGAGTTCATACACCTATTTCCTTCAAGTTTAATTCAAGGAAACCCTAGAGATCTCAATCTAGGTATGGAATTAGGAAAGAGATTTGCAATAGGGTGTCCTAGGGGTGTGATTAAAGGTAAAAAAGTGTTCACCACTAAGTAATTACTTAGAAAGGAATGAACTCAATGTGAAAATTGAGCTATGAAACCTAGAGAATTAAGAACCTAAAATAAGACTAATAAAAAGGAATCAAATAGAAAGTTACTTGGAAGAAAGATGTGATTAAAAAAAGCTTTGAAACCCTAAAATTTTTACTTTTAATTCTCATTGGGACTCATACACTAGACTGGGTGATTTAGTCCTAGTATATGGTTTCTAGGTAGGATTTGCAACCTCTAGGCCACTAGTTAGAATCTTCAAAAAAATGGTAAAAAGGAAAAACGAGGACTCATACACCTATACTATTGCAAAGTGTCCCACTTTTTAGTAAAGTGTCCCAAGAGCATAGTTTTGAAGTGAAACATTCTGAGCCTCTGAAGATGGATTCAATAAGCACTTTCCCACTAGTTTCATGTAAATATATTATATATCTTGCTCTAGATCCAAGTATATGTGAGTCTTGACAACTTTTACAACTTTGTAATTTTGGTACTTTTGAAGGCTTCAAATCCACTTTTTATTCAACCTATAAGCATGCAATCACACAAAGAGAGAGAAAGGGTATTTTTTTATTGGGGAATGAGGTTTTTCCTAGGTAAAAACTCATTTTGGTAATCAAACTTTAATGAGAAATGAAACATGAAATATAAGATGAAACAATATAACCTTGTTTGAATCTTTGTAGATCTACAAAAATGCTTGAAGTGGCCTCAATGGATGTACATATTGATCATGATTATTGATGAAGGATAATGTCTTTGAATACTTTAATTCACCCTGAACAATACATCACAATGTTAGCTCAAATCCACATGCATGATGCACTAAATCTTTGACATGATGGTTGAATCTTGAATGCTACAATAATCTTCTACAATTCTTCCCTTGAATGCTCTTCAAATGCTCTTGAATGCTGCTGTAAGCTACCATGAAATTACTCTTGATTGCTTATGAAGTTCTAGGATCACACTATGTGAAATAACCCTATATTTATACTTGTTTATGCCAAATTTATCAAAATTATAATACTACAAGCTGACATCAAATCTAGGATGATAAAATCCCATGAAGAATATAAATTTAAAATAGGTCCAAATTAAGTGGGACTCATATGCTAGTTGTGGCATATGAGTCCCCATAGCCCAAGCTTGGAACAAATTACGAGAATTGTTAAGTTTTATGCCAAATTAATGATCAAGCCCAAAACCTTAGGTGGGATCCATATGCCCAAGGTGGTGTATGAGTCTCACATCACTAAATATGGGCCATACAATCCAAAATAATTGATTTATGATTGGGTATCTGATATGTGTCAAGATTATCCTTGAAAAGATGCATTAAATAAAGCTTGTAAATACAAAATAGGATCAAATACGAAATAAAGAAGCCCAATTTTAGTAAGGAGGTCCCAAAAAAGTGTGAAAATGTAGAGGGATACATTTTTCTACACTACAATGGCTTAACTAAATTTTGTGGATCTTGTATAAATCTAGTAGTTATATCTGACATCAACATGCGGATCTTTTGGTGCAAGGACAACCACCAATGTAACAACTTCCTCTATCAAAATGTCAAAGAGTGCTAACCCTCAAAAAGGAAAAGGCCCTCCTACTTCTCTCGATTCTTAACTTAGAGTGGCTTGGTTGAAAGGTGATCAACTATGTTATCCCATGTTGTCCAATAGAACAAAGGAAATGATAATAAAGGAATGAAGTTAGCCCTTGAGGATGAGGATTTGGGATCATTAGATGAAAATTTTCTTCATTATTATGAAAAGGAGAGCTTGGATAAGAGTGAATAAGAAGAGTAATATGAAGAGGATAGTGTGGAGGAACAAGAGGAACACAACAAGGAAGTGGAGATGTCTAAGAAAAATAATGAAGATGAAACATTTTTTTTGACTTGGAGGGGGAAGGTATGTAAAATGTCAATGAGTAGATGGAGGGAAAAAGAAAGAGTAAGATACTTTCTCTAAGCTTCTTCAAAGTTTAAAAGAACAATTTTAGGAGTTGCATAGTTGCATCATAAGAGCTATTTTTGATGCTGATTATGATAACTTGAAGAATATGGCTTTAGCTTTGGAAGAGGATATGGTCAAAGTCACTTCAATAATTGATGGGATCATGCATCAAGTTGTCTTCAATATTGTTTCTGAAAAATATAAGATTAGGAAAATCAAGAGAAAGATTTTCAAATGAAGACCAATGTACAAAACACTAAGGAGAAAGACTAGAAAGACATTCTCAACAAGTTAAAAGCTGATTGGTAATCAATACTTTTAATTATTAGTTGTTGTTTGTTGTGTTTCGTTATCTTTTTTTCTCTTGTTTTTCAATAGCTTGTGTCCCTCTGCTTTATCTTCAACCTTTAATGTTTTAATGTATCTCTGAGGCTTTTGTGTTGGCCTCTTTTTTTCTCATGTTGTTTTGTTGAACTTTTGCGATTAGGGGTCCTTCCCCTCCTATTATATAAAAAAATAAAAAATAATCAAGCATATTTGAATAATTGTCTTCCACATTTCTTGTATGCAATATTTTTATGCAAAAAGTGAGTTTGTCAACAATAACTCAATCAAAATAATTTTTGTTCATGTTTATTTTGAATCCTTGATTTGAGCAATTACAAGGTAATACATTAATTAGCACTAGTAATACATTAAATGTTAGAGTTTATAGTGAAATTGTTTATTAATATTAAAATTAAATGATAATACACCAATATGACTATAATATATTAGAACAACATAGCCAAGAAGGATGTTGTGTGAGAGTGTGTATGAGTGTAATATAAGCTAAGGCAAATAATGCACCTTATTTTAAATTTAGTAGTCTAATTTTAATGATTCTTTAAGTTAATATTATTTATTTATAAATTTAAAAATATGTTGAAATTAATCGATTACGGTTTTCTTAAATATTAGTGAGATGTGGATTTTAAACATCATATAATATGAAAGAGATTTGAAAACTAAATTATAGTGATAGCATGTGTAAGAAAACTAGTTCAAGCATGGAAGTAATACATAAGTAGATTAAGATAAGGAATTGGTGAATAAGAAAATATTTAGTAAAATAAATGGATAATATATATGAAACGACTTAGTTTTATTAAAGATCACAGTATTTATTAAAAAAAACAACATAAATATATAGATTTCACAAGTACCATATAAAACATCTCAAAAGAGAGGTAAAACATAATAAATTATTTATTTGAGATAAGTCCGCTAGACATTCAAGGGTTTCTCTGTGGTAGGATTAACATGAGATTACCACATACAAGAGAATGAAGAGTCTCTCTATGGGTAACAGCAAAGTCCCATTCCTGGACCACATTGGCCGATACCCCAGCAGTGAAAGGGGCTTGGACAGTCAGCATCATTCGTGCACTGAACATCCTTGTCGCACGGATCAGCCTGTGCTTCTGCCATACTTGATATGCCCACTGCCAAGGCTATTATTAACACCACGCAAAACAATTTGTTCGCCATTTTCTTTTGTTATCTGAAGAAAAATGTTGTGTACGTAAACAGGGAGAGGACATCCAATTGATAAGTGGCATCAGAATGGAATCGCACGGCCTTCACCGTCTGTTTGGACTGCTTAAATCCTCAATTTCTACGCCATTCTAAAATACTATTATTGATAGAGCCAACCGCCGTATAGATTCCTTCTTTCTTTGGAGATTTAAAAACGTCGTTTTTTTATGAATTAATGTCTCATCACCCGTTTGTGAATGAATGTAAGGGATTTTACCGTTCTATGGTGAAAATAGAGGTAGTATCTACGGAAAGATTAACTTCATTTCATCACTAAAACTGCTGTAGCATAGCAACAGAGAACATCTAATTTATAATGAAATAGGGGAGAGGGGCCTATAGTGGAGCACTCTAACTTCACGTTTCTCAAAATCTTATGTGGAAATTTCAAATCACTCTCAATTTTGTACAATAGTTTATTTGACAACTAACATGCTTCTATATTTCGTTTTAGGGCCACATCATCAAATATGATGCCACATCAGCATGCTTTTTGTTGAGGTATCCAAAAAGGCCCAAAAAAACGTGAAACTGATAGTGGTGCACTAAGTCATGTTTTATTGGGGCGCTAATGTGGCATCACATGATTTGTTAGTTTGTGTACTTTATGGATAAAAAATATTTTGTAATTGGATATTAAGGTGCTCCACTATGGGGCTCACTAAGGACTACTTTTATCCCCACTATTGGATCCCGCTCCACTATGGGACTCTCTCCCCTATTCAGGCTGATATTAGTTTAACATGAAAAGGGATTAGTTAAACAAGCATGCTAAATATAGGTGGTTAGTCTATATGCTAATGTTAGCTTTAAAACTCATTTCAGAAATTTATTTAAAATGATAATTTTGTTTGTGTACTAATTTTTCAATGTTTAAAAAATAGAAGTGGAATATGATTTTTTTGTAGTTCATATTAAGATCAACGATTTTCATTTTTATTATGAAGAATTGAGTTTATCGATAAGAGTCCAATCTACAATCATAAAAACGCCTTCCATCTATACAAACAATCTAGAAATTTATTTAGTCCTCTTATAGAAAAGATTGAGGACATCATTATTTAGCCATGCAAGTGGCCCCAAGTAGAATTTGAGTTCTAAGTCTAGAGCACCAATTGAAGAGTTTCATTTCTTGAATAAACTAGCAATTGCGTGTAGTGGCATGCAACAATGAGCCAATAGGAGGAAAAGTCCAAATGGCAGGGATGCAATCTCAGAGAGAGCAAAGGATGCTTACATATTTACATGTAGCGAATGATAAGCTCTATTGTAAGTGTTATTTGAAACATTAATTTTGTTGTGTTTCATCTTATTACCCCTATGTGGAGATATGCATGTATGTCACAGTAGATTCAAACAAGATTGATACATACCAAGAGAGATCAAGTGACCAAATTTAAGAATCCTTATGGAATCATTAATAACCATTTTATGATACCATTATGCTCAGACAATAAGGCATAGATAAAGGTACTAGTACATGTAGGTTATGTCAAAAGGATAATATAATTATCTGAAAGCTTGGAATATTATCAATTTGGAATAGGACATACAAATGTCAAATAAGTATATTTACATAAGTCATGCACAACCATAACAATAAAAAGATAATTGTATCCATAGGATTTTGTTGATATTAATCAAAAAGTAGATTGATACAAAAAAATTGAATTATATTTTTTTATTTTATTTCTAAATCTAACTTTACATGTGATCAGAATATATCTCAAGAGATTACATATAAACTTTTTTGATGCAAGATTTAAAAATAGCATGTTGTCTCAATATAATTTATGCTCAGTAAAATATTTACTATTACACTTAATATATAGCCTATGTAACATATGAATCTTGTCTGCATCTTATGTTAGAAACATAGAGATTTGCACATACAAAATATAAAATGAAACACAAAAAATTGAGGCCTACTCTCCACCCTACCATATTGGGTCATGGAGCCTCATGGGCTCTCACCAAACCTCTGAGCAAGAATATACATCATCCACCACTCTAATAAACAGTGAAATCAATGTTCCTTATTACACTTAATGTAGAGCCTATGGGGATCTAATTGTTTATTTGACCATTGTGACTGATTTTGTAGTCACTATGATTATTCTCAAAGGTCATTTATAACACATCATTTTATCAAAATCCCTATTATGGCTTGAGTATGTTTGGAAAAAATGACAAGAAAATGTGAAGTTTAGTGCAATAAACATGTGTCATTGCTAGACAATATCTAAATCATGAAATATAAATAGTTCTATAATTTATAACAGATAATATGCAATGCACTTGTAACAGAATGGATGAAATAAATAAAATGTAGGAATACCTTGTGCACGCAACAAAATATAGTATGAAGAAAACAAAAGAATGCTTGCTCTCTACCCTACCATATTGGGTCAAGGAGCCTCATGGGCTCTCACCAACCCCTTGAGCAAAAAAAATAAAAATTCCACCACTTTGATCAATGGTGAAAGCAATGTTTTGACACCTACTAACTTGATAGAAGATTTAATAGCATCAAAACATCCAGGAAGGAGGATTGTTTGGCTTGAGTATGCTCTTAAAAAATGAAAGGAAAATGCAAAGTTTAGTGCAATGAATATGTGTCATTGGTAGACACTATCTAAATTAAGAAAAATAAAGAGTTGTATAATTTATAACAAATAATATGTAATGTAGTTGCAATAGAAGGCATCAATTAAATAAAATGTAGGCATACCTTGTGCACACAATAGATTGCAGTATGAAAACAAAAAAAAGAGGCCTTTCTCTCCACCCTACCATATTAGGTCATGGAGCCTCATGGGCTCTCACCAAACCCCCAAGCAAAAACATAAAATTTTCACCACTTTAATCAATGGTGAAAGCAATGCTTTGGAACCTAAGAATTTTGTTGAGTTGAAATCAATGCTATACATTTTAAGGAAATTGACATGCAATTGTGAAATAAGACATGGAATAAAAGATATATAGCCTTACCTTGTATATATGTAGAATGTAGTTGTAGCTCATACACCATGTCGAACATGTGATTGTAAAGCTATTTAGCATTTTTGAGATATTTATACCTTCTATATAAATAGAATGTAGTTGCAATCTAAAATGGTTTGACTTAGATATAGTTACACACAAGGAAAATGTGAAGTTTAGTGAGGTGAACATGTTTCATTGGTAACCAATAACTAAATTATGAAATTTAAAAATTTCTATAATTTATAACAAAAAAATATGTAATACACCCAGAACAAAAGAGATCAAATAAAGAAGATGCATGCATACCTTGTGCACAGGGCATGATGTAGTATGACCACACTTACATCTTGCATATAAAAATGATAAGGAAGTGAATTTAGAAATAATGAAATTCTATATGCATGGAAATGAAGAGGGAAAAGAGAAGCAGTATAGTTACCATAAAGAGTAGCAACATTTCATGATGATGGAAATGAACTCAATTGTTGGAGGTGATCCTCTTCTTTGATTCATAGTGCACTATAATTGTTGGCATGAATCATGTAGTATCTAGCAAAATAGAAAGGTGGATCTATGCAGATTGCTAAAGAACCCATTTCAAGTGTAGAATTGAGTTGTGCACATAGGAAATATAAATTGAAAGAAAAAAAATGAGGCATGCTCTCCACCCTACCATATTGGGTCATGGAGCCTCATGCACTCTTACCAAAGCCCCAAGCAAGAACATACATCATCCACCACTATGATGAATGGTGAAATCAATGTTCCTTTTATTGCACTTAATATAGAGCCTATCATTCAAACAACTCCTTTTTGAGGCTAAAAGAAATAATAACTATTAAGGTCCATTTAAGTTTAGATACCTTTATATCAGTGCAGATTTTTTTTTCCAACTAGATATATAGGAATTGCATGCCTTGGATGCATTTGTAGGGATCTATTACTCAAATATATATAGACACAAAAACAATGTGTGGAAATGTATGTATGTGGAATTACATGTACACAATAGGTAGAAAATGGACAATAAAAGGTCGTGTGACAACTAAAAGGGATCGACACCATTACAATATACAAAGATGGTTGGTAAAGAAATAGAAAAGTATTGGTGATGCCACCATTGATTGGAGTGATGAAAAATGGTTTTCCCCTGTGTGCAAATAAGTATATATGTCATAGTAGATGTAAAGAACATTGATACATACTGATCCCTATGTTTATTCTATTGGGACATTCTTGCAATGATAAGTTGTATTTTAAGTGTTATATGGAACATTGATGTAACCATTGACCATAGTGATGAAAAATCCAATGTGCAGACTTCGATGTATGTCATAGTAGATGCAAACAACATTGATAGATACTAACACATTTTTGGAATGATAAGTTGTATTTTGAGTGTGATATGGAACATTGATGCCACCATTTTTCATAGTGATGGATAATGTATTTCCCCTATGTACAAATATCTACGTATGTCATAGTATATGCAAACGCCATTGATACATACTAATCCCTATGTTTATTTTATGGGACATTCTTGGAATGATAAATTGTATTTTTAAGTGTTATATGCAAGATTTATGCCTACAAAAAATGGGCAAATAATTATCACAACTGACAATTTTGTATTCCTTTTGACACCATCGCCCCATGCAAAAAACACAAAATATCCTCCAACCACATACACATAAATTCCACAATGGTTAACTACACTTGCACCTTCATAGAAGCTTTCCCTCCTCATAGACGTTCACTATGTTTTCTGAGTTTTTAAATGGAAAACTTGTGTTTCTTACTATTGGTTGGTTGTTTTGAAAGAACATAGACTGTAGGCTAATGGAAGGCAGTCTGCATCCAAGAACAAGAAGGTATCTAATAGCCAAGCATAGTAACACTTGACATAGATCAAGTGACAACATGTAAAAATCCTCATGGCATCATTAATAATCATTTTATGATACCATTATGCTAAGATGATAGGGCATATATGAGATTGAGATAGATATTTGGCTACGTGTAATTTCACACATGTTGTGGATGTTGTTTCCCCCTTTTTTTTACAAAAAGAACTTGAAAATCCTAAGCCCAAGATAATTACTTCACACAAGAATAGGAACCACATGTTTCAGTTAAAAAAAGCAATTTGAATAAATGCATGATGCTGGTCACCAACATGAAAACTGCAACTATCAATTGAAACATATGTGCCCATTCTTTTGTTAGATGTTATGACAATTTTCAATGAATAAACACCAGGCTACACAATGTGAAGTAGAAAATATTTGTTGTGGAGATGTTTAAGTATAGAAAAAAAAAAAAAAGTAGCTACCTTATGAAAAGAATAAACATGGGAAGGAGTATAAATGAATTTTCTATGCATATGATTTCACATACATACATATCTCCACATAGGGATGAATGTTGGTCATGTCCTACAAAACATGGGAAAAATGTTATCATAGTCAAGACTTTTGTATTGCTTTTGTAACCATTTCCCCATGCAAAAAACACAAAATAACCTCTAAGAACATGTTGCTCACAACTCTAATAGCAGGGAATGCCAGAGAACGACACCCAACAATGGCTGATCAAAAATTGTGTAGGCTTTCGCTACGCTTTTGAAGGTTTTAAATGATAGGTGTTATTACAACCATCACCACTTCACGCAAACCATACAACAATTAATGTTGATTCCAACCAACATTTAACTTCATTAGCTTTCTCTATCCACGTGCCAAGAAACCTACCACATTTTTCCCAACTGGTGGTCGGACAATTGGAGACTTTAAAACTAGAAAGCCTAGCCTTCCCTATCGGTGTGCCAAATGCTTCTAATTAAAAAAATAAAAAAATTTGCCACCTTTTTCCTAACTAGGAGCCCAATGCTAGAAGGGTTCAAAATTTTATTTATGGCTTCCATGTAGTGGTGATAGTTGGGAAGCAATTAAACGGTTGACATATATGTTTACAAAACAAAATCTATATAGATATATATGCATCTAAATTTTATATGTAAAAAAAACACATATATAGCCATAAGTGGACTTGTCAATAGAGAAATTACCATGGGAGAGAAAGAAATAAACATCACTTGGCACAAGCTAGCATGGAAATATCACTCATCTGCATTTGATTTCACATATTTACATAAATGCACGTAGGGATGAATGATGTCCATGTATAACTTGACAACTATACATATCTGGACATGTGGAAAGTAAAATTGAACATAACAAAAGAAGCCCTACTCTCCACCCTACCATATATTGGTTCATGGAGCCTCATAGGCTCTCACCAAACCCTCGAGCAAGAACGTACACTTTCCACCACTCTAATGAATGGTGAAATCAATGCTTCTTAGTAGGCTTAATATAAACCCTATTATTGTAAGAATTCCATTTTGAGGAGGAAACAAATAACAACTATCTTCCCAAATAATAAATAAGGGGAGGTGTATATATTGTCTACATTTAATTTCACATCCATACATATCTACATAGAGGAAAAGGAAAATGAAACACAACAGAAGAAGCACATAACTTTTTTGTGGCTATATATTTCCAAGCAATAGATTCTTATAGATGCATTGAATGCATGTAATAGATAAATATGTAGTTGGAAAAAAAATTTACCGATGTGATCCCATAAATTTACAATTCCTGAGAGGAACGAATTTTAGCTGAAATCGCATATTTTTAGAAAATATAATGATTTAAGCCTTAAAAAGTTCCATTTTAAGGATTCCAATTGAAGATGGTTTGATCAAATCACCTTAGATCAAACCCCCTTAGATAGAACCTCGCTAGTTTTAAACCATACCTATAAATGCATCTCCTTTACACCTATCAAAATGTTGATAAAAATCACTTTTGATTTAATTTTGGGGATCAAATGAATTCATTTGAAATTTATTTCAAATGATTATGGTATTCCTCAGAACAAGCTATCCAATGAATATAATTTTAATATGTTTTAGTTTTGTTATGTATTTGTTTTTAAGTTTTATTAAACATAGGTTTTTCATCGAAAATAAATTTCTTTGTTCTTCACATGTGGAAAAATAGAAGATTATCAAAAAAAATTAAAATATGAGTGCACCAGATATTGAAGTCCTTGATCCAACAAAAAAAATTAAATTAAATTTTGACATATACAAAAAAAGTTACGCGTTATACAGTCACGCTGTGTCTGAATTGTAATTCGTTTGACTTTGAAACTTGATTAAGGAAAAAATATTCAATAAAAAACTATCAAACTAAGTGGAAGCACTAGATATCAGAGTTAAAAATCTAAATTTGAAAGAATTAGAATTTTATCCTTCATGGAAAAAAAGTTATGCGTTATATGGTGTGCGTCACTTTTTAAAAATGTTGTTTTCTGAAAAAAATCTATTTTCGTGGGAGATAGAAAAAGAAGTGAAATTTGATTCCAAAAATTTTGAAAAAAATATTTTTAGAATCTATAGACAAAATTTGATGAGACTCTAGTTTGCACCATCTTCAAATTCCTCATAGTTTAGCCGCTATAGGTGCCCGAATGTGAAGATTTAGTTAAAAATAATAATTTCAGTGTCCAGTTTGGCCAAAAATTGTAAACCACTATTATGGGATCACCCACCGATATATATGTATGTGGAGGTAGATGCAAATATATATGCATTGTTGATTTTTGTTCAACAACTTAAAAACTTAGAAGGCTGGTGAAAATTATGAGCAAAGTTCACACATATAGCCTATTGGCCTACATTTTCCATATAGATGCAATGGTTACAAAGCAATAAAACATTCCAATAGTAACATTGTTTCATATATGCTTTCCATATAGTTCTGATGGCCACAATAATATTTAGCATTCTAAAGTTACTAAAGAAATTGAATAGTTTATGTTATTTTCCTTAAGGAATTGTTGATTGTTGTTCTATAGCTTTAGTTGGTTTCAAGATTGTCAGCCACCACTGTGACAAGTGTTTTTGCAAACAACATATACATACATATGAAAACCTAAACTTTTCAATACATTTGAAAAGAAATATAGATAAGTTTAAATGTAGATATATGTGTATGTTACCTAAGCAAAGGAAATAAACATCACTTGGTACAACTTGTCACAAAAACATTGTTTCATGTATGGGTTCCATATATTGTAAATGGTTGTGATAATAGCTTACATTTAAAACTTAGCAAAGTAATTGAGCAATTTATGTTATTTTCAATAAGGCATTGTTCAGTGTTGGGTTGTAGATTGAGTAGCACAACATATGAAAAAAAAAATTATAGCCTAGAATGATATGATATCCATATGCAACATGACATTATGAGTGGGCATGGAAAAGTAGTAGGGAGAAAAATTAAGAAGCATTACAAGATTATAAAGCACATATATGAGAATATTGTACACTGAGCCAACAAAATAAGACTAAAACAACATAAATCAAATGAAAAAATTTCAATTACATTTTGTATTGTAATCTTATGCAACAGTAGATTTTAATAAGTTGGACTTAAGAAAAATCTTTAAAAAATTGCGCAGGCTCTAGAGGATAGTTATCATTGAACATTACTGTGCTATAGAAAAAAGGACCCTTTTCTTGACATGGGATTAATTCATGATAAAATGGACTTAATGAGGTCTTAATCTAGTGTTCTAAGGCATTTTATGCATCCACACTAGGTCTTGGACCATTTGCAAATCGAATAACATGCTTTTAACAATGTCTTGTCAAGGTGTTGTAGAGTCTTGTAGAGGACTTACCTTCTTTTCTAGACCTAATGAATCTATCTCAATTCAACATTATAAAACATGTTTAATTACATCATCACATTAATTTAGAAGGCTTGTAAAGTAAATTTAACTCTAACCAAGTGTTGTAATGTGTTTTATATGTTCACATTGGTTATTGTGCCTTCCTAGGCTATGTGGACCTCATTTTAGTGTTGTAAAGTGTATTTAATCACACTTTCACATTAAATTTTGTGTCCCAAGCCCTATTTGACATTTACATCATCATTAATATGCCCCTATTAACCCATATTATGCATTTCAACGCATTATTTGATCAAATAACAGACATAGTCATTAGATAAGCCTAATTTTCTTACTTCTCGACATTCCAACTAACAAAAATACCCTTGTTGGACCCATTCACAATTAGTGGTGAATTATTCCCATATAGGTGGGACTCATTTTCCATTAGTGGCAAATGAGTTGGACCATTTGATCCATTTTTTGGGGTTTTGAGTGGGAAAAATAAGGTTTTAAGTTTAATTTTTCTCCATGTTGGCCTAAGGCACAATTTTCTATAAATAAGTATCTTTATCCTCAATTTACATCCATTACCTCATTCACACATCTCTTATCATTTATTTATCATTTATCTTCTCATCCAAGTGAAGCAAGCTAGGGTTTCTTCATTAGAAGTCATCAAGTTAGCTTTCTAAAGCATTCAAGGGCTAAATCTTCATGTATTGTTGTGGAATTTCAATATAATTCATCATGGAAAGGTAATATATTCCATTATTTCATGTCTCATTACTTTCTTTCATCATTTTGGTTTAATTACCTAAATGGGGTTTGACCAAGTAAAACCCCCATCCCCTTACAATCAACAATTTCTCTTTCTTGTCTTATTTCTATGAAGATTTAGGACTCTTAGAGGCTTAAGAATCATTGAATATTAAATTTGAAAGTCATTTTAGTCATCTCTTCATCATTAAAGTCAGAATATCAACAAAAAGTCACTTTCAAGCCCAAATATGACAGTTTTGGAGGCATACACCAATAGGAAGTTGAAGTGTAGACCAAAAGCTCCAAAATCAACCTTTGAATATTCAGAAATTCAAAAGTGGACTGATTCACCATGGGTGGTGAATGAGTCCCACTCCAGGGTCATTTTTTGGTTTTATGCATTTTCGGATACCCTTTTGTCAGAAATGGGCTCTAGTTCAGTTTTACAGAACTAGGACCAATTCACTCAGATTGGCAAATGAGTTCCTTCAGGCCTGAAAATCAACATTAGCAACATTTCAAAATTAATTTTCAGTCTCCTTCAAAGTTCTAGGTGCACACTTTAAGTTTCATTCATTTCTATTTTGGTTTGCATTTGTTTCTAGTCCATTATTGCATTACACAATGTGTTTTCAAACATCAATTGTTTCTTAGGTTTTGAATTCATATTCAATCAATTTCATAGCTTAGCTAGACTTAGATCATCTCATTTAGCTCATATAACATCATACACATCTTTTATTTGAGTGAACACATAGCATTTTTGGATCTAATCTCTCTCCTTCTAGGTGAAAAACCCTATACGAGTTAGAGAGTCCATTGGGTCCAAAAATCTATGATTCAATTACATAGAAAATATTATAAAAAAAATAAATTTTTATACAACTCTAATAAAATGGAAGAGAACCATGTGTGACATGGCTTTATGAATGCAATGGTAGGACGAAATTTAATAGCCATGGATTCAATGGATCCAACATTATTATAGCTAACACCAATTGTGGAGAGATAAGAGTATGTGACAATTGAAATAGACAAGAAGCAAATAAATATAGAAAAAAATTCACACACACACACACACACACACACACACACACACACACACACACACATATAAACATTCAAATCTACATGCATATACACATACAAATGCATTACAAACACATATATCTACACACATCTATATCAAAATGTTATATGGACTAAAAAACTTAAATTGCATGCACATATATATTTATGTATATGCATACATAGATGTATACATGCATACAACCATGTCCAAAAGTATACATAAGAACAACTGTAAATACTGATATATGTGTTAAGTAGGGTGGCATAACTATAAAACCAAACAACATAAAATAAAATGAGGAACATACACTTAAAGCGATAAAAACTATAGGGTATGTGCAAGATTATCATGGAAAAAATAGGCCCTTAAGTGGCAAAAAATTCAAAAAAATTTGAGTTATGCAACTTGACATAAAAAATTGAATAAGTTACCTATATTATTTTAAAAATATTTAAGAATAGAATCTATAGAAAATTGAACGTAGTTTCTAAACTACTAGGTTTATTTAAAAAATTAAAAAAAAATTATTTGGTGAAAATTTGAAATTTCAATGCTGTAGTATTTGAATTTTAGGGAAAAAATAAGGTGTCTATTTGACCACCCTAACCACAATAAAAAGATAATACTTTTTATAAGATTTTAGATATAAGTAGAGGACTCATGTCTAGATGTGATGCATTTTTTTTGTAATTTTTTTCCAAGTAAATAATTAATTGTGATTTTTTATTACAACTTTTAAAACATATGAAAACTCATATGTATGACCACCTTAACTTGGTCAAAACTTTAATAAATTAAATTCTTTTTTTTTAATCATATAGTATGTATCCTATAGTATGTTAAGCATAGAATGTGACACATGGTTTGTATTAAAAAAATGGTACCATTTGAAAGTTATAGATGTTTTTCAATCACCCTATCAATTAAGACTTTAGTCGTAATTCAAATTAAAAAATGAATAAGAATTATTTATTAAATTCAAAGTAAATCATAATTTATATTGGTGGAAAGTTGAGAATCGCCTTTAAAAAACCTTTCCATTTCATCAATTTTGGGTTAAAAAAATGTCATCAACAACATAACCTACACATACCCATCCTATCGCCACCTTTTGGTCCATCATGATCTTGTACATACCCTACAAGTGGCATAAACAATACAAAATAAAAGAAACAAATATATAGTCAAGACAAATTATAACAAATATCCAAAGTCATAATTAGGCATGGTTGTTTGGCATTCAAAGTAGTACAGCTATTTGTGGCATGGAAAACTGGACACTCTTAAGAAAAGAGACAATTTCACACTAAATTGGACCTACTTTTGAGTACCCTGCATTATTCATCCTTCAAAACAATATTTATAGGCCCCTAAGACACATTATTTTGGATCTAGAGGCTTGTTTCACTTGAGAAATCACTTAAATCTTGACAAACAACACTTAATTCATACATATCTTGAAAACCCACCTTCAAAAACCACTAGTGGGACCCATTCACCACCTTGGGTGAATGAGTCCTCTCTAGTGGGACCCATTCGTGAAGGGTGGAAAATGAGTCCCTTTTGAAGGAAATTTCAATTTCGAGTGGGAATTCAATTAATTCAAATTAATTTTTTCAGTGGATGCCAGCCTCTTAGGTCTAAATAATGGGGAAATTAGGTGCTAATGCTTATAAATACTCTTTTTAATTCATTTTACACATCTCTTTGTCAATTTTACAAAGAAAATTTTAAATTCAAGTCTTCCATAATAAGTTGGCTATTTGCAAGATCATCATGGAAAAACTAGGCCCTTAAGTGGGTAAAAATTTAGAAAAATTAGAGTTAGGAAACTTGACATAAAAATTTGAATAAGTTATATATATTATTTTAAAAATATGTAAGAATAGAATCTGTAGTAAATTGAATTTAGTTTCTAAACTAGTAGGTTTATTTAAAAAAGAAAAATCTATTTTGACAAAATTTGAAATTTCGATGTAGTACTTAAATTTAGGGAAAAAATAAGTAGGTGTCTGTTTGACCACCCTAACCACAATAAAATGATAATATTTTTTTAAAATATTTTAGATATAAATAAAGGACTCATGTTTGGATGTGATGCATATTTTTTTGTATTTTTTTCCAAGTAAATAATTAATTATGATTTTTTTACTACAACTTTTAAAAAATATAAAAAATCATATGTCTGACCACCTTAAGTTGGTCAAAACATCATGAAATTCAACTCTTTTTTTCTCAATCCTAGAGTATACGAAGCATAGAATGTGAAAAATGTTTCAGATTTAGAAAAAGTGATACCATTTGGAAGCTATAGATGTTTTTCAATCAACCTATCAATCAAGACTTTAGTCGTAATTCAAATAGAAAATGAATAATAATTATTTATTAAATTAAAAGTAAAGTATAATTTATATTGGCAGAAAGTTGACAATCTCCTTTAAAAACCCTTTTCGTTTCATCAGTTTTGGATGAAAAAAAGTCGTCAGTCACATACCGTATGCATACCCGTCATATTGCCACTTTTTGGGCCATCATGATCCTGCACATACCTAGTTTCATTGGCAAAGTTGAAGTTTTAGGGTAGAAAATTAGGGTTTTTGTAGGACTTGAAGCTCATTCTTCATTGAAGGTTCAACATTACAAAGAGTTGATGATGGATGTCTATGGTGAATAATACAAAAATCTAGGTTGGGGAGATGCAACTAGCCATCAAATCACATCTAAAGACTTGTTTTCAATGTGATTCCACCTTCCATTTTCTCTTTATCTTTAGATTAAGGATTGCATTCTATTTACATCTCATTTTCATGTCATTTACATCCATTTGATGTGTTGTAGGATTTCTAGGGTTGAATCCTTGCATCATTCAAATGAAATTTTCAAATCCTATTCTAGCACAATAGAATAGAGTTTTATCATATTTTAGACTGTCTTAGTCTTTAACACACTTAAGGCTAGGGTTTTATGTACTTTTTTTTCCATTTAAGGTTTGATTACCCAATTAGGGGTTTGACCAAGGAAAACCCCCCATTAGAAAACCAATTTTAAGTTGTTTCGCAAGCATTTTCCAAGATCCTGATTCAGGTTTCTGTCAAAAAGTGCTTTATAGGTGTCAAGGTGTGGAACAAAGATATGAATTTGCTGAAAATTGGAAGTTGATTAATTCACCATGGATGATGAATGAGTCCCTCATGATGTGAATTTCAAATTTAAACGTAGATCTTGATACCTAGTGGGAAGAAACTAGTTTCTAGGTAGAAAACCTCGTCTTGGGATAGATTCACCTAGGGTCGTGAATGAGTCCCAACCAACATAAAAGTCAAATTTATCAAATTTCTATAGTATTTTCCAGTCATCTTTAGCTTTACAAGTGCACACATTCTGAAATACACCTTTCTGTTTAGTTTCATTTGCATTTTTGTTCATCTTTTTAAGCTTTTTGCAAACCTCACTATGTTTTCAAACACTACATATTACATTAGCTTTCCATTCATAAATAGTCAATTACATCAATTAGTTGCACTTAGATAATTGAATTTAGTCATATTTACATCATAGAATCCTCTATTTGAGTGAACCATCACAATTTTGGGGTTTTATCTCTCTCCATTTAGGTGAAAGATCTAAGAGTGCAAGAGAAGCACATAAAACAACAAAATTGTTGGTTCATTTTGATGAACCTACATATTGAACATTATATATTTTTGTTTTACATTTGCATTTGCATCCTACGACTCCATTGCATTGTCTTTTGCATTTTTTTTTGCATCCTAGGGCTTCTTAAAGTTGCATTAGTGAAGGTATCATTTAGATTTCATTATTGCATATTATTTCATTACATAATTCCAGAATTATGCACTTCTAGTCTTTATCTGCACTGTATAGACTTGAACACATCTAGAAAATTTAAAAAATTTAGAAAAAATTTAAAAATATCTCTTCTGGGACTCATTCGCCACCTTGGGAAAAATCAGTCCCACTACAATTTTTGAATCAGTGTTTTTAGAATTCAGTTTCCTATTTTGCATGTTTCTATTAGAGAACTCTACAATTCCTTTATTGTTTTAGTTCAATTATCTTTTTTTATATTAAAATCATTTTCATAAAGCATCATTTCCTTTCATGGTATTTATTGATACTATTAGATTTTACAAGTTTCATTTTCAACATTAGTTCCTAATTCTTTAAGATCATATTTTTCAATACATAAAAAAAAAAAAAAAAAGAAACATCAAACCAACCTTTTAAACAAATGAGGGGTTGTGTAGGATCATCATAAAAAAAGAAGGTCCTTAAGTGGTGAAAAATTCAAAAGAATCAAATTTAGGCAACTTGACATAAAATTTTGAATAAGTTATCTATATTATTTCCAAAATATGTAAGAATAGAATTTGTAGAAAATTGAATCTAGTTTCTAAACTACTGGGTTAAGAATAAAACAAAAGAAACTAATTTTAAGTGAAAATTTGAAATTTCAATGCAGTACTTAAATTTTAGGGAAAAATAAGAAGTAGGTGTTTTTCTGACCACCCTAACCACAATAAAATGATAATATTTTTTATAATATTTTAGATATAAGTAGAGGACTCATGTGCTGATATGATGCATATTTTTTTATAATTTTTTTCCAAGGAAATAATTATTTATGGATTTTTAATTACAACTTTAAAAAAATAAAACAAACTCATATGGCTAACCACCTTAAATCAAATTTTTAATCCTATAGTATGTGAAGCATAAAATGTGACACATGTTTCATATTCAAAAAATGTGATACCATTTGAAAGCTATAGGTTTTTGTGAATCAACCTATCAATTAGGACTTTAGTCATAATTCAAATAGAAGATGAATAACAATTATTTATTAAATTCAAAGTAAAGCATAATTTACATTGGTGGAAAGCTGAGAATCCCCTTTAAAAACCTTTTTGTTTCATCAATTTTAGGTAAAAAAAATGACATTAGCCACATACCCTACACATACCCAACATATTGCCACTTTTTGGCCCATCATGATCCTGCACATGCCCATGATTCAATTTAGAAATACCATCTCATCCAAGCCTCTTAGTAGTGATGATGTAGACAAGTTAAATGAATTTCTTCGGGACTTTATCTTGCTCACTTCATCCTCTAAACCTTGCCATGATATGCCCCAAACAATTGATGAAAACCTATCCTAGAAACCCTTTTGTAGTGATGACCTTGACTTGTTAGATGAAGCCCTTTAGGACTTCATCTCACCTGATTAATCCATTAAGGTTTGTTGTTCCCAACCTACAATAATGAACATTAATGTCTCAAGTTTTCCATTATCAACTTAACATACTTAATGATAATTTACCCCTCAAAAATTTTACTCTTGATGAGTCCCTTGAATTGTTAGATGAGTCCCTCCAGGACTTCATCTCACTTAAATCATCCATTAGGGTTTGTCGTGAACAATATAAAACTAAGGACGTTAATTTTATTCAACATCAACTCATTCTTTACCCACCCTCGCATAAACTTCATCCTTCCCGTCAACCTGAATTCACTCTTTACCCACCTAAAACTAAGGTGTTGCAACAATCTAGTAATACTACTATAATTCATACATATAATACTTGGAACAATCCATGATCGTTGCAACCAACCCCACCATCTTTACCTTTACCTAATCTTCCTAGTGCTCCTTGTTTTCCCTCACACACAAAGAAGTATGATCTTGTTGAACAATTAAAGAATACTCCTACAAAGATTTCCCTTCGAGATTTACTTCATAATTCACCAAATTACCACACTATTCTTCAAACAACCTTGCAACAAATTGTGATTTCTCTTGGTACAACTCCGAATGATGTGGCAACTTTAATACAACAAAGCAACAATTTTGATGTGGCAACTCTAATTGTTGGCTTAACAAGATGATCATGAAAAAGAGCATTATGTTTATTACATTAGTCAAAGTTTAATTGATTGTGAAACTTGATATTCACCAATTGAAAAATAATGTTTAGCCCTTTTCTTCACTACTAGTAAATTTTGACATTATTTACTAAATGTTGAAATATAAGTCATAAAAAAATTAGATCCCCTTAAGAATATTTTTAATAAAACCAACTTATATGGACAGTTAGCTAAGTGGATGATGCTATTAACATATTTTAACCTTAAGTTTGTTTCCCAAAAAGAAATCAAAGGACAAGCCTTAACCAATAACTTAGTTGACACCCCTTCTCCTCTTGCTTTACCTAATCATGACTCCTTTCTCTATGATAGTGTCTTGACTATTGATGTTAAAACATCATAATTATATTTTGATGGATCTAAGTGTAGAACAAGTTATGGTCCTAGAGTGGTATTAATCCCACACGATGGAAAGATCATTCCCTTGTCCTATCGATTAAATTTCCTATGTACAAAAAACACAGCTGAGTATGAGGCATTAATCATAGGATTGCTAGTTGCTTTAACCATGAATGCTAAACATATCAAGATCTTTGGTGATTCAAAATTAGTAATCAAACAAATCACTAGGAAATATCAAACTAAACATGACAAGTTATCAAAATACAAGGATATTACAATGAAACTGTTAGAGAATTTTGAATCATTCACAATTGATAACATCCCATGAAAAAAAAATCGACATATGGATGCAATGGCATGTGTTGTGTCTCTTATATCACTACATGATCCTTCAACAAACTTCACCTTTGTTATTCACCCCATCATGAAACCTTCGATTGACACTCACTTTGAAGAAAATTTAACTACAATTGAAGATGACTCACAATAATGGTAGGACAAGATATACAATTATTGAAAATATGGTACCATTCTTGATCCCACAATGGCAAACACTCAAAATTGTTTATGCAAACTAGCCACTAAATACATGATCCTCAATAATGTATTGTATAGAAGATCTTTCAATGGTCTCTTACTAAGGTTTCTTAAGGATTTTCAAATTCCTATAGCTCTTGACCAGGCTCATGCTGGTGCTTGTGGAGGTCATTTTTTAGGACAATTGTTAGTGCAATAACTTATCCATATGGGATATTATTGGTGACATATGGAGAAAGTTTGTTTTCTTACATTAAACGATGTCACAAATGTCAAGAACATAGCAATTTGATCCATGCCTCTACTTCTAAGCTTCATTCCCAAATTCCCATTTAGCCATTTTCAATATGGGGATTAGATATTATTGCAAAAATTTCACCTTCCTCTTTTGTTGGACATACATTTATCATAACCACAACAGCCTATTTCACAAAATACGTGGAAGCTATTCCTCTTTGGTCTACAACTACTGAACTAATTTTACATTCATATTGCAACACATAATTACTCACTTTAGTCTTTTGCCTACTATCATCTCAGAAAATGGAACCCCATTTAAGAAAAATGAGGTTAAGAAATTACTTGAAACATTCAACATCCAACATCAATTTTCTACACAATATTATCTATAGTCCAATGGGCAAGCTGAAATTACTAATAAGATTTTAGAAAAAATCCTAAAGAAAACTATTAACAAACATCATAAGGATTGGCATATACAATTACATTATGCGGTTTGGGCTTATCGAACGAGTGTTAGATTATCTATGGGAGCTACACCTTATAACCTTGTTTATGGCATAGATGTGATCATGCCCTTGGAGTTATAAATTCGTACATTGTGAATTACTCTTCAAGACCTTATTAATGATGCAACTTATAATGAACAACGATTGCACCAACTTGAAATGCTCGATGAAAAGTGCATTAACTCTCTTGAGCACCTCCAAGCTTACATTGAACAATTACAACGAAAACACAATACTCATGTAATTCCTCAAATGTTTCATAAGGGTGATTTTGTTCTTTATTATAATCAATGTACTACCAATGTCAACCATGAAGACAAAGATAAATTTAGCCCTAACTAGTTGGTACCTAATATAGTTGATACTAGTTATGGGTCTAGTGCTTATGTCTTAACAAAGATCAATGGAATGCCCCTTAAGGAACCTATTAATTCCATGCATTTGCACCAGTATTATCTCTAATCTATTTCAATAGTATGACTAATAAAGTAGTGTTGTCTAAAGTTATTTGATTTCATTCCAAATAAGTTTCCCATTGCTTTGTTCTTGACAACTGATCATGTGTTTTTCTTGAACACTAAGGTAATTTTTTAAGTTAATTTTATAATTATTTTAGGTTTCATTCTATTCACCATTGTGTTATGTTAAGTTTGATCCTTATATGAGTTATAAGTGTATCTAATTTAACATATTTTCTTTAATTCAACACTGTTGTATCTAAAGTGAAGCTGCAATATGCTTTACATTAAATCCCATGAATCATGTTAAATCATGTAGACATTAATTAAATAATTTTACCATAAGATATTTAATTAATCACATTGCCATTTAACATTCAAACAAATTCAAAAAAATATAACAACATCAAATGCACATGTATATATATATATCAAAAAAAATTATGTACATCTCAATATCATGTACAAAATCACCAAGGTCTATGAGAGCTAGACCCCTCAGGCTTTGACACTCGTGATTCAGTCCTAGGACATCGTGAGACAGTCCAGTGTGATCATGATTGTGATCTGCTAACTCTAAGTGCATACTCAAAACCTTGAACTAGACTAAGAGCCACAAGTCGATCCTTTTCCATTTGATCCCTCTCTGCTCACACCCGTGCTAGCTCTGCATGTATTCTCTCAACCTCTACTAAGATCTATGATGACTATCCTATACTTAGCTTGATGGAGTCATCTCCTCATTCTCTTGTACACTGACCACAACCTCACAAAAGGTCTTAGCAACTCTGGCTCATCCTCCATGATAGGGGCACATAGTAAGGATCCACCTCATCGTCACTGATGGATGTAGGAACTATCTTTATAGCAGCCTAACGATAGAACTCTCACCAATCTCTCATTTCTCCTTCAAGATAGAAAAGGTACACAATTAGTAAACATCATCATGATATATATATACATATATAGTGTATAAAAAACTCAAGTTACATGCATAAAATCAAATATTGTCACCTATGTCTCTTGTCAAATGAGGAATATCAACCTCATCATCTATGGGGGGCATGTAGGATGTGCTAGCCTCTCTCTAACTATGGATATTGATTTCTACTATAGTTACTACACATGATCTAGTCCTATGAGTGTGAGAAGCTTATCCATGCTTGTGTTGATCCTCGATCACTACCTCATCACCCTCACTCAGGGGTGGATCATCCATGTAATAATCATCCTCCTCTCCTCCTTCCTAGTCCTCATAGTTAGGATCAACCTTTAAATCATACTCATCATCGATAACATCAGTAAATATATCTACTAGCCTACACTATACATCCTTGGCCCTGTCCTCTAGCTCATCTCCCTCATCTGGTGCTGGTCATGCATCACCTATAGGGACATCCATGGGAAATATAGGAGTTTGTCATGTCACTAACCACCACTCGTTGTGCTCATCTGTGTCAGTGACTAGTGGATGATTATGATCTGAAGCATTGAAATCACTCTCATGAACATATTCTATAGTAATTCAAATGATATCACCCAGCCTCCAAGCACTCTGTGATAATCACCTAATGAAGGGGCACACCCTCAGTGGTGTTTGGACTTACCCAAACTATTGCGTGACTTGCCCATAATAGAAAGGTCATACAACATAGTAATGTCATCCAACTAGAAAATTTTCCATCTACATCCTCCTCAATCATCAAGTGTGATATGGCCACTGTAGTGTGAGTAGATAAGGTCTCCATAGGATCTCTTCCTCATCCATCTAGTCAAATTTCACCCTCCAAAAATGTATATCTTTGTATTGCCACACACATCATAAAGGATAGCCAAAGCCTCATGGATATCCTTTAGCTATAGCACATGGAAACCTGAAAGGCCTAGTGCATGTAATATGCTCAAGGCACCACACCTACAAAAGTGTGTATTGCACTATATTGTTGATCTCTAAAAAAAAAAATCAGCCAAGATCATAATAAAGATGTTCTAGGATGCAACATTCCCAAGTGTAGACTGTCTTGTGCTCATAAATCCCCTGAATCAAGTGTACCAATCCTCCATCCAAGTATGTCACTTGTCCATCAAGATTGAGAACAAGAGCCACTGTATACATCATAATCTATATCACAATGAGGGCTCATGAATATAGAAGCATGGGAAGCTCGATTCATGCTCTCACATGCTCATCATAAATAGGTCCCCCCAAGTAGTACTGCATGTCTACCTTCTTCTCGTGGAATGACCGATCCCCCCAACAATGTACCTACTCTCCCCAAAGAGGAACACAGAGAATACGGTGTACATCCTCTAGGGTGATAGTCATCTCCCTAGTTAGAAGATGAAATGTACAAGTATTGGCGTCCTAGAGCTCACATAAGGCCATTAGCATGGCATCATGGTATCTCATAGGTGGCATCAGATATGCCTAATAGATGCCTACTACCTGCAAGAGCTCTCTCTCTGTTACTGATACTATTGGGGCTAAATCTCTAAGAAAGCTAATCTATCTCCTTCCTAGTAGTTGTGATGATCGGGTTGGAACATATGGAAATCATAACAATATCATCTAAAAATTCATCTAATATCTTAAATTTCAACATTATTTATCAAAAAAATTTGTTAAATTTTATCTAGTGTGATTTCCTAAAGGCCCTAGAAACTTTAGAACCTTTTTGGGACACTTCACAAAGAAATGGGACACTTTAAGAACAAAAGAAACACTTTTCGAACAAAAGGGACACTTTGCGAACAAATGGGACACTTTGCGAAAAATCAGGATACTTTGTAAAAAAAAATCCAAGATCCTAAATTACCATATACATTCATTAAAATTCATTAAATCATTACAAAATAACTAAGAAAATGTTGTAAAATTGACTCACCTCATGGTACAACTTGTCATGCGCAACCTGCTCTCAAAGCTCATTCAATTGTGAATGTGTATAATCCCATCTACTTGGAATCTTCTTGTCTCACTCATCCCTCTCAAGCTACACAAAGGTAAAACATAATAGTAAGTGAAAAATTACTTTCTTGTACTTCTTTTAACCTATTTTCATCACTTTTACTCTTATGCATTAAATTAGGGTTATTTTATCTTAAGAGTTAATAATGCATCTCTTCTTCAAAGCATCATAATAGGAGCTAGGGAACTCTATTTTCAATGGAATTTGATGCATTGGAATCATGATTTTGCACCAAACATCATCAATTGTCTATCATTACATAGACTGGGACATGGAAATTCCCTACAATATGATGTTCTTTGTTCAACGTGGCAAGGTTGCTACCTTGATTCCACCTCCATAAAGCAAGCAAAATCAAGGGGGGGCATACATCTACCCTTGAATTAGATTCCTAGGAGTTAGATAAAAGGATTTTTTGACAATTAAAAAATTTGTGTTGTAAGATGTGGTTCTTAATGTTGTTGTTTTGTAGATAACTGCATTAGGGGCTTTATTCTCCCATATTTTGACTATCTTTTATGTAATAAACTACACTATTTAAAGTGTTTTAGTGTACATATGCACATAGATTTATATGGGTGCTAAAGTAGGGGCTAAATGTGGAATAGAAAATTAGACACTCTTAGGAAAAGACACAATTTCAAGTTTAATTGGACCTACTTTTGAGTACCCCTACATTATTCATCCTTCAAAACAATATTTATACGCCCCTAAGGCCCATTATTTTTTTATGTAGAGGGTCATTTCACTTGAGAAATCACTTAAATCCTAACAAACAACAATTAATTCATACATATCCCAAAAAACCACCTTGAAAAACCACTAGCAAGATCCATTTTGTACCTTGGGTGAATGATCCCTCTCGTGGGACCCATTCGCCAAGGTTGGCGAATGAGTCCCTTTTGATGGAAATTTCAATTTCAAGTGGGAATTCAATTAATTCAACTTAATTTTTTGTTGGATTTCGGCCTCTTAGGCCTAAATAATGGGAAAATTAGGTGTTGATGCTTATAAATACTCATTTTAATTCATTTTACACATCTCTTAGTCATTTTTACAAAGCAAATTATAAAGTCAAGTGTTCCACAATAAGTTTCACTGGAAATTTTGAAGTTAGGCTTTTTATAGGTTTTGAAGCTCATTCTTCATTCAAGGTTCAACATTACAAAGAGTTGATGATGGATTCCTATGGTGAATCATGGAGAGATTTAGGTTGAGGAGATGCAACTAGCCATCAAATCACACCTAAAGACTTTTTTTCAATTTGATTCCACCTTCCATTTTCTCTCTATCTTCAAATTAAGGTTTGCATTTCATTTACATCTCATTTTCATGTCATTTATATCAATTTGATGTGTTTTAGGATTTCTAGGATTGAAGTCTTGCATCTTTCAAATCACATTTGTACCTGTTATTCTAGCACAATATAATAGAGTTTAATCATATTTCAGACTTTCCTAGTTTTTAGCCCACTAAAGGCTAGGATTTTATGTAGTTATTTTTCCATTTAAGGTTTAATTACCCAATTAGGGGTTTGACCATGGAAAATCCCCCATTAGAAAACCAATTTTAAGCTATTTTGTAGGAATTTTTTGTGATTCCAATTTGGGTTTCCATCAAAAAGAGTTGTATAGGTGTCAAGGTGTAGAACATAGATCTAAATTGGCAAAAAAATGAAAGTGGACTAATTCACCATGGATGGTGAATAAGTCCCTCATGAGATGACTTTCAAGGTTAGATGCAGATCCTGATACCAAGTGAGCAGAAACTAGTTTCTAGGTAGAAAACCCTATCCTAGGACTTATTCACCCGGGGTGGTGAATGAGTCCCAATCAACATAAAAGTTAGATTTATCAGATTTCTAGAGTGCTTTCTAGTCATCTTCAGATTCATAGGTGCACATATTCTGAAATACACCTTTCTTTTGAGTTTCATTTGCATTTTTGTTCATCTTTTTTAGCTTTTTGCAAACCTCACTATGGTTTCAAAAATTGCATATTACATTAGTTTTGTATTCATAATTAGTCAATTATATCAATTAGTTGCACTTAGATTATTGAATTTAGTCATAATTACATCACACAATCCTCTATTTGAGTGAACCATCACAATTTTGGGGTTGTATCTCTCTCCTCTTAAGTTAAAGATCCTAAGAGTGCAAGAGAAGCACATAAAACAACAAAATTGTTGGTTCAGTATTATCTTTGGAGAGTCTTGCATGGTAGAGGAAATCGCAAAAATATCTTAGAGCAATAACTTACACTCAGCTTCAAATTTAATTGCACCTTTGAAATTATTATTTTAAGCCTTGTTTTTGAATTATAGGTATGAGTTTTAATAAGAACATTGAAAACAAAAAAGGTGTAGGTGACACCATTGATACCGGAATCAACAGTCATTGCAATACATATGCACATAGATTCATATGGGTGATAAAGTAGGGGCTAAATGTGGAATAGAAAATTAGACACTCTTAAGAAAAGAGACGATTTCACACTTAAGTGGACCTACTTTTGAGTACCCCTACATTATTCATCCTTCAAAACAATATTTATACGCCCCTAAGACCCATTATTTTTTAATCTAGAGGGTTGTTTCACTTGAGAAATCACTTAAATCCTAACAAACAACACTTGATTCATGCATATCCAAAAAAAAAACCTTCAAAAACCACTAGCAGGATCCATTTTGCACCTTGGGTGAATGATCCCTATCTTGGGACCCATTCGCCAAGGTTGGCGAATGAGTCCCTTTTGATGGAAATTTCAATTTCAAGCGGGAATTCAATTAATTCAACTTAATTTTCTGGTGGATTTTGGCCTCTTAGGCCTAAATAATGGGAAAATTAGGTGTTGATGCTTATAAATACTCATTTTAATTCATTTTACACATCTCTTAGTCATTTTTACAAAGCAAATTATAAAGTCAAGTGTTCCACAATAAGTTTCACTGGAAATTTTGAAGTTTCAAGGCAACAAATTAGGCTTTTTATAGGTCTTGAAGCTCATTCTTCATTCAAGGTTCAACATTGCAAAGATTTGATGATGGATTCCTATGGTGAATCATGGAGAGATTTAGGTTAAGGAGATGCAACTAGCCATCAAATCACACCTAAAGACTTTTTTCAATGTGATTCCACCTTCCATTTTCTCTCTATCTTCAAATTAAGGTTTTCATTTCATTTACATCTCATTTTCATGTCATTTACATCAATTTTATGTGTTTTAGGATTTCTAGGATAGTCTTGCATCTTTCAAATCACATTTGTACCTATTATTCTAGCACAATAGAATAGAGTTTTATCATATTTCAGACTTTCCTAGTTTTTAGCCCACTTAAGGCTAGGATTTTATGTAGTTTTTTTTCCATTTAAGGTTTAATTACCCAATTAGGGGTTTTACCAAGGAAAACCCCCCATTAGACAACCAATTTTAAGCTATTTTGTAGGAATTTTTTGAGATCCTGATTTTTGTTTCCATCAAAAAGATTTGTATAGGTGTCAAGGTGTAGAACATAGATCTAAATTTGCAAAAAATTGAAAGTGGACTAATTCACCATGGATGGCGAATGAGTCCCTCATGAGGTGAATTTCAAGGTTAGATGTAGATCCTAATACCAAGTGAGTAGAAACCAGTTTCTGGGTAGAAAACCTTATCCTAAGACTTATTCACCCAGGGTGCTGAATGAGTCCCAATCAACATAAAAGTTAGATTTATTAGATTTCTAGAGTGCTTTCTATTCATCTTCAGCTTTACAGATGCACATATTCTAAAATACACCTTTCGTTTTAGTTTCATTTTCATTTTTGTTCATCTTTTTTAGCTTTTTGCAAACCTCACTATGTTTTCAAAAATTGCATATTACATTAGTTGTACATTCATAATTAGTCAATTACATCAATTAGTTGCACTTAGATTATTGAATTTAGTCATATTTACATCGCACAATCCTCTATTTGAGTGAATCATCATAATTTTTGGGTTGTATCTGTCTCCTCTTAGGTGAAAGATCTTAAGAGTGCAAGAGAAGCACATAAAACAACAAAAAATTTGGTTCACTATTATCTTTGGAGAGTCTTGCATGGTAGATGAAATCGCAAAAAAATATGAGAGCAATAACTTGCAGTCAACTTCAAAGTTAATTCTTGCACCTTTGAAATTATTGTTTTAAGCCTTGTTTTTGAATTATAGGTATGAGTTTTAATAAGAACATTGAAAAAAAAAAAGGTGTAGGTGACACCATTGATGCCAGAATCAAAACTCATTGCAATAGAAGACTCATATTATAACATGTAAATATCTTTTGCTAACATCTCTAATAAGCTTTTTGTAGCTTCATCAAAAGTGGTAGCCTGAATCTTACCCATGTGGTCTTCCATCTTTAGCTGCCAAAAATATTGAAAGTCACAATTAGGTATTGTTTTCTAGCCTTTAGTGGAATACCGCAAATTTTTGGTAGACTCTTCAAAAAAATTCTTGCATTGTCTGCCATTGTCCTACAAGGGACATGCAGCTTAACAAAATGCATCAATCTTAATATATTTCATTGTTACTTTGATAGTATCCTACAAAGTTTTAGGCAAGCTAAGAAAATGATCCAAGATATATCCAATAGTGACTCTACCATTTGAGAAAGCAACCTTTCTAGGCACTTTCCAAGAGGGCTCAATGGTAGGTGGCTCAATATTTCCTTGTTGGGTCAAGGGTTGTGCTTCTGGAATTTCAATATTTATGTATAGAATAGTCCTTGCAGTTGTATTCACAACAACCTCATTGATATATCCAACACACACATTTTTAACAAGTATGACAACCAAACCAGGGATATACAACCTTTGCAACTCATCACCCTTTGCTTCCCAATTTGGGGCCCACAAATTAACATCAATGCAAGAGGATGAAAAATCATTTCATATTGATCATTTCTTTGAATAGTTGATGCCTTTCCTACATGCACCATAGCCCCAATAATATCAATCAAAGTGTTATTGTTGTAGTTTGCAATTTCATTTATTGGGATCAATTTAAATACTTTGTTCAACACAAAGGCCTCATTGTCAAAGCATTTAAATATTGAGATTTGATCCAAAATTATTTCCGTGTGGTTGTTCAACTTATTAAATTTATGATCTACTTGTCTAACTAAGCCTTTTGACACATAATAAGTGTGGCACATCTAAACCCTATCATAATGCAATTCTATTGTCATTAAATAAAGTGATTCGTATTTCTATTCCCTCACTATCAATAATGTCAAAGCTAAATACTTGGCCCTCATTTCCCTATTTATTGTAATGGTGCATATGATCCCTTTTAGTTGTTACCTGACCTTTTATTGTCCATTTGGTTCGTAAATATTCAGGCCTTTAACAAGGTTGATATTTGCATGAGCACTATGTTGTGTTGGGGATGTATGAATCCCAAAATTTGAGGCTCGTTTGGATGGGGAGGGTGACTCACATCCCACTATTTGTTCTTCTTGATCTCTAAAAAAATATATAGGTTTTCCAATTAGCTCACAATCTAACATTTTAACATCTAAGGACAATATGACAATTTCCCTAGAACCAAACCAAGATCAAATATTAAAAAAGGTGGCCCCTAGAAACAACCCTACAATAAAAAGTCCAAGTAGTGCCAACCTTGATTCCTAAAACTTCCTACATAGATATTTTGTCAAGCACAAGATGGAAGCTATTTTCAATGACCCTATAAACAAAAGTTTATTGTAATTTTTAGGAAAAGTTCCTATTTACATGTGGGTTCCATTTGAGAGGACAAATTTTTAGTGGTCAATCAGGCTTTGATCACCTCCTATTTTTTGAAACCACATTAGTTGAAGAACCAGAGATGGGACAACATCTTGAGCATCAATAGATCATATCGCATGTGCTACTAAGGATAGATGTACATTTGTATCCTACAAGGTATTTTTACTCAGCCAAACTAAAGCAATTAGATGTTCAAGGCTGTGAGACAACTCTATAAACAAAAGCAAGTGAAAGAGGTAGCATAGAATGAATCAATTATTGGTATCCAATAAACAAGGAAGCATATAGTAATGTTGAAACATTTGAAAACTCCATTCTTTTATGTTCTAACACATAGGTCACTCCCAAATGGCTAGAAAATCAAAAGGAAAGGAAAACATAAAGAGTTTGAATATAAATTAGTTAGAATATATATTACAAGGATTGTTAATTGAAATGAGTTCACAAGATGCACATGGAAAATTGTCAATATAATTTTCAGCAACAAAAAGAAAATAAGGAATGGACTTACAGGACTAGTGCATGAGGATTGTTTAGCAGCCTGGGGAGAGCAAGAGTCCATCAACATTACTGGGGATGCTCTTTTAAAAGCTGAGAGTTGCAACGCCAATGAATGACTACAAGTTGTATGCCACAACAACATGAGGACCAAATGTTCAATTTAACCAACAAAGGCTAACAAGAATCCCAACCAAAACACATACAAGAAATATAAAACACTAATAAAATAACAACCATCAAGATCTTTAAAACACAACATTATCTCTCAATGTTTTTGTACACACATTAACAATATGAAAATGAAGAATTAATAAAAAAAAATGGGTTAAATGATTTATATAACAATTAATGTACAATTTATTATTCAATTTTTTTTGTTTCAAATTTTGTATGTTTCAATTTTTTTCTAGAGACATCAACAATACAAGGAAAAATAAATAATTAAAAAAGAGTCTTCAATGTTTCATATAACACTTATTATATAGTTTATCATTGCAAGAATACGCTATTGAGGCTCAAACAAATAACAACTATTTTCCCAAAAAAATAAACTTTGGGAAGAGTATGTATGTATGTTTTTTACATTACTTTGACATACATACATATCTACACATAGGGAAATTTAATATTGTTTCATTTGTGGCTTTCATTCTATGATGATTTTTGTAACAATATAAAATAGTCAATTTTATAGAGTTTATGTTGTTATCCAAAATGCATTATTGACTATTGTTGCTACTCATTTTATTTCCCCTATGTGTAGAAATCTACATATGTGAAATTAGATTCCAAAAACATGATTATAGATCACTTAAAAACAACTTATGATTCCAAGGATGTCTCAACAAAATAAAGGTATGGATCAACACATATCAATGTTCTTTGCATCCACTATGACACATACATTCCTACACATAGGGGAAATACATTGTCCATCACTATGATCAAATGTCTATGCAATTTTCGATAGGGAATTGTTGGCTATCATTCTATGGCATTACCTACTAACATAACTATGAGAAAGGAGGGAAAGCTTCTATGAAGGTGCAAGTTCGATCATCCATTGTAAAGCTACTATCAAGCTGTGAGGAGGTTTTTTTGTATTATTCTACATGGGGTGATAGTTGCAAAAGCAATACAAAAGTGTTGGCTATGATAATTTATTTCCCTTTTTTGCAGGTGCTCAAGAAAGTAGGGAGTAGAGAGAAAGCAAGTGAGAAGAGGTGTAAATTAAAAAACCCTTTGTATTTTCAGTTGTTCTTATATATACTTGTGAACATGGTTGTATGCATGTACACATCTACGTAGGAATAGACATAAACATATATTCATGCAATTGAATCTTCTCAGTGCATACAACATCTTGATACAATTGTGTGTAGATATATGTGTCTATAATGCATTTGTATGTGTGAGCGTGTATGTCTGTATATGAATTTTCTACGTGTATCTTTCAGGTCATGTATTTATGCATATATAGATATGTCTAGTTTTTAATATCATTATAGTTATTTGCTTCTTGTCTATCTCAATTGCTAAATACTCTTATATCTCCACAATTGTTAGTCACTATTTTGAATGTGTATATGTATGTGTGGGTGTGTATGTGTGTGTATATATATATATTCCACATGTATCACTAAAGCAACAACTCAACAATCACCAATGCCCTATGGAAAATAGTGTAGACTATCACCATAGGCCACACAAAAATAGCCAACAATGTCATGTCGACAAGAGAATGAACTATTTTATTAATTTGCAACCATCACCAATAGATAGAAACCATACAACAATTAATGTTGATTCCAACTGGTATTCAATTTCATCGGCCTTCTCTATCATTGTGGAAAGCATTTTCAATATTAAAAATTAAAAAATCCACCACCTATTTCCCTGACTAGGAGCTTAAAATATATACACAAAAAAGTATGTCTCTCTTTTGTTGTGTTTCATTTTTATTTTCTTATCTGGAGATATGTATGTATGTGAAATTAGATGTAGACACCATTCATATATATTTTCATATTTTCCACATGTATCACTAAAGTCATAGCTCAGCAATCACCATTACCCTATGGAAAATAGTGCAGACTGTCACCATAGGCCACACAAAAACAACCAAGAATGTCATGTTGAGAAGAGAATGAACTATCCTATTACTTTGCAACCATCACCAATAGATAGAAACCATACAACAATTAATGTTGATGCCAATTGGAATTCAATTTCACTAGCCTTCTCTATCAACATGCAAAGCATGTTCAATATTAAAAATTAAAAAATCCACCACCTTTTTCCTCGACTGGGAGCCTAAAATATATACACACAAAAGTATGTCTTTGTTTTGTTGTGTTTCATTTTTATTTTCCTATGTGCAGATATGTATGTATTTGAAATTAGATGTAGACACCATTCCTATATACTCATCCCCCTATTTATTGTTTTGCTAGGATAGTTTTTATTTGTTTCATCCTAAAAACAAATTCTTACAATAATAGGCTTTATATTAAACATAATAAGAAACATTGCTTGGAACATACAATGTGTTGAAAAGCTTTTTAAATTTAGGAAAATAGCATAAACTATTTTATTACTTCAACTTTGGCTAGATTGTTTCATATTCAATTCACAATGAAATAGTAAATGTTATAGAGTTTATGTTGTTGTCCATAAGGCATTGTTGACTGTTGGTCTATAGATTTGGCTATCTTGTTTCCTTTCCAATAAGATGTTATTGAAAATAAGAATTTTCTAGGTTGTTGTTGAAACTAATAATGCTTTATTTAACATGTGAGTGTGTGTGTATGTATAAGCATTTTCTACATGTATCTTTGAGGTGATGTGTTTAACTTATTGATATTTGAGCTATTTATGTGTCCTTTACCTTTTTGTTTGCTAGCCATTTGGGAGTAGCCTATGTGTTATGGAAAAAATGGTTCCAATTTTGAGATGTGTCAGCATTGCAATGTTCTCTCTTGTTTATATTCAACAAAAATATAATTTTCTTGTATATTGGAGAAACCCTTTCTAGATTATTTCAAAAACATTTTATGTTATTTTCCATAGGCCATTGTTCATTGTTGTTCTTTAGCTTAGGGTATATTGTTTCATTTATGGCCTTCGTGTAGACGCAATTATTGGAAGGAAATATTGTTTGTTTTTTCCATTGGATTGTAACTATGAATTTTTGTGTTTTATGGGTTTTTTCATCTGGATCACTACTGAAACCAATATAGTTTCATTTATGGTTCAAATTTTGTGGTGAAGGTTTTCAATGGTTTTTTACTATGATTTTTTCATTGTTGTATGGTTTTTGTGTAGTGGTGATGGTTGTAAGTAACACCTGCCATTTAAAACCTTAGAAAACATAGCAAATGTAAGCACAATTTTGAGAAGGCATTGTTGGGTGTGGTTTTTTGGCTTTACCTTCTATCAGAGGTGTGAGTGAGGATGGAAATCTTATGTTGAGTTGCAAATACAATTATCTGTTGTGGAATTTCCTTGAAGGTGATTAGAGGTTATTTTTTGTTTTTTTGCATGGTGCAATGATTACAAAAGTAATCATTTTTGTTTTGAAAATATCAGTGTAGATTTTTTTTTTCAAGAACCTATGTAGGCATTGCATTCCCTAGATGCATTTGTAGGAATGTATTGCACAAATACATATATACAAAAAAATAATGTGTGGGAATGTAATGATATACAGTTCATGTTGATTTCCATAGGGCATTGTTGGTTTATGTTTGGTGTTGATGGTTGCAAGGAAAAAATTGATGAACAATGCCATCTAGAGATTTGGATGTATGTCATAGCAGATGTAAACAACATTGATACATACTAACACATTTGTTAGAATGATAAGTCATATTTTGAGTTTTATATCAAACACTGATGCCACCATCTCTATAGAACTTCTTTAAATAACTTCAAAAGGCTTTTCAGTACATTGTATCTGGAAAAATGTTTCTTATTATGCTTAATAAAAAGATGAGTATATACGAATTTTTTCTACATCTAATTTCACATTCATACATATCTAGACACAGGAAAAGAAAAATGAAACACTGCATTAGATGGAAAAACCCTTAGAACACAAAAATTCACAATAACAAACCCATACAAAATCATCATCACAAAAGGTGAACCATAAATCAAACAATATTGGTTTCAACAAATGATCATCAATGCGTATATATGTGCATCTAACTTTGGTGTAGCTTTTTTTTTGTAGCTGCATATATATATATATATATTGGTGTAGCTTTTGTTTTGTAACTGCATATATATGTATTGCATGCATTGGATGCATATATAGGAAACTATTGCTTTAGAATATATAAACACAAAAGGTATGTGTTTCTTTTGTTATACTTTTTTTCTCTTTTACTATGTCTAGTATGTATCTATGTGAAATTAGATATAGACAACATTCATATATACTGCTCACCATGTTTATTATTTGGGGAGTTTGATGTTAAATGGACCTTTTTAGTTGTTACTTCTTTTAGCCTCAAAAAAGGAGTGTTGAGAATGATAGGCTATATAGTAAGTATAATAAGAAACATTGATTTCACCATTGATCAAAGTGGTCAATGATGCATGCTCTTGCTTGGGGGTTTGGTGAGAGCCCATGAAGCTCCATGACGCAATATGGTAGGGTGGAGATCAGGCCTCATTTTTTTGTGTTTCATTTTATATTTCTTATGTGCAGATTTGTGTGTTTCTGACATTAGATGTAGACAAAATTCATATGTTTGAAGTCCATCTATGTATATATATGTGTAACATCTTGTGACACTCAATGAACCAATATGGTAGGGTGGAGAGCATGCTTTCTTTTGTTGTGTTCCATTTTATTTTCCCTATGTATAGATATGTATCTGTGTGAAATTAAATGCAAACAACATTTATATGCACAACAACCTCTATATCACGTGTAATAAAAGAAATTGATATCGCCATTGATTATGGTGGTGGACAATGTATGTTGTTCTACCATTATAATCAATAGTGAGAGAAAATTTTCATCTCACACTAAATATACAACTTGTCATTCTAATAAAACCTTATCAAGGCCTATAAAAATAAGAACAATCTTTAAAGACACAAAATAACCAAAAATGCCTTATCAAGAAGAACATGAGCTATTTTATTACTTTGCAACCATCTCCACTACATAGAAACCATAAATCAAATAATTTATTCAATGCCAGAAAGCAACAATCAACAATTCCTTGTGGAAAATAACATAATCTATTTTATTACTTCAACAAGTATTAAATGCAAGGTCTTGAAAACTGGAATGCAACATATCAACCTATAAGAGAAATAGTTGTGTACCTTTGGGTCATTCTATTATGGAGTAATTGAATTGTAAACATATTATTATAAGTAAAATAAATAATATCATCTTGATTGAACCTTAAGGTCTGTATTCAAAAATGACATAATTAAATATTTCACTATGAGCACCTTGTTATGCTAATTAAGTATCATATGAAGGGTAAGTGCACCAAGATGGTTCCCAAAAAAGGGGCTTAAGTGGCCATTTTTTTTTCTGAAATCAGGAAATACTGACCTTGGACGTAAAATTGAGGATAGCTACACTCAAAATTTCTTGATGAAACAAAAACAAGGACCGCAATGCTCCGAGTCTACTTTCTAAACTACTAATTTATTTTGAAAATGGTTGAGATTAAGGGGTTCAAAAGAGGGACACACACAAATTGTTGTTGTTTCTGTCAGAAAAACATCACATAGCAACTCTTGTGTGACCTGACCACGGTGGACTTTTTT
>VDFB02256132.1:36662109-36807873 GCA_007258455.2 Sequoia sempervirens | reverse complement strand
TGGAGATTGTGGGAGAGAGTAGGGAAGGTTGGAGAGGGTTGCAAAGTGTAGGATAAGGTGGGAGAGAGCGGGAGAGGATGGGAGAGGGTGGGAGAGGGTTGGAGAGAGTGAGAGAGGGTATCTCTCTCTCACTCCCTTCCTCTCTCTGAAGTATCTCCCTCTCTCTCACTCAATCCCTCTAGCTCTCTCCCTAGTACCCTTAATCCTCTACCCTTTAAATCTACCATCTAAAGCTTAAAAATGCCAAATTTATCATAACGCGAGTGCGTTATTAACCAGTAGAGATATGTCTGTTTAGGATTAAATAACGTGCTCGCGTTATAACGAGAACGCGTTATTTTAAAACTGGATTCACGCTTTTTTTTAAAAAGACATAACGCGAACACGTTATAACGCTTGTTTTTTTCTTGTTTGGCCACAAAAGTGCGACCATCTTGGTGCACTTACCCCACACATATGTACTAAAATATTACATGTACTTAAAAATTTGAATTACATGCATGTATATTTATGTATATGCATATGTAAATGTATACATGCATAAAACCATGTCCACAAGTATATATAAGAATAATTGTAAATATTGATACATGTGTTAAATATGATGACATAACTATATAACCAAACAACATAAAATAAAATAAAATGAGGAACATACACTTAAAGTAGAACAAAACTATAAGAAACATAAACAATATAAAATAAAACAAGTGTATCTTTTTTTGTTAAATACTATAAGTTAAACTTCCTTGTCTTCATATATAACAAGCTAAATGAGCAACAAAGTAACAACAATAGAAAGGAAAGGTCTTGTGATGTGACAAGCACTGCGAAGAAATAAGTGGAAACAAATGTCTAGTCAACAGAAACTATAACAAATATCCAAAGTCACAATTAGGAATGGTTGTTTGGTATTCAAGGTAGTATGACAACTATCTCTAGACACTCTTGCATGACAAGGGACATTTAGCATAACAAAATACATAAGTTTTAATATATTTTACTATTTCCTTGATAGTAGCCTACAAAGTTTCTAGCAAGCCAAGGTAGTGATCCAAGATATATCGAATAGTGACTCTCTCATGTTCCAAAGCAACCTTTCGAGGCACTGTCCAAGAGGGTTCAATGACAGGTGGCTCAATATGTCCTTGTTGGTCAAGGGTTGTGCTTCTAGGATGTCAGGATTTATGTATATAAGACTCCCTATGGTTGTGTTTACAACCATTCCATTGAAATACCCCACAAGTGTATTTTTAATAGTAAGGATCACAACCAAACCAGGGGTGTACAACCTTTCCAACTTGTCACCCTTTGCTTCCCAATTTGAGCCCCACAAGTTAACATCAATGCAAAAGGATGACAAATCATTAAGTTTAACAGTCCTATGAATTGTTTTAGATTGATCATTTCTTTGTATAGTTGATACCTTTCTTAGATGCACCATAGTCCTAATAATATCAATCAAACTATTATTGCTACTATTTAAAGTTTCATTTATTGGGATGAATTTAAAAACTTTCTCTAGCACAAAGGCATCATCATCACAACATTTCAACATTGAGCTTTAATCCAAAATGATTTCCATGTGGTTGTTCAACTTATTAAATTTCCTATCTTCTTGTCTCACCAAGCCTTTTGATACATAATAAGTATGACCCACCTCAACCCTATCATAATGCAATTATGCTATGTGATTAAAATAAGTGATTCATATTTTTGTTCCCTCACTATCAATAATTTCAAAGATGAATACATGGCCCTCTCATCCCTATTTGTTGAAATAGTGCATATCCCTTTTCATTTTTACCTGGTCTTTTATTGTCCATTTGGTTTGGTAAACATTCGACCCTTTAACAGGGTTGATATTTATAGGAGCGTTAAGCTATCTTGAGGATGTATTAATCCAAAATGTTGAGGCTCATTTGGATGGGGAGGATGACTCAACGAAAAATATTTTTTCTTCCTAATCTCTAAACAATTATCTAGGTTTTCCAACTTGCTAGCAATGTGACATTTTGACATCTAAGGAAAATCTGACAATTGCCATGCAACCAAACAAACATAAAATACTTAAAAAGGTGGTCCACACAAACGAGAAAGCATAAAAAAAAAACACACGTAGTGTAGAACAATATCTAACCTTGATTCCTACAACTTCCTACATAGATAATTTTTCAAACACAAGATGGAACATATTTTCAATGCTCTTGTAAACAAAAGGTTATTGCACTTTGTAGGAAAAGTCCCTATTTGCATGTGGGTTCCATCAAAAAGGACGACTTTGTAGCAGTCAACTGAGCTTTGATCTTCTATTATTTTTTAAAAAGACATTAGCTAGAGAACTAGAGATGGGACATCTCTAGCATCAGTAGATCGTATGGCATGTGCTGTCGAGGATGGAGTTTCATTTGTATCCTACAAGGCAATTTTACTCAGCGAAGCAGAAGCAATGAGATATTTGTGGCTATGACACAAGTCTAGAAGCAAACAACAATATTGAGAAATTTGAAAAATGTAATGTTTTTTTTCACCTAACACATAGGTGACTCCCAAATGGCGAATAAATTGAAAGGAAAAGCAAAGATAAAGAGTTTGAATATAAATTAGTTAGTATACATATCACAACAACTCTTAATTCAAATGAAGCATATTCACAATTCACTTGATGCACATGGAAAATTGTCAATTAAATTGTTAGTAGAAAAAAAAAAAACAAGGAGTGGACTTATAAGACTGGTGCTAAGGATATTTCATCAGCGTGGGTAGAGCTAGAGTCCACCGACATTGTTGGGGCTGCTCTTTTAAAAGATGAGAGCTACAATGCCAATGACTAACTACAAGCTCTATGATTTCAGAACACAACATGATCTCTCAATTTTTTTACATAGACATCAATAATATGAGACCAAAGGTTTAATAAAACAAAAGGGTTCATGATGAGCAAGGTGATCAGTTATTGTGTCTATCAAAGGTGGAGGTTAATTTCCTTTGTTGTTTCTAGTTTTCATTTGATGAGCAAGGAGATGGTGAGGACACCTATGCTCCCCTACACTATGGTTTTGTTTAATTTTATTTTGAACTTATTAAGGTGTAAGAGTGGGTTGATCCACCATGGGTTATTTTTCTTTGAGAAGGGGAAGAAGGGAGGAAACAAAAGAAGATGGGTCAATCACTTTCTCTTTGGATTTATAAACTTTCTTAATGCAAGGAGGCATGATAGGATTGGTTTCATTTTCTCTTGTACGTTTATACTATGAAGGGGAAGTTTCTATGGTTAGTTGCTCATGAGGTTGCATTGTTTTCTTGGGCTTAGACTCAAGCTAGAGCATTGTCTCATCAAGGATAGGAGTAGCAAAAGTGGATGGAGACATGTTACAAGGAGAAAATTCAGCTATTTTTTTGGCTTTGAACTTTTGATAGGTTATGAAAAGGAAGTCTCTTCAAGAGGTGATGGGTGCCATAGGTTCAATCCAAAAGGCTTCTAATGAAAAATTACCTTTAGAGGACAATCGATTAAAGCTGTTATGGTGTATGGTAAATATCTCATTGCCATGTGAAAACTCCAAACATTTTGAACAACTAAAGGAACAACTTTCTTCAAGCAAAGCCAAGGATGACCTAGCCACAAATGAAATTGATCCAATTGTGGAATAAAAAAAATATTACATCCAATGTTTTGAGTCATATCAGTAAGGGGAGTATGATCTATCCGATCATATGGCATGCAAAACCAGTATGTGTTTTAATTCATGCAATTGGTTTATTATAATAATCTTGATATAGATCATGTAATACTAAAAATTATTCCATGATCACATTTTTGCCATAGGTGGGATATATTAATATCCCATTGGTGGGATTATCATAGATGTGGCCGACTATGTAAAGAGGACCATTGGGAAGCTTTAAAGTATATCATGAGAAGAAAATGGAATATCAAGAGATTTGCTGGTTGGGCCCTTATGAGGGATAATGTCTATCATATGCACTTCATCCATATGATTAACTTGGGTAACATTTGGAGTAATATCATGGTATTCATTATTTGTATCAATGTTTATCACATGACTATTTGAAGGTTCACTACCCTTGACAAATGAAACATTGTTTTTAGGTATATGCTTGATAAATATTTGTAAATTTTGATTAGGGGGTGCAATGGACTTATTGCCTTGAACATTGACACTTGTAATGGACAAACGACTAGAATCAATGAGGTCTCGAACTAAGTTTTGGAGACACTTACATTGTTCGGTGTCATGTCCATTTTGGTGATGAAAGTGACAATAAGAATTTTGTTTAAAGGTGGGTGGTAAAGGCATGGTGGTATCAAGTGGTTTAACAGTAGGCTAAGTGATCATCTATTGCTAGAGCAGTTGATTCATTGTGTTATGGAGAGTATTGGGTAAGGGGTAAATTGTCTCTTCGGGCCCCCATAGGTAAAGGGAACCACTGCTTTAACAGCTACCACTAGACTCTGAATAGGTTGGGTTGGTTGCGGAGGAGGAAAATTGAACTATAAGAAGCCTCAGTTTGGTTTTCTAAAAGTTTGGCATGTTTTTTTTGTTGCTTTGCTCAGACTTCTCATCTTAGTTAGAAGTGGACTTTAAATCACAACTAGTAACTGAATTGTGATAGTCACAAAGGGTTGTGCATAAATGCATGAAGGTGAGTGTGCAAGTTTTTGATAAACATCTTTTTAAGATGTGAATTAGGAATCTTGACCTCAATTTGAGCATACAATGACTAATAACGTGAAATGAAATCAATTTCTTTTCTATTTTTGTTTTGTTTACATCACATTAAATCAGCCATTTTCTTTTTGGGAGTCATATGGACTTGGAAATGACTAACAAAGGAATCAAAAAATTCATTAAATGATCATATTGAATGATTAGGTAAGTTCAAAAAACACTCCAATGCAGTGCCTTTTAAGGTCCTAGGAAAATTTTTGGCTAATAGTTTATCATTGAGGACAAAATCACTGCACAATGTTGTATAGGAATTAACATGAATAGTAGGGTCTCCTTTACCTCTGTACTTCTCAAACCTAGTTATCTCAATTTCCTATGGAATTTGTGCTCTTAATATCCCTAGAGATAAGGGGCTACTACAAACATGATATGTGGGTGGAGCATTTTTACTTTGGTTAATGGTGGATATTCGTTCTTGCATGGATGAAACAATATTAAAGAGTTGTGTAATGATGGGGTCAGTATAAGTGGTATGAGGTGGAAGAGAGAATGATGATGGAGTGTATGCAATGTTAGGAGAAGTGAGGGGGAAACTAAGAGGGGTGAAGGTAGAAGATGGAACATTTGATGCCACAAAAGAACTAGGAATGCTAGTTGGAATAGTGAAAGGAGTCACATTACTAACATGTTGCATGGTTGTTGTAATTTTAGGAGTGGTATAGGTGGGTATGGATGCTATGGTTGAAAGAGGAGGAATGTGAGATCCTCCTTGGCTCACAAATATGTTTGTTGTATATCTTAGCAATTCTTTTTGTAACTTGTAAACCATTGTCACTTTCAATCAAGCAATTGAGGTTTGTGTGCAAAATCCTCATGAATACTAATGAATTTTTCTTGTGGAATGGAATTAGTTTGTGTGTCAACATGCATTGGATGTGAAGGTAAAGGCATACTAGTGGTAGTATCCATGCTTAATGCACCATTGTGCATAATAGGAGTAGGAGCTCTTGAGATCCCAAGGTCCATGATGAAAGTGCTATCATGGGAAGCCATGAGTCTAGAACTTCATCTCACTAAATTATTATCAATAGGGAACCAAATGCTCATACAAATACCAGAAAATATGGGGTAAATACAAATGTGAAATAGGAATAACAAAATGCTAAGGACATAAATTTTGTAAATTGAAACAAGAAGATAGTAAAAGGAAACAAAAATTCAAGAAATACTGTGAAAATGCCAAAAATTTCAATGTAGAAAATGCAACTGGATTGATTCGCTCAAGGTGGCGAATGAGTCTAGGTATGGATTTTTTTAATGTTTTTTAAGAAAATTTAAAATTATTTCAATACTTTTTAGATGAAGAATGAGGATGCAAATGCACGTTTTCAAGTTTTTAATGATTTGATATGCATAAATGAAATCTATATGATTCTTTCACTAATTTAATTTGAGAAACCCTAGGATGCAAAAAAAAAAAACCTAATTGAATGTTGATGGAAAGGAAATCTAGGATGGAAGATGCAATTAAAATTATAAGGAGATCTAATGTCTTCAATATGTAGGTTCACCAAAATGAACCAACAAATTTGAGGGTTGACTATGGACTTCTCTTGAACTCTTAAGATCTTTCACCTAAAAGAAGAGAGATAAAACCCTAAAATTAAGGTAGTTCACTCAAATTAAGGAAGGTAGGATGGAATTGAGACTAAATACAATGATATAAATGTGGATAAGTGATGAATTTGACTGATTATGAATGCAAAACTAATGAAATATGCAATGTCTGAAAACATAGTGAGGTATGCAAGAATGAACTAAAACATGAACAAACACAAACATAACTGAAAAATGTTGAACAAAATATACCTTGGAATTGGATGTTGAATCTTGAAGGATCTAAAGACTAGCATAAATCACTATAAATTACTAGTGGGACTCATTCACCACTGATGGCAAATCAATCCTACTATTGACAAAAACAACTAAAACTGCTTTTCAACTATCGAGAGCTGGATTCTAAGAAAATCAACTTTTTCATCCCTTAGATGGGACTCATGCACCACTAATTGTGAATCATTCCTCCAAAAATCTACAAAATCAAAGGTCAATTTTGTACCTTTAGATCTGCACTTGTCTTCTTGTCGGGTTGATGGAGTGAAATCTATAGAAAACTAATTGTAGGTTGTCTTCTAGCTTGAAATAGGGTTTAGTTGACTTGAAACACTTTGTTGACTTATTTTCCACTTTTCAACACCTAACTACTTGAAAAATATTCATACAAAAGTTTGTAAACACACATGAAAAATGAGAAAAATGGTTAAGGGTTATAGTATAGGGATTTCCCTTGGTCAAATCCCACTTTCATAATCAAACCCTTAATGAAGAAATGAAATGGAATGGGAAAGGAATGATGAATAAATAACATGCAAATCTCCTAAACTCACCAAAAACCTTGTTGAAGAAGTCTAAAGATATGTCAATGGTTGCTCCAAAATGCTTGGTGTTTGCTTGACTAAATGATACTTGAATGGAATTGAATGAAGTAGTGAAAGAGTGAACTTGATGAATGCTTAACTGAATGGGTGAAATGAGTGAAATTGATGAGTGCTTGAATGAATGTGTGTTGAAATGAGAATAAAAACACTTATTTATACACACTTATTCCCTAATAATCCAATAATACCTCATCATATGCCTAGATAAGGTCTTTTTGTATAAAAATCCAAAAGAAATTTTGAATTATTTTGAATTAGAAGCCAAGAGGGAGTCATTTAGCATCCATGGTGAATGGGTCCCAACTTGGGCTTGTAAGTGGGTGTTAGGAATTAAGTTGCATTTAATGTTGTTTGTCGGGTTTACATTAAAAAATACACTTAATTAGGTCTTATGAGTGCATAAAGGGGTCAAATAAAGCATAAGAAAGGTGTAAATAGTGATAACAAGCCTAGAAAAGCATGAAATATTGTTACAAGATTTTACAACACTTTAGAATAAGACTTGACAAGTGATAGAAAGGTGATTTTTAGTTGAATTAAAATTCAAAGAGTCTAGAAAAGTGTAGATATGTGTTACAACACTTCACAACACCTTCATAAGAATTCATAATTTGAATTTTTAGGACCTAATGTGAATGTTTAAGTTACATTGCAACATCAAATCAAAGCGAAATAGATCAAGCATCACAAGAGAAAGGTCTAAAAGACCATGAAAATATCAATGATCTAGTTTTCTATGGTACAGTCTATAATATTTAGTGTCAAGTATTGTACCTCAAATTTTCAATTAAGTTTGTGGCATTATACCCATTTTGCATAGGTTATTTCTACCCATTAGCTTTACGAGTTCTATTTAATGTGGGTTTACTACCAAAAAACGTAGCTCAAATTTTCAATTAAGAAGACAACTCTTACATAGACTACTTGTCTTGTATCAATATGTTTAATGTGGGTTTTTGACCATCTATCATTTACCTGCGATTCTTAAGTGTTTTTCTTATAGTTCTTTTACAATTTCTCTATTTTTCTATAATATTTAGTGCCAAATAATATAGCTTGAATTTTGAATTGACAAGCCAACTGTTACATTGATTGCTTGTGTTGTATCAGTATCCACTTCCCCATAACAAACTGTTCATTATTGTAGTTCACCTCTTCTATTGTCCATGTTCATTGTCATAGTTTACCTCTTCTATTCTCTGTATTTTAAAGTTCTATTTAATGTTGGTTTTTGATCATCTATCATTTTCCTATGATTGTTAAGTATTTTCCTAATAGCTCTTTTACAATTTCCTATTTTTCTATAATATTTAGTACCAAATAATGTAGCTCGGATCTTCAATTGACAAGCCAACTATTATATAACTTGCTTGTTTCAATATGTTTCATGATATTCTTTTTTGCAGTATCCCAAAACAAAATATTCATTATCATTATCATGAAACATATTGATAGAAGAAATATAACATATTCCATCCAAACAAAATAGCCACGACAATTAACAGTTTGTTAGAAGGAGCTTCAAATAGATGAGGAAAAAATAATATCATGAAACATATTGGTACAAGACAAGAAATCTATGTAACATTTGCAAGAGTTACTAAAATAACACTTAAGAATCACTCATAAATGATAGATGAACAAAAACCTTTTTCCTTCTTTCAATTTTTTTTATCTGTGTATGTTTTTCTACCTCTCTTAAAGCTATATTTAATGTGGTTTTTCGATAATCTATTGTTTAGCTATGATGGTTATGTGTTTTTCTAACAACTCTATTATAGTTTCTCAAATGACAGATCATCTAAAACACATTTTAAATATAACTTTAACATATGGAGAATAGGTGTAAACTATAGCTATGAACAATTTGTTATAAAGATTTTTTGCTATACAAAATGTGTATAGCACCAAAGATGAATAGAGATAACAAGGAACAATAACCAAAGGTGGAAAAACATACATAAGCCAATAAAAATAGAAACTAGTCGAAGGGTATAGGTCAATGTTATGTTTGATGAAGAATACAAGAGAAAAACTATGATAATCAAGAACTTGCTACATGAAGCTTCAAATAGATGAGAAAAAGTGAATATCGTGAAACATATTGATACAGGACACACAATCTATGTAAAAATTAGCATTTACCTATCAGGTATTTATTTGAAATTTCCATGGGGATTTCCGTCAACTCAGCCATGAATAGAATTTATCAGTGCCTATAGATAATTTTCCATACGGTCCTGAAAAGATAACTGTAGGAACATAGATCAATGTAATGAGTATAGTAGACTATGTTTATTATAGTCAATTGCATGTAGGAATCCATTCATGCATGTATATATATAGCGAGAAATATATGGAGCCTATCTAGCCATGCAGGAAGAAAAAGGTTGGATGTATAACTCAGTAAAATATAAATTTATAAAAGAAACCTTGTTTATGCTTACAACTATTGTCATCTTTTAGGTACCAATTTTCCCATAGATGGGTTTCATATCTCCTTGTCCATCTATTCTTGCATTAATCCCAACATGATATTACTTCAAAGCAACATTTTATTTGAATATATGAAAATATGTCTTTGGTTAGATGTGTATGGAATAGTAGAAAGAAATTGCAAAAAAACTTACAAGAACAACAAGAGGCCAAACAGTATAGATTGTAGAGTACAATAGTTGTAAAACCCTCAAATTTGGTATCTCATAGAGGTAGATGATAGGAATTTCAATAGTTTGCTATCAAAGTAACACCAGGGTGCCTCATTTCACAATGCAACCAAAACAATATACATCCTCGTACTACAATAGTCAATATTGCATTTACTCCCTCCCATGTCATTGTACAACAATGCTAGGATGCATTAACCCTCATGTGAGAAAATACTTACCATTCTATTTTTCGTTTATCAAGGTAACCAACTCCACCACCACCAACCCACACTATCAACAAACTCCATTGTTGTAAACAGATCTAGGAAACCCATCTCAAATTGGATGGAGTCTTATCATATATTAGACAAAAAATGCAATGTATAGAAGAATATATATTTTTGAATGCAATATATAGAAAGAGTGAAACAACAAAATTCTCAAAAGAGAATTTCGTAGATCAACATTTTCTAGCTATTTGAATCAAATAAAACTAATTGAAAAGCTAGAAATAACAAATAAGAATATGTGCAAGAAAATAATGAAGGAAATTTTTTCAAAACTCAGGATGTATAGGCACAAAAAATGTTAAGAAAAACATAGTTACAAAATTTTAAACCTATTAGTCAAATAAAACACAATTTTTTTGAAAATGTTTCTAGAGTATGTGCATATATAGTTTAATATACTAGAATGTTCAAAAAATGTTACTGACTTATAGAAATTTCAGCCTCTAATTATTGGTTTTTGGTATCTTTGTGCATCTTTGACACTTAATGTTGTTTGTATGTGCATATATATCAATTTGTAACAGCTGCAACTATATGTTTAGATTACTACATGTTAAAATCAGTTGAAAGAGAATTGTAGGTATCTTGATAAAGAATTAACATCATCGAATTTAAAGACACTTGAACAAACATGGATAGATGGAAAATATAGAAGGGTGTATTCTTTTGAATGTAATATACAAAAAGTATGAAACAATGAAATGTTGAAAGGAGAAGTGGGAACATTAATATTTATAGGTGCATATTTGCATAGTGAATTTAACTGAAATTAAATTGCTAAAGGTATAGAAGATAGTAAACAAGAAGAAAATTATCATTAATGTGCAAGGTTGAAGATGATCCAAAGCATTAAATAAATAGGTTAAATTTAATGTGGTAGTAAAACTTAGAGTATATAGGCACCAAAAATGGAAAACAGAGCATAGGTGCATAATTTAAAACTAATCAGTCAAATACAATACAATGTTCTTGATTTTTTTTTTGGAATAGTTGAATATATATTTTAATAGATTGGAATGATCAAAACATGCCACTAACTTGTACAATTTTTTCCCTTTTCTTATTGTTACTTGTTATCTTTGTGCATCTTTGGCATTACACCCATTTTGCACAGGTTATTACTTGGTATGTTTCTATAAAATTAAACTTAAAATAATTCAAAAGAGGATAGTATAGAGTGTGGAGCCAATGTGAGAATAAATCTTTCAAAACCTTTTGTCATAATCCAAAGTAGGAAGTGGGAACATAAGCATTTGGTGGGGGCTAGAGCTCTTCCAACTATGCCTCCTCGCTGCAACATTGAGTAGTGTATTTTTTGTTGCTTAGTCTAAAGTATCTCTCAAATGAGAATGTTGGATCAATGCAGAGTCTTTCAATTGACTTAACATGAGAGATAGTTGTAAAAGTTAACCCCTTCCTTTCTTTGTTCCTTATGTTTATCGTTGCTCTATCTAATGTTAAACCTCATGCTTTATGTATTGTGATTTCCCATGCCATGGTTAGTGGAATTTGTGTTTAACTACCTTGGGTTATAGTTTGGATGGGGATGTCTCTTGGATTTTGTGGTACCCATGGTGGTCCAATGTAATTTTGGAAATGGACAAAAACATAGTTAGGTGGATCTAGTTTGCATCATGCATTTATACAATAGTTGTAACAAGGCCAAGGGATCCATCAACTAGGCTAGATTGAATCCACAAATTTGTTGTTAGCATCACCTATTCACTGACACAAAGAAACGGATATGGGAGAAGCTAGTCATCATCTCCATAATCATATGTCTTTTTCTATGCTACTTGAGTTGTGCTAATGGATATGGGCAGGATTAATTATGTGATCATTTTCTTATTGGGGAATGCGACTAAGTCATTTGTGGAAAAAAATGTGTTGCACACTTCAAACTTTTCTCTTTCTTTGGGTGAGAGATTTTTATTTGTTTGTTTCATAAGCTCTTCCAAACCATTGTGGAGAGCCTCACCATTTCTTATATGGAGAAGGATTGCCCAAAACTTTTGTTGGGTAGGACTATCTCCTTGTTGGCAGAAAATAGTGTCCAATGTTATTGATAATGATAAAGTATGTCATAAGGCTACAATTGATGAGTGTGAAGCATAAATAGGAGTATCCATGACTGAAAAACAACTAGGCAAGATCGCTAACAAGGATGATAGAAACACCACTAAATGATTTCCTTTGGTTATCAGGGAATGCTTGGCATAATCGACTATCTATTTTGAGCAACAAATTAAAACCTAGGAAACTCATTTCATCTATCAAAATGTATTGAATAAATTTGAATTGTTCTTGGAATATTTTCAATGGTTGGCCTTGCAAAGGATCTGTATCCTTTATGGGAATGTGATGGTTTGTATGGATTTTGGAGGAACATATGTTGTAGGCAGCAACACTTGTAGGGATGAATGTGAGCAGTGGGCTATTCCATCCAAGAGTAGAGGCATTTATTTATTTTCTTATACAAATCTATCTAAAAGGATTTACCAATTCTAGTTGTTCCTTGAATGATTATGTAGAGAGGGCCTTTGGGGGAAGGCTGCATGTGATGGGATTAGATGATTTGAAGAGATAGTTGTTATTTTGGTGAAAGCTAATGGGTTGATGTACTTATAGGAAAGGATTCTATCATACATTGTGCCTTGGCCAATGGGATGAACTCCAAATAAATATTATGAATTTGTTCAGGCACATGGTTTGTTTTCCATGAATGGTTCATATTAAAGTCTTACCTACACAACAATTGGAGCTTATTTATACTAAAGTTAGTAGTAGCACCAAGCCAAGAGAAAAATTCCCATTCATATTCATCCATAGAAGGTTGGTGGTTAAAATCACCACTATCATTTCCATGGTGTTCGTCATTTTTGGATGCAACTAGAATTCTATTAACATTCCAAGGATGATAACTAGTTGTTTTAAAAAACTTCCAATTTTCTATTATTTCTTATTTGGCAACACCTATATCTATGTGTATGTTTCTGAAAGGTTTGTATAACATAAGTTCATTCCAACAAAATGTGTCAAATATTGCTATATATTCAAGGGAAATAGTCTTGAACAAGTGGTACACAAGAGTAATTCCAAGTTGGTGTCTTGATTTCCCTTTGTCCTTTTCGCACTAGTTTGAATGTGTATATAAGTGGACCAAGCCAATTAGGGATACAACACCCAACTCTGGAGGCCTTTGCATATAGAAATGAATACAATTTATTGGTAGGCTTTCATCAACATCATTTTTATTTATACGAAACCATGCCTTTTTTCCAACATTCAAGCAAACATATTGTCAACTTGAAGTGACAAGGGGAAATTTCTATAACATATGGCATGTCTCCTATGTAGAGATGTCACACTCCACAAGAATATTCATCATGAATTTTTGATATGAAAGTAGTGTTGTATCCTCAACTATATTTGTATTTGCAATTATTTTCAACATATCAAGGTAATTATATGATTTTTTCTCATATTTAGCAACATATTTAGAGATATAATTTAATACAATTTTCCTAGAAACAACTAGCTAGAAGTCAACATTATCATGCCAAATTGCAAGCATTGGTGGCCTATGAATATTTAGGTGATCATCATTTCTTGCTAGCTTGTAGGATTTGTTAGACTTAGCATCAAATGTCAATGTAGAGGTAAGTTGTTGTTGTCAAGGTGTTTTATATCAACACTATAATTCCTCTCCTTTTTTCCTTAAACAAGTATATTCAAAGAATTTTCTGTTCCTTTGAACTATATTGAAAAACACTTCCTAATCTATGATTGGATCACTGGAAAGAATCTGGCTCATGGAAAGTAAGCACAAATTTTATTCAGAACACCGACACATTCTATTGAATCTTTGTGTAGGGCAACATGGATTCCAAGTTAAAACATATCTATCAAAAAAGTTCCTTGCCATGGTAACATCATGGTGATTGGACAAATCAAGAGTGTCCATGTTTAGGGATTCTAGAAGCCTTAAAAAACCATGCACATGTGTAGATCGATGATATTGTCATTCATATCTATACGAATAATCTTTTGTTTGCAAAAGCTTCTCAATCACCTCTTCACAGAAAATTGAGAATCTATGATGTAGATATAAAGATGTTATATGTAGATTTTGAATAACACTATCTATCAAGGTCTTTGTTGAAGGATCCAACACCAAATGAGTGATAGAAGAGAAAAAAAATTGCAGATCAGGCCATTTTGTGTCTGCAAAGCTTAAAGTGAAAAAAGGGTACGTATCCCAAGTTGGGTATTGGCATGATCATCATGGAAAAAATAGGTTGTTAAGTGGCAAAAAATTCAAAAAAATTAGAGTTAGGTAACTTGATGTAAAAATTTGAATAAGTTATCTATATTATTTAAAAAATATGTAAGAATGGAATCAGTAGCAAATTGAATGTAGTTTGTAAACTACTAGGTTTATTTAAAAAAAATCTATTTGGTGAAAATTTAAAATTTCAATGCAGTAGCACTTAAGTTTTAGTGAAAAAATGAGAAGTAGGTGTTTGTCTGACCACCCTAACAACAATAAAATGATAATTATTTTTTATAAGATTTAAGATATAAGTAGAGGACTCATGTCCCGATGTCATGCATATTTTTTTGTAATTTTTTTCAAAGTAAATAATTAATTATGAATTTATTATTACAACTTTTAAAAAATATAAAAACTTGTAGGTTTGACCACCTTAACTTGGTCAAAACTTCATGAAATTCAATTTTTTTTCTAATCCTATAGTATGTAAAGCACAAAATGTGATGCATGTTTAGATTCAAAAAAATTGATACAATTTGAAAGCTATGCATTTTTTTCAAGCAGCCTATCAATCAAGACTTTAGTCATAATTCAAATAGAAAATGAATAATAATTATTTATTAAATTCAAAGTAAAGCATAATTTATGGGTATGTGCAAGATCATCATGGAAAAAATAGGCCCTTAAGTGGTAAAAAAATTAGAAAAATCAAATTTAGGAACTTGACATAAAAATTTGAATAAGTTATCTATATTATTTCAAAAATATGTAACAATAGTCTAATCTATAGAAAATTGAATGTAGTTTTCAAAATACTAGGTTTTTTTTTAATTATTAGGTGAAATTTTGAAATTTCAATGTAGTAGTACTTAAATTTTAGGGAAAAAACAAGTAGGTGTTTGTCTGACCACCCTAACCACAATAAAATGATAATATTTTTTTATAAGATTTTAGATATAAGTAGAGGACACATGTCTAGTGTACCATAGAAAAATGGACCCTTTTCATTTTAATGGTCTTTTAGGCCTTTCTTCATGATGTTTGGTCTATTTTTCATTGATTTAATGCTATAATATGGCGTGAACATGCATATTTAGGTACTAAAATTCAAATAATGACATCTTGTGAAGGTGTTCTGACGTGTTGTGAATAATTTATACACTCTACTAGACTCTATTCATTACAACTCACCTAAATATTACCTTTTCATCACTAAACAAGGTGTATTTTGAAGTGTTATAAATTCTTCTAACAAGATTTCACATTTTCTATGCACAATTTCACTATTTACACCTTTCTTATGCTTTATTTGACCCCTTTATGCCCTTATAAGCTTCAATTATGTGTATTTTTGAATGTAAAACCAACAAACAAAACTAAATGTGACTTAATTCCTAACACCCATTTCAGGTCCTAGGTGGGACCCATTCGCTATGGGTGGTGAATGAGTCCCCCTTGGCTCCAAATTCAAAATATTTCAAATTTCCTTTCAGGTTTTTATTCAAAGAAATTTTATGTCAGCTTGTGGTGAGGTATTAACAGGTTACTGAGGCACAAGATTGTATAAATAAATCATTTTCACCTTATTTTACATCTCCTATAATCTCACATCACATTCAAGAAATATTTTCATTCACTCAAGCATTCAAGCACTTTACAACATTAAATCAAGCATTCATCAAGCATTTTGGAGCATCTATCGACACATAATAAGATTTTATTCAACATGGGTTTGGTAAGTTGATAGCATTTTCATGTTATTTGGTTATCATTCCCTTGCATTTCATTGTTTCATTAAGGGTTTGATTACCAAAGTGGGTTTTGACCAAGGAAAACCCCTATTTGCTAACCCTTAACCATTTTTCCCCTCTTGCATGTGTTTGTAGACTTTTGTGTGTAGATTTAACAATAATTTAGGTGTTGAAGAGTGGTCAACAAGTTAACTAGGTGCTTCAAGTCAAATCAATCATATTTCAAGCTTGGAGAAGCTATTCTATCTATTTCCTACAAAATTGGCTTCAATAGCCTGACAAGCAGACATCCTCAAATCTGGTGTTGCAGAGTTGTCTCCTAATTTCTCAAAATTTTGGGAGAGGATCGATTCACCACCAATGGAAAATGAGTCCCACCTTAAGGCTAGAAATATAAGTTTTGTTAGATTATGGACCCCAACACTCAGAAACCTATTTCTAACAGTTTTCATCAGAAGTTGGACTAATTTTCCACCCTAGACAAATGAGTCCCACTGGTGAATTTTTGTGATTCCAGAAAATAACCAAAATATTCTAGAATCTTCATCAGACCTTCAAGTGCACATTGATTTAGTTTATTTCTTTATGTTCTATATCTATTCATCCATTCATCATTGTTTGCATATTAGTCAATTGTGTTTTCCAACATGGTACAATTATTAAGTCTTTCATACATAATTAGTAATTTAGATCACTTAAATGCATTTCGTTCATCTCCTTTAGCTTAAACAACATCCTACATTGCATAATTTGAATGAACCTAGCTAGCATTTTTGGCCTACCTCTCTCCTTTAAGGTGCAAAATCCTAGAAGAACTAGAGAGTCTTGTGGCTTCCAAAAATCTATTGTTCATTTTGGTGAACCAGCATATTGAGCACTTTACATTTCTAATCTCAATTGCATCTTGCATTTTAAGCTTCATTTGCATCAACATTCAAGTAGGGTATTGTTTTGTTTTTGCATCCTAGGGATTCTTAACTTGCATTAGTGAAAGACTCATTTAGAGTTCATTTTTGCATTGCATATCATTGAAAAACTAAAAATTTACATTTGCATCCGTCATTGGCATCTAAAAGGGAATAGAATCGCATTAAATTTTCTGAAAACACAAAAAAATCGCCTACTTGGACTCATTCGCCACCCTGGGTGACTCAGTCCACCTGCACTTGTTAAACAACATTCCTAGCATTTTTTTGGCATTTTCCTGCATTTCTATTTTTTGTAGTTACTTCTTTGTTACAATTAGTATATTTTTTGTTATTTTTATTTAGAACTCCTAGATTGCATTGCATTTACATTCACCCCACCTTTTGTGGTACTTGTATGAGTGTTTGGTGCCCCAGTGATATTATTTTAGTGAGACAAAGTTCTCAACTCATGGCCTCCTGCAATAACACTTTCATTATGGACCTTTGGATCTCAAGAGCTCCTACTCCTAGTCGGAAATGGCGCATTAGGCATTGATAATACTACTTTTATGCCTTCACCTTTGAATCCAATGAATGTTGACACACAAAACAACTCTATCCCACAAGAAAAGGTCATTAATATTCATGAGGATTTTTCACACTTACAACAAGACTTGTCCCTTGAAAGAATTTCTACCACTGACATACCAACCATAGAAAACCTTCATCGTTTGATTGAAAGTGGTTATGGATTGCAAGTTATGAAGAGAATTAATTTTTTTTACAATAAACATACTAAAGCACCTATCAAAATCTGTAAAACTCTAAAACCTCAAACATGGGTTAGTTACATGCAAATTTATCGAGTACTCCTATGAAATAACATGTAAATGGTTAACAAAATGTAACCAATAAAAGGAGTAAAAGACATCTAAGAGCATAACATGTACCTATTCCATATTGGATTTGTGTCAAATGTGCCAATGACCCTTTCCCAATCCTTACTAAAACTCAAATGATGTAATGCAATGGTGATGGGAAAAATTAGTTCTCAATTTAAGAGAGTAACTTTGCATGAGATTCTAGATGGGTTGATGAAGAATGAGGCCTTTCATTTATAGATTTTCAAGTTGGAAGAGAGCTCAAAATAGAGCAATGTGGGATAAATATTTGGCCAATGAGATGAAGCCACTTGTCACATTATGATAGGTTGAGGAATGTACAAGTTTTGGCCAATGTGCCAAAGAGGGGGAGATTCAAATTTGAAATTGTGAATTAAATGTTGAGAGGGGGACATGTACGAGAGAATTTATTGCAATGTTGGAAGGAACAAGTCAACTTTCCCTCATATTCAAACTTGGAGAATATTCTCAAAAAGGTGCTTTGTTGAGGGAAAATGATGATTTTTATAAATGAATTAAAATGATATATTGGTGCAAGTGGGAAAAGCTAGAGGATGTGATGGGTGGTTAGGTTAGGTTAATCAGGAATAGATTAGCTTAGATGATGTTTAAGATGCTTTGACTCATTTGACTTGAATATTTTGATTTATTTAAATCAAGAGGGAGAAATATGAATTTTGAGAGTTAATTAAATAAAGTATTGATGTATTTAATCAAAGTGGGAATGATAGGCTTAAAGTAAATAAAGTTAATTTATTCAATTTAAGTGGATAATCCTTAGAGATTGAATTAAATGAACCTGATTTTCCTAATGAATGGATTTAGTGAACTTGATTTATTTAATGAGTAGATGAATGTGAACTTGGTTTACTTGATGAATGGACCTAATTAAATGCATGATGCTAATTTTGCATGTATACTTTTTTCCTCTCTTTGAAGAAATGTTCTTGCTACGTTGTTTCAAAGAATAAACTTGCCACAATCAAAATTAAAAAAATTTCTAATTTTTTGGATGCCCCGTGGAAAGTACACTGGTACATTGCCCCGTCGAGAGATTGAGCAAAAAGATTCAATTTGAGGGTTGATCTCACAATAAAGAGGTTCAAAATGGATGGTTATGGTTGATGATGCAAATGATTGTTTTTAAGATTCTTAGAATAACAAATCTATATTATCCTAAACAATTTAAATGATAATGCAATGTATGTGAGATAGATGAGATGGATGATGTGATATGCTATGATTATGCAAATGTATGATTTATGCAAATATATGATTTATGAGATGCTTAGACTAACATATCTATATTATGATGATGAACATGCATGTGGGATGATATGTAGAATACTGATGGTTTGTGGATGTTGGGTGGATGCACTAGTGATGATGATTAACTATTCATGACGTGATGTTAGTGTGGAAAAGAAGAAATTATATGATGACAAGAGGATGCAACAAGCCAACTTTATGAGAAATGATGATGATGGATGATTTGCTTATCAAGGATTGGGATTTTAAAAAGATCACTTACCTTATGTTTGATAACATGCATAAGTATGATGCATCAATGTATAAAGGACTAGGATGGTGTTGTACTTAGTGTGATGGACTTTGACTCAAAAAAAGATAAGAGTATTCTTGTTCACACATGACATACAAAAACCTTGTTGGGATGCACATTAGAAGTTTCAAACATCTCAGACCAAAACATAGAAAGGTATAACCAATCAATGCAATAGTCAACAAGCTATCAAAAACATCCTCTATACATATCTAATAGAGCAAGTATTCACCAAGGTTATTTTATAGGAACATCCAACAAGCATAGCAGACAAAAGGATAGTGATCGTTGCCCCATTCCTATCTCTCTAAATCCTTCGTTCAAATATCATTGAGAGGTCCTTGGACTAAGCATAATAAGATAAGTCAAAAAACAAAGATAAAGCATGCAAAGAAGTTGATGTTCTTCAATACCACTAACCAAAAGGGAATGTGTTTTTTAGGATAAGAACCGAAACTATTACCAAAAGATAATGCCCATTATTGGAAGGATACATCCAAGGACATGTTAGCAGATGGAGGCACACCATTTCGTTTATTCAAAGTGTTATTTTTGATAAATAATGCCAATTGTAGTAAGGATTCATCCTAGGACATGATGTTATCATATGATTGATATGGGACTATTTGGATGATGGACTATCGACACAAAGAATTGAACAAATTGTTTATGTAGTGACTTAAACCTGAGACTTGATGTTTTTGAGTTTTACTTTCAAGTTGCTAGACTTGTTTCTAACTTTTTCACCAAAGGTTGAGGATGACAATTAGTTTATTATGGATGGTATTATTTCGGGTGCAATCGAGATGAAGTGGATGGATTTTTTCAAATATTTGGATGTTTTTGGAGTTTTACAATGGTTTGAGGCTATTTTTGGTATTTTTTGAGATTTTCAAATGTTTTGATTTTTTTGATTTTCCAAATGTTTTGGGATTTTCTGAGATTTTGAGCAAGAGACTAACCTAAAGACCTATCCTAGGGGCCTCAGGGTCTCATCAACATATTAGCCTTTTCTACCTTATACACGCAAAGACCACATAGTTCGACTGACAATTTGACCGATTTACAAATGAAGATATACATGATGAAATGTCAGTTTATTATGACAGACTCTTAAAGGACTAACCTAAGTGTCTCAGGGGATGATCAAAGATCAACCTTGCCTACGTTCAAGCTTAGAGATGATGTAGTTGAACAAGATGACACTACTTTTGACTTTTTGACTAACTTTTTGACCTATTTTGGGATTTTGATGATTTTTTGATGTGTTTGGATTTTCTAATATTTAGAACTTTAAGAATATACACGAATCTGATCCAATGAGAACATGCCCCCAACATGATGCAGTAGACTACTTTGATAAAGGTAGGAAAAATTGACCTTGAGTATGGGTCGAGTAGTACTAGGAGGGATCATGATACAGAAATAGGACCAAGCTATGTTGCAAATGTGAGTGGATAAGTGATGGATGGAGATCTGGATGTGATGGATGAATGATGCAGAACAAGCTGTAAAGATCTGATGGATGGAAAGTGCTTATTTATGCAAGGCACCTATTTTCCATGTTTTCACCAAGGTATTTGTCCAAAGTGCCACCGAAGTGGTTTTCACTAGAGGACAATTTTTTCTCTTTACTATTTTTGATCCTTTTTCTAATTTTTTTGGATTTTTTTTCCTTTTTTTATTTTTTTATTGTCACCAAGATGCCTATTTGCCAATATTTCACTGAAGTAACCATTTTTTTTAGGACATTTTTTGATTTTTTGGAGTTTTTTGGTTCTATACCTTGAAAGATTTAGGCATAAAAATTTTTGAGATGGGCACTATTCATAGGCTCCTACAGAGGTTCCCCTTCAGGTGTTGATAACTGATATGCCCCTGCTTATAACTTTTTTTGATAACAATGGTCCCAGCTAATTGTGTTCAAATTTTCCTTTGTTGCTTGGGTTTGGGACATTTTTCTGATTTTCTTTTTATACCAATTCTCTAACTTGGAATGTCCTCCTTCTTATTTTCTTATTATAGCTCCTTTTGAGTCTATTCTAATAGACTTACAAATGATTCAAAGCATCTATACGTCATTCATCCAATAGATCTAACTCATTTAGTCTTGATACTTGGTACTCTTCAGCTGTGATGAGGTTTTGTAGTGATATCCTAAGTTAGGGGAACTCGATCTCAATGAGTATTGCTTCTAATCCGTAGACCAGGGAAAAAGGGGTGGTGACAGTGGGTGTGTGGATACTAGTTTGATAGGCCTAGAGGGCGAGATTAGGCTATAGGTGTCAGTCACGACCTACGTCATTGACTGTTTCCTTGAGGATTTTCAAAATGGTTTTGTTTGTAGCTTCTTTTTGGCCATTTCTTTGGGGATAGTATGGGGTAGAGAAGCGATGTTGGATTTTAAATTTTTTGCATAAGTAACGAACCTCCTAATTCTTGAATGGTGTCCCATTGTCTAAGATAATGAGTTGTGGAACACCATAGCGGCAAATGAGATAGTTCAGGATGAACTTTGAAATCTACTTCCCAGTTATGTATGTCATGGGTATGGCCTCCACCAACTTAGTAAAGTTCTCCATTGTGGTTATGATGATTTTTGGCCGTTGGATGAAGTGGGCATGATTTTTCCAATGAGATCTAGTCGCCACTGTGAGAAGGGCCATGGTATTACGATAGGATGAAGCTCTTTAGCTAGAGCATGGATGAGTTCCCCATGCTGCTTACATTGTAGACACCTTTTGGCATAGTCATGTGCCTCTCTTTCCATTGTGGGCCAATAATACCCAATCCTCAGCAGTTTCTTAGCTATGGTCATTCCACTTGAGTGTGAACCACATATACCATTGTGTACTTCACTTAGAGTGGTTAATTCCTCCTTATCATTTAGGCAGTAGAGTAGGGTTCCTTCTATGCTCCTATGATAGGGTATCTCCTAGGATGCAAAATATAGATGCCTTTTTGACAAAGGTTTATTTTAGGTTTGATGGTAAGTCTACGGGTATGACTCCTATTCAAAGGTATGTATAAATGTTGTGATATCAAGGATCACTGAGACCAATGATTTCACACACGAATTCTAATTTTGGTACCTCAAATGCAGGAACAAGCTGCTCTATTAGGAATTCATATTTTGGAACATTGTTGGGGATGTCCAATAGGGACCTAATTGTTGCCATGGCATCTACTGCTCTATTGTTAGATCTAGGTATCTACTCAAATGTAATTTCGATGAAGGATTCTTTGAGACTTATTGATGGTGTTTTTATGCACTTCTCAACATAGGCAGTGCATGGGCGCACTACCTCTCTTGAAATACAATCTCTCACAATCAAATTGCAGAACACTATCCCAAGGTCTCTCGAATGTCAGGTCATGAAAGTTCTTAGATACCTCAGTAGTTTGATGTGATTTGCTAGAATCACAAGGCGGTCTTATATAAAATACAAAGTAAGGACACAAAGCATGGAAGTTGGATCTTGAAATGGAGTTCTTTGGATGGGAAGTTGTTATGCACTGGCTGTAGGTTCAAACAACAATCTTGGACTCCATTTATTTGTCAGATTTGGCTTTACAATGTGTAATGAACCTTAGCATAGGTCAGTTCTTAAAAAAAGAGAAAAAAGGGTGAAGGAGAGGAAAATTTCCTAAGTCTGAAACTTGCTATGAATAGTGACAATGGAGCTCCTGCAATGGACAATTCCTTAAAACAATATCCCACTTAACTAGGGATTTCACAGTATCATGGAAATTGTGCTATCTTTTAAGGGATGCAGACATTTCATCCTTCATCCACCACATACATGCATGAATCAAAGATAAATGTTTAGGGAAGCTTTAAAATCTAGTCCAGGCTAACTTTGCATAGCTATCTACCTTCAGCAAATAGCAAAAGGTATGGACTAAGGGATCATCAACAAGGCATAAATTTTCACAATCACCCAACAACATTCCTAAGATTTACCCAAAGAAAGAAAACAACTAACTAAACAGCAATAAGATCTAAGTCAAGCATCTAAATTTGGAGAATGAATCAAATAACATGAGAGAAACTAAGAAAATACACCAAGCCAATGTCTTTTCTTATAAATTTTAGCAGCATGTCTTTACAACAACTCAACTCCCCTTTGTAAATGAGAGGAGTGCCCTATTTATAGTTTTCCAAAAGTTAAATGAATGGCCAAGATTCATTCTCATTATGTGGCCAAGATTCATTACAAAATAGGGTTTCACCTACCCTCAAATAGATCTGAATTTAAAATTACATTCTTGTCTTTTCCTTATTTCATCCTCTTGTGGAAGACACTGTAGCTCTTTCGTCCTATAACTGATTGTTGTTTTCTTTGCTGTAGCTACTCTTCAAGGAGATCTTTGTCTTTGGCTGGGCTATCCTCCTGCTTCTCAGAAGCTGCATGTTCTATGTACTTGAGGATGACGGCTTGGAGCTTGTCTATCTCGAGGATTTCACATCGCAATGCCTGATAGCTCTATTCCTTAGCATTCTCTTCCAGCCTTTTCCAATCTTTGTCATACTTCGAGCCTTGCTCCCTAAACAACTCTGATCGGTTGAAGGTGCGGGCAGCAAAACTCAGGAACTCCGTTGTGATTTCCTTAGCTGTCCCGTCCTTCATCTTCTCCTAGAAGTGTGGCTTGATCTTCTTTGGATCCATTTGTACCGTGGGCATATCATAGCCTGTCATCAACTTAAGATATTCAGCACATTCTACCTGAATTACTTTGATCCACTCAATGTCTGGATCCACTCTACCCAGGATTTGCTCCAACCTCTCCTTTCGGTTATCGAGGTCTCTACGCCATACATCCACTAGCCAGTGATCTTCCTTTTTTAGCTCAAGCTTCTCCTCCCACGTAGCCTCAGGCATCCGAAGGATGGATTCAATTATTGGGTAGGTGGAGTCATAGGTGACAGGGAAATTGGTGTAGAGCCTCTTCCTGCTCTCCAGGGACTGCATCAAATCTAAGAACTTGTTGGTTGTCTGCACAACCCTGCTGATTCCCATGTTTCTGACGTATGTGACCTGCCGGAACCAATCCTTAGTGGTTTTCTCCAAGTTCTTCCTTCTCTCTAATTTATCTATCTATTCTTTAGAAAGCAATTGAGGCGTAGTTGTGGATGTGGTGGGCAGGTTGTCCACTGAGGACCATTGTTGAATGTAGTCTGTTAACGCTGCAACCTACACCTTGACCTCATCCAAGGAGACTTTGTCCTGCTTTATCAGGTGCACCACGGTGGCCACCGACTCCTCAAAGTGCTCGACCTTTTGCTCTCTAGTTGTCGTCCCCAAGTCAATGGTAGAGGTGCTATAACTCACCCCTGCCTAGCCAATAGTAGGTGTTGTAATTTGTGTTGCTCGGGAGCTGGAAGCATCCATTGTTATTCTGGACCAAACCTTAGGCTTCTTCTCCTTCTTAGTCGTGATCTGGGACCGAGCCAAGATGGCCTCCAACCTCGCCCTGGGGTCTTTTAGCACAGGGGTCATCTTTTCAAGCTGGTTATCTAGCCATTCGGGCATAGTAGACATATCCTTAGGTGAATCATGGTTGCCCTCACCCTTCTCAGTCAAAGGCAAGACTTCTGCCTCTTTCCCCTTTTGGGGTTCTTCTTTCTTTTGGGCAGTATCCTCTTCTTCGTCAGAGTCATGAACAAATATAAGGCGCTTGACAGGCAGCCTGGCTGATGGTTGCCGGAAGGGACTTTCTTCTTTCGCTGCCTCTTCCTCCTTCTTCTTTTTAGTGGCCTCGGCCTCAGGGCTCTTGGAAACATAGGTCTCAGCCTCTGTCAAATCTTTTATTGGCTGCTCTTCTGGCGGCTGCCCTTCTTCACCATGTGGTGACTCTTCTATTTCCTCCCCAACCTTCTTTAGCTACTGCGCCATCTCCTCCTCAAGGTCTTCATCGAAAGTCTGGATGATTTCCTTGGCACCAGAGCCACCCTCCTCATCCCCACTCCCGGAAGAGCCCGTTTCTTCCCCTTCATAGACCACCCTGTCGATGGTTTGGTGCTCGTACTCAGGGTGCTCATGATACTCATCGGCCTCCTCCTCTATAGACTTTGAGGCTTCCTACTTTCACTCCTCCAACTCCTTTGAGATAAGCATTGTAGCTTCCATAGCTAGTGGCCCTGTCGGTGGTTGTGAAGGCTAAGTCGTTGCAAGGACTTCGGCAAGGGCTGCTTGGAGAGTTGGATTCATTAATATTTAGGAGAGCTTAGGGGGAGGTTCAGCATGTGTCTCGTAAAAGCCTCGAGCATAGTGGCAAGGGGAACAGGTGATGTTATTGTTGCTAGAGGGAGTGATGTAATTGGTTATATAGCAGCAGAAGAGGAAGGGGGAGTGGTCATGCCAGAAGAGGAGTCAACGTTAATTATCGACTCGGCCGGGGGTGAAGGAGCAAGATGGACAGAGATGTCCACCGCCGGCGGGGAAGCGGCAACCGCAGCTAGAGAGGTGGGAGGTGCCACGGGAGGGGCAGGGTGAGGCAAGGGAGGCTGCAATTCTATCGTAGCCATTGTCTGCTTGAGCCTTTTGGGAGATGAGCCTCCCGTTTCTTTCTTTTCTTGCTCCTTGGAATCTGTAGACTGCGCAGTCTCTGTTCCCTTTCTCTTCTAGGACCTGGTGACTAGAGGAGACTTGGAGGTCTCACCAGTTGATGTGGTGGTGACAACGTCCTCCGAGGCACTTGGCTCGCTCTTGAGCCCTTCATAGGTTAGGACTACCCCTTGCCATTTTAGATGTGCCACTTGTCCATCGATCCACTCCCTGGTGTGAGTTATGATTGGCTGGGTGATGGTGTTTAGGTCATCGACCTCTTGTTCAGACCAGTCAATTGACAGTATCAGCAGGTTAGCAACTGTAGGGTACCTTGGGTGCATAATGGTGGACTCGTCCTCCTCAACCTAGTCCAGTACTGAGAACGGTTGCACTCTTCTCAGGAACAGCACTGTCATGCGCATGTAGTGCCTTGTGCGCGCCTCCTTGTCGTCCTGGCAGTTGGCCCAAAAATCTTCAATGTGGTATTGGTGGGCATATGCTAGTCCTAGGGCCTTCTTGATGTGGCCATGTGGGTCCATCCATGGGCGGGCAGTGTACCAGTCAAAATGGTAATCCTTGAGCTCCTTCTTAGAGTTACTAGCACATTAAGAAGTCTGTAATCAATACATGCCCTGACCAAGGGTCATGGGATAGGGGATCCCTACTACGTGCTTGTTGCTGAAGATTGCCTAGATGTGTTGGAGTTGCTGAGAGAGCTCCAAGAGGATGATCCTGTCATTTGGATACCGAGGCAATCTGTTCGACTTTTTTGTGAAACCTTGGGCCTGGATGTATGTAAACTTGGGAAACTAGATGAATAGAAAAACATATTCCTTTAGGAGCGCCCTGGCACTGTGGGAGACTCTCCTCTCAAAGTCCCTGACAATCAATCTAATGATGTGGCCAGTGAAGGCGTCATTGACCCTACAGTACTCTTTCTTAAAGTTGCGGTATTGGAGCTGCGGGTACTTGTCATAGGCCTTAAGTCCTCGCTTTTGCCCCTGATCGGGTGCTACAAACAAGCCGCTGTATTGTCTATGATCTGCCAGAGAGTAGACAAGGTAGGAAGTCATGTAGAACTTGGAGCTCTTTTTCATGTTGATAAACTGCTCGTGGAAGCAGTTGCTAATAATGTCTCCCTAGTAGAATGAGACCTTAGTCATGACATCCTCATTTCCTCACAGGATCTACTCAATATAGTATGCCATCCACTCCTGGAAGTAGGTGGTCGTTGGGAGACCCATGACCCTGCTCAACAAGGTTACCAAGTTATGGTAATCCTCATGAAAATCGCTATGGAAGAGTTCCTGGGGAACCTTCATAGTGCTGCCCCATTTTTCTTTAAGCCAATGGAGGTTGATTGACTTCTTGCACCCTGATGGATTAGCATCCCACGCTACTTGGCATTCATCTAATGTGGGGACCTCCATCTGTTGGAATGTGGGGATGTGGAATGTCTTGGTGATCCCTTCTAGTGACATGTCTGCAAGGATGTTCCCCTCCTTGTCCACAATTATTCTGGTATCTGTTTGATAGGCTTCTCGGCAAGCCATGACTAGCTCGGGTGCCACGAGCGAGGGAGGGAAACCGGCTGCTTTGGCTATTCCACTCTGCTGTATTAATCTGGCGTTCTTTGTTATCGGATTGACCTTGACCCTTTGAGTGAATTCATCAATATTCACCTAGCCAATATTAGTATCTGAAATCTCCTTCCAATCGGTTGTGACCTTTGAGTGGAGCAGCTCACCCTGGAACTGATAATTCATTTGATCCTTGTCTTCCTTCCCCCGAGGGGTCCTTCCTGACTTCTTGCCCTTGTCCTTTTCGGCGGAGGCCCCTGAAGTCCCTGCAGCCAATTCCATGTATTCTGCAAGCAAGGGCAAAGTTAGCATAATAAAACATCAAAAACATTCATGTTAGTCCATATTTTGAAAATAACATGTAAATAATCAATCAAGTATATCATAAATCTTATCTCTAGATGTTATTGATCTTCGTTTCAGGGCATTTGGACAATTCGGGCCCGGAGGGCCGGACTTCCCTGGCAGGAATGCTGTCTGAAAGGGAAAACGCAGCCGAAGGCTCCCGGAGGCCTTTCTTAGCCAAATTTCAATGTTTCGAGAAGCTCATGATGAAGAGGGCTAAAAATTAACATGTGGGTTGAGGTTAGATCCCAGATTTGAGTTTGTTAGGGTCGATCTAGGAAGACTCGGAGGTTTCAAGCTAGGAAGCCATCAAGAGATGGTCGTTGGTGATGGCAGACAGCAAGCAGAAATCCGGAGGCGGAAGTCCGAAGGCCGGGGTCTAGGGGGCCAAAGGACGGCCGGTATGTGTGCATCGTTTACGCTTGGCGACATTTGGCGCGGCGGGGCACGGAGGTCGGGGCGCCGATCAGCAAAAGTTTATCTTTCAAGTTCAGCAAAAATTGGTATACCAGGGCCCAGAGGTCGGAGCACCAGAGGGCCTTGGCCATTAGCAGTAGCGGGCGAGAGACGGACTTCCGAGGATGGAAGTCTGGCAACCGGTGCCTAGAGAGCGGAAGGCACAGTGGGCGAGGCAAAATTTGGAACAGCGGGCGTAGACTGGAATCCTGGGACACGGGGCCCGGGGCGTTGGCGGCATCGAGGAGTTTTAGCAGGAACATACAATAGATTGATGCTTGGGATTCGGCGAATGGGCAGATGCGGCAAAGATTCCGCTGGCAAGAGATCCACGGACTTCTGCGGACAGAAGTCCGAAGTCCGGGGCCCGAGGATGCGAAAGTCACGTTTCGAAAAAATAATGCCGACGGCGGAGCGAAGGGCGGGGTCTGGGGGTCAGGCGGCATCGGGTACTTTGCCAAAAGATTGCCCAGCGGGAAACGGCAGAAAACATGGCACGGAGGCCCGACATCCGGGGCCCGAAGGAAAAAATGAAGGACCGATGCATCGGCAGAGCCCGGAAGGCGGGATGCCAAGCGATGTTCGCCGATTGAAGGAGGCGAACCTCATGCAGAACTCTGAAGAGGGAACTTTGGGGTTCCGGGCCCTGGGATGACCAAAGGACCCAAGTTAGATTTCAAGTTTTCACGATGGAGCAAAGACCGGGACCCGACAGCCGGGGAGGTAAGGCAGTTTGGCCGTTCAAGCTCGGCGGAAGGCAAACGGAAGTCTGAGGGAGGAAACCCGACGGATCAGGCCCGAAGAGGAGGATTGCCATCGGCGGGTGTCTGAAGATTTCAAAATTCTAATGGCGTAGGTGAGTCTCGGGCTCAAGGTGTGGAATCGTCCTGCGTGAAGAACAGCCGCACCGCGAAAAAGTTCTGAATCGGCGGCGAAGGCATCTTCGGTGTTTACATGGTTTTCCACCACATGGGTTTGGTGCGTAATCTAATTTTCTACCTCTTTACGCCTCCCTAACAATTTGTTCATTTATCTAGATCTTTCTAAATCATGAAAAACACACACGGGAGGGCCACCGATGACCTACCTCAAAACACGCTAGGCGAAAGACGTGGGATCCACACACGGTCGATGGACTGATGCCGAGGGCAATGATCGTGACGTAGTCGAAGGCGGTGGGCTCCAGATGATGACTTGTGTAATTTGCTCCAATCCTGAAGAATGATAATGACTGCCCAGATTTTCCCTTTTATACCCAAACCGCCACAAATGACCGCAATAAATGTTTGTACGGCCATGGGAAAAGTTGGTGAGTTTGAATTTAGGTCGGTGACGCTGGGGCCCGGTGGCTGGGAAGATGCAAGGTGACGGCCGCTGCAAGATTTTCGCTATTTTTGAACGGCGGCGGCAAGGAGCGGCCCGGGGCCCGGAGGGCGGGAAGCTAGAAGACATCTGCCATCAGGGGCGGCGAAACTGCCACAGAACTCCAGAAGCGGACTTCCGGGGTCCGGGGCCCGGAGGGGCAGACGACACTCCAAAATTTTTGCGACAAGCTTCAAACGGAGGGCGGCAGGGCGGACCCCGAGGTCTGGAAAGATGCCCGGCAAATGCTGCAAGGGACGAAATTTCTAGAGGGGAAACCCGAAGAGGGAACCCTGGACACCCGGGCCCGAAAGGGCCTAGGGCCGTTTCAGGGCCAAAATGCCAGAGGGATCCCCAAAGGCCCTGGAACGCAACAAAAATACCAAAAGCGGAGGCATGATCGATTTATGATAGGGCTTTACAGCAACATCAACCATACGAAACATCAAAAAAAGAGGGGCACGCAAAATGAGGCAGCTCCAAAGAACCTGACGTGGTGAAAGAAAAGAGGGTCCCTGTTCCAAACAAGGCATGTGTGCTGAGGGCACAACAAATGGTGACTCCGCTGGAGAACGCTCCGGAGCGTTCTAAGGATAAATATTCATTCAGGACCCAGAATCTCTGGTTTCGCAGACCAGAAGTGACTTCCAAAGATGAATCCGGGAGAACGAGATCCTTAATTGGGTCAGCTTATAGGACATCTCGAAAGCGTTTGTGAAGTGAGTTCATTCATTTCCTAGGGATGGTGACCAGGGTTACCAAGCCAACCAAGTGAGCTACATAAATCGTCTAACACCAAAAGTAACCTGCACATTGCCCTGCTGCCAGTCAGGCGTCCATAGCCCCTATGGAGTTATCGCTGCAATCTCATGGATATTTCTCTACTGCTGGCTGGGCATCCATAGCCCTGGTAGAGTTATCTAAACACCTACATGATCATTTATTTCCTTTTTTTAGAGTTCCCCCTTTCTTTTTTTTTGCTTCAATATTTCACTTCTCTTTTGCCATTTAGTTCGATCGGGTAAGCATTGAAGCTTACAATGGGTTTGAGACTGCAGTGGTCACTGGAACAGACTTGAGATTTTTCACTCACTAGGGTGTCATGATGACCATAGTACGGTCCTTCAAAAATTATTATTATATATTTTGTGCAAGATCCGAGATGTGGGTAAGAAGATCCAGCTAAGGGTCAAGTTCTGAACAGAGTTCAAACAAGGAAATCATTCACAGATAGCTTTCAAAGACCGATAATCGAGAGTGAATGTTTAGCCAAAGAACACAAAGAACGGATAGCAAAGTGAACCGCTTGTTGGGAAAGCACGGCCACCACAATGGAGCGGGGAATAACTTTCGAAACAAAACTGCCAGGTGGGAGAAAACAAAAGTGACGCCAACAAAACGCAAACAACCCAGAAAGCAAACTACCCTAACTTATGCACAAGTATTTATGACGAAGGGCTCGGAGGAGCTCAAGCCTGGAAGTAATACTTCAGATGCTGCCCATTGATTGGCAATGAGACATTCTCACCAGTTAAGGTCTTTAGGCGGAAGACATTATCTCCCAAAATCTCAGCTCTTTGAAAGGAGCCAAGCCAAAGCTTGTCGAATTTGTTGTGTCCCCCTTTCTTCTCATTGGCCTTGTCCCAATATAGGACCAGATCTGCAATTCTAAAGGCCTTGATTTTGGCTCGGCGGTCGAACCATCTTTTAACTACACCCTGATGTTTGGCCAAATTTTCTATTGCACGGTTTCAGACTTCCTCTAAATGTAAGAGCTCAGCTAATCGGGCTTCCCTACAATCTCCTCCCTCATAAAAATCGTTGATGAATTGAAGAGTAGTAATCTTCAGATGGATGGGGAATATAGGCTTTAGGCCATAGACCAGGTGGAATGGGGAATTTCCAAGGGTAGCCTTGTGGCGAGTGCGGTCAGCCCAAAGGGCGAAATGGAGCTGGGTATGATAGTCCTTGGGATTCCTATCTAGCAGCTTCTTGATCACAGTAATCAGATTCTTATTCATGGATTCAGCAAGACAATTACCCTAAGGGTAGTAATTGGATGAGAATTTAAGGGCTATTCCATAGTCAAACACCCAACTAGAAAATTTTAATAAAGCAAATACAGGTCCATTATCACATACCAAAGCATACGGACAACCAAAGTGATTTAAAATAAAACTTTCTAAAAAATCAGTAACTACTTCAGTTGTGCATTGCTTACATACTATTGCTTCCATCCATCTAGTACAATAATTAGTAGCGGTGAGAATATACCTGTGTCCCGCAGATGATGGAGGGCTTACCAGACCGATGAAGTCGAGACCCCATTACGCAAAAGGCTTTACCTCCAGCACATGCTGCAGTGGGACAATAACATTCTTCTCCCTAGTGGCAGCGGTCTGGCATGTGTGACATGAACGAACATGGCAATGGGTATCCTTGAAGACGGTTGGCCAATAATACCCTACTCTTAATATTTGATGCACCGTGGAGGAACCAGAACCGTGGCCCGTGCCAAATTTATTATGAAACTCTCTCAAGACGCGTTCTGCTTTGTCCTTGCCAAGGCATCTCAGATAAATGCCTTCATGATTCTTCTTATAGAGAATGGAACCCTGTAACATGTAGCCATTACTTTTCAATCTCAGGGCCCACTTTTGGACTCCTTGCAGGTGCGGTGGGCACTTATGGTTCAGCAAATAGTAGATGACATCTTGGAACCATTCTCCTGGGGAAACATCCTCAAGCTGGTACTGCTGCACCGTGAGTTCAGGTCCAGCCTTTGCTGCTGTTTTGACAATTGTGCGGGTGAATGCCTGCCCTCGTACCAGTTTCATCGATTGGATCTCCATATCATACTCTTGGAGCAGGGTGACCCATTTAGCTCTTTGTTCGCCCAATTCATTTTGCATGAGCAGTGTTTTTACCACTGGGTCAGGGACAATGGCGAACACCTTGTTGCGTAGAATGTAGTGTTTAAATTTCTTCACCCCTCTGATGAGAACGTACGCCTGCTTTTCAATATTGTGGTAACGCAATTCAGCATCTTTAAGGGGAGTACTCATGAAGGCGATCGGATGCTCATTTCCTTTGTCATCCTTCTGGGTCAACATGCTAGCACAAGAATGCTCTGAAGCAAATGAGTAGATGTAGAATGGCTTCAGATAGTCTGGGCTAACTAACACAGGTGCCTCAGCGATAGCCCGTTTGATCTCTTTGAAAGATTGTTTGGCGTCAAGTGTCCATTCAACTTTGGTGTCTTGTTTGAGCATGGCATTGAGGGGTTTAACAATCTCCGTGAAACTCGTGATGAATTTTCAGACGAAGTTGATCTTTCCAAAGAAATATTTTAATTCCTTCTTACTGCCCAGGGGCTAAATTTTGAGTAAGGACTCGATACGCTAAGGATCAATGGAGATTCCCTGCTCCGAAATGATGTGACCAAGCAGCCTACCTTCGGTCACTCCAAAAATGCACTTCTTGGGGTTGAGGGAAACTCCAAATTCCCTGCATCTCTGAAATACTTTGCATAAGTCAGAGACATGATCGCCTCGCCTTTTAGAAAACATGGTCAAATCATCTATGTAGATGATTATGCACTTGCCAATTAGGTCTTTGAAGGGGATATCCATGGCGCGTTGAAAAGTGGTGCTAGTGTTGATGAGATCAAAAGGCATTCTTCGGTATGTGAACATCCCCCACTTAGTGGTGAACATCGTTTTGTGACGATCCTCATATTGCACCATTACTTGGTTATATCTGAAGTACCCGTCGAGGAAAGAAATCATCTAGGAGTCGTTGACGATCTGCAGTACCTCATCCAGCGATGGTACTGGATAGTTGTCTTTTTTCGAGGCGCGGTTTAGATTGCAGAAATCCACACATAATCTAATCTCCCCATTTTTTTCCTGACTGAGACCAAGTTGGCCACCCACATGGAATGCCTGACTGGGAAAATGATTCTAGCTAAGAGAAATTTCTACACCTCCTTATAAACGACAGGTTCCAGGAAGGCATTGATAGGGCGTTGCCACTGACGGAATGGCCTCACTTCTGTCTGAAGAGGGATAGTGTGTGTAATCACAGAAGTGTCATAAGTTTTCAAATCTTCATAGCTCCATGCCACCACGTCATGGTACCTTCACAATGCATCTGTGATTCCTCTTCTTTCCTCCGGCGTGCACACCTTACCGATAAAAACATTCTTGATCTCCTCGGCTGTCCCAAGGTTGTGTGCATCGCATTGGTTGCTTATGGCCTCCTTTTTCGTTTGCTGGTCCTGATCTCTGATCTAGTCCAAATTGAATATGTGTTCCAGCTGAACCATACCTCTAGGGATTGTGTTGGTTTTGAGGTTGATGACCCCTTCTATGTCCAATTCAGCCTCCTATAGATCAGTTTCATCAATTATTTGAGCTGCGAAGACATTAGAACTTGTGATGAACTGAAAGATATGCCTATCATCATTGAAGACTTGCAGGTGTGTAACATTATCTAGGACCGATGGCGTGGATGTCAGCTCAACAGTGAATTTCTTGAGCCCAGACAAAGAGAGGGGTTGTAGTGAATTTCTTGAGCCCAGTTGAGCCAAGGCATCAGCTATGCGATTCTGAGCACGAGGGATCAATTATATGTTGAATGCATCTAAGCCCTCTAAGAGATCCCAAACTCTATGCCTATAGTTCGTGAGTCTCTGATCATGACAAGAATACAACTTTCTGACCTGCTTAACTACGAGTGCGAAATCCCTGAAAACTTGTAGCATTTTCATATTTTTCTTCAAGGCCATAAGAAGGCCCAAGACTAAGGCCTCATATTCCGCTACGTTATTGGTGCAATAAAATTACAATCGATGGGTAGCGAGAAATGTCTTACTTGTTGGGCTGATGAGTTTGAATCCAGCTCCGGCTCCTTGCCTGGACTTCGATCCATCAAATCGGAGCGTCCAGCACGCGGAGGATTCCTTTTCTTCATGTTTGATTGGGCTTCTATTCCTTTTTAGCTGGGTGGCCGGTCTTGTGACCTTAGGGGAGTTTTCTAGTTTGAGGCAATGATCAATAGGTGGTTCTGTTGGTATCTCCTTTGGCATTTCTGTATGGGGGGCAGTTGATTTTCTAACATGCGCCACTACTGCTTGACACAAGCAACAGTTAAACTCAGAGTGTGCAGCATTGTGAACCCTGCACCAGTTCGGCAATAAGAGATCCTAGAAATTCATTCGGGCTCTTAGGCTGATCTGATCCCTTACACACTTCTCCACGAATTCCCAAAAACTGTTGAGCAATCCGTAGTCATCCTCCTTATCCGGCTTATTATCGGCTTCCACCAATGTTTCTGCCTCTGGGGGCATTCGTGGAGAATCGATCGAAGGATTACACAACACCAGCAACACTTCATCTTCACGTTCTTCCTAAGGTCTGACCTCATTTTGGTAGGAAAAAGGGTGGTAATTCCCTAAATCGGTCTTGGCAAACAACACCTCACTAAGATTATTGTATTCTGTGATCATGTACTTTATACGGGGCTCACGATCAATACGGATCTGATTTGGTAGCCCTTTCTATGGCAGCCATATGTGAGAAAAGTCTGTGGCGGTGTATCCATTCAGTGCCTTGGTGAACTCCCTTCCCAAGATGATTCCATATGCATCGGGAATATCAGCCACTTGAATATTAATATCCTGCTATATCTGCGGGTCTACGGCAATCTGCATTGGGATACGGTTTATTTCACTCACAATGTTGATCTCTGTTTTGTCCAGTTGGGTCACCTTTCTCTTTGACGGCGTGGGAGTGATACCAAGAGCCTTGTAGACAGTCAAAGGCATAACATTGGCAGACACTCCTGAATCGAGCAGGCAGTTATGCAGATTTTTTTCAAAGATCCTAATGGTGGTCAGGAAATGGGGAGTTTCGAATCTCCCTTGGAGGATGCCCATAGGTGTGTCCATGTGAGCTATCTAACTTTTGTTTCTATCATTTTCCATATCCTTGATTTGCTTAAATTGTTGGTTCTTAGAGAACTACCTATTAGCCCTTTTCGTCTCCTTTTCAATTTTCTTACTTGTTGATTGATTCACAGGAACATCCTTCCTTCTTTCGGTATTGTCTTATATCTTCGGTTCTTTCCTAGGCTTTTCAAAGGTTACCCTCTTAGTAGGGGTTTCTTGTGTCATATTAGAGGATGGAGTCCCATTAAGGACCCTAAAGAAGGCATGCCTCACGGCAGGAACTTTGAGTAATTTGAAGACAAATAAGCTGATTTTTACCTTCTTGAAATCTTTTGCCACATATTCACCCATTTGTTCGATTTCTATGCTAAAAGTCTAGCCTATAGCAGAACTAGGGGTTTGGACCTTCGCTTGTCTAGACGGATCTTGAGGTTGGCCTTGAGGCTGATTTTGCGACTGGTTTTGAGACCCGTTCTTGTTGAAGTATTAGGTGGGTATATGAGGAAGCCTAGGGTTATTACTGGCATTTGGATCAGGCGGAGTGGCAAAATTGTTTGGTGGGGTAGAAGTTGTAAAGGGTCCACCTACTTGTCTATTCCTAAGGAAGTAAGGACTTGACCATTGATGGAATATGTGGACCTCATCTACAAATGGTTCCTCTTCATCTACCAGACCATTATCTACTGAATCAAAGAGCTAAGCCAAGGTTTGTTCATTACTTACCTCTTGCGCTTCTTTATCCTCAATAGGAGTAGGCTCGACCTCGAGTTCGTTGCAATCACCTAGTGGAAATGACGCTTGATTAACCACGAGGCAAGAGGAATCATAGGGCTCTGCTGGGATGATGTCCCTGCAGCTGGTATTGTCGACAGCGTTTTGTACTTCCACCTAGAAAATCTCAGTAGCTGTCTGAAACTCAGGACAATCTAGCTCAGAATGTCTACTGGTTTTGTAAAGTCAACACCACCTGGACAAAGCTGCTTCGGCCAGATATACACTGCTAGATGTTTTGTCATTATTTTTTGGTTGATCGAAAGGCGTGGGGACACCACCATTGTTGGGCCTAGTGTTCTATGTGCGATTCTGCCTCTAAGAAGGTCTCCTTTCTGTATTTTAATTAGCGTTCTGCCCCCTCCCATAATTCTGTCTGGAGGAGGTGCCTACTTCATGATTATCCCTGCTATCTTTATTGTATCGGTTGAGATTGGCCTGGAAATTGCGTTGGGAGGACTGCAACCGATTATTCTGATTCTTCAGGTGGGTGATTTCCGTGAACATTTTCTTGATCATTTCTATAAGTTCCTCCAACTTATCTTTCTTAGTTGCGCCTCCAGGTGACGGGGACAGATTTTGGAGGAAAGCGGACGGGGCTGTCGACTGATTTTGATAGGCTGGAGGAAAGTCCGGTCCCGATAGGTACAATGGCGCCTGGGGCTATTAGGAATACGCCTGTTGTTGTGGAGCAATCTAGGAATAGTTGTATTACTGCTGAGCCTGCAAATAGGAAGACGCGGGAGGTGCATAATTCAATGGCTGCCCCGGATGCGGCACCATAGAAAAAAAGGGGGTACCTAGTTCATAAGAGGGGTTTGATGAGAAAACACCTAATTAAGCCCATGAATCTACATTGGGTGGGCGACCGGCCCCAGGGAAGGTAGCGGGCCGGAGATATTTTTCCCCAAGTCCATGCTGGCGACAATGGCCTCCGCATAGGCGGCCACTAGGGTAGTAAGCGGTAGGCGCATCCTTTTCACCAAGGCGGACGTGAGGTTGTCTAGCACTGCATAATAGACCGGCAGGGCTGCCGCATCAATATGGAGGTACAGGTCCTGAAGTCTTGTGTAAGCCCAATGGAAGTGGTCATTGAAAGAGCCAATAGGTTCATTAACCTCCCTCTTGACGAACATGAACTGTTGGTAAAACTCCAAAGGGCTGACAGAGATCTTGTATTTCTGTAGGAAGGCATTCTTCATCAGGTTCCATAAAGTAATGGATCCCCTCGATAGGTTAATATACCAATAGAAGGCCTCTTCCCCTAATGAATGCAGAAAAAGGTGACATGCAACATCTTCGTGGTCCACTTGTATTTCGGTGATCGCTATCTTAAATATTTTGATATGCTCCTCAGCTATTCTTTGCATATTGTGATGATGAAACTTTGAACAAAAGCCCTCTAGATTCTTGGGCATATCATTATAGACAACAAAATGTATCGGCGATGGGTTATGTGCTAACCAAGCCATGGAGGGTGGCGGAGGTGGTACTTGCTGTTGGAAAATAAGAATTTGAGGCTGTATTTGCAATACAACAGCAATATAGGGCTGCCCTTGAGCTATGGCTGCCTGGGTTGTGCCTTGGGCTAGAAGGGCTGGGAGAGGAGCGAACCCCTAGTTTCTGAAGGTAGGATGTGCAAATACTGTTTGAGATGGTTGGGTAGAAGACGAAGGCCAGCCAAATGAAGCTGAGGGTGAAATGGAGGCGGATGGAATGGAGGAAGAGGAAGAGGCAACGCTACCTCCTGGCGTTGACCTAGAACTCTCTGAAACCTTTTTGGAGAGAATGATCTAATTCGATCCAGCTTCATTTTATCCTATAGCTTACTATTTTGAGCGTGGCCCTCCTTCTAGCGCCAGTTCTGTTGATGGTGTTTTTATGCACTTCTCAACACAAGTAGTGCATGGACACACTACCTCTTTTGAAAGACAATCTCCCACAATCGAATTGCAGAACACTATCCTAAGGTCTCTCGGATGTCAGGTCATGACAGTGCTTAGATACCTCAGTAGTTTGATGTGATTTGCTGGAATCACAAGGCGGTCTTACAGAAAATACAAAGCAAGGACACAAAGTATGGAAGTTGGATCTTGAAATGGAGTTCTTTGGATGGGAAGTTGTTATGCACTGGTTGTAGGTTCAAACAACAATCTTGGACTCCATTTATTTGTCGGATTTGGCTTTACAATGTGCAATGAACCTTAGCATAGGTCAGTTCTTAAAAAAAAGAGAAAAAAGGGTGAAGGAGAGGAAAATTTCCTAAGTCTGAAACTTGCTATGAATAGTGACAATGGAGTTCCTGCAATGGATAATTCCGTAAAACAATATCCCACTTAACCAGGGATTTCACAGTATCATGGAAATTGAGCTATCTTCTTAGGACTGCAAATATTTCATCCTTCATCCACAACATACATGCATGAATCAAAGATAAATGTTTTGGACAGCTTTAAAATCATTTCCAAGCTAACTTTGCACAACTATCTACTTTCAACAAATAGCAAAAAGTATGGACTAAGGGATCATCAACAAGGCAGGAATTTTCACAATCACCCAACAACATTTCTAAGATTTACCCAAAGAAAGAAAATAGCTAACTAAACAGCAAGAAGATCTAAGTCAAGCATCTAACTTTGGAGAATGAATCAAATAACATGAGAGAAACTAAGAAAATATACCAAGCCAATGTCTTTTCTTATAAATTTCAGTAGCATGTCTTTACAACAACTCAACTCCCCTTTGCAAATGAGAGGAGTGCCCTATTTATAGTTTTTCAGAAGTTAAATGAATGGCCAAGATTCATTCTCATTATGTGGCCAAGATTCATTACAAAATAGGGTTTCACCTACCCTTAAATAGATCTGAATTTAAAATTACATTCTTGTCTTTTCCCTATTTCGTCCTCTTGTGGAAGACATTGTAGCTCTTTCATCCTGTAGCCGATTGCTATTTTCTTTGCTGTAGCTACTCTTCAAGGAGATCTTTGTCTTTGGCTGGGCTGTCCTCCTACTTCTTGGAAGCTGCATGTTCTATGTACTTGAGGATGATGGCTTGGAGCTTGTCTATCTTGAGGATTTCACATCTAATGCCTAATACCTCCATTCCTTAGTGTTCTCTTCCAGCCTTTTCCAATATTCGTCATACTTCAAACCTTGGTCCTTGAACAGTTCTTATCGGTTGAAGGCGCGGGCAGCAAAACTTAGGAACTCCATTGTGATTTCTCCAGCTGTCCCGTCCTTCATCTTCTTCTTGAAGTGTGGTTTGATCTTCTCTGGATCCATTTGTACCATGGGCATATCATAGCCCATCATCAGCTTAAGATATTCGGCGCATTTTGCTCGGATTTCTTTGATCCACTCAATGTCTGGATCCACTCTACCCATGATTTGCTCCAACCTCTCCTTCTGGTTATCGAGGTCTCTACGCCATACATCCACTAGCCAGTGATCTTCCTTTTTTAGCTCTAGCTTCTCCTCCCACGTAGTCTCAGGCATCCGAAGGATGGCTTTGATTCTTGGGCAGGTGGAGTCGTAGGTGATGGGGAAATTGGTGCAAAGCCTCTTCGTGCTCTCCAGGGACTGCATCAAATCTAAGAACTTGTTGGCTGTCCACACAGCCCTGCTGATTCCCATGTTTCCGATGTATGTGACCTGTCGGAACCAATACTCAGTGGTTTTCTCCAAGTTCTTCCTTCTCTACAGTTTATCTATCTGTTCTTTAGAAAGCAATTGAGGCGCAGTCGTGGACGTGGTGGGCAGGTCATCCACTGAGGACCATTGCTGAATGTAGTCTGTTAACGCTGCAACCTGTGCCTTGAGCTCATCCTTGGAGACTTTATTCTGCTTTATCAGGTGCACTACGGTGGCCACCGACTCCTCAAGGTGCTTGACATTTTGCTCTCTAGTTGTCATCCCCAAGTCAATGGTAGAGATGCTATAACTCACCCCTACCTGGCCAACAGTAGACGTTGCAATTTGTGCTGCTCGGGAGCCAGAAGCATCCATTGTTATTTTGGACCAGACCTTGGGCTTCTTCTCCTTCTTAGTCATGATCTGAGACCGAGCCAAGAAGGCCTCCAACCTCACCCTAGGGTCCTTCAACACAAGGGTCATCTTTTCAAGCTGCTTCTCTAGCCATTCGGGCATAGCAGACATATCCAAAGGTGAGTCATGGCTACCCTCACCCTTCTCAGTCAAAGGAAAGACTTCTTCCTCTTTCCCCTTTTGGGGTTCTTCTTTCTTTTGGGCAGTATCCTCTTCTTCGTCAGAGTTATGAATGAATATAAGGTGCTTGATAGGCAGCCCAGCTGATGGTTGCCAGATGGGACTTTCTTCTTTCACTGCCTCTTCCTCCTTCTCTTCAGTGGCCTTGACCTCAGGGCTCTTGGCAACATAGGTCTCAGCCCCTATCAAATCTTTTATTGGCTGCTCTTCTGACGGTTGCCCTTCTTCACCATGTGGTGACTCTTCTGTTTCCTCCCCAATGTTCTTTAGTTGCCACGCCATCTCCTCCTCAAGGTCTTCATCGAAAGTCTGGATGATTTCCTTGGCACTCGAGCCACCCTCCTCATCCCCACTCCCGGAAGAGCCCGTCTCTTCCCCTTCATAGACCACCTTGTCAATGGTTCGGTGCTTGTACTCTAGGTGCTCATGATACTCATCAGCCTCCTCCTCTATAGACTTTGAGGTTTCCTGCTCTCGCTCCTCCAACTCCTTTGAGATAAGCATTGTAGCTTCCATAGCTGGCAGCCCTATCGGCGGTTGTGAAGGCTGAGCCGTTGCAAGGACTTGGGAAAGGGCTCCTTGGAGAGTTGGATTCATCAATGTTTGGGAGAGCTCAGGGGGGAGGTTCGACATGTGTCTCGTAAAAGCCTCGGGCATAATGGCAAGGGCAATAGGTGATGTTATTGTTGCCAGAGGGAGTGATGTAATTGGCGACATAGGAGCAGAAGAGGAAGGGGGAGTGGTCATGCCAGAAGAGGAGTCAACGTTAATTATCGACTCGACCGGGGGTGAAAGAGCAAGATGGACATAAATGTCCACCGTCGACGGGGAAGAGGCAACTGCAGCTAGAGAGGTGGGCGGTGCCACGGCAAGGGTAGGGAGAGGCAAGGGAGGCTACAATTATGTTGTAGCCATTGTCTGCTTGAGCCTTTTAGGAGATGAGCCTCCTGTTTCTTTCTTTGCTTGCTCCTTGGGATCTACAGACTGCGCGGACTCTGTTCCCTTTCTCTTCTGGGACTTGATGACTAGAGGAGACTTAGAGGTCTCACCAGTTGATGTGGTGGGAGCAACATCCTCTGAGACACTTGGCTCGCTCTTGATCCCTTTATAGGTTAGGACTACCCCTTGTCGTTTCAGATGTGCCACTTGTCCATCAGTCAACTCCCTGGTGTGAGTTATGATCGGCTAGGTGATGGTGTCCAGGTCATCGACCTCTTGTTCGGCCTAGTCGATTGATGGTATTGGCAGGTTAGCAACCATAGAGTACCTTGGGTGCATAATGGTGGACTCATCCTCCTCGACCTAGTCTGGTACTAGGAACGGTTGCACTCTTCTCAGGAACAACACCATCATGCGCATGTAGTGACTTGCACGCACCTCCTTGTCGTCCTGGCAGTCAGCCCAGAAATCTTCAATGTGGTATTGGTGGGCATATGCCGGTCCTAGGGCCTTCCTGACGTGGCTATGTGGGTCCATCCGTGGGCAGGCAATGTACCAATCAAAATGGTAATCCTTGAGCTCCTTCTCAGAGTTACTAGCACATTGAGAAGTCTTCAATTGATACATGCCCTGGCCAAGGGTCAGGGGATAGGGGATCCCTGCTACGTTCTTGTTGTTGAAGATTGTCTGGATGTGTTGGAGTTACCGAGAGAGCTCCAAGAGGATGATCTTGTCATTTGGATACTGAGGTAATCTATTCGGCCTTTCTATGAAACCTTGGGCCCAAATGTATGTAAACTTGGGAAACTAGATGAATAGAAAAACATATTCCTTTAGGAGCGCCCTGGCACTATTGGAGACTCTCCTCTCGAAGTCCCCGACAATCAATCTAATGATGTGGCCAGTGAAGGCGTCATTGACCCTGCTGTACTCTTTCTTAAAGTTGCGGTATTAGAGTTGCAGGTACTTGTCATAGGCCTTAAGTCCTCGCTTTTGCCCTTGATCGGGTGCTACAAACAGGCCACTGTATTGTCTATGATCCGCGAGAGAGTAGACAAGGTAGGAGGTCATGTAGAACTTGGAGGTCTTTTTCACGTTGATAAACTGCTCGTGGAAGCGGTTGCTAATAATACCTCCCTAGTAGAATGAGACCTTAGTCGTGACGTCCTCATTTCCCTGCAGGATCTGCTCAATATAGTATTCCATCCACTCCTGGAAGTAGGCGGTCGTTGGGAGACCCATGACCCTGCTCAATAAGGTTACCAAGTCGTGGTAATCCTCGTGGAAATCACTACGAAAGAGTTCCTGGGGAACCTCCGCAGCGCTGCCCCATTTTTCTTTAAGGCAATCGAAGTTGATTGACTTCTTGCACCTTGATGGATTAGCATCCCACGCCACTTGGCATTCGTCTAATGTAGGGACCTCCATCTGTTGGAACGTGAGGATGTGGAATGTCTTGGTGATCCCTTCTGGTGACTGTCTGCAAGGATGTTCCCCTCCTTATCCACAATAGTTCTGGTATCCATTTGATAGGCTTCTCAGCAAGCCATGACTAGCTCGGGTGCCACGAGCGAGGGAGGGAAACTGGCTGCTTTGGCTATTCCACTCTGCCATATTAATCTGGCGTTCTTTGTTGTCGGATTGACCCTGACCTTTTGAGTGAATTCATCAATATTCACCTGGCCAATATTAGTATTTGAAATCTCCTTCCAGTCGGTTGTCACCTTTGAGTGGAGCGGCTTGCCCTAGAACTGATACTTCATTTGATCCTTATCTTCCTTCCCCCAAGGGGTCCTTCCTGACTTCTTGCCCTTGTCCTCTTCGGCGGAGGCCCCTGAAGTCCCTGTAGCCGATTCCATGTATTCTGTAAGCAAGGGCAAAGTCAGCGCAATAAAACATCAAAAACATTCATGTTAGTCCATATTTTGAAAATAACATGTAAATAATCAATCAAGTATATCATAAATCTTATCTCTAGATGTTATTGATCTTCGTTTCAGGGCATTTGGACAATTCAGACTTGGAGGGCCGGACTTCCCTGGCAGGAATGCTGTCTAGAAGGGAAAACGCAGCCAAAAGCTCTTGGAGACCTTTCTTGGCCAAATTTCAATGTTTTGAGAAGCTCATGATGAAGAGGGCTAAAAATTAACATGTGGGTCGAGGTTAGATCTCATATTTGAGTTTGTTAAAGTCGATCTAGGTAGACTCGGAGGTTTCAAGTCGGGAAGCCGTCGAGAGATGGCCATTGGTGACGGCAGACAACAAGTGGAAATCTGAAGACAGAAGTCCGAGGGCCGGGGTCTGGGGGGCCAAAGGATGGCCAGTATGTGTGCATCGTTTAGGCTTGGCGGCATTTGGCACGGCGAGGCCCGGAGGCCAGGGCGCCGGTCAGCAAAAGTTTATCTTTCAAGTTCAGCAAAAATTGGTATACTGGGGCCCAGAGGTCAGAGTGCTAGAGGGCCTTGGTCGTTAGCAGTAGCAGGTGAGAGATAGACTTCCGAGGATGGAAGTCTGGAAACCAGTGCTCAAAGAGCGGAAGGCACAGCGGGCGGGACAAAATTTGGAACAGTGGGCGCAGACCAGAATCTCGGGACAGGGGGCCCAACTCGTTGGCGGCAGCGAGGAGTTTCAGCCGAAACATACGGCAGATTGATGCTCGAGGTTCGGTGATCGGGTGGATGGGGTGAAGATTTCACCACCAAGAGATCCACGGACTTCTGTGGATAGAAGTCCGGAGGCCGGGGCCTGAGGACGTGAAAGTCACATTTCGAAAAAACAATGCCAATGGCGGAGCAAAGGGTGGGGTCCGGGGGTCAGGTGGCATCAGGGACTTCGCCGAAAGATTTCCCAGCAGGAAACGGTAGAAAACATGGCACGGAGGCCTGACATCCGAGGCCCGAAGGCGAAAACGAAGGACCGATGCATCGGCGGAGTCTGGAAGGCGGGATGTCGGGCGACGTTCGCCGATTGAAGGAGGCAAACCTCGTGCGGAACTTCGGAGAGGGAACTCCAGGGTTTCGGGCCTGGGGATGACCAAAGGACCTAGGTTAGATTTCAAGTTTTCATGGCGGAGCAGAGACCGGGACCCGACGGCCGGGGAGGCAGGGCAGTTTGGCAGTTGAAGCTCGGCGGAAGGAAAACAAAAGTCTAAGGGAGGAAACCCGACGGACCGGGCCCAAAGAGGAGGATTGTCATCGGCGGGTGTCTAAAGATTTCAGAATTCTAACGGCGAAGGCGGATCTCAGGCCCGAGGCGTGGAATCGCCCTGCACGAATAACAACCACGCCGCAGAAAAGTTCTGAATCAGCGCCGAAGGCATCTTAGGTGTTTACCTGGTTTTCCACCACATGGGTTTTGTGCGTAATCTAGTTTTCTACCTCTTTATGCCTCCCTAACAATTTGTTCATTTATCTAGATCTTTCTAAATCACGAAAAAACACACACGGAGAGGGCCACCGATGACCTACCTCAAAACACGCTAGGCGGAGGACATGGGATCCACACAGGGTCGATGGACTGATGCTGAGGGTGATGATTGTGACGTAGTCAAAGGCGGTGGGCTCCAGATGATGACTTGTGCAATTTGCTCCAATCCTGCAAAATGATAATGACTACCCGGATTCGCCCTTTTATACCCAAACAGCCACAAATGACCGCAATAAATGTTTGTACGGTCGCGGGAGAAGTTGGTGAGTTTGAATTTAGGTCGACGGCGGCGGCGGCGATGCTGGGGCTCGGGGACTGGGAAGATGCGAGGTGACGGCCGCCGCAAGATTTTTGCTATTTTTGAGCAGCGGCGGTGAGGAGCAGCCCCAGGCCCGGAGGGTGGGAAGCTGGAAGACATCCGCCGTCAGGGGCGGCGAAACTGCCACGAAACTCTGGAAGTGGACTTCCGGAGTCCGTGCCCTGGAGGGGCAAACGACGCTCCAAAATTTCTGCGACAAGCTTCAAACGAAGGGCGACAGGGCGGACCCCGAGGTCCGGAAAGACACCCGGCAAACGCCGCAAGGGACAGAATTTCCAGAGGGGAAACCCGAAGAGGGAACCCCAGACACCCGGGCCCAGAAGGGCACGGGGCCGTTTCAGGGCCAAAATGCCAGAGGGATCCCCCAAGGCCTCGGAACGCAACAAAAAAACCAAAAGCAGAGGCATGATCGATTTATGATGGGGCTTTGCAGCAACATCGACCGTATGAAACATTAAAAAAAAAGGGGCACGCAAAACGAGGCAGCCCCAAAGAACCCGACGAGGCGAAAGAAAAGAGGGTCCCCGTTCCAAATGGGGTGTGTGTGCTAAGGGCACAACAAGACTCTCCACCAATTTCTTGTATGGAGTGAGCTTGTTATCCTTGGTTTGGTATTCATCATTCACTTGATTTATTATCAATTGGGAATCTCTATATACTCTGAGAGTTATAATGTTCCACTGCACTACTATTCTGATACCTATGGTTAAAGCCTTGTATTTTGCAATGTTATTGGTGTAGGGAAATGTCAATTTGTTGGACCTTGGTATGAAATCCCCTTGTGGGGTGATGAAGAAGATGTCAGCTCCTAATCCATGCTATGTGTATGAGCCATCAAAGTATAGTTTCCAATGGTCAACTATGTTTAGATTAAAAATAGATTCATCTAGAAACTCTAAGATGAGAGGATTCTCTGAATAAACTGGTACTTCTATAAGCTACTCTATGATGACTTGGCCTTTGATTGCTTTCCTCTCCACATTTTCAACGTCGTATTCTAATAGTATCATTACCCATTTGGCCATTCTTCCTGTGAGCATTTCCTTTGAGAATAAGTATTTGAGAGTGTTGATTTTGGCGATGAGCTTTACTTTGTGTGCCAACATGTAATGTCTAAATTTTTGTAATGCAAACACTATTGCGAGGCATGCATCCTCTATGAATGAATAGTTTAGCTCATGCCCAACCATTGTTTTATTGATGTAGTAGATAGCCTTTTCTGTTATGTTTTCATCATGTTGAGCTAGGAGAGCTCCAAGGGCTATTGTTGTTGCTAATACGTATACAATCAATGGTTTCTTTGGGATGGGTGGCATTAAGACTGGTGGTGTCAGTAGGTATTCCTTGATTTTTTTGAATGCCTCTTCACACTTGGTATCCCATTTGTACACTACTCCCTTGTGGAGTAGATGAGAATATGGGTTTTGTTTGTCCACCAATTGTGCTATGAATCTTTGAATAGATTGAAGTCTGCCTTGGAGACCTCTTAGTTGCTTTAATGTTTTTGGTGCCTCCATATCGATGATTGCTTTTACCTTTGTTGGATCTATGTCGATACCCCTCATTGTCACTATATATCCTAGCAATTTTTCTGATTATACGCCAAAGACACACTTATTAGGGTTTAATTTGACCTTGTACTCCTCCAGCTTGTCAAAGATGGCACTAAGGGTTGCTATGTGATCTTTTCTCTTTCTAGACTTGGCTAGAATGTCATCAACATAGTCTTTGACCATCTTATGGATCATGTCATGGCCTTTTGGTATGTTTCTCCTGTGTTCTTTAAGCCAAATGGAATCATATTCCGACAATTGGTCCCCCATGGACAAGTGAAAGTTGTTTTATGTTGGTCCTCTTTAGCTATCATGATCTGATTATACCTTAAGAATCCATCCATTAGTGACAACATTTCATGTCTAGCTATCATGTTTACTATCATGTCGATGTTGGGAAGCAGGAGGTCATCTTTTGGACATTCCTTATTCAAGTCCCTGAAGTCTATGCAGATTCTAATATTTCCTTCGAGTTTTGAAATAGGTACCAAGTTTGATACCCATTTTGGATAGTTTATCGATCAAATGAATCCTACATCTAATAGATTCTTTAGCTCCATTTTCACTAATAGGGCGATCTAAGGATGCATTTTTCAAAGCCTTTTTTTGATAGGCTTTGCTTCTAGATACACTACTAAGTGGTGAACCATAGTCTTTGGATCAAGTGCTAGCATGTTAGCATAACTCCATGTGAAGTTTATTTGTCTTTCTCTTAGGAATTCCACTAGGAGTTCTTGCTCTTCTGATAGTAGTGATTCTATGTAGAATGTGATATATGGGGTCTCCTCTATTCCTAGGTTGACTGGATTGCATTTTTCTACCAAGACTGCTGACTTTTCCTGATAAATAGCTCTTAAAGGAATATTGAATCCGCTATTCTCGGAAACCTCGGAGATGTTTTCACCATTGGATGTGTCCTTTCTTTTTACTTTTTTCTGGTCAGAGTGTGCCACAGTGTGGTTTTCACTCAAGGAAATGGATATTATTCTTAATTTCTCACTTTTGCGACTGAAGGAGTTAATCATTTCCCCATAATAGGCCTATGTGTCTAGCTCTATAATGAACCCTTCTTTGTAATCTCCATCTAGAATGTTATCCCATAGTCCCATGAATTCTAAGAGTGCCTCATCATTTTTGAATGTTTTAAGAACTAGTGGTCCTCGTTGGTCATAGTCGATGAGTTGGGGATATACTAAGCTGATCTCATGATTTTGGTTGTCTGTTTCAAAAGATAGGGTGTTAATCATGCAAATAGTGGTATCCTCAGATAGCCTAGGTAAGTTAGTCAGGTGATCTTCATCATCGCTACTACTATAGACATTGGCTATATCAAATGTAAAGTTATCTATGACTCTACTTGTAGACACTGGTAAGTGTAGTTTTAATAGGGTTGGTTGAGGAGGATTATTAATTGTTCTAACTGGAGGACTTCAGCCTCGTATGGTTATACTTGAAGGGGTACATCCAAGTCCAAGATTTGTTATTAGTCGCATCTTTGGCATGATAGGTATTATAAGGCCATTGTCATTTTGTCCAAGTCTTTGATTTCTGTCATAGCCCATTGTGAGCATCATTTGTAGACCCTTGCTTCTATCATCAATTGGTAAGTAAGCTACTGGTCTTTCATCTTGATATAGCATATGAGATGGATCTTCCTCTATAACTTCTTGTCCAAGATCCCCCCACCTTGTGAAGATGGGATATTTTTTAGGAGACGTTTGGGATGTGGAGGCTTCATTTATTTGTGGTCATCCCCATGATCTAGGAGATTGTGGTAACTCTCCTACCACAAAATCATTATTAGGGAGCTTGTATTTTCAACAATCGTTATCTTGGATGATGACCTTAATGCCAAAGATGGTGGGGATGGTGGGAGTGGTAGGTGTCTCTGTCACAAAAGTGTATGCAAGAGTGGAGGGGTTGATGTATGGTGTGGATGGGCCCTCATCACCTTTCGGTGCTTGGGGGATTTTTTAGTACTTTGCTTCAAGGATTTTGCAATAGGAAAACAGTTCAGGATCTCTGTGGATGGTAACTTCTTGTCCCTCATGTGTGAATTTCACACATTGATGAAACGTTGATGCTATTGCATTCATTGTATGAATCCATGGATGTACCAGAAGGATCTTATATGGTAAGTCAAGGTCCAAGACCTAACAAGTGGTTTCCATGAGAGCCATCTATACTTGAATAGGGAGTTTTATCATGCCTTAGGACACTCTTTCTTGATTGTCATATGCTCTTATTATGATACCCTTTCCTTTTTCAATAGAATCCTATGGGATTTTCAATTGTTTGATGAGGTTGAGAGAACAAATATTGAAACCCACACCTCCATCCACCAAGACCCTTTTGACATTGCTTTTGTGCACTATGACTTCTAAGTGAAGTGCACCGTCGTGAGATGGTTGAGTGGGGAAATCTTGGTCAAGAAATGTGAGAAGATTTATCATATTGATATTTTCGACCATAGCTTGGAATTGTTTTGTATCAAGATCTGCAAGGACAGTGGATGAGGTCAAAGCTTCTTCAAGGATTTTTCAATGAGAAGATGAGATTTTTAGCAACTCCATGATGGAGATTTGCACTAGCATTCTCTTGAGTTGATCTAGGACAATGTAGCCATTAGAAATAGATCTAGATGTAGGGACTTTGTTTTGCTGGGATGATCTTGCAATGGTGAATTTGCTACCTCTTGTGGTGACTCCACAATCAGCATGGGCACCTTTGATGGTGATGATTGTACAGTAATCATCTAGGGAGGAAACAACAGTTTTGTACACATGGTTCACGTTTGCATGGGTGCCTTTCCCTTTATCACTGTTATTCCCTTTCTTGCCTTGATTTGGCATTAAATTTCTATATATCTTAAGATCTTGATTTCCTATAGGCTATTCCATGTTTATAATTCTTTTATCGATGAGATCTTGAACGATGTTATTCAATTTCATGCAACTATTTGTGGTATGGCCTTTTATTTTATAGAATTCACAAAGTTGATTCTCATTATACCAAGGAGGTTTCACATCTGGTTCATAGTAATTCTCAAAGGTAGGAGCCTTGATGAGTTTTTCTTCTATCATATTTTTCATGATGACTTCTAGTGGCTCCCCCAAAGCAGTTTATTTATGCTCTGGATAACTATTGTTGCATTGTGGTGGTCCTCTTTGATCATTGAGATTGTTGATTGTCAGATTGTTGTTTGGTTGTTGTATTGTGTGATGATTGTTTTAGTGTTGGATTTGGATTTGTGGTGTGGGTGTATTTTGGCAAGGGGCACTAATGACCACCTTGGTGTCAACAACGCCATCATTAGTAACATTTTTTTCCTTTCCCACATGTGAGGTTTATCATTGTATTTGGAAGGTGGGTGGTTTTTTTGTTGTTCGAGGTACGAGGTTAATCCTGCGAGTTGTGTCATAAGGGCTCTTTCAATGTTGAGCGCCTTGGGGATCAACTGATCATATGTGGTGATGCCCTGAACCTTTAGATGAAATGCTAAGAGGCCTTCAAGGTTGGCTATGATGGCTCAAACTTGTTGTTATTCTGACATGGTCCACTTGCTCCAATTGGCCTTGGATCGCCATCGTTGTAGGAATGAAGCGAAAGATTCACCCTTTCCTTGTTTTAGAGCTAAGATTTCTTCTTTCAGACTAACATACATTGCAATGTTGCATGCATAATTTTTAATGAATGCATCTATAATTTCTTGGAATGTTCTAATGCTTGAAGGTAGGTGATAGAACCATTCCATAGCGTTGCTAGCCAAACTCCTAGGAAATAGCTGCATTAGATAAGTATTGTTGAATGTGACTTCCATGCAATGAACTTGGAATTCCCTGATGTGATCTTCAGGGTTTCCCATCCCATGATATTTTTCAAACTTGGGGATCTTGAATCCCTTGGGGAATGGTTTCATCACTAGGCTCTTGTCAAATGGATACATACACACGTTTCTTGGTGTCTGTTGTTTTCCCTAATTGATGATTGAGCACTTGTTGTGAGAACAACTTGATTTGTGTTGTTACATCATTTTGCGGATCAGGGGGTGGGATGAAGGTGTTTTGGGGTGTTTCGATTGTTGGTTGGATGGGTGGGTTGGTTGGTGTGTTGTTTGATGGTATTTGTATGTTCTGCCGAGTTAGGTAGGCTTCCACCTACTTTTGTATAAATAATGCTTGTTGATCTTGTTGTTGCTAGAATAAGATTTGTGCATGTTGTTGTGCTTGTTGTTGTACTTGTTTCTATTCCAACAATGCTTGTTGTTGGGCTACCAATTCGACTGCTTCTTGTTGCTCTTGATATTGTTTAATTGCTTACTGATATGCTTGCATTTGTGTGGCTTGTTTTTTTGCAAGTTGTGCCTGTGCTTGTGATTGTTGTGCTTGATATTAGGTGTTTTTCTAAGCTTGAGGTCATGCTTGCATTGCTTGTGTTGGGCTTGTGATTTTGCCACTTGTTTTTGTAATAGAATTTGTGCTTGTTGAACCTTTTGTGCTTGAAATGTGGCGTGGGCTGCTTGAGCAACTTTTTCTTGTTGTTGTTGCAATAACACTTGGGCTTGTACAACTTATTGCGCTTATAATGTGGCTTGGGATACTTGGGCGAATTGCATAGCTTGAGCGGCTTGCTAAGCAACTAGTTGTATGGCTTTTTATTTTGCACTTGTTGGAATCCCCTTTGAAAAGTGGCTTACAATGCCACGTTGTATTGGATTGATGTGGTGGAAGTTAGTGGTTGTGGGGGTGGGAGTGGATTGGGAATGGAATTTGTGAAGGTGGTGAGTGGTGATGCCGTGTTGGTGATTGGAGTGGTGGATGGTGTTGTTGATGTGGTGGTTTGAGTGATAAGTGGTGCCGTTGATGTGATTGGTCCTTGAGAGACCATGATTTCCAATGTTAGGGGGGTGTTTGATGATGTTGTAATTTCTTGTGTATTTGTCATCTATTGTTGCAATATTGAGTACAAATTCTTAGCGTTTGATATAATGCTTTGATTGATATTTGGGATGTTGATTTGATTGATACTTGGTAAAGGGGGAAGCCCTAAGCAAGGGAGTGGTGTGGATGATGATGGAAAAAGAGGATGTGGTGGAAATGTAATGGGTGTGAGTTCTTACAAAAAATTTGTAGTGTCAAAAATGCCCCCTGGTCCAAACATATCTCCCTCCTCTTGTGAATTTGTGAGAAGAGAAGTTTGAGGTGTTGCATGGAAAAATGATGATGATGGATCATGATGGAAAGTGAGAGGAACATTTCTATGTAATGGTTTTTTGAGTATGTTTTGTTCCAAGGTGGTATTTGCATCCAAGTTTTGATTATTAACAAGGAGGTGTGTTTGAATAGCATTGAGAAATACATTTCCCTTATTAACATTGGGTTGGGCTGGAGCAAAAGATGTCATGATTTTCGAAATGTTTTGAGTGATATTTTGGGATGGGGATGTGGATGAGATTGGAGGAAAAGATGTCTCCACTATGGTACTCATGTCAAAATTTGAATGGAATTTTGCACCTTGCTTTGCTAGTTCAAGCATGTATAATGAAGGGTTAAGCCTCATCATGATATTGACCATCTTATGGTTTTCTAGATTTTGAAGCATTTTAGTTATTTTGTCATGAGACATCCCAAAGGTGAGGTCTTCTCCTTGGGCTTCTTCTTGTGGGTTTTGTGATCATGTTGGAAGGTTAACTATGAGATTTGCAAACCCAATGGGATTCATTTCAGGAGTGGTTTGACTTAAATCACTTGAAGCGGGTGTTTCTTTGTTGGCTTCCATGCTCTTCTTGTATTGAGATATAGTTTGAAGCATAAAACAAGAATCAATTTTTAAGAATGGGAGATGAATCTCTTGATTCTTTGGATTGATCTTTACTTTATTCCCAAAGTAGAAAATTTTAGGATATCTTGAGGATCGAAAGGTGATATGATGATGATACAAGGGAGGGATCGTGTAGATTTTTTGGATTTTGATAAATCTTAAAAGAGATACTAGACTTTTAGGACTTTTAGGATATGTTACAGATTTTGATTTTGATTTGATTTTTGGGTTTAGGATTATCCTTGATTTTGATTGATTTTGATTGCTTTTGATTTTTGAACAAAAAGACCCTAAGATGTTGTATGCTTTATCTAAGGGATAGATTTGATCAAAGGATGATAATTTGAATATGTGTAGGGAGAAGGATGCATCTACCCACACTTATTCAAACAAGATGATAGTTTAGCTAAGTATATGAAGAAGGATACATCTACATATACCTAGATAAACAAGATGATTTTGATAATTTTGACTAAACATATGCAAAAGGATGCATTTACACATACCTAGCCAAAGATAATTTTGATAAAGTTTTTCAAGGATTTAATCTCAAGGATTTTATGATTTTTTTTTTTCCAGAAAGCCTAGCATTGAGGATGATTTCAAGATTTTCTAAAAGGTGATGGTGAGATGATTTTTGTTTTGATGTTTGAAGGATAGATGAAAAAGATTTTGATTTTCTTTGATCCTAAGATGAACCTGAAAAATACACTTTTTTTTGCCTAGACCTAGGTATTGAAGAGTATACAATGCTTCTATAAACCTTTGTAACCAAGAAATGATTCCATTTGAACATACATTTTTGGATTTTGAACCAATAATTTTCATTTTGGGATTTGGACTTTTTGAAAATCATGAGTCTTCAACACACATGAAAGTTCATTTTTCTTTAGCTTTGCTTAATGGATTTATTTTACCAAAAACACTTTCTTTGATTAAGTTTTCAAACTAAGATGTCCAATGTCTTAATTTCTTCAAACCCCACAAGATATGTTATGTGGAAATTTGATGAACTAAAGGAAAAGGTTTACCTATTTTTTACTTTAGTAGACAAATCAAGATGTAATCCAATGTTTAGAAACCTCTAAGGATGTAAATCCCAAGGGAAAGCAATAACATATGGATTGATTCAATTGTATTTGTCTCCAAAAGGGTTTGAAATTTGGATGAAGATGTTAAGTGTTTGTTTCCAAGATGTTTTTGATCAAGCAATGCATTTTGTAACCCAAGAATAAGTACAAACCTATGGATGTGTAAGACAATATTTTTTGGACTCCCACTTGGACAAGTCCAGCTATGCTTATCTTTAGCAAATGGTTAGATGCTTGACCCCACTGGCTCCCCTCAATGACACTCACTTATACAGGGCATCCAAGCATCAATACCCATGAAAATCCCATGCCATTCATTCCATTTCTACTAAAAGACTGTAAAAGTGTGGGGTGGCTTCGGAATGACCATTCTTGCACCAACAAATAGATTAAAGGATTTTGGAAAATTCTAGCACATGGGTTTTAATAAGGACTTTCCATTTGTGGAGATTGACCCATACGATAAGAGTCCCCTTTCAGATCCATCTTGTCGGAATCAACCGCATGATATTGGTGTCTACTCCAATACCCACATTTATATCCTGGTTGGAAATACTCTTGGCTATAGAGTGTTACTAGTTGAGTCATTCCCTTGGGTGAGTACTTTTTCCCCAAGGCAGGCCCTCTAGGGTAAACAAAAGCAAGTGAAAACAATATTCATAACTCGATCAATCTTTTTTGGCAACAAAGAGAGAATATACACAATAATGCCCCCACTCACACTCGCACAAGATTTTGTTCAATTTTTAAACCCAAATTGAAGTGTGGAGGTGATTGCTTTATCTCACCCTAAATTCATGAAAAAGTCATTTTGATTCTCAAGATCACTATAAAGTGTGAGAGAAGCGCATACGTCCTTTTTCAATGAATTTAGTTTAAGTAAGCCTTCACAAAAACAAAGTTGCACTTGTTCTTTTTAAATCCACAAAGGAAAATGTGAGTTCTTTTTAAGCACCAAAAGACAAGTGAGAGATATTTTATTCAATTGTTATCCAAAACAAACTCTAATAATTTGTATCCCTAATGTTCGTTTTAGCCTTTGCAAGAAAAAATTGAAAAGGTTGTTTTTAAACCCAAACGAAATTAGTGTCCTAAGATAGAAGTGATAACAATTTCTTAAAAGTATTAAGAAAATACTAAAGTGTTTAAAAGCACTTTTATCTTGCAAAATATCTTCCTCATGCTTCTCCTTATTTCATTTTCCTTTCACTTTCATTCGTTTTCCTTTTGCTTTTCTTCTTTTCTTTCCTTCATTTTCACCTTCCTCACTTTCCTTTTACCTTCAAGCCCTCCTTCTAGCGCCATCATTACGAACCTATCAAAATTTGCAAAAATCTAAAACCTCCAACATGGGTTAGTTACATGCAAATTTTTCAAGTACTCCTATGAAATAACATGCAAATGCTTAACAAAATGTAACCAATAAAAGGATTAAAATACATCTAAGAGAATAACATGTACCTATTCCATATTGGATTTTTTTCAAATGTGCCAATGACCCTTTCCCAATCCTTGCAAAAACTCAAATGATGCAATGCAATGGTGATGGAAAAAAATAGTTCTCAGTTTAAGAGAGTAACTTTGCATGAGAGTCTAGATGGGTTGATGAAGAATGAGGTCTTTCATTTATAGATTTTCAAGTTGGAAGAGAGTTCAAAATAGAGAAACATGGGATAAATATTTGACCAATGAGAAGAAGCCACTTGTCACATTATGATAGGTTGAGGAATGTGCAAGTTTTGGCCAATGTGCCAAAGAGGGGGAGATTAAATTTTGAAATTATGAATTAAATGTTGAGAGGGGGACATGTAAGAGAGAAGTTATTGCAATGTTGGAAGGGACAAGTCAACTTGCCCTCATATTCAAATTTGGAGAATATTCTCAAAAAGGTGCTTTGTTGAGGGAAAATGATGATTTTTATAAATGAATTAAAATGATTTATTGGTGCAAGTGAGAAAATCTAGAGGATGTGATGGGTGGTTAGGTTAGGTTAATCAAGATTAGATTAGCTTAGATGATGTCTAAGATGCTTTGACCCATTTGACTTGAATATTTTGATTTATTTCAATCAAGTGGGAGAAATATGAATTTTGAGACTTAATTAAATAAAGTCTTGATGTATTTAATCAAAGAGGGAATGATAGGCTTAAAGTAAATAAAGTTAATTTATTCAATTTAAGTGGATAATCCTTAGAGATTGAATTAAATGAACCTGATTTTCCTAATGAATGGATTTAATGAACTTGATTTATTTAATGAGCAGATGAATGTGAACTTGGTTTATTTGATGAATAGACCTAATTAAATGCATGATGCTAATTTTTCATGTATACACATACCTCTTCCACTTCTCAATCTGAAAACATTCATGTAAGGCAAGGATGACCTCACATCCCTCCCCCTTCAACCATAGCATCAATACTAAATTATACCACTCCTATAATTCCAACTAGCATTCCTAGTTCTCTTGTGGCATCACAAGTCCCCTCAACTACCTTCACCCCTCTTAGTGTTCCTCTTAGTTCCCCTCACATTACATACACTCCATCACCATTTTCTCTTCCACCTCAAACCACCTACCCCAATCCCATCATAAGACAACTCCTTAATACTATTTCATCCACGCAACAAAAAAATTTCCACCATTAGCCAAGGTCAAACTAATCCACCCACATATCATGTTCATAGTAGCTCCTTATCCTTAGAAATATTTCACTCATGGATACCACAAGGTATAGAAGTGCCTAGGTTTGAGAAATATAGAGGTAAAGGCGACCCTATTAACCATGTCAATGCTTATACAAATTTATGCAACAATTTTTTCCTTGATAATAAAATCTTAGCTAAACTTTTTCCTAGGACCTTGAAAGATACTACATTAGAGTGGCTTTCTAACTTTCCCAATAATTCCATTTGATCATTCAATGAGATTTTGGATGCCTTCATAAGTCACTTCGAAGTTCATATGACCCCTAAAAAAAATGGTTGACCTAATGCACCATAGAAAAAATGCCAATGAGAAAGTCACTGATTTCATTTCATGTTATCAGTCATTGTACGTCCAAGTAGATCTCACAAATTCCTAATTCACATTTTTAGAAGATTTTTAGCAAAAACTTGCATCTAAACCTTCAAGACAAGTTAACTATGATGAAATTCCATTTGCTCATGCACTTATGCACAACCAAGTGTGAATATCATAACTTGATTTCAAGTCATGATTTAAAATCCACTTCTAACCGAGATGAGAAGCCTGAGCACAACAATCAAAACAACACAAAAAAATATTTACAAACCAAATAGATGCTTTTTACAATTCAATCCCTCTCCTCAACTGAAACCAAACCCACCAGTTCCAAATAAAGTGGTGGTTGTTAAAGCAGTTGTGTCTTATACCTATGGGTACATAAAGAGACAATTCACTCCTTTACCAGATACTCTCCATAATACAATGAACCAATTTCTCTAGCAACAAATGATCACCTTTCCTACCATCAAACCACTTGATACCACCAAGCCCTTACCACCCACCTTCAAACCCAATGCTTATTTTCAATTTAATCACCAAAATGGACATGACAGTAAACAATGTAAGCCTCTAAAACATTTAGTTCAACACCTCATTGATTCGGGCCATTTATCCATTGTGGGTGTTAATGGTGAAGGAAATAAGTCTATTGGACCCCCTAATCAGAATTTAAAAATCTTTACCAATCCCATGCCTAAACATAATGTTTCATTTGTCAAGGCCAGTGAATCTTCAAACAATGATGTGGGTATGTGCATGACCATGATGGGCCAAAAAGTGGTGATATGATGGGTATGTGTAGGATATGTGGCTGACGGCCTCCTTTTACCCAAAATTGGTGAAACGAAAAGGGATTTTAAAGGGGATTCTCACTATTCCACCAATACAAATTATGCTTTACTTTGAATTTAATAAAAAAATATTATTAATTTTCTATTTGAATTATGACTAAAGTCTTAATTGATAGGATGATTGAAAAACATCTTTAGCCTTCAAATGGTATCACATTTTTTGAATCCAAAACATGTGTCACATTCTATGCTTTACCTACTATAGGATTAAAAAAAATAAAAATTGAATTTCATGAAGTTTTGACCAAGTGAAAGTGGTCAGACATATGATTTTTTATATTTTTTAAAAGTTGTAATAAAAAATTTATAATTTATTATTTACATGGAAAAAAATTACAAACAAAATATGTATCACATCAAGACATGAGTCCTCAACTTATATATAAAATCTTATAAAAAAATATTATCATTTTATTGTGGTTAGGGTGGTCGGATAGACACCTACTTATTTTTTCCCTAAAATTTAATTACTATTGCATTGAAATTTCAAATTTTCACCAAATAGATTTTTTTTTTGAAAATAAACCTAGTAGTCTAGAAAATACATTCAATTTGATACATATTCTATTCTTACATATTTTTGAAATAATATAGATAACTTATTCAAAACTTTATGTCATGTTGTCTAACTCTGATGTTTTTGAATTTTTCACCACTTAAGGGCCTATTTTTTCCATGATGATCCTGTACATATCCTTGTAATGAAAATTGATACAAAGATTGAACAACATGATATAACTCCAAATTTTACCCAAGTTAACCCTATGGATGAACTTGTGGGTGTGATAGATGTTATCCCTTGTAAGGGCCCAACCACCAAATCTCTTGATATCACTTTTTCTGCTAAAGATATACTTCAAAAACTTCCTGATGATCCTCTTTACATAGCTGGTAGAATCTATGATAAGCGCACCAATGGGATATTAATAGATCTTTCGTGTGGTCAAAATGTGACTACAAAAGAGTTTTTACTATTACACGATCTCTATCAAGATGATTATAATAAAATAACTACATGGATTAAAACACATACTAGTTTTGTGTGCCCTATAATCAGATCGATCGTACTCCCATTACAAATATGACCCAAACATTTTGATGTAACATTTTCTATTATTCCACAATCAGATCAATTTCATTTTCAACTTGGCCACCCTTGGCTTCACTGAATGAAAGTGTTCCCATCAGTGGTTCACAAATGTTTGAAGTTTCCACATAGCAATGAGATATTTACCATACACCACAGTGGCTTTAATTTTTTATGCTCTAAAGGTAATTTTTCCTTAAAATCCTTTTGGCCTAAACCTATGGAACCCATCACCCATCTAAAGGATTTCTTTTTCATAGCCTATCAAAAGTTTAAATCCAAATGAATAGTTGAATTATCTATTCATAACATGTCACCGTCAACTTCCACTCCTCCTATCCTAGATGAAACCATGCTTCAACTAGATTCTGACATTGAAAAAACCAAACAACCTCATGAAAATCCACCCTTAGACACTTCCCTACCATCGTTTAAATGACCAAGAGAAAGTGAAACTAATCCTATCATACCTCCCCACATTAAACAAGTGTATAAAGCTAAAGAGAAAGTGATTGAATTGTCTTCTTTGGTTTCTTCCATTCTTCCCCCTAGAAGAAAAGGAACCTATGCTCATTCAATCTTCTCTCACACCTCAACAAATTCAAAACAAAATTAAATGCAATTGAAATGCTAGGGAACATGGTCGCCATCATCATCTCCTGGCTTATTAGTCATGAATGCAAGAAAATAAAGAAAATCAATCTTCATCTTTGACTGAAGCAATTGATAACCACCCCCTTTCCCTTGAACCACCAATAGATAACATAGTACATCCCTCACAATAAAATGAACAAATCCAACATCCACAAATTTTAATACATCCTTCCTTGGAAATAACTCTTTGTCCTCCTATCATAATCAATCTTGACGATGATGATGAGGAGATCGCAACAATAGATGAAGAAGTGCATAATGATTTAAACTCTTTATTTTCATCTACCATGAGCTTAAATGATAAATATTCTCAAGAAAGTGAGGAACTTAGTATGTTTCTTAATTCAACTCTTGCAATTCTTCCTTTGGATATTCAACTTCCCTCGCAATACACTGACCATGAGTTGGAGGTAGATGACTTGTTAGATGGTTGTTTTGCATTCACCTTACCATCCTTGTAAATTTTATTTATTCTTTCTTTTTTTATTGTATGTTCTTATTGTGTTCCCCCATATCGTGTGTTCGATGTTCCATCTCTTTGTGTACTTCTTCTATTTGTCGCTCTATTCTTCTATATGTCATGTAATACCCTTTTCACTTTTATCTCATCTTCTCTTTTTGGGGATGATACAAAGTATAGAGATGCCCTATGTCTCTTCCATGTTCACCCAAAAAGCCCCATTTTTTCCTTTTCTTTTTTGTCTTTTTCTTGTGTTTTTCCTTTTCAGGATGACACAAGGAATTGAGACCACAATGTCTCCTTCATGTTGACACAAAAGCTTTTCCTTTTCTTTTTCCTTTTCATTTTCTTTCCGCTTTTTTTTTCCTTTTGGAGATGTTGCAAGGCATTGAGACTACAATGTCTCTTCCATGTTGAACCAAAATGGACTTTATTTTTTCTCTCTTTGTGTCATTTTTCTAGTTCTATGTATTTAGGGAATGATGACAGTTTCACACTCTTTCATAAAAACAATGTAGGAATGAACATACTAACCCCAAGTCAATAGATCCCTTATGTGTTTGGTGTGTTCTTTTCTTTGGGGAAACTCTCTTTATTTTTCTCTCCTTTTCATGTACATGATGTGGCCTAACTTTGAAACATATGAATTGGCATAGGGCTTTCCAATTTTTCTCCCATGTCTTGTTTTATTTTTAAATCTTTACTTCCAACTTTAAAGCAATTTCTCATAGAATGATGTGTAGCAATTCCTTTAAAGTGTGGGGCATACATTACCATTAATTCATTTGTATTCTTGGTTCCTAGTGTAGCCTTGTTGTGCATATGATGCGTTCATTACTTTGTGGATGACATTGGGTATGATGTACTTCATAAGTGTGATCTATCTTAGCATATTACATTCCTCTTGGTGGCTTGATGTGATGCACTACATCCCCTATGTTATGAATATACTATTCTTTGATTGGTAATCTCTTGGATACATTAGACAAAATCTTCCCTAAGTGATAGACCTTCTATGAACTTAACAAGACTCCTTTGAACATCTTTCATATTTTACATCTTTACCACCTTGCATAACACAACTTGCAAGCCTGTGGTACTTTCCTCTTTATTCATGAGTTCTAAGCATGCAGAGCTTTTATTGTCTTATGAAGCATGAATTTACATTTTCTTTTGTGGTTCCTTGTTAAAGTCATCAAGATGTATAACTTTAATATGGTTGAGTTGGAAGCCCACTTAGTGGCACAACTTTCCCAATAGCCACCTTTGTATTTGTGAGTGTATACCAACTAGCGTATGTACTTAACCTTTTGGGCCTTCTCACCTAGTAGAATTCCATGAGTTTTTTCACCCTAGAGTGAGTATGCATTCTTTTTTGGCCTAGATATAATCCACAAGTATTTGGATAGATGATCAAATCTTCATTCAATTCTCTCTTTTGAACACTTGTGCGCTCTTTTGTTCTTATGCTTAGTTTTCCATTGGATCTTCTTCTTGGGGGCTTGGCCATCCCTCTTGATTTTGGTCATTCAATCTTACTAACATATGTACATTTGAACCCTCTTCTCGATGTTCGTGGCTACTTTAGTGCGAGTTTAAAGCAATTTCATCCTCTCACTAATGTGGGGGCTAAATGCACCATATAAAAAATGGACCCTTGTCATTTTCATGGTCTTTTAGGACTTGCTTCATGATTTTTTGTCTATTTTTCTTTATGGCTTGAACATGCATATTTAGGTACTAAAATTCAAATAATGATGTATTTTGAAGGTGTTGTGAAGTGTTGTAAAATATTTTTGCACTCTATTCATTACAACTCACCTGAAAATCACCTTTTTGTCGCTAAAAAAGTCCTATTTTGAAGTGTTGTAAAGTTTTGTAACAAGATTTCACACTTTTCTAGGCACAATTTCACTATTTACATCTTTCTTATGTTTTATTTGACCCCTTTATGCCCTTATAAGCTTTAATTAAGTGTATTTTTAAATGTAAACCCAACAAATAGTATTAAATGTGACTTAATTCCCAACACCTTTTTTCAAGTCCTAGGGGGGACCCATTCACCATGGGTGGTGAATGAGTCCCCCTTGGTTCCAAATTCAAAATATTTCAAATTTCCTTTCAATATTTTATTCAAAAACACTTGATGTCATCCTTTGATGAGGTATTAATGGGTTACTAAAGCACAAGATTGTATAAATAAGTGTTTTTCACCTCATTTTACATCTCCTACAATATCGCATCACATTGAAGCAATATTTTCATTCACTAAATCATTAAAGCACCTTACAACCTCAAATCAAGCATTCATCAAGTATTTTGGATCATCCATTGACATATCTTGAGATTTTATTCAACAAGGGTTTGGTAACTTGATAGCATTTTCATGTTATTTTGTTATCATTCTCTTGCATTTCATTGTTTCATTGAGGCTTTCATTACCAAAGTGGGGTTTGACCAAGGTAAACCCCTATTTGCTAACCCTTAACCATTTTCCCCCTCTTACATGTGTGTTTGTAGACTTTTGTGTGTAGATTTAACAAGAATTTAGGTGTTGAAGAGTGGTCAACAAGTTAACTAGGTGCTTCAAGTCAAATCAATCATATTTCCAGCTTGGAGAAGGTATTATGTCTATTTCCTACCAAATTGACTTCGACAACCTGACAAGCAAACATCCTCAGATCTGGTGTTGTAGAGTTGTTTCCTAGTTTCTCAAAATTTTGGGAGAGGACTGATTCGACACCAGTGATGAATGAGTCCCACCTTTAGGTTGGAAATCTAAGTTTTGTTAGATTTTGGATCTCGACACTCAAAAACTCATTCTTGATAGTTTTCATTAGAAGTAGGATTTATTCACCACCCTGGGCGAATGAGTCCCACTGGTGAATTCATGTGATTCTAGACATCATCCAAAATATTCTAGAATCTCCATCAGACCTCCAGGTGCACACTGATTGAGCTCATTTCTTTATGTTCTACATGTATTCATCCATTGCTCATTGTTTGCATATCACATTGTGTTTTCCAACATAGCATAATTATTAAGTTTTCCATACATAATCAGTCATTTAGATCACTTAACTACAATTAATTCATCTCATTTAGCTTAAACAACATCCTAAATTGCATAATTTGAATGAATCTAGCTAGTATTTTTGACCTACCTCTCTCCTTTTAGCTGAAAAACCCTAGAAGAGCTAGAGAGTCTTGTGGGTTCCCAAAATCTATAGTTCATCTAGATGTGACGCTTATTTTTTTGTAATTTTTTTCTAAGTAAATTATCAATTATGAATTTTTTATTACAATTTTTTAAAAAATATAAAAAACTTGTATGTATGACCACCTTAACTTGGTCAAAACTTCATGAAATTCATTTTTTTTTAATCCTATATTATGTGAAGCATTGAATGTGATGCATGTTTTGGATTCATAAAATATGATACAATTTGAAAGCTATAGATGCTTTTCAATTAGCCTCTTAATCAAGACTTTAGCCATAATTCAAATAGAAAATGAATAATAATAATTTATTAAATTTAAAGTAAAGCATAGTTTATATTGGTGGAAAGCTAAGAATCTCTTTTAAAAACCCTTTTTTGTTCTATCAATTTTGGGTAAAAAAAATGTTTTTAGCCACATACCCATCATATTGCCACTTTTTGGCCCATTATGATACTACACATACCCTTATATCTGTGGAAAGCTGAAAATATCCTTTAAAAACCCTTTTTGTTTCATCAATTTTGGGTAAAAAAAAAGTCATCAACCACATACCTTATACACACACATCATATCACCATTTTTTTGCCCATCATGATCCTACACATACCCTGTTCAATCATTGTAGATAACTAGGCCTGACAAGAGTTCCGAAAAGAGAAAGTCCCATGCAATGGTGGACCAAAACGCATCAACTGCTCTGCTATTTAGTCATCAAGAGAATATTGAAGTCATTCATGCAATGCAGACAAAGACTTTGGTATTTTTTCTTCCAAATCCACTTTGAAGAAGACATAAATAGTTTTTTGATTGCAATGTCTCATTATCAAGTTGTAGAGGGAATACCTAAACTTGACATGTTTTCCAAATCTATGGTCAAAATATCTCATTAAGTGGAGGAAATATTCATGTAGCTAAATTTGAATATTCCTTTGTTGGAGGGGAAGTGATGCTCCATTAGGGAACAATGTTGGAAAATCCATTATAAATAAAACTTTAGTGTTGTATGCATTAATAGGATAAGAGCTAATTTCAGGACAACACAAGATATTATGCCCTTTTTTTTCCAATTTTTAATACTTTTTGGATTGCTTGGAGCTCTCATGTAGCATTTGGAAAGAAGGGAATAAATGATGAAAAGGTTGAAGAGCCATTTTCATGTTCAACAAAATTTTTTGAGCTGGTTGATGGCATCAACTCTTCATGAAAAACTTGCTCTATTGTATGCAAGAAATTGGAGACAACAATAACACTATTAGGTAACATATTAAGAGCCCAACATCATTGTGGTATTTTTCATGTTGAATTTTATATTTCAATCCATCCATGACATGATGTTTATTAACATAATAGTCATAGTTCCCACCTTTAAAGGTTGTCCTTCGTATGATCACAACCTCAAGGTCTTGTAACTAGCATGCAAAAGGTTTTGCAATGCTTGATATATATTAAGGAAAGCTTATCATGTGAGAACTATATTTAAACTACCCTCCTCTAGCATGGGACACTTGTAAAACTGGAGCCACCCTAGCAATAAGCATTTCTTCAACCTATGTTAGTTTTTTTAGCAAGAATGATTGTGGGCTTGGGTCCATACCATTTGCAAAGCTTAAACAGTTAGAGCTATTTTCAAAATAACATCTATCACATGTGGTTGTTGAACCAAATACACAAGTGTACATCCCAATGTAGCTTTATTTGCATTTTTGATAAACAACAAGGTTCGGCAATGTATCTATGCAGCATCAAAACCCTTTCACCAAACAAAGGTAGAAATCATTGAAAATGTTGTTGGTGCATTGGTGTAGTGGGGGGATTGATCTAAGATTGTATATTGAACATATCTTGTGAGATTGATATCATTTTTTTTTGTCCAAACTACCATGCACACTTTGGCAGCCTGGGTGAAGAAGACAATCTAGGGAAAAAGGAGTGGAACTTACCATTGTCAATGGGGGTTGTGAGGGAAGATTGATAGTAGGCAAACTTGTAGGTGTACTTTCTATAGTTAGCCTTTGTTGCAAGTATTTTGTATAGCGATTTGCAAAAAATTTCTCTTTATGTTAGCTATAGTACAAATGGTTCCATTGTTGGTTTTTAGCCTTTTTTTAATTTAGCAATTGATTGGACTGTTGAACTTGAATGTATTGTGATGGCCTAGGAATATACATACAAGCTCAAACTTATTAGCATATATGAACATACATGTATGACTATAGATATATTTAAAGTAGTAATTATACATAAACATATAACAAAATATATGTGTATCCATGTGTATATAAATGTTTATCTATGGATGATCACAAGACGAATAACATGGTTTGAACATTGGAATATATAAAAATATATATACAAGTATTCTATAGATTTTTGTGTTAACCATTTTTACTATTTCACCATTTCTATATGTCACGTTTAGAAGAATACAATATTGGATGCATGCAACCAGTCCAAAGTTGTGCATGGTATGTGCAGGATCATCATGGAAAATACAGGTCCTTCAGTAGCAAAAAATTTAGAAAAATTAGAGTTAGCCAACTTGATGTAAAAACTTAACAATTTATCTATATTATTTCAAAAATATGTAAGAATAAAATTTGTAGCAAATTGAATTTAGTTTATAAACTACTAGGTTTGTTTAAAAAAAAAAAAATTATTTAGTTAAAATTTGAAATTTCAATGCAGTAGTACTTAAGTTTCAAAGAAAAAATGAGAAGTAGGTATCTGTCTGACCACCTTAACCATGATAAAATAATAATAAATTTTTATAATATTTTAGATATAAGTAGAGGACTCATGTCCTAATATGATGCATTATTTTTTGTAATTTTTTTCTAATTAAATATTTAATTATGAATTTTTTATTACAACTTCTTAAAAATAAAAAAATCTCGTATGTCTGACCACCTTAACTTGGTCAAAACTTCATGAAATCCAATTTTTCTTTTTTTAATCCTATAGTATGAAAATCATGGAATGTGACACATGTTTTGGATTCAAAAAATGTGATCCCATTTGAAAGCTATAGATTTTTTTTAATCAGCCTATCAATTAGGACTTTAATCATAATTCAAATAGAAAATGAATAATAATTACTTATTAAATTAAAAGTAAAACATAATTTATATTGGTGGAAAGTTGAGAATCTCATTTAAAAATCCTTTTCATTTCATCAATTTTGGGTAAAAAAAAAAGTCGCCAACCACATACACATCATATTGCCACTTTTTGGCCCATAAGGATATTACACATACCCTGCAGCTATGTTTCGCTTTGCATTTTTTTTATGCCTCTATACCCTAATTTTTCCTTACCCATGAAATTATCTTTTTCCTTTATATTTGAAGTTTCCCACCAAGATTTTTGTTAGCCTAGGAATACAAAAAATTCCTCATCATTGGCAATGAATATGTTTAGAAGGCTGGGAGTGAGTTTCCCAGGGCTGTTTGTCATGCCCATAAAATTTTGCTAAAAAACATATCTATTTTTTTTTATTATCATGATAAGAAAACATTTAAGCTATTGCACTACAACATCGAGATTTATTTTGGTATATTCATTTCTTAATTTCAAGATCAAATTTTAAGACGTTAATCTTAATATCAAAATATTAATAATAAAACTTGTGCCATTGGTACTATACATACTAAAATCATTATTCATCTACTTATTGATATTAACCTTACTATGTTGTAAAAGTTCCCAAAACACTGTATCCTAGTTTCTCTTGATATTAATATTATTGTTTATTATGAATATTAACAATCCTCTTTAATTTCAATTATTAATTCTTTATAAGAAAATCATTATCTTAAGAAATAACAAAATATGCTATTTTTTTAATTCAATAAATCTTATTCAAAAATAATAATAGTAATTAATTATCATATAAGTTAATAAATATAAACATAATATATAAATAAATATTTGTTTAAATCTCTTATTATAAATTTATATATAATATTTATATCCCATAATGAAATAACACCAAATTTTATCATATATGAAATACAAAATAAGTAGTAATGTTTTTTTTTTTACTCTCTAACTCATGAGAGACGAAAAAACATTTATAAATATCTTGTTTTAAGGTATAATTTAACTAGTCTAAGTTTCTTCTCTTTTCTTTAAAACTTCTATCCCCATCCTATTCTTTCTTACTTAGGAGGGATCTCTTCTTTTAAATAAAAAATAAAAGAATGTTTTTGAATGGAAATAAGAATAAATATCATGAAATAGAGTATATGGTGACCTAAAATAATTTCTAAAGCCCCAAAATGTCATGAAGAAAACATGGAGAGAAGATAAGTGATTAGGAGAGAGGCATGGACAAATTCCAGTGCCTCCTAGACACTCATTGCTATCAATCTTTTCCAAATAAACATAGTTTAAGGATTTTCTCTATGTAGTCCAATTAAGATGAATAATTGTGAAGCATATAGAATAAGAAATAATAATCAAATTTTTTACTGTGCTTATTAAATTTGTGCCTCATGCCTTAGTTTTTCAGCCATGTGATAGGCAGATAAGCCTAAGTCAAAATAAATAGGGATGAAGAAAAAGATGTAGGATTGACCAACCTTCAAGAAGGAAAATTATGCAATATGACGTATAATTGTCATCATGCCAATGGTATTATATATATATATACCATTGAGGGAATTCATGGCCACTAATGAAGATATCTACAATACATAATACAAAGAGAGATGATTAGGGAGAGGGTTTAGGATTGTGAAGATTTCAGCTCTAGTACCATATTCCTGGAACTTACATCAGACTGCCATAAGAAGAGTTTTGTGATAGAGTATGACCTCCTCAACTTGGTCTTGCAATGGAATAGGATGATTATTTTTATTCTCTATGGATGTATTTGTTATTTCATAAGAAATTTATGTGTATTGAGCATTTTATTTTGAGAGTTTCAGATTCTAATTATTGGATGATTATCGCTTAATAATAGTGGGTCTGTGAAGATCAAGGCAGTCAACTTGCAGACTCACATTAGTATTGCAAGGTGAATATCTTGGTGATAGGCTTGAGAGGATCATCACAATAGCCAAGTAAATTCCCAGAATCTGATCATAAGATTAACGTGATTGATATTTCTTATGAATCCAAACTGTTAGCACGGTAATCCTTTTTTTAATCAAATGCATATTATTGAAATCAATGGTGATGACTGCAAACACAATAACAGGAAACTGTTTAAGAATCTAAAGCACTGGATATGTTTTTATTTAATTTTGCAATGATGCTAAGAGAGAATTTACTCACCCTAACCACATAGCATAGGATAGGTGACCCTACGACCCAAGACATGGGATCAAAAGTATTCCATGGACCTAAATAATCAGGAAAAAGAATGTTATACTTTGAATCAAATTAAATGCCTTTGATGGTGACATTATGAATAATACCATCCCCTCTACCTCACCAACTAATTTAATGCCTATACACTTGTTTCTACTAGTATATACGGTCACAATAATATGGGTGATTGACCACTTGAGTAGAAGAATCAGGAAATGGCTACATGTAGAGCAAGTAATAGGGTAAGTTTCTCGAGACCCCCACTCAGCCTGAATTTTTGACTATACCTATCCACTCAACAATATTCTCATCAATTACATTCATTTACTCTTTTGTAATCTTGAGATATGAGAACTATAATGATCATCATTTACTTCACCTTAATAAGTACTTCATTATCTATTTTTCCACATTGTTCAAACAGTTAGTAATTGTTGTAATCCTCACATCAATTTGACTGAGATATCTAAAAATTTTCATCTTGACCAGTATGTAGCGTGGCCATCAACTTAGGGTGTTAATGACAATGGTAACTCCCAATCAATTTCCAATGCAAGACATCATGGTCCATATAGTAAAATCATAAATGCAAAACTGGGGAAAGATAAACAATAACATCTTTTTTTCACCTTCTTCTGTAGTAGGCGGGTGGAAAGACAATAGGATGAATTTTGATCCAATTTTAGGATCTTGGCTGCATTTTTCATTTTAAATAAATATAATCTAAAACCCTGTCAAAACCTTATTTTTAGGTTGCAATTCACCAAAATAAAGGAGAGCAAGGTCAATACTAGCAGGGAAAATTTTGGAGGAGCGGGAACCAACAATGGCGAGCATAGCAGCATCATACAATAAACAACATAGTCAACAATGAATGACATATAATAAATATGATGAATGATTGGGATTTGCTTAATCATCTTGCATTGATACAGACACAAGCTAACCATCAATACACTTCTACAAGTTGCCTCATTCATAGGGAAAACACCTCCAACTTAAGATAGTCGTGATGATGGTGCATGTTAGAGGTCGAATTATAGGTCTAAAAGGGGCAACCCGATGGATTTAAATCCACTTTAACTCAACATGATTTTCCTACATAGGGAATGGATATTCTTAAAATCTCTAGCATAGGAAAAAGGCATGAATGGTGCTCATGACTGTGTAAAACTCCAAGGAGAGGTTTTGTGGAAAATAAACCACATTTGGGAGGGCACGTGGAGTATGATGACCAAGTCTTCATACTTTCTCATTCTTCACAAATCTTACCCAGGTCAAAAGGTGTGAAGGAGGCCTATGACGCAGCCTGGAGAAGTATGGTGCAACTTGCATAATACGTCTAGACCAGTTACTACTTCTAAAACAACAACAGGTTAAGTACAGATAACTCAAATGAAGCCTTTCATCTAAATCCCAAAAGGAGGAGTGACAACCTATTAGGTGTAGCCTCACCAAGGATCGATCTCGCAGACAAATTTACTCATCATATTTCTTGTTTTCTTTTTCTTTTTTTTCTTAGATCTACATTCTTTACTATAGTCTCATTTTCCACTAGTACTTAAGACTGCTATGTCTTTTTGGGATAAGGCGGTGATGTATTCCATTTACATTCAATCATTTCTACTTGATACTACCAACAATTTGGTATATATATATATACTTTTAAAAAAAAAATTGAAAATACTTACTTAACAAACTCAATAACCTTCAACATTGCATATATGATCATATCTCTATTTCATCTAAATACAATAATTTCCTTTAATGGACTAGCTAACATGGTTCATTTTGGTTTCAATTCGTAGTTTCTAATGATAGATTGATCAAAACAGGCTAATATAATTATCCAAATCCTATATCTATATATCTATATGTTTACTTTTCAACAACATAATGTAAATTTAAATTAAGAATGCATACCTTCCTTAAAAAAGATAGTTATTTCCATCCTTTGTATGGAAGAATAAAAATTACAAATTTTACAAGGGAACAAGTTTATGCTCATCCTCTAGCTAATTTATAAAATACTATTTCTTTATTTTCTTCAAATCTCTTTTTTTTTAATGCAATTCTATAGACTCTAATTATTACACCAAAACTTAGAATCAAATGAACATGCTGATAAACAAGACTTCTATTTTCTATCCTCTTTCATGTTACATCCAACACTAGATTCCCATATTATAAATATATTTAAAGAGATACAATGGACACACAATTGACTAGGTCTTGCTCTCCACCCTACTGTAATGGTGTCATGGAGCCTCATGGGCTCTAGCCATACCCCCTAGCAAGGAATTATTTAAGCTCCATGATGATAAATGGAGCCTTCTCTCAATTTTACAAAGGGATGAAACTAATGTAGTACACATTTCATGCATCTAGTCTCCCTACTTTTGATTTCCAGCCATGATCCATACATTTTTCCACTTTTCTTTCAATAAACAAGGGAGAATAGGAGGAACTTATCTCTTTTCCTTTAGATGAAGGGATTGAACTCTTGTATCCATATTTCCTCTCCAACCATCTTGATCACTATCTTTCCAAAGATGCGGGATCCTTCCTCTCTTCTTCTCATTTTTCTACCATTTCCACTCAAGTTATCCAAGAGGAGAAGTGTGTAACACCCACTCTTCCTTTCTCTCTAGCATATATAGAAATTTCAACTTGCAACCCTTGAATGGGTAGGTGTGAAGTGTACCTCCCTACATCAATGAGAGTCTTTTCCTTATTGAAGAAGAAACATTCACTTGGACATCCCCTCCATCTTTCCATCACGACCTCTCTTCATAACTCGTCACTCTCCATAATGAGGACTTTTTAGGGGTCAAATCATGTCCTAAGGGCACTATTGTATGCCTACTTGACCCCTACCACTATAGAATATATCCTAGAGGGTTTATTTCTGCACCGTAACCAAGGAAATTGACCAACAACCCTCTTTAAAGACCCATTTAAAGACCTATCCGAATTTCAACTTGGATAATGGTTTCTAAACCTTATCCCTCAACTTACAACTCACTTGGAACACAATTAAATACCCTCTCAACCCAAAATATGAAACATCTTTTTTATATCAACCCTTACCACCTTACTCTATCAACTTGTTAACTCTATTTCCTTTTAAGCATTGAAAGGGGGATCAAATTCATCACCAAAAGAAGATGTATTTTGATCTACTCAATGGTCCTCTCTTCTTGTACTGGCTCTTCCTTTCCTGCACATTATCAATGAAACCATAAGAAAAAATCAATTCCAACTCATATTTGCAATTTATGATTCCAATATCCCTCATGGTAGAATGAATAATTTTTTTAGAATGATAAGCAAGAATATTATCAAATAATCACACTATTTTTCATCCACAATACATCTTACCATCTATTTAGGAACACATAAAACAAATTAGAGCTTAACTAATTGCATACAAGGTGGGGCCTTACACTATTCACCATGACAGTCCATGGAGGTAGAGTTTGTTGACTATGTGGGATGCCAGTGTTGGAGGGATGGGCTACCTAGATAGGTGGAAACAAAGTGGAAAATTCTTTCTTACGTTGTTTCATGATGACAATGAGCAAAACAAGAAGTATACATTTTATACAATTTCTCTATTTGACTATAATATTTAGTAGCAAAGAATGCAGCTTGAATTTTGAATTGACAAGGCAGTTGTTATGTACATTGCTTATGTTGTATCAATACTTTTCAATATGAGCAGCTACATATATATACATAGAGGGTTAGTATGAAAAAATAAAGATATTCAAAATAAAATTAGTTTAGTAGTTGTAAAGGTATGTTTAGTTTTGCATTTTGTGTGGATGGAACATATTATATGTTTTTTGTGAATAGTGTGTTTTTTTTAATGTTATACTACATAAACATACACATATAATTTCCCCTACATATGCATATTTTTTAAATGTGCATTAACATAGGAGCCATTGCATATATATATATGCAAAGGATCAGTATGAAAATATAAAGGTATTGAAGATAAAATTAGTCTAGTATTTGTGAATGTATGTTTAGTTTTGTGTTTTGTGTGAATAGAACATGTTATATTCTCTTTGTGAACAATGTGTTTACATATTATCATAGTTCACCTCTTCTATTCTCCATATTCTAAAGTTCTATTTAATGTGGGTTATTGATCATCTGTCATTTTCCTATGATTCTTAAGTGTTTTTCTAATAGCTCTTTTACAATTTCACAATTTGTCTATAATATTTAATACATAATAATGTAGCTCAAATTAGGTGAAACATTGATGTTATCCATTTTCTTTGCATCCTTCTCAAATTTATATATGGAAGACAATTTTGTTATTGTTTGTTGGGTTCTCTATTCTTAGCAATACATTTTTTTTTAAAATTCACCTTACAAAGATGCACACAACAATATTAATCTACACAACTCACTTTTGAACTTTTGGCTAGTTTGCATCCAAACACATGTGATATTCTAAATATATAGTTGCAGCTGCCAAAAAATGATTGAAGGTGGCACACACAACTTGTTATACATATACATACATACATACATACATACATATATATATATGTACATATATATACATACACAAATATATAAATAAATATATATATATGTATATATATGTATACAAATACATATATATATACATATATATACATACACATACAAATACATATATACATACACATACACATACATATACACATATACATATACATACACATATACATACATATACATATACATACATATACATTTACATATATATACATATATATACATATATACATATATATACATATATACATATATATATATATACACACACACACACACACAAACACAAGATCTAACCGTTGCATACATAAACTAATGGATTCACTGTTTCATTGTAATTACTAGCATAATAGGAAGGATACTATTGAATGGTTTCCTTAAATTATGATCATGTGCTTTGAAACTCTTACCATAGTTTTGTGCACTGTTTTGGGTGTTTTTCAATGTATCAATTTTCAATAGACACATTGTACTAGCATAGTCCAAACAATTTTTCAACTTTTGTATGAACATGTTGCACATACTACATTATAAAATGCTTTGTTATTAACATCTAAATGCTATACCATTGAATACTATAGTTCAATTCTATTGGGCTATTTTTGAGTATTTTTGGGTCTGTTAAATATAATGCCAAAGATGTGTAGACATGACAACTGATTCTTTGAAATAGTTATATGCATTGTTTTTCCTATTTTTTAATTTTTTTAGTTATGATAAATAGATTGTAGTGGGAGAGTATAGACAATTTACCAAGTTTTATATGAACATGTTCCACATACTCCATTATTAAATTCTTTCTTATTAAGAACATCTAATTGTAATGTTGTAGAAAGCTATGAAGTCAAAGTTGGTTGTTTCTTTGTAGCCTACAAAGACAAGTTCAATTGAGGAAAATGTACTTGATCACACCAAATGGAAAAAAATAGTAAGGAAAATCAAGGCTACAAAGAGATGTTTTTTATGTGCTGGAAAAGATCAATGCATATCTACTTCCACATCTATATGCTTTACCAAGGCCAACCATGTGTGTATACACCTAAAATCCAAGAAAACTGGAAACACAAATAAGAAAGGGTATGCAACATGCGTTTCTATATTTGAGAATTATAAAATTAAAGAAACAGAGAGGCAATGTTTAGGTTGCATACAAAAGAGGAAGGAAACAATATCAATAAATTTACAACACATATAAGAAAAAGTAAATATAAACTTATATAATTAGGATTTAAATGTTGGTGGTTCACACCCTCAGAGTTGGATTCTATAGCAGAGCCTATGGGGGATGTCAAAAAATCAATCTTAGGGGGCTCTAGAGACCCATCCACAAAGACTGATTCCATAGACATAGTTTTGGGAACTTCTATTTCACAATAAAAATAAAATATTAATGTATTGCAACATCCAATGGAAATTGGTTGAAAACTTAGAAATATCAATAATTTGTCAACCATTTGACTAATTTGATTAAATTAAAATGGGTATAACCATTCCACTTTTAATACTATCTAAATAGCGGGAGATACAACAACAAGAATAAAAATGCACTTTTAATACTGTCCAAACAACAAGAATAAAATTGATAAATGCAAATGTATATATCCCTATATCTATCTATTTATCTTTGAGGTTGCTTATATATGTATGCATGCAATTTTTACTATATTTCTGCATATACCTATATGTAGATATTTGTATATGTTGCTAGTGGGTCCATTTATCCTTTCTTATCCAAACAATAGGATATACAACAATACAAATAAAAAAGATTAAGTACATATATGCATTGAATTTCCCCTTTGTCTACACATTTTAAAAACACGCATATAACCAAATATATATCCATATGTACACATGTATATATCTATTTATATATACACTATTATATCTAAATAGGTGCACGTATACTATATTTTTTCCTAACAATGTAGTAATTGAGATCTGCCAAGCAAGGACCTCCGTAAAAATGGGAATAATGTCATATTTTCAAAAATGGGCTCTTGGCCACCTTCGAACACAAAAGAAGAAGGGTAAATGGTTGCTCGTGGTGCTGGACAATGGCAATCAAGATGGCAGGAGCAAGTAAATGCAATATTCAATGTTTGTAGCCTAAAAAAATCACATTGTTGCTGGCTTGAACTATAGTTTTGTGCATTCTTCTAGGTGTTTTTTAATGTATTTAGTTTCAATAGGTACATTGCACTACCAAAGTGTAAATAATTTTATAGCTTTGTTATGAACATATTACACATACTGCACCATTAAATGCTCTATTATTAACAACATCTCAATGCTATATCATTGAATGCTATGGTTGTATTGTAGTGATTTTCTCATAAGATAAATAATACTTACATATGCTATTTTTAACTCTTTTAAAATCAAAGTCTACATAAATACCAATAAAGATAGCATACACATCTATTTAGATATACATGTGTATATATAAATTGTTGTTGTATTTCCAAACATTCCACAGTGGTCTTGGTCTGTATATATGGATATATATTTCTTCCTATATCTATATTTTCAAATATGAAATGGGGAATTCAATATAATTTCTCTTTTTGTCAAAAATTTTTAGTAGCAAATAATTGTTATTCTAACACCTCTTATACAATTTATCTATTTTTCTTCAATATTTATTACCAAAGAACATAGCTCAAATCTTGTATCAATATGTTTCATGATATTCCTTTTTTCCTCATCTGCTTGAAGCTGGGCTTGGCCTATGTATATGGATATATATTTCTACCTATATGTATATTTTTAAATATGAAACAAGGAATTCAATACATATATATATATATGTGTGTGTGTGTGTGTGTGTGTCTGTGTCTGTGTATGCATCTATCTATTTTTTTGGGAATTCAATACAAGTTCCCTTTTTGTCAATAATTTTTAGTAGCAAATAAATGTTATTCTAACACCTCTTATACAATTTATCTATTTTTCTTCAATATTTATTACCAAAGAACATAGCTTGAACCTTGTATCAATATGTTTCATGATTTATTTTTTTCTCTACTTGAAGTCCGCTACAACAAACTGCCCAAGGCCATTTATGAAAATAGTGAGGCTTGCTAATTATGTGGGTTAGCGGTGGTGGAGTTGGTTTCCTCAATACATGGAAGAAAAATGGTTCCACAAAGAAAACTATTCAATATGTAATAGTTTGCTTGTCAATTTGATGACCATCTTTACTAAAATATAGAGAATAGAAGAGGGAAACTATGATAACGAATGGTTTCATTTGCAAAACTAGAAAAAAGAATATCATAAAGCATATTGATACAACACAAGCAATCTATGTAATAGTTGGCTTGTCAGTTCAAAATTCAAGCTACATTGTCTGGCACTAAATATTATAGAAAAAATAGAAAAATTGTAAAAGAATTATTAGAAAAAGGGTATGTGCAAGATCATCATGGAAAAAATAGGCCCTTAAGTGGCAAAAAAATCAGAAAAATCGGAGGTAGAAAAATTGACATAAAAATTTGAATAAGTTATCTATATTATTTCAAAAATATGTAAGAATAGAATTTGCAGCAAATTGAATGTAGTTTCTAAACTACTAGATTTCTTTAAAAAAAAATTCTATTTTGTGAAAATTCAAAATTTCAATGTAGTGGTACTTAAATTTCAGGGAAAAAATAAGTAGGTGTCTGTCTAACCACCCTAACCACAATAAAATGATAACATTTTTTAATAAGAATTTAGATATAAGTAGAGAACTCATGTTGCGATGTGATGCATATTTTTTTGTAATTTTTTTCCAAGTAAATAATTAATTATGATTTTTTTATCACAACTTTTAAAAAAATATAAAAACGTGTGTGTCTGACCACCTCAACTTGGTCAAAACTTCATGAAATTCAATTTTTATTTTTCTAAACCTATAGTATGTTAGGCATAGAATGCAATGCATGTTTTAGATTCAAAAAATGTGATACCATTTTAAAGCTATAGATTTTTTTCAATCAACCTATCAATTAGGACTTTAGTCATAATTTGAATAGAAAATGAATAATAATTACTTATTAAATTCAAAGTAAAACATAATTTATATCGGTGGAAATTTGAGAATCTCCTTTAAAAACCCTTTTCGTTTCATCAATTTTGGGTAAAAAAATAGTCATCAACTACATACCCATCATATTGCCACTTTTTCGCCCATCATGATCTTGCACATACCCAAAATACTTAAGAATCATAGTTAAATGATAGATGATCGAAAACCCACATTAAACATATTTATACAAGACAAGAATTCTATGTAAGAGTTGGCTTGTCAATTCAAAATTTGAGCTATGTTCTTTGGTAGCAAACCCACATTAAATAGAACTCGTAAAGGAAATGGGTAGCAATAACCTATTCAAAATGGGTATAATTCCACAAACTTAATTGAAAACTAAAGCTACATTACTTGGTACTAAATATTATAGAAAAATAGAGAAATTGTAAAAGAGCTATTAGAATAACACTTAATAGCCACTAAACTAATTTTATCTTGAATATCTTTATGCTTTCATACTAGCCCTTTGCATATATATAGGTGTGTGTGTGTGTGTGTGTGTAATTACTCCTATGTTAATGGGTATAATGCCAAAGATGCACAAAGATATCTACAAACAATAAATGAAGGGTGAAAAAATTACTAACCCTAACCATATTTTTTGATCAAAGAGAGAAGATTTAACTACAATTTCTCCATCCATACAGAGCCATAATCTCTTTGAAGTCTCCAAAATGGGTATAACGAAAAACATTCAAACATAGATGAAGAATAAATTAATCATTTATGCAAAATACCCATGTAAAACGACTTACAAATTCTAAAACACAATAGTATTAAAACCCTCCAATCTACTATAAAATAGATTCTTTGCTATCAAACCAACACCACAATAGCTCTTTCGACAATGCAACTTAATCAATATATTTTCTCACACATTTTAGAGTATACTTTCCTACACTGCAACATTGAATAATGCATTTAATTCCACCCATGCCATTGTACAAGAATGCTAGGATTCATTAACCCTCACGCGAGCAAAGACTTACCATTCTACTTCCACATATCAATGAAACCAACTCAACCGCCACCAACCCATGTAATTAGAAAACTCCACATCATTGGTCATGCCCACAAAAGGATATACTAGTCACGGAAAATCCTAACCTAGGAATTGGACATTCTAGTAGGCGACTACCATCTTTTCATGGTCATTCATTTACATTGTCAAACCAGGGAACACATACTTGAAATGGAGTGGCACTGTATGTGCACTAAGAACTAGTTCCAATTATGATTTACTAGAAATAAATGCACGGAAAGGAATTCTACTCACACTCACAGGAATGTAATGCAAAGCCTTCTAAACTTAATCAAAGAAGAAATAATGACAACTATTACTAAGCAACAAACTATGAACTGGCCTTATGCTACAGGAACAATATAAGACTGAGTTTGCACTCAAACTTTCAAGAATGAAATCTAACTCATAATCAATAGGAAATAAACAACTAACTACAGGTACTTACTAAGTGGCCCCCCTTATCAAGCATCAACAAGCTTATACAAGAATTAAACTCAGAACTCCATCTACTTTTATTCATAATCTTGAAATCTAGTGCATAGATTATTCTTCCTATAAGAGAATTAACACAAGAACATTGCTTATTATTATAATACTAATTCTAACACATACTATTATGTTGCTCATTCACACAGGAGGAGAACTTATTTATAGAAGAAGAACAACTAACTATCTAACTCTATCAGAGAAAGACGTGGACATGAATACATCCTGAAATCGAGGAACAAATTTCTCATAAATGAAAGAATATATGTTCAACATGATTTAGAGAGATTTAGCATTCCACTCTTCCTAGATTGATGATCATTTAGATTTCTTCCCAATGACCCAGTTAGAGAGTCTTCATTGGAACAACTCCCTTGACGTTGTGCTAGAAATGGAATTTATTGCAAGGCCGAGATCCACTGTGCTTGACTCATTCATGCTTCCTTCAACCACCTACGACGCACAAGGAAATAGAAGCAAAAAGAAAGCATGCATGGAAACCAACACGATACATTCATTAATCACTTATTATATCCATTTCATCATTCAAAAACCACATGCATTATACTAGTCATTTGGGAAGTCAAATAGGGTAATTAATATGGACACATGGATATCAAGCTGCAAGAATATAGGAATGTGTGGCTACAGGATTCTACCCAATTTTGAATAAAAATTATTTAAGCAAAGTGTTAAAACAACCATCAGTAATAAAAGTCAAGGTATTAAAAATACATTATAATACTCAAATTATGAGTACATTTTAGGCTCATCATCTGCCCCCTACTTACCCCAATGATGGTCCACTAGTATTAAGCTTCCTGGTTGTTTCCCTAAGTTCCGTAGGTGCAGTATGACCCTGGAATGAAGTCGCAAACTTGTAGTAGAACCCTCTGAAGTTTTTCCATCTTTCATATCTGGGGGTTTTTGTGTCCTTATTAACATCTATCGCCTGATAGGGATAAAGTGGCCATATCAAGACTAGAGGTTGAAATGTCAAAGGTAGCCACAACTCAAACCTTTTCTATAGACCCACCTATATGTATTTCTCTATTCTTCCAAGGGTTGCTTTAAAATTCAAAGGACTATGAGGCTCAGACCTCTTTAGACCAACAGTCAATTTCTCCCATCTTGTCTCAATCCTAGAAGATGCAAGCTTTTAGAACAAATATGGTTGACCCTTGAATTCATCATATACATGTTTCCTAATATCAAATATCTTCATTCTTATGGTCTGATCATTAAGTCCATATGCAACATGAAGCCAAGTTCTCAAGATGGTATGGGGATCTGAACTTTTAGGTCGCAATGGTATTGGTTCATTTCTCTCAGCTTCTTCATATGCTTCCAATTTTTTCCCATAATTAGTCTCATTGGCCGCCCAGGACATGAATGACCTCAAATGAATATCACCAATATAAAGAAGTGGATTCCACTTTATTTTAGAGGGAATTATCAAACCATGCAAATAAAATTCACACAAGGAATTTTTTAACCAATTAGGTGCTACCTAATATGCAGTGTATAATTCCTGAGTTGTATGAATAACATGATCTAAATTCCTTGAAATCCTCATTAATTGAAACCGAATAAATTATTCTTTAAGACACATGGCATATACCCTTGGTGGTGGCCTGCATTCCATGATTTTTCCAGTTGTCTTCATCATTTCATCCATTTTCTTTTTTAGTTCTTGAATCTCTTATTTCATTTTTTCAATCTCTCTTTTTAATTTCTTCTTCTCCTCCTCCCAAAGGCTTTGTTGAACTTCAGTTTTGGCCAAATGACAGAAACTTAAAGTGTGGAATGTGACAGGTCTCCATGTAGTCCTACAATTTTCCAAATACTCAATCAACAATGTTATTTTATAAACAACCAATGCTTTACAAGTTCCAGGGGGTGATGGAGTCTCATTGGACACTTCAGGTTGCCCAAGTTGTTCTTCTTCTTGTTGTAGAAGGGTTTCCTATTGTTGCGCAGGAAGAGATTGTACTTCCTTTGAAACTTTCCTAATCGCCTCAGCCAAGTCATAAAGACTTGGGATCCCCCTTTCATTATTATCTTGTTGTGCTTCCTCAACTTCCATTACAACTGGACTTTGTTCAACATCCTCAGATACATTCTGAGGATCATCATGGCTGGATTTTTTTGGTTCCTCAAAAATTACTATGATGTTAGGTTGAGCAGGGGTGGAGGTATCTTTACGCTACTTTCTCCTTGAAGCTCTTTTCGGCAATGTCGCAGAAGATACTTTTGTGTCTTTCCTCTTCCTATCCTACCTAGAGGATTTAGGTTCAGGAGTAGAGGATGATGGTGAAAATTCAGTAGAAATAGGTGTTCTTGTATGATAAACTAATATAGGGGAAGGTACTGTAGGAGTAGAACATTTTCTCTTTTGAGCATGAGGGTTAGATTCTGGGGTTTGTTCTGCCCTAGATGACTCCCCGACCTTTTTTTTCCCTTTTTATTTCCTACTATCAGACCTAGTTTGCACTTGGGTAGGAGGTATTGATGCGGAGGTTACATGACTAGGTGCTGCAGGAGCAAAGGATTCTTGCTCGACTCCCCTACTTTTAGATTCTACCCTTCTTTTCTTTTTCCTATGCTGAGTAGGGAGCACTCTAGGAGGCTCTGGAAGTTGCAGACCCTTTTGGGAAAAAAAAAATTCCCAACAAAGGGGCGACACATCCCTTAGGGAACACTTAAATAAAAATTTAATAAGGGCATGATGGGAAATGTAATTGTTTCTACCCTTATGGGTTTCATGAGCACATTGTTGCAAAAGGTTTAACCAAAAATTGGGAACATTAACAACTAAGTCATGCCTCATATGACTTAATAATTTAAAATGTTAGGAGTGCAAAAAGGAAAAGTATCCTTCATAGGTCAAATACCTAATTATGAAATTGGCATATTCGAGGTATGGAGGAGGTAGTGATACTCATTTGCACCCTTGCTTAGAAACTTCCAATGGCCCATCTATTGGTATTGTAAACTCTTCCCTAGCAAAGACAACATCCCTTCCTAAAGGAAAATTTTCTCCTATTGTTGGAAGCCTTGTTACTTCTGCAATCCTCTCCTCTATAACAGCTACTGTCATGCCCCATACTGTAGCTTCTCCTTCTGAAAGGGTTCTCAAGAATTTTCCTACAACTTCCTCATCAAAAGAATCTATCCTCAAGAAATAATTCAATCATCCACAATTACTGAATGCTTGAACTCTTTGAGGGTTGTGCGTTAAAGGTTCATGAGTTACAAGCTCATGTCTCACCAGTTGGCCACCCATATTTACAAACTGTCTCAGCTAAGATTCCTAAAATTCAACTTTTTTTGAAGATTCAAAAGCTTTTTACTTTTTCTACCTTGCTTCTATCCTGCCAACAGTGTTCTCTACTTTTCCAAGAATGACTTGAAAAATAATTGCATGAAATGATCAAGCAGTTAATTGTTGATTAAGATGGAAACACACAACCATATTTGGAAAGTACAAGAAAATAAAGTAAAAAATAAGATCTTGGAAAATCTTGATAGTGGCACAAGAAAAAGTACAAATGGATTATCCCCACCCCCTACTTAAAGTGTGACATGTGTCCACACATGTACAAAAGAATGGGAAAAGATCAGGAAATAATGACTGATAGATGCATTGCAATTAATGAATAAATGAAACAAATAAATGATGTGACAAATAAAGATATCACATACCTTTTAATTGATGCTCGTACATGCCAAAAAAGATCACAGTTGTAGCATGAACAAACAGTTGGAAGTTGCAATCATAATGAGGGTGATATGGTGGAATGGATGACATGGAAGAAAAAGAAATGAATGGTGGTGACAGATGAAAAGTGGAGAAAGTGGCTTCCTTAAAAAGGAAGCCTTTATTATGGGCATGAAACGTGGAATTTAAAGAGAGGCTACAGGAGAAAAGCTTAAGCCTTTTGCTGTAGGAAGATTATTGGCAGGATCCTAAACAAATTGTTGCATGAATTCTTCTTTAGAGGCTAACTTATGATACAACCAAAGATGGTGTCCATTAACCAGCAGCTTGAATCGAACAATATCTATTGTAACTAGTTGAACTGACCCATTATCAAATACATATTCTATTTCATACAGACCAAGCCATCTGGTGGTAAGTTTACCTTGATTTTCTTTATACCTAGCATCATAGAGCAGCACCCAATCACCGGCAAAAAATTACTTGGTTTTGAGATGGTGATCATACCATTTTTTCCTTTGCTATTGGATGGCTTCGGTATGCGACAGAGAGGCTTTCCTCATCTCATCCAATGCATTTAGCTACAAGAGGCATTCTTTTTGACCTTTTGAAATATCAATATTAAGCTAGAGAGCAGTCCTTAAGGTCTTATGTTCAAATTCTATTGGCAACATGGCTATTTTTTCATAGAGTAACTCAAAAGGAGTAAACCTTGCAGTTGTTTTCCATGTTGTTCTATAAGCTCGGACTGCTCCAGGAAGACGATTGCTCCAATCCTTCTTGTGTAACTGCATTGTCTTAGTAAGGATTGCCTCAATTTCTCTATTGGTAACCTCTACCTAGCCATTAGCTTAAGGGTGGTAGGGGCTAGACTTCTTGTGCCTGATATTGTAATCATTCATCAATGCAACAATTAAGTTGGATGTAAACTAGGCTCCTTAATTAGTAACAAGTTCCCTTGGGACTCCAAACCAAGTAAAAATCTGCTCATATAGGAAATCAACAACCTTATTGTCATAGGCATGTGTCATTGCCTTCACTTCTACCCACTTGGTTACATAATTAGTACAAACCAAAATATATGATTTCCCATTGGTTGGAGGATCAATGGGTCCAACAAATCCATGCCCCACTTGTCAAAGGGGCTGACTACCACTTGAGGGTACAGGGGCATTTCATCAGAGCTTGTTGGTCTCATGATACATTGACATCTGTCACATTTTCTGGTGTAGGCTGCAACATCTTTGTGTAATGTGGGCCAATAGTACCCTATAATGAGCACTTTCATAGATGTTCTTTTTGCTGGGAAGTGGCCCCGACATTACTCATCATGACAGGCATGAAAAATATCATAGGTCTCATCTTCCCGAACACATCTTCTCATGACTTGGTCAAGTCCTGTGTAAAATAAGCAATCTGCAATCCATGAAAAGTTAAAACTTTTCTCTACCAACAATTTCCTTTCCTTTGGTGAGAAGTGGGCTAGGAGCTTATTGGCTACTAAATAATTTTCAATATCTGCATACCATGGAGTTTGAGGAGTAATAGAAAATAGATGTTCATCAGGGAAACTATCATCAAGTACCTCAAGGGTGGCAGCTACAGTTTTTTGAAGTCTTGACAAGAAATCAACCACCACATTAGCCTGACTTGGCTTATCAATGACTGTGATATCAAATTCTAGCAACAATAGGAGCCATCTTGCTAATCGACTAGATATGGTAGGCTTATTCATGAGGTACCTTATTGCTGCATAATTTGTATGGACAAATATTTGATAACTAGTGACATAATGACAAAACTTGTTCAGGGCATACACAACTGCTAGCAATTCTTTCTCTGTGATAATATAGTTCAATTCAGGGCCTTGAAGATTTTTACTAATGAAATATATGGCATGCTCTATGGAATTCTCTTTCTGTCCTAAAATTGTCCCTATGGTGTAGTGAGAAGCATCTGTGTGTATATCAAAGGGAAGACTCCATTTTGGTCCTTGAAGAACAGGTGCTTGAGTAAGTAAGTTATTAAGCTGCAAGAAAGATTTATCACAGGCCTCAGTCTAGTTAAATTCAGAATCCTTAGTCAATAAGGTATATAATGGACTAGCTATTTTGTTGAAATCTTTGATAAATCTTATATAATATCAAGCATGTCCTAGGAAACTTCTAACATCCTTTTGTTTCATAGGTGTTGGAAAGGTTAAAATGACTTCTATTTTTGCAGGATCAACTTGAATTCCTGCTTGAGAAATATGATGGCCTAGAACAATTCCCTCTTGCATCATCATAAAACACTTCTCACTATTCAAAAAGAAATTTTTCTCCTTACATCTTTTCAACACTTTTTCCAAGTTTGCTAATGCTTCTTAATAAGTGGCTCCATAAGTGGTGAAGTCATCCATGTAGATCTTCATAGAATCATGAGAAATATCAACAAAAATATTGATTACTTCCCTTTGAAATGTTGCAGGTGCATTACATAGGCCAAAATGTAAGACATAGTAGGAAAAAGTGCCCCATGGACTGGTAAAAGTTTTTTTGTCTTGATCCTTAGGGGAAATTCTAATTTGATTATACCCACTATATCCATATAGAAATAAGAAATACTTTTTACTAGACAATGAGTCTAGCACTTGATCAACAAATGGCAGTGGAAAGTGATCCTTTTTAGTTGTTGTGTTCAGCTCCCTGTAGTCTACACAAACTCTCCATTTTCCACCATTATTAGGAACAATCACCAGTGGGGATACCTATTGACTGTCTGAAATAGGATAGATAAAACTGGCATCAAGAAATTTTTGGAGCTCTTGTTTAACTATTTCCCTGAGTGTTGGGTTGATTCTTCTTTAAGGTTGCCTAACAGGTGAACAATCTTCCTTAATGTAGATCCGATGAGTACATAGTTGAGGATCTATCCCCTTCATATCCCCATAGTCCCATGCAAAAGCTCTGTGTTGAGCTTGCAGCATTGTGGCTAGGGCAGTTTGTTGAGATTGAGGTAGCTTATTATTGATATGTAGACAATGGCCTGGAGATACTTCTATCTACTTGGTAAGATCATTTATTGAGGTTGCTAATAAAGGTGGTGTTTGTATGTCATATAGTAGTAAATTGTGATGGCTCTCAGGATTCAGTTGCTATAGGAAACATTGCTGAGAATGACTGTTTAAAACAGATGGGCTATTTAGATCATGGATGAACTGCAAAATGTGTAGAAGTAGGCCATCCTCACTCTGAAGCTGGGAAAATGGATTAGTTTGCAACATCATTAGCTGAGCCAATGAATTGACTTCTTCAGTTTCCTCTCCTAAATCTAGCCAAATTGGTTGAGACAAGTCTGGCAGAGGCTGTGCATGTGGGTATAAAGCCAATTTCTTTCTTGAGTGACCATCAGAAATTGTCATGTCCCCTGAACGAAATCCTATAAGAGCATTAGTTGTGGCTAACCATGGTCTACCTAGGATGATAGGATATCTACCCAAAGTTTCCTTAGTGGAAAATATGGTGAAATCTACTAGGTATTCCCAAGACTCAAGGGTGACAATGACATCTTCTACCACTCCATTAGGTGTTACTGTGGAACTATCAGCAAGCTACAAGATGGTAGGTGTAGACCAAATATTTGGGATATTCAAACATTCCATGGTGTGCTTGGTCATTACATTAATGGATGCACCAAGGTCAATCAAAATATTCTTTACTATCTGACCATTGATATTTATTTTTACCACAGGACTCCCAGGGTCAGTATATTTTGGAATGACTACCTTCCCTAACATAATATCTACCAGTTGTCCTAGAACATGGATAGTTTGGGGATCCTTTTTCTTTCTTCCTTTTTTCTTTAAATAGGCCTCCTTAATGCCTTTTCCATAAATTAGAACATCTTTAATAGCTTGAAAAAGAGGAATTTGAATTTGTACATTCTTTAGCTGATCCAAAATATCAAAGGTAGGCTTTTCCATGGTCTTGGATGTAGTAATTTGCAATCTCTAAGGAAAAGGAGGTTTAACCTGAAGCTACAGGACATGTTCCTTAGAGGTCCTATCTTGTACAGGTGTATGTTCAACAAGATTAATAGGTTGTACAGAGGTAGAGTCTAGAATCTCTGTAATTATAGGTGGTGGTGGAGCAGGAAGAGTAGTTCCAGACCTAAGATAGATATCATTTATATTTAGGGCATAAGCTAGATATTGATTGGCTTCTGCAGAATACATAGGTTGTTGTTGTTGCTATTACATATTATTATGATTTTCCAATGGTTGAGCAGGCATATGCATTTGTTTTGGAGGGCCAGTATTTGATGCAGGCGCTGCAGGAGGTAGCATGAGGGCCGAAGGTTGTGGCTGCAGAAGTTGCAGGAATCTAGGGGATTGGTTCTACCATTGCTGAGAACCTCTCCATTGAGGATTTTGTTGCTAGTCATCTAGAGGTGGAGTCCATTGTCCTTGTGGTTGCTACCAACCTCCTTGACAAGGTGTCCATTGAGGGCTTTGATAGTTAGGCCAGTTTGGTTGAGGTGCATTCCAAGGTGGGGATGGGCCATATGTAGGTTGCCATTGGTTATTGTAATTAAAATAAGGGTTACCAAAAGTAAAAGGGTCTTGAGGCATACCTTTTCTTTGAGCCCATGGTCGCCTTTGTGCAACAAAGAATACTTGGTCATCATCACCTTCTATCATCTTAAAATCAGTGGGTAACTGCTTAGCTTCCATATTAGCCACCATCTTACATCTACAATCATGTTTCTTCTGTCTACAATGTGGACAGAACTCAGCCTAAATTGCTATAGCTTCCTCATGTTTCTTCTGAGCTTGCAAAGTATCCAACTATGTAGCCATGTTGTTTATGATGTCTTTCTTGAAATCAAACAAAAAATTTGTGATCTCCATTCATGAAACTTCATTGGAAGAAGATTTTCCCACTGTGGCTTGATGACCTCTACCCTTCTTAATATTTGCTCAAGAGTAGTTGAGACATATTTTCTTGATATCATCCCATCTCCTCCTCCCATCAAGTCCAAGGAATCTATATAGGTATCATTGATTCCCCTTAGAAAAATTATTTTTTGAGATTCTTCATTGAGAGTATGGTATGAATTCTCTTTTAGGGAAAACAAGAATCTTGAGATATAATCTTCCAGGCTTTCATACTCCTTTTTTTGGATTCTGAATATATCATCACCCTTACTACCACTTTTACAATATTCCTTGTATTTCCCAAGAAATTTTGTTTGCATGGCTGCCCAACTATCAACAACACCCCTTCCCAAACTCATAAACCATCTGAAAGCTCCCTCCTTCAAGGTAGCAGGAAACAACTTCAGCTTATGAGCATCTGAAGTGTAATCATAGCTGCAACAAAGGATGTCAAACTTAAACAAGAAGGTTTTTGGGTCCTCTATAACTAGTCCATAGAACTTGGGAAGTAATGAAGAAGGAATATTCTTAAGGTTGTCATTATCTTGTTGAGGAATGATGGGGAATTCAAAAGTAGGAGGTCAATTAGGTGGATTATGTGCCATAGTTTCTTGATTGAGTATCAAAGAAAATGGATTTTCTTTAGGTTCTTTGTCAAATAGATCAAATGGCAGTTCAACAAGCAGGTTTTCAGCAAATTGATTGATATCTTGGTATCTTCCTTCCTCAAATAAACCATAAGCTAGTTCAAGAGTATTATCAATGAATGGAAGGTTGTTGAGGAATCTTCCCAAAGCGTCTCTTCTTCTATGCTTGCAATAGAACTAACTGTATTTTGAAGGAATTTTGAAAATACTTGGATAAACACACTAAACTAATTCCAACAATGACTATAATAGGCTCTTAGCTTGACACCATCATCGGCAATGGCGCCAAAAATGGTCCTACCCACAAAAGGATATACTAGTCACGACAAATCCTAATCTGGGAATTGGACATTCCAGCAGGCGACTAACATCTTCTCATGGTCATTCATTTACATTGTCAAACCAGGGAATGCATACTTGAAATGGAGCGGCACTATATGTGCACTAAGTACCAATTCTAGTCACGATTTACTAGAAATAAATGCATGGAAAGGAATTCTACTCACACTCACAAGAATGTAATACAAAGCCTTCTAAACTTAATCAAATTAGAAATCATGACAACTATTACTAAGCAACAAACTATAAATCTGCCTTATGCTGCAGGAACAATATAAGACTGAGTTTGCACTCAAACTTTCAAGAATGAAATCTAACTCATAATCAATAGGAAATAAACAACTAACTACATATACTTACTAAGTGGGCCCCCTCAACAAGCATCAACAGGCTTATACAAGAATTAAACTCAGAACTCCATCAACTTTTATTCATAATCTTGAAATCTAGTACATTGATTATTCTTCCTGTAAGAGAATTAACACAAGAACACTACTTATTATAATACTAATTCTAACACATACTGTTCTGTTGCTCACTCATGCAGGAGGAGAACTTATTTATATTAGAAGAACAACTAACTATCTAACTCTATCAGAGAAAGACGTGGACATGAATACATCTTGAAATCGAGGAACATATTTCTCATAAATGAAAGCATATCCATTGAACATGATTCAGAGAGAATCTAGCATTCCACTCTTCCTAGATTGATGATCATTTAGATTTCTTCCCAATGACCCAGTCAGAGAGTCTTCACTGGAACAACTCCCCTGACGCCGTGTTGGAAATGGACTTTACTGCAAGGCCGAGATCTATTGCGCTTGACTCCTTCATGCTTCCTTCGACCACCTATGATGCACAAGGCAAAAAAAGTGAAAAGAAAGCATGCATGGAAACCAACACAATACATTCATTAATCACTCATTATATCCATTTCATCATTCAAAAACCACATGCATTATACCAGTCATTTGGGAAGTCAAATAGGGTAATTAATATGGACACATGGATATCAAGCTGCAGGAATATAGGAATGTGTGGCTACAAGATTCTACCCGATTTTGAATAAAAAGTCTTTAATAAAAGTGTTAAAACAACCATCAGTAATAAAAGCTAGGGTATTAAAAATATATTATAATACTCAAATTATGAGCACATTTTAGGCTCATCAATCATCATAAACAACCACGTGAAACTTGCCACCGATCTGGAGATTTTTGGCACCAAGAAATTCTATTCACTGGACTGACGAAAATCTTGGTGGAAATTTCAAACAAATAGGCTATTGGCTAATTAGATACCCAAACATTGAATTTTTTGCATGGAGTTACTGATGTTAATACATACTTGCAACATATGAGACTATTTAGTTGAAAATCAAAATTGTAATGAATATGTAATTTGGGGAGACTTATTTTTTATTAAATGGCTACCAAAGTGGTTAAATATTTGAATATGTATTTGGTCTTTAACAAACAAGACAAAGTACTTGTACTTCAATGAAAATTCACAAAGAAGTACATATTCAATTTTGTTTCATGATCAAAATCCTACTAATGGACACTTTGAGCCGCTTGTCTCAAGAAGAGGAAATCCATAAGAAAAACAATTGAACCACTATAAATACTCCCAAAACAATGCAAAGATTAATTCAATAGCTTCAATGTCAAATTCATGTAACCATGGAATATCAACAACAAAATCTGAATTGCATAATATCATAGATGCATAGAATTATGAAGCACGAAAGGTAGAGGAAGATATTTCAATCGAAACAATATTGAAAAATAATAATAGGGTATGTGTATGATCATCATGGGAAAAACAAGCCCTTAAGTGGCAAAAAATTCAGAAAAATCAAAGTTAGGCAGCTTGATGTAAAAATTTGAATAAGTTATCTATATTATTTCAAACATATGTAAGAATAGAATCTCTAGCAAAATGAATGTAGTTTCTAAACTACTAGGTTTATTTAGTTTTTTAAAATCTATTTGGTGAAAATTTGAAATTTCAATGCAGTAGTACTTAAATTTCAGGGAAAAAATAAGTAGGTGTTTGTCTGACCACCCTAACTATAATAAAATGATAATATTTTTTAATAATATTTTTTATAGAAGTAGAAGACTCATGTCCCAATGTGATGCATACTTTTTTGTAAATTTTTCCAAGTAAATAATTAATTATAAATTTTTTATTACAACTTTCAAAAAATATAAAATTGTGTATGTCTGACCACCTTAACTTGGTCAAAATTTCATGAAATTCATTTTTTTTTAATCCTATAGTATGTGAAGCATAGAATGTGACACATGTTTCAAATTCAAAAAATATGATACTATTTGAAAGTTATAGATGGTTTTCAATCAACCTATCAATCAAGACTTTAGTTCAATTCAAATAAAAAATGAATAATAATTATTTATTAAACTCAAAGTAAAGGATAATTTATATTGGTGGAAGCTTGGAATCTCCTTTAAAAACCCTTTTTTTTCATCAATTTTGGGTAAAAAAGATATCATCACCCACATACCCTACACATACCCATCATATCGCCACTTTTTGGCCCATCATGATCCCACACATACCCAACATGTTCAAAATAAGTCCTTTTATATACATCATAGGTGATTTCCTTTTTGACTCTTTACAATTACTATTACACATGTAGTAGGTATCTATGAAACTACAAAATGAAATAATTGACCATTTTCTAAATAGTCTAGAATGAAGTTGTCCCAGAGTTTTATTTTCATATAGATATGAACTAGACCTACAAATATTGAAAGTATTGCATGGAGTTAATTATGTTAGTACATATTTGCAACAAATGTGAATATCTATTGTATTGATTTTATTTCACAACATTAATTTTAGGCTCTCACCCGATGGCTTGCCACTTCTATTCCAATGGATCCATTGCATTTTTAAATTCCTCTTTGTCCCACCTCTCTGGATTTTCTCACTTGTTGCTTGGGTTTGAGGCTTTTCTTCCTATGTGTCTTGCATGTGACTTAATAGTGGACCTTTCTACTATGAAAGGATATTTTTTGGGTGAAGATGTGTCTACTATTACTGTAGGTGTTTTGAAGTGCCCCCTATGAATAGTTTTTTGTTAAGAGAAGACATGCTTGTTGTTGTTGCAGGTGCTTTAAGGTGGCCTTTGGTGAATCCTCTGGTTCTTCTAAGGCTACATGTTCTTTTGTTAAGGTTGTTTGGTTAGGTTATGGTGGTAATGGGCGCCCTCTCCCACATTCATGTGCTACTCTAGTAATCTCCCTTGGTCCAGAGGTCTCAGATTGCATTGAGTATTTCTCTAAGTTAGGTATTATCTGTAGAATTTGTTGATTTTTTCCTTCCCTTTTTTATTTGCATCTTTGGATTTCAAAGTAGTGGAAACCTTTGGTAGAGGGTAGGATTGAAACTTACCCTTATGTTAGAGTTCTTTATTGTATTTTTTAATTCTATTGCGGATAGGAAAAATATCAAGTAGATCATGGTGTGTGGGAATGGGACTCTCATCCCCTATCCTTAAGACCTTGGGTTCATTCTTTCAACCCTCTAAAAGAACCCGTTAATGTTATTCCTATTTGGGTGATATTATCATATCTCCCCTTAAAGTTTTGGTTCCCTTTTACTTTTGAAGGCATTGATAATGCTCTGGGTATGTTTTTGAAAGTAGATATCACTTCCAAGAACTTTACCCACACCTCTTTTACTAGCATATTGGTGGAGATTGATTTATCTCAAGAATTACTTGGTGAAATTGTGCTTCAAGTTAGTGACTAGTCTTGATCTCAGCTAGTGGACTATGAAGGAATTATTTTTCATTGAAAATGTTGTTTTGATACTGAGGTGTTTATGGGACATGTTGTATTAATCTTGAAATTTTATTTTCAAGATTGAACTAATAATTGCATCAGATGTGTGGACAATGATTTTGGATTACCCAAGGTTGTCTCTAACACTTCTAGGTTTTTCACCTAAAAGGAGAGGAATTGGGTCCAAAATGCAAATTTCTACACTCAATATTAATGTAAATGGAATCCAATATGCTAAAAATTATGTAATAATGCAATAAACTAAAAAAGGATGATTTATTGATATTAAACATAAGAAATGCAAAGTTTTTGAAAACACACTATGATATGCAAAAAGACCTAAGAATGCAAGTAAGAGATGAAATAACTGAACAAAATTGGAGAGGTGCACCTAGAATCTGAAATATAATGTGGAGAGGCTTTGGAATCCTACAGAGTTGATTGGGACACTTACGCCAAGCTAGGTGATAGTCTAGTTTCGGGGAAAATCAACTAGAATAGGTATCTACCAAATGGTATCCAAAAATGTAGAAACCACTTTTTAGGCCTAGTAGTGGAAATAATTTTCCATAGATGGTGGCTTAGTCCACCTGTAGATTTTAGGAATTTTTGGATAGGATCTTGTAGCTTTAGGTTTTCACTTGCTTTTCTAATAGATGTCTGATCTTGATTTTGTAGAAAATAGGCTAAAAAGAGTCTCAAAGCATCAACTAGGGTTATGTTGACTTTGATAGATTGTTGACCACTTTTTGACACCAAACACTTTGATATATTTGCATAAAAATTCTGCAAACACACATGCAAAGAGAGAAAAAGGGTTAAGGGTTAGAGTATAGGGGTTTTACTTAGTCAAACCCCACATTGGTAATCAAAACCTATGAAACAAAATGAAATGAGAAGAGAATGACAAATAGATATAATGCAATGTCATAAACTTACCAAACCCTTGATATAGAAATTTGAAGATATGTAATGAAGTGCTCCAATGGATAACTTGATTATGCTCAGAGTGCTTGAATACTTGAAAGATTGAATGCTTAATGAGTCATGAGATTGCAAGAGATTAGGAGATTGTGGGAAATGAAAAATGAGGAGAAAAACCTGTATTTATACTTGATTTTACAATATTTCTCAAAAACAACACATCACAAGCTGACCTGAAGGATTAGAGAATAAAATCCTTCCAAAAAATTTAAATAATTTTGATTTTTGTGCCAAATAGGATTACGTCACCCCTATTGGCGACTTAGTCCCACCTAAGTAATTTAAGTGTTTTTCAAAAATTGAAGGTCATTATTATTTTTTTAATGGGAATATCCTCAAGAACACACTTAAGAATGGCCAAAAAGTCTAGAAAAGAATGAGATTTTGTTACAAATCTTTACAACACTTTGAAATAACACATGGTAAGTGATAAAAAATGTTATTTAAGTGAATTATGATGAAAAGGTTCTTGAAAAGTGTGAAAGCAAGTTACAACACTTCACAACACCTTTACAAGACATCCTAGAAGTCTTAATGTTTCATAAGGGTCCAAGACCTAATTTGAATGTGTTGGGCACATTACAACACTAATTCTAGGTGAAATGAAGCCAAATTCCAAAAGGGAGACTCAAATGAGCATAAAAATGTCAACTATACATTTTTTGGTGACACATTAAGCCCGTACTTTAGTGAGAGGATGAACTTGCTTCATACTCTCATGAAAGTAGCCCAACATGCACATCGAGAGGGATCAAAATGCCCTCATGCTAGTAAGATGAGACACCAATAATCAAGAGAGATGATCAAGCCCCTAGGATCAATATCTCATGGCAAACGAAACATAAATGCAAAGGAACACACATGAAGAGGATAAAATGGAATGAATGAAAGCTTAGATCATTTTTCTAGCCCTTTGTGGATTGAACCTAGGCTATTTATTTGGAACAAGAAATGTGTACTCACTCTGTGGCGACTGAACTCATTGTTTTCCACGAGGTGAGAAGGCCCAACTATACTCACTCTAGGACCACAAAACTTTTGGTTGTTTGTAGGGTGAGAAATCCACAACATACTCACCTTGGGGCCACAAAAATTTGGTTATCTGTGGGATGAGAAATCCTGAAAGGTGGCTATGGGAAAAATTCATGCATCTGAAAGGGATTTCCCACTCAACCATATGAAATTTATACCTCCTAATAACTTTAATAAGGTTCCACAAAGACAATTCCATTTCATTCTTCATGAGACAAGTAAAGCTTTGTATGCTTATAACTCATGAACAAATGCAATGGCACCATAGGCATGCAAGTTGTGTTATGCAAGGTGCCCATGTAAATGAAAAATGCAACATGCAAAAGATGTTTAGATGAGTCTTGTTAAGTTTATGCGAAGTCTATAACTTAGGGAACATTGTGTGTAATGTCCCGAAGAGAGGACCAATCACATAAAAAAATATTTACAACTTAGGGGATGTAGGCATTAGGCCACCTAGAGGAATGTAATATGCTAAGATAGATCACACCTATGAAGAACATCACACCTAATGTAATCCAAAAAATGATAGACACATTGTATAAAGTAACAAGGCTGCACTAAGAACCAAGAAAAATATAAAATGAATAATGCCAATGTATGTCCCACTTTAAAGGAATTGCTACACACCATTCTATGAGCAATTACTTTAAAGTAGTGAAAAAATCAAAAATAAAACAAGACATGAGAACCAACTTGGAAAGCCCCTATGCCAAGTCATATATTTTTGAGTAAGGTTGCATCATGTAAAGGAAAGGGAACAAAAGAAAGAGGGGTTTCCCCAAAAAAGTAACACGCCAAACATATAGGGGTTCTATGGATTTGGGGTTGGTATGTTTGTTGCTGCAATGTTTTTATTAAAGAGCTTGAAACTGTCATCATTCCCCAGATACACATAGAACTAGAAGAATGACACAAGGAGAGCAAAAGAAATAGAAAAATAATATCCATTTTTGGTCTACATAGAAGAGACATTGTGGTCTCAATGCTCTGCATCATCCCCAAAACGAAAATTGCAAGAAAAAAATAATGAAAAGGTGAAAGAAAAAGAAAACTTTTAGGTCAACATGAAGGAGACATTTCAGTCTTAATACCTTGTGTCATCCCCAAAAGGAAAAACAAAAAAAAAAATTAAAAAGAAAGGGAAAAGGACCTTTTGGGTTAACATGGAAGAGAAATAGGTTGTATCTAGACTTTGCATCATCCCCAAAAGAAAAAACACAAAATAAAACAAAAAGAAAGTGTAATGTACAATATTTAGAAGAATGGAGGTACAAATAGAGGAAAACATCAAACGTCATGTTACAGGGGGAACAAAATACGCACATAGAAAAGAAAATACTAGTAATGAAAAGTAAATTCAACCATCAAGAGAGTCATCCACCTCCTAATCTCAATTGGTGTAAGCGGAAGGTGAATAATGCAGCCAAGGAACAAGGACAAATGCATTACTAAGACAAGGCTAGCAACTTATTTCCCCCACTTAGTGTAAGGAAAGAATGAGCCAAGATAGGTGATGGGAAAGGATCATCTAATAGTGAGAAAAGAATATTCTACTACTATTGCATGATAAAATGAATTGGTAATGTCTTAAGGATTTATTGGATAGAAATTATCTCTATTAAATTGATACTTTCTCAATATTTCTTTGAATTGGCAACACTCATTGCTTCGATGTCCTAGAAAATGATGATATGCACAATATGGAACATTAGCATCTTTAGGATAGATGACCAACCTATTCATAGGTGGTAATAAGATAAGTTCATGATTTAGGAGAATTTTCAATTTCCTTTCACATTCAAGTTGGGGATGGAGAGGAAACTTTAGTTTTTTCAACTTATAAGTTCATTTGCATTTACTAGATTCACCCTTTTCATGGACTGAAGGAGGAAGAGGACCCATGGGGATCTTGTCATCCTTGTCATTGGTATCATGTAAGGGTTGTTCATGAGGAAACATGACATTCAAATCAGGAGGGGAATCAAATATCACCGTACCATCATCATGAAGTCTCCAATATTCTATAGGAGGCTTGCTATCATGAGGAGGATCTTTATAACCTAACCTTTTTTTGTTTTCATTGGTTGTTCTTTGTTCTAAATGTTGATGAATGCCATGTTCAGTTGTTGTGTCAAATACTTGTTTGCTTGAGATGGTAAAACCTTTTCCATAAGTTTCTTCAAGGTTGATTGGTGTGTTCATAACTTTGTTATCATAGAATGGTTGAGGAGTTGCTTGGTTAGAGAGACTAGGTACACTTATGGGAGGGAACTTAGGTCCTCCATTTGTTTCAAGATGTAAGTATCCAAATGTATCAAGAGGTGAGATGGTAGGAAGGTCTTGTTGTTTCATGGATTTATTAAAGAATCTATTGGATTTAAGGTTTTCAAGGCATTCATTTAAGAACTTATTCATGGTATCGTCATTTTCTCTAGTGATTTCAAAAACACAAGGGGGACATTCATGAGGAGTTCAAGGAGCATGAGGAAGCTCAAGGTCATTAGGATCAATTCCAAAGGCACAATTTGACATGTCCACTGAAAATTTTAATGACATCCAAAACATATTAAAGAAAAAAATCCACTCTAAAAAAAACCTCAACGCAATAAACAAAAAATTTGGAAAGTATGATAGAAGACAATAACAGAAAGAAAAAATGAAAAAAATTCCTAGAAAATGCTAGAAATTACAGTGCAAAATGTGCAGGAGGACTAAGTGGCCCAGTGTGGTGAATTAGTCCTAGTGATGATTTTTTTATGATTTGAATACAATTTGATGTTTTTCAGATGCAAAAATACAAGCACAGTATGCAAATGCATAATTTTTATTATTTTCAATAAAAAATGATGCAAAAATCCAAGCTATATGAGCTTTTCACTAATGCAACTTTGAAAACTCTAGGATGCAATTTAATCAATGCAAAACCTAATGCAATGAAAATGGAAATGAAACCTACGGTGCTCTTGAAATAAAAAGTAAAAATTTTCAAAGGTTAGGTTCACCAAAACGTAAACAATGATTTTGGATTACCCAAGTTTGCCTCTAACACTTCTAGGTTTTTCACCTAAAACGAGAGGAATTGGGTCACAAATGCAAATTTCTACACTTAAGATTAATGTAAATGGAATAAAATATGCCTAAATATGATTTACTAATGCAATAAACTAAAATAAAGATGATTTATTGATGTTAAACCTAAGAAATGCAAATTGTTAGAAAACACATTGTGATATGAAAAAACACCTAAGAATGCAAATAAATGATGAAATAACTAAAAAAAATTGAAGAGATGTGTCTGGAATCTAAAATCTAATGTGGAGAGGCTTTGGAATCCTACAGAGTTGACTGCAAATGTTGATTGGGACACTTACACCAAGCTAGGTGACTTAGTCTAATTTTGAGGAATATTTGCTAGAACAAGAATCTACCAAATGGATAACCAAAAATGCAAAAACCACATTTTAGGCCTAGAATTGGGACTAATTCACCTTAGATGGTGACTTATCCCACTTGTATGTTTCAAGAATTTCAGGATAGGATCATGTAGCTTCAGGTTTGCAATTGCTTTTTTGACACATGTTCGATCTTGATTCTACACAAAATGGGTTGAAAAAAATGTCCAAGCTTCAACTAGGGTTATGTTGAATTTCATGGATTGTTGACCACTTTTTCATACCAAAATCTTTGATAAATCTACATATAAATTCTGAAAACACACATGAAAAGTGGGAAAATAGGTTAAGGGTATAGGGGTTTTCCTTGGTCAAACCCCACTTTGCTAATCAAACCCTATGAAATAAAATGAAATGAGAAGAGAAAGGTAAATAGATAACATGAAATTTCATAAACTTACCAAACCCTTGATATAGAAATCTAAAGATATGCAATGAAGTGCTCCAATGGATGACTTCATTATGCTTGGAGTGCTTGATTACTTGAAAGATTAAATTCTTAATGAGTTATGATATTGCAAGAGATTAGGGGATTGTGGGAGATTAATTTAAATGAGGAAAAAAACCCTTATTTATGCTTGATTTTACAATATTTCCCAAAAATAACACATTGTAGGCTAACCTCAAGGGTTAATGAATAAAATCCCACTAGAAAAGTGAAATAATTTTGAATTTTGTACCAAATAGGACTAAGTTTCCCCTATTGGGGACTTAGTCCCACTTAAGCAATTTAAGTGGGTGTCAGGAATTAAAGGGAATTAAATGTTGTTTAACAATAATATCCTCAAAAAAACACTTAAGAATGGTCAAAAAGTGCATTAAGGAGACATTTAAACATGAGAAAGGGTTGAATTAGTGATGACAAGTCTAGAAGAATGTGAGAGTTTGTTACAAATCTTTACAACATGTTGAAATAAGACTTGGTAAGTGATAGAAAGGGGTTATTTAAGTGAATTATGATGAAAGAGTCTTAGAAAAGTGTGCAAGTAGGTTACAATAGTTCACAACATCTTTACAAGACATACTACAAGTATTAATGATTCACAAGGGTTTAAGACCTAATGTGAATGTGTTGGCCCCATTAGAACATTAAAACTAGGAAAAATCAAGCCAAAGTCTAAAAGAGAGACTCAAGTGAGCATAAAAAAGTAACTATACATTTTTTAGGGACAAAAGATGGATGATTGTGCCTAAAACATCGTTGGAGATCAACTTGTTGCATTTCTTTTCTTTTAGAATGATAAAATTGTTTACATGTTCATTGATGACTATTTCTAGTTACATTTGCATCATTAATATTTTCAATATCTTATTTTTGTACCAATACTTCTACTTTTCTAGCATACCTTTGTCGGTTAGCTTCATTACTAATACTTCTACACTTCCCCTACTCATTGAGTAACATTTCCTTCCATATAAGAAAATAAATTCATATTACCATACTTAAGCAATAGTTTGGTTTAAATTTTTAAATCAAGAATTTTTTTTTAATATTATTTATATATTATTATATTAATATATTATAATACTATAATATATTATACTATTTTATTATGTTATATTAAAATATTAAAGCAATATTATTATTTTATAATTATTTAATCATTTTAATTAACAATTTTTTTATCATGAGGATCCCTAAAGGGAAAGATGAGAATATACAGTGTTATATAAATAGTTAATTATTTTGTTGTACACAAGCTACACAACTAAGAAAAATATTTTTTAATATTTTTTTTCTAATTGAGATTGCACATCTGGTGGCATTGCCTTCCAAATTAAAAAATGGCATTTTTATTACCATATAAAATGAATTGTTACATTGAGAGTAGGGAAAAATTAAACCCCCCCCCCTTCAGCGAAGGTGTAAAATCCTAGTGAATCTTGGCTAAGTTCTATAATTTTCCTAGTGAATATTTCCTTTTATTTGAAAAAATTATTAATTTTCTTGGCGAATCTATGCACATTATTAAAAAAATTGTAAAATCTAGGTGAAACTTAAAGAATGATTGGTAAAAGTAATAATCACAGTGATGAATCCTAGTGAATAATCACTAAAGAGATTAATTACAATGGCGAATGTCTCCTTTAAAAATTTGCATAGTTTGTTGGCACAGTTGCCCCATATTTTTTTGTTTTCTGTAATATTAAAGTAGGGGCCCGGGGAGAGTAGCATCCATTAACTATCAAAAATGTATTCGAGCACACATGGTTTAAGTATTTTTTTTAAATCTCACTTTAAAAATAAGACTAAATGAAAAGTGAAATGTTACCATTGATTATCTTTTTAAATGAATGGTTGTAGGTTCATTCCACAACCTAATATGTGTAATACCCCTCATGTTACTATTTGATTTTTGACATTCACTGTGATTTCTGTTTGGTACATTGTGATTTGTGATCGATACTGTTGGTATTATGTGTGGTAGCTTAGATCATTACTATATTCTTATGATGCCATGGATATTGTGATGACATTCTATTATGATCATTTGATGGGTTATTTGGAATGCAATAGACTATAGAATAGTAATTTATGATGCGGTGTAAAATTTTATGATGATATGTTTTGGTGAGGGGACAGGTAGCATCACTCATTCGCGAGCGCCCTGCTACGCTGTGAATCCTCCTCACAATGCTTTGATTTTATGTATATTGTATATCACTTTGTGGATGCAGGCTTTGCAGGAATAAGACTCGATTCCACCTATTTCGGTAGGTCTGGGTGAGCATTGAACCAACCCAACGGCAGGAAGTTGAATTATTTGAGGTGACATGAAAAGTAACTTCGTACCAAGTTGACAACAGTTTTGTATCTTTATGGTTTGTGCATAGTAGTCTCATTCGTTTGAGTGGTTACATTGGTCCTTGTATGATTATATGATTTATCTAAAGTAGTGAATGGTTTTATGTGGTAATTTAAATAATTAAGTAATTGGTAAAATAAAAAAAAACATATAATCATAATTAAATGTGGCAATGAATAAATATTAGAAATAATAGAAATATTGCATTTATTTGGAATCTCTCAATGGTTGTTTTTAAATAAGTAAATATTTAATGAAAGATTGTGGAAATAAGGCGTATTTATACATTTGTTTAAATAAAAAGTTTATGTTATGAATTATAAATTATTTAGTTTTAATTAAATGCATTTGTTATTTGGGAAAAACATCAAAATGAAATTAGGGTAAAATATTATTTGATTTTTGAATTATGACCTCTCGTATTCACGGGAAGAGGAATTGAAAGGACTTTTGGGCATGAAATTTATTGTGAGTTTCTCTTGTTTGAGGGAATTTGGTTCGAATGTTGGGAAAATTATTTTGGCAATCAGTTTCTTGAGTCTTTAGTATTTTCTGTTTTGGAGAAATTGGGAAGAGGAAGGAAGTTTTCTGGATCTGTTGCTGGGAGATTTGCAGCAAAGGAATAGTGCAGCAAGAGGGGGCAAGGCTTCTACAGTTTGCTGCAAGCGTAGGACGCCAGGTTCTACTCTTGATAATTGTTATTCTCTGTTAAATAGGAATTTCTTTCTGTGTGTGTGAAATTTATTCTAGGGATGAAAATTAAATGACTGTAGAAAGAAAATCTACTGGGGGTATGGTCAATTCAAAAATGTTTAAATTAGAAAATGTAGAATTGTTATTTATTCAATGAAATTCTTTGGGGTTTCTGAATCGTTGTTTGGGGTTTCTGATTTGTTGTTAATTAAAAAGGGTTTTTGTGTAATCTGGGAACAAACAATAGTTGTTGTCTCAAATTGTTTCAAAATATATATATATTAAAATATATGGGTAGGGACAATTTTTATTTCCGGTAAATTTCTGGGTATGATATTCTGGTCTGTGTCTGTATTTTATTAAAAACAGTTCTTCAATTTTTTTCAATTTGACACAGCCAATACGCAGTAATATATTTTCCCTGTTTCCTTTAAAAAATATTCTTATCTCTGTATATATATATATATATATATATATATATATGGTATATATATATATATATATTCAATTTATGAAATTGAGTGAAAGAAATAAAACAAAAATTTAATCCGTCAAAATTTGATTTAACATTCAAAATTTTGTTTAAATTTTATATTCATTGATTTATGGCGCAAGGGTCGGCTTGGCCGTTATCTCCCCGCCATCGGGTCCATGGACAAATTTCTCGCGATCGGTCTACCAAGTATAGTCCAGATCGCCACGGCTTCTGGCTTAAGAAAGCATCTGACGCAGATAAGGAATAAAATTCCCATATGAATTTTATTGTTAAGCTTTTTAATTCTCTGCGAATTTTTATATGGTGATTTCTTTTATTGCAGATGGTTATATTTATAAAGATATATCAATATATATATATATGTATATATATTGGTATATATTTATATGTATATATTTATTAGTCAATTTATTATTCTGTGTTTCTGTTTAAAAATAAAATGTACATTTATATTAAATTTTGTTTTGATGAATATATTTTGTTATATAAAGCTGATAGATAAACAAAGGAATGGATGCAAATATTTTGTTCTGTTTCGTTCTGATTTAAATAATATTTTTCTGTTAATGCAATAGTTATTAGAAGAAAATATATATATACTGTTTAATCTGCTTAATAGACATTTTGTTCTGATTTATATTTTATTCCCTGTAACTCAGTTATTATCTAGAAAATAAATCTGTATAGTTAGATTCTGTTTCTTGTATTTTTTTTTAAAAAATATAATAAAGCAAAAATTGTTTCCAAGAAACTATTAGCGAAATAGAATTAAATATGTTTATAGGATTCTCAACTTTGAAAGGATATTGCTGATTTAACAGCATTATTTATTTATTTTGTTTGCAATACGATTGTATTTTAGGAAAGAAAATTATGTTGTAATCTGTTTGGAATTAAATAGGTTATCACTTTTAATTATTTAATTTCGAAATTTAATCTTGTTGGACTGTTGGGTTTTGGGTCATTGTCATTTCCTTGATGTGGGAACCCCTTTTTATGTAACTCTTTAGTCTTCCAGAGGAAGTTGGGTTTGTTGAATTTATATCTTTTTATCTTGAAATTTTGTTGAGTTATATTTTATTAATGGGGTGTACCGAATTATGAGATTTTATTATAGTACTTTCACTTGCGAGATGGTTTGTGCCTCGCGTATTACTTTGTTGCCATACTTTGATGATTATTGTTTGGCATGGTACTACCCCCTTGTTTTGATGGGTCTCTAGGGAGAGTGGCTCCTCGTGGGGGCCGACGCCCTGTTTAAGGGGAAGAGCTCAGGATAACCCACGAGTGAGTTAGTAAATAAGTGAAAACCTAATAATTAACTTAGGAGGGTTGGGTTGGGTAGTAATATCATTGCAAGATTTTAAAAATGGATGCCTCGTCTTCATTAGTGCTTCTGCAGACTAATGGAAGGCTGAGAAGGCCGTGGTTGGCAAGGTCGTGGCCTCGTCCTCACGAGAGGTCTACGGCTCTGCATGAGTCACCCTATGGACCGGCGCCTCCAGTTGGGAGGAAGAGCACACGACAGCCCATGTAGGACTATACGATGACACTCTCCCCTAGTTGCCCATGTGTTGTTTTGTTGTGTTCCTCTGGAAGTGGGGTATGGGAATTGATTTATAATGTTGTTTCAATTGAATTAAATTGATTTATAAGTATTACTTCTTTATCATGTATTGGATGATCTCATTTATATTATGTTTATCATCTTGCATCCTTAGGAGATTGTGATTTGATGTTATTGGTTGCTCTTTTATTTGGTGTATTGTGTGATGGATTTATGTTGGTACTTTTTATTTGGTTGTACCCTTGTGTTGTCACTCTTGGTCGGAGTTACTTCTCTGTCACCTCTTAGCACGGGGGTGGTCGGGTGGAACGTGCTCCACACACCGTTGGGTTCCCCATCAGCGTTCGTGGCTTCAATCTTATCCAGTTGAAGATTTATTACAGTTGATCTCATTGTATTTTGATAACTTGTATATTGTATTCATCCCACATGTTTGGGATTCAGGATGTAACTTTATGGATGATGCAATATTGAAAGATGATGTAATGTAATTATTTACTTTGTAATTTTAATTGGCTATGAAATGTATTATGGGTTATCTTGTGATAAAATTTATGTATGTACTTATCTTATGATGTCATTATAGCTCCTTTTGATATCTTATGAAATGATGTTTAATAATGTCTATTTTCAACGTAATCTCGTGGGGGCCCCGAAGGACATAGTTGATTTTGTTGTTATATATGATCATTTAATATTGATGTGATGATTATTTATCTTCCTCTTTTAAAAAAATAATTATTTGCGCTCTTTTGATGTTTGTTCTTTGGGGCTTGCCCGGCGGGCGTTACAACTTGGTATCAGAGCCAGGTTGCACGCGCTGGGGTCTTTGGTTAGTTATGTCCGCTAGGTAACCTTTGCGTGTTAGCTCTTGAGCTCATGTGTACCTTTGTCTTGTTGTGCAGAAGCATGCCTAGAGGCAGAGGTAGAGGTAGAGGTAGAGGCCGAGGAAGAGGCCGAGGTGGTGGCCGTGGGGCCAACCAACCGAATCCTTCACCACCAAGTTCTCACGGTCCTGAGTCTGAGGAGCAACAGAATTCTCAGAACAATCCGTCGGATGGTGGACCGATTCCGGAACAACCGGGGTTGGATGGGCAGTTGCAGCATCTGCTGGGTGAGCTTCTCGATAGATTGGGTCCTAGACCTAATGGGGATCAGCCGGTTGTGAGGGAAAGAGAAAGGTCTCCAAGGCACAGGGGAGCTTCAGTTGATCAGGATGCTTTATTAACTGGTCATATGAGGGACTTAATGAGAGCTCATCCACCTACCTTTGATGGCTCGAGGTCTGGCCGAGACCGTTATTCGATTTGGGTCGATAAGCTTCATAATGTAATTCCTATAGTAATACTAAGTTTGATAAGTATGCATTTATGGTTTCGCTGCCTCATCCTCTTGGTGGCAAAATTTGAGGAAACAGAAAGCAGTAATAGCGGATATCAAGATGGGTCAACTCTTTAAACTTTTCTTGAAAGGTTCAAGCCTCGCATCATTGAGGCGTATGGCGAATCTACGATCTTTTAAGCAAATGGTAATGTCGCGAATAGCATGAACGCCGCCTAAGGAACTAAAGCGCGATGGATTAGCCATGATGAAGGGATGTTGGTTCAGCACTTTGCTCGAGGTTTGAACGCACGCATTAGTGGTCGTGTAAGGGTCTTCGAACCTAAGACCATGGAGGTAGCTGTCGAGAAGGCTCGTTTGGTAGAGGAAAACTTGGCCATGGCTTTGGGTGGTCATGTAGGAGTACAGATTGGTAATGTACCCGCTCCTAGAGCCGTTTCGCAAGGGGGTCAGACTCAGTCAGCAGGACCTTCTAAGAGTCGTTTTGGGCCTTCAAAAGGGGGTCAGCAGCAGCAGTCTCAACCAAAGCACAAGAATGTTACTTCCCAGCAAGGTGGTCAATCTTAGTTTCGCAAGGATCGGAACCGGAACCGTACCAGTTCAGGACAGCCTGCGTTGAGTTTTCAGTCCGCACCTAGTCGTGGGAGTTTCCAGCAATCGAATGCTCCAGCCGGAGGAAGAGGTTTTGGTCGAGGTTCTGGATGTTTCTCGTGTGGGCAGCAAGGGCATATTTCTAGAATGTGTCCTCAAAAGAGTGCTTCAGAGTTTAGTCAGAGACCAGCATTGTCCGAGCCGACAGTAGGAGATGCAGGGAGATCTCACCGAGTCTTCGCAGCAGTGGATAATCGACAGGCGGATCATCAGAGCACCGTCATCGAAACTACAGGTTCAATACATAAGTTTAAAATTTCAGTTCTATTTGATTCTGGTGCATCTGATTCTTTTATCTCTCCTTTAGTTGTTGATCGATGTAAACTGGGGGCAATAAAGCAAAGCAAAAAGTGGCAGGTTGAGTTAGCTTCAGGATCTAAGGTTGTGGTTGAGAAGCTTGTGCAAGGTTGTAGGTTAGAATTAGGGGCCATGTCAACTAAGGTGGATCTCAGAATCCTTCCACTTGGCTCCTATGATGTAGTTCTGGGCATGGATTGGCTAAGCTCGCATCGTGCTTTGATTGATTTCCGCCGTAAAGCAGTGCGGTGTGTGGATGATTTTGGTAAAGAGGTAGACATTGTGGGAGTTCAGAGGCCTGTCTCTCTGAGAATGATCTCAGCAATGCAGTTAAAAAGGTGTTTTCGGCAAGGTTGTCAGCTCTTTGCTATATCGGTTAATGACCTTGAGTCGGAGGATAGTCGGGAGTTGTCTTTGAATGATTACCCTCTCCTTGCAGAATTTTCAGATGTCTTCCCTAGTGAGATACCAGGTATGCCTCCTAAGCGAGAGGTGGATTTCAGGATTGATTTGGTGCCTGGAGCTGAGCCTATTTCTCGGGCTCCTTACAGGATGACCACTCAGGAGCTCCAAGAGCTTCGTCTGCAGTTAGAAGAATTGTTAGCTAAGGGGTTTATCCGCCCTAGTGTCTCTCCGTGGGGAGCACCAGTGATCTTCGTCAAAAAGAAGGATGGGTCTCTCCGCCTTTGTATCGATTACCGGCAATTGAACAAGGTAACAGTAAAGAATCGTTATCCCCTTCCTAGGATTGATGATCTCTTTGATCAGATAAAAGGGGCAAAGGTATTTTCCAAGATCGACCTTAAATCAAGGTATCATCAGTTGCGGATAGCAGAGTCCGATATTCATAAAACGGCTTTTCGTACTCGGTATGGTCATTATGAGTTCACAGTGATGCCTTTCGGATTGACCAATGCACCTTCAGTCTTTATGAGTCTAATGAATGGGGTATTCTGAACTTTCTTGGATAGGTTCGTCCTCGTGTTTCTTGATGATATTTTGATTTATTCTAAGTCTATGGAGGAGCATGAGGTGCACCTAAAGTAGGTTTTGCAGTGCTTAAGGGACAATCAGTTGTATGCCAATTTGTCAAAGCGTGACTTTTATAAGACTGAAGTTCAATATTTGGGCCATGTGATCTCTGAAGAGGGAATTTCTGTTGATCCTGCTAAAATCCAGGCTATCATGGATTGGCCTGTGCCCACTAATGTCTCAAAAATTCACAGTTTCATGGGACTAGCTGGGTATTATCGGCGGTACGTTTAGGGCTTCTCAAGAATTGTGCATCCCATCACTTCACTTCAGCGGAAGGGAAAGAAATTTATTTGGTCAGAGCAGTGTCAGTTGGCGTTCCAAACCCTTAAGGAGAAACTGACTAGTGCTCCAATTTTGGCAGTGCCGGATCCTTCAGGTGATTTTGTGGTTTGTACTGATGCTTCATTGGAGGGTCTCGGAGCTGTGTTGATGCAGGATGGGAGAGTGATTGCCTATGAATCTTGGAAGTTAAAAGATCATGAACTCAATTATCCCACACATGACCTTGAATTGGCTGCAGTGGTTCATGCTCTGATGAGATGGAGGCACTTTTTGTTAGGGCATCGGTTTGAGTTGCAGCATCAATTTGCTTGGTAAAGACATCTTCATCACCAATTTGAAATGCAAAGGCGAGGAGGTGGATGTAATTTCGGTGAGTATGATTTGAGGTTAAGTACAGTAAGGAAAATGTGGTGGTCGCATTTAAAAGCCTACGGCTACGAGGTTTCGCAGTCTCTTGGGCAGATTTGAAGAGTCGTATTCTTGCACTCTCCTCGCTACATAATTGGTATTCGTGAGGAAAGCTGAGGTGAACGTAGAACTTGGGAGGAAATTTGTTGACCCAGATTCGGATGGTGCTTTGCATTTCTTTGGGCGGTTGTATGTACCTTCTTCAGAGGGTCTTCGCACATTGATTTTGACAGAAGGTCATCGAGCACCTTACGCAGCTCATCCAGGAGTTAAGAAAATGTATGCGGATCTTCGTGCGCTTTATTTTTGGTCAGGAATGAAGCGAGATATCGCCGATTTTGTGGCTCGATGTCTTGAATGTCAGAGAGTGAAGGCTGAACATCATCATCCGGCAGGGTTGCTACAGCCTCACCTCATTCCAGAATGGAAATGGGATGTTATTTCTATGGATTTCATCGTTGGGTTGCCTATGTCATCTAGACGGCATGATGCTATTATGGTCACAGTGGACAAATTGACTAAGGTAGCTCATTTTTCTCCTGTTCGATCGTCATATACGGCATCTTATGTTGCTAAGGTGTTCATGAATGATATAGTCAGATTGCATGGGATACCGCGGAGGATCATTTCCGACAGAGATCCGGTATTCACGTCTGCATTATGGACATCATTGCAGCAGTCTTTGGGAATGAAATTGAACTTCAGTTCTGCTTATCATCCAGAGACTGATGGACAAATTAAGAGAGTCAACCAGGTGCTTGAGGATATGCTTCGTATGTATGTCATGGATCAGCAATCACATTGGGAGGACTATCTGTATTTGGTTGAGTTTGCATATAACAATGGGTACCATAGCTCTATTGGTATGGCTCCTTTGCAGGCTTTGTATGGTCGTCCTTGTCGTACTCCTTTGAGTTGGGATCGACAGTGATAGGGTGCTTCTGGCCGAGATGCCATGGAACAGCGTGTGTTCAGAGCTCAGAGCATTCGCGGGTTGTCGCCAGATAGACGTGGTAAAAAGCATGTCACATGTCTATAGATGATCGGCACTTGCGCAGGATCGGCTCTCTTCGAAATCCGGCTGGTTTTCCAATTGCTACTTTAAAGGGTCTCAGCTTTCATACTGCTTTGTTGGACCCTTTGAGGTGTTGCAGTGGATTGGACCTGTTGCTTACCATTTAGCTTTGCCACCCAGTTTGTCGCGGATCCACAATGTATTTCATGTTTCTGTTCTTAGACCATATTTTCCTGATGTTACTCATGTTTTGGATTGGAATGCTCTTCAGGTCGAGGACGGGCAGCTGGCACTCGAGCCCGTGGCCGTGCTTCAGCGTCGGCGACTTACCCTCAGAGGCAGAGAGATTGATCAGGTGCGGGTTCAGTGGGACCCGAATGATGAGGCTTCAGCTACTTGGGAGGATGCCTCTCGTATCAGGGATTCTTATCCTTATCTTTTCACTGGCTTCCAGGAGTAAGCCAGATTTTAGGGGGGGAGGATGTAATACCCCTCATGTTACTATTTGATTTTTGACATTCACTGTGATTTCTGTTTGGTACATTGTGATTTGTGATCGATACTGTTGGTATTATGTGTGGTAGCTTAGATCATTACTATATTCTTATGATGCCATGGATATTGTGATGACATTCTATTATGATCATTTGATGGGTTATTTGGAATGCAATAGACTATAGAATAGTAATTTATGATGCGGTGTAAAATTTTATGATGATATGTTTTGGTGGGGGGGACAGGTAGCATCACTCGTTCGCGAGCGCCCTGCTACACTGTGAATCCTCCTCACAATGCTTTGATTTTATGTATATTGTATATCACTTTGTGGATGCAGGCTTTGCAGGAATAAGACTCGATTCCACCTATTTCGGTAGGTCTGGGCGAGCATTGAACCAACCCAACGGCAGGAAGTTGAATTATTTGAGGTGACATGAAAAGTAACTCCGTACCAAGTTGACAACAGTTTTGTATCTTTATGGTTTGTGCATAGTAGTCTCATTCGTTTGAGTGGTTACGTTGGTCCTTGTATGATTATATGATTTATCTAAAGTAGTGAATGGTTTTATGTGGTAATTTAAATAATTAAGTAATTGGTAAAATAAAAACATATAATAATAATTAAATGTGGCAATGAATAAATATTAGAAATAATAGAAATATTGAATTTATTTGGAATCTCTCAATGGTTGTTTTTAAATAAGTAAATATTTAATGAAAGATTGTGGAAATAAGGCATATTTATACATTTGTTTAAATAAAAAGTTTATGTTATGAATTTATAAATTATTTAGTTTTAATTAAATGCATTTGTTATTTGGGAAAAACATCAAAATGAAATTAGAGTGAAATATTATTTGATTTTTTTTGAATTATGACCTCTGGTATTCACGGGAAGAGGAATTGAAAGGAATTTTGGGCATGAAATTTATTGTGAGTTTCTCTTGTTTGAGGGAATTTGGTTCGAATGCTGGGAAAATTCTTTTGGCAATCATTTTCTTCAATCTTTAGTATTTTCTGTTTTTGGAGAAATTGGGAAGAGGAAGGGAGTTTTCTGGATCTGTTGCTGGGAGATTTGCAGCAAAGGAATAGTGCAGCATGAGGGGGCAAGGCTTCTACAGTTTGCTGCAAGCGTAGGATGCCAGGTTCTACTCTTGATAATTGTTATTCTCTGTTAAATAGGAATTTCTTTCTGTGTGTGTGAAATTTGTTCTAGGGATGAAAATTAAATGATTGTAGAAAGAAAATCTACTGGGGGTATGGTCAATTCAAAAATGTTTAAATTAGAAAATGTAGAATTGTTATTTATTCAATGAAATTCTTTGGGGTTTCTGAATCGTTGTTTGGGGTTTCTGATTTGTTGTTAATTAAAAAGGGTTTTTGTGTAATCTGGGAACAAACAATAGTTGCTGTCTCAAATTGTTTCAAAATATATATATATTAAAATATATGGGTAGGGACAATTTTTATTTCCGGTAAATTTCTGGGTATGATATTCTGGTCTGTGTCTGTATTTTATTAAAAAACAGTTCTTCTATTTTTTTTCAATTTGACACAGCCAATACGCAGTAATATATTTTCCCTATTTCCTTTTAAAAAAATATTCTTATCTCTCTATGTATATATATATATATATATATATATATATATATATATATATATATATATAAATATATTGAGGAAAAGAAAATAAAATAAAAATTTAATCCGCCGAAAATTTTATTTAACATTCAAAATTTTGTTTAAATTTTATATTCATTGATGGTGGCAGTGTGTGGGGGTCGGCTTTGGCCGTACCCACCACCACCCCGCCACCGGTCCGTGGGACAGCCTGCAGACTGTCCACGGCAGTCCGTAGGACTGCCGTGAGCAGTCCGTAGACTGCCACGGCCGGCGGCGAGTTAATTCGGACGGTATGCGTTGGGAATAAAATTCCCATATGAATTTTATTGTTAAGCTTTTTAATTCTCCGCGAATTTTTATATGGTGATTTCTTTTATTGCGGATGTTTATATTTATAAAGATATATCAATATATATATATATATGTATATATATTGGTATATATTTATATGTATATATTTATTAGTCAATTTATTATTCTGTGTTTCTATTTAAAAATAAAATGTACATTTATATTAAATTTCGTTTTGATGAATATATTCTATTATATAAAGCTGATAGATAAACAAAGGAATGGATGCAAATATTCTGTTCTGTTTCGTTCTGATTTAAATAATATTTTTTTGTTAATGCAATAGTTATAAGAAGAAAATATATATATACTGTTTAATCTGCTTAATAGACATTTTGTTCTGATTTATATTTTATTTCCTGTAACTCAGTTATTAGCTAGAAAATAAATCTATATAGTTAGATTCTGTTTCTTGTTTTTTTTTAGAAAAAATATAATAAAGCAAAAATTGTTTCCAAGAAACTATTAGCGAAATAGAATTAAATCTGTTTATAGGATTCTCAACTTTGAAAGGATATTGCTGATTTAACAGCATTATTTATTTATTTTGTTTGTAATACGATTGTATTTTAGGAAAGAAAATTATGTTGTAATCTGTTTTGGAATTAAATAGGGTATCACTTTTAATTATTTAATTTCGAAATTTAATCTTGTTGGACTGTTGGGTTTTGGGTCATTGTCATTTCCTTGATGTGGGAACCCCTTTTTATGTAACTCTTTAGTCTTCCAGAGGAAGTTGGGTTTGTTGAATTTATATCTTTTTATCTTGAAATTCTGTTGAGTTATATTTTATTAATGGGGTGTACCGAATTATGAGATTTTATTATGGTACTTTCACTTGCGAGATGGTTTGTGCCTCGCGTATTACTTTGTTGTCATACTTTGATGATTATTGTTTGGCATGGTACAACCCCCTTGTTTTGATGGGTCTCTAGGGAGAGTGGCTCCTTGTGGGGGCCGGCGCCCCGTTTAAGGGGAAGAGCTCAGGATAACCCACGAGTGAGTTAGTAAATAAGTGAAAACCTAATAATTAACTTAGGAGGGTTGGGTTGGGTAGTAATATCATTACAAGATTTTAAAAATGGATGCCTCGTCTTCATTAGTGCTTCTGCAGACTAATGGAAGGCTGAGAAGGTTGTGGTTGGCAAGGTCATGGCCTCATCCTCACGAGAGGTCTACGGCTCCACATGAGTCACCCTATGGACCGGCGCCTCCAGTTGGGAGGAAGAGCACAGGACAGCCCATGTAGGACTATGCGATGACACTCTCCCCTAGTTGCCCATGTGTTGTTTTATTGTGTTCCTCTGGAAGTGGGGTATGGGAATTGATTTATATTGTTGTTTGAATTGAGTTAAATTGATTTATATTGTTGTTTGAATTGAATTAAATTGATTTATAAGTATTACTTCTTTATCATGTATTGGATGATCTCATTTATATTATGTTTATCATCTTGCATCCTTAGGACATTGTGATTTGATGTTATTGGTTGCTCTTTTATTTGGTGTATTGTGTGATGGATTTATGTTGGTACTTTTTATTTGGTTGTACCCTTGTGTTGTCACTCTTGGTCGGAGTTACTTCTCTGTCACCTCTTAGCACGAGGGTGGTCGGGTGGAACGTGCTCCGCACACCGTTGGGTTCCCCATCAGCGTTCGTGGCTTCAATCTTATCCAGTTGAAGATTTATTACAGTTGATCTCATTGTATTTTTGATAACTTGTATATTGTATTCATCCCACATGTTTGGGATTCAGGATGTAACTTTATGGATGATGTAACATTGAAATATGATGTAATGTAATTAATTACTTTGTAATTTTAATTGGCTATGAAATGTATTACGGGTTATCTTGTGATACAATTTATGTATGTATTTATCTTATGATGTCATTATAGTTCCTTTTGATATCTTATGAAATGATGTTTAATAATATCTAGTTTCAACGTAATCTCATGGGGGCCCCAAAGGACATAGTTGATTTTGTTGTTATATATGATCATTTAATATTGATGTGATGATTATTTATCTTTCTTTTTTTAAAAAAAAAAATTATTTGCGCTCTTTTGATGTTTGTTCTTTGGGGCTTGCCCGGCGGGCGTTACAATATGCACATGCTTTTTAAAAGGCTTATTGAGGCCTGAAAATTTTTTTGGGTCACATGATTAAATCTAATCGTGTGGACCAAAAAAAATTGCAGGCCTCAACAAGCCTTTTAAAAGGCACATGCATATAGATCACGAAATTAACCTATAGCCATCCAATTAAAAAACTAATTGATGATTGGAAGGCAATAAATAAAAGCCTTATTCAAGGCTAAAATATCCCTAAAATTAAATGGTAATTTATTATTAGTGGTGATATTCCCTCAAAATTAATGGTATCAATATAATGTTACTAGAAAATATAATTAATATTTGTAATTACATTATAAACTACCAGTGAATTAGTTCCAATGACTCATCATTTACATGATGAATCAAATTTAGTTTATTAGTTTAAAAAATAATGCATAGGTGAATTAATTGAGACAATTATTTTTTGTAAAAACCTGGTGAATCAGTCTTATTTTTAGCATGTACTATTTTCCATTTCTAGAGGTCTTGATTTCAATTATTCACCAATTGGTGAAGATTCGCCACTAAAGTTTTCCCTGATCAAGAGGGGTTTAAATGGCATCTAGTTTAAGTTTTTTCTTCGTAGATAAAAAATTTCCTTGAAATCATGATTTAATTTTTCTAATCGTGGTAATTATTTTCATATGTATTATGTTTTCACAAATTGTTCTAATGTTATTATTAGATTGTATTAAACTAGAAAATTTAAAAAGTCATATAAATGACACATATGGATATAACTTCTTCAATAACTATTTAACAATTTTATCATGTCGATATATTCAGACTTCATTTTTATTTTATATATTCTATTTTGGGTGATTGGGCTTTCATGTTCTCTATGTTATATTATTGTTTGATATATATCATTTATGACAGCTATTATGGTTTGTGTTTTTTATGATAAAAACTCACTTCAAATAAATCTCAAGTAGATCTTTTTCTATGTAGAATGTGTGTGCGGTTCTAATAGTTTTTGTTAGCTCTACTTTTATTTGTCATTGAAGATTCCATGGTACAAATCCCTTATGAGACCTATGCTAGTCCATGTGTTAGATATATTGAAGCATCTTTGATGTTTTTGTTCTCCTCTGGCTTTAATCATAAAAAAGTTAAAAGAATATCTGATAGCTCACATTTTTGGCATTAAATGATAACATAGCTTAAATTATTTTTGATAAATTTTCTATTCTCAATGTTGCAGAGTTTTTTGGTTTAGAACATTTTCTATAACCCCAAATTTTTCTATTTTGTAACATAATGAGTAATGTTCCTTTGATATCAAATCTTTGTTAGCCTTCCAATATAGGTTTCATGTGTATTCATTTTACAAGACACTTATAGCCTTAGATACAAGCACCCATGGAGGATTCTTGGTTCTCAAGAGGAATGCTCATGAATTCCTACAACCATTAGTAGCTTTCTAGCATGCCTTGTTCTTTTCTTCTTGCAAGAAATATATTAGTCACATATTTTTCACATGTTTGCTTGCGCTTAGGTCTTTTCACTCAATAAAGAGGTCTACAACAACACTAGTTTTTTGAAAAACTTAGCAGTTTTCCAATCTCTAATCATGTATTCTCAGTTTTGATTTTATATTTTTTAGGATGATCTTTTATCTAAATTTTAATGATCTTGGAATACACAACACTCAAATGAAGACAATTATTTTAAAGAGTTTTAATATAAACAGATAGTGTATGTTCAAAAGAACCATGCATGGTCCTATTTTCACTAGTTTGATAACAATAAGACACTTCATACAGACTCACTCTTAATATTCAAAAGGTCATCATTATACTTAATATCGCACAACTTAAAATTATGTCGACTCACATAGCCATGTCACCCCCTAGAGGGCATCCATTTTTCTTCTTTTCCAGGCATGTACTCAAAGTGATGGAAGTGGATACCAGATCCCCTAAGCAAATGGTCCTTGGAAATTCTATGGTGAGTGTCTTTGGGGTAGATTCTTCCCTCCCCTTTGTACTGCGAGTATTATAATGTTTGGTTACTAACTCAACTAGATACTACACTAGGTTCTTAAAAAGGGTTTCTATTCATAGCGGCAATAATAGACTCCATCAACAGACCTCCCAACCTTTAGAACAAAGGTTTTAGGAATGGTTATCTTGCACACTTCTGGAAAAAGTGGGTTTCCCCAAATTCTCTTTAAATTTTATAGTGGGGTGGAAAAACCTAGCTTTGCTTTGAACTCACATAGGTTGTTGCCATAGGGTGAGTATTTTTTCCCACTATGGTACGCCTTCTAAAGGATGTAATGAAACTTGAATAATGCATAAAAAGGATGAGTCTGGGTTTTTGGATCACTTGGTTAAGGGGAGAGCATATGCCTATCAACCATCCAAACACATAAACTACTTGTTCAAATTTTAGAGCCCCAAATGAAAAAAAAATTAATCTATGTGAAGATGTTGCTTCATAGTGAAGATGTTGCTTCACAAAAAGACATGGTGTTCATTTTTAAATCCCAATTTTGAAAAGTTTGGTGACTATCCTAGATTGATAAATTTTAGTCCAATTTAAAAATGTGACTATCCTAGGGTTGATCCATTTTAAACCAAATAAAGAATTGTCTATCCTAGATTGATTATTTTTAATCCAATTGAAGAAATGAAACTTATTGATTGCAGACGCATTGGATTTAGAAAATGAGTTACACAAAAGCGCTATAACAGTGTTGAAAAGCACTATAGAAATCAACAGAAATGTTATAGAAATAGACAGAAGCATTATAGAAATAGATAGAAGCACTATAGAAATAGACAGAAGCAATATAAGATTTTAGAAAAGCGCTAGAGAAATTACTATTGTTGTGGGTGACATGTGTTGGAATGTGAATTGAAGCGCTAAAAGATTAATCTAAATTGCTATACTTTTTCTGAGAAGCACTAGAACAAAACTCAGAAGCGCTATACTTTTCATCAAAAGTGTTAGAACAGCCCTCATAAGTGCTATAAAATCTTCCAAACACACTACAATGAATCACGCCAGATTCCTTTATGAAAAATTTCCAAAAAAACATGGGGTACAGCCCCATGGTGGGTGCCACAATGTAAGTGTAGAAAATGTAAACAAACTACAAATAAATACACCTCTTAATGAAACATTGTATAAAAATTAAGCATGAATTAAACTAATTTAAAAAATATTAAATTCCAAAAGTGTCTCATTGTCTCATATCTCCAAAGATTTATCAAATTACAGAAGCTCTCAGATTTGTAAGCACTGTAACTATTTAAAATGCCTATCTAGAGAATGGAATGGATGCTAAATGTTGTGATGTAATGACTTCTAATGATTTCTAAATGATACGATGCTACGTAAATGAAGTGTGATGAAAACTAATAAAAGAAATCTACAATAAAAACTAATGATGTTGTTGTCATGATATGAAATCTACTGATGCCATGATACTATGATGATACTATAATACTAATGCTAAATGATTATGATTGCTTGATTTCTTAAGTACTATTTTTTGTAGAGTAAGTTTGCATAAATTGGGATTTCTCTAATGATTTTGATGCTTTAGAAAGCTAGATATATGGATTTTTGGTAGCACATTTGTACAGTGATAAAACAACAGAGGCTGAGATTCAATTTGGAGATTTGAATGGTATGAGATGAGAAGGTGGAGCTAATCATGGAGAATTGTTCCTTCCCATGAAAACACTAGGCAGGATGAGAGGAAATATTTGAGGCAGAAGATTGAGGGGATTTCCTGTATGTTTGTCCTCGAGGATTTTCCTGTGAATGCCAATTCATTTAATTAGATTTGAAAAATCTAATTTTATTGGTGAGTAATTAGAGGGATTAGATTTATGCTTTTATTTAAATATTTTTGGTTTATTTAAATTAGGAAAAAGAGGGATAAATAATTTAATAAAAAAAACTTATAGAAGTTGTTTATTAAATTAAAATAAAAGGAATGTGATAATTAAATTAAATATTTTAGGATATCTTTATTTAATTAAGAAGAAATGTGATGAGATAATTAAATAATATCAATAATTGAAGTTGTGTATTTAATTTTTAGGATAGAACTGATGGATAAAGTATAGAAGAAATAATAATGATAATAATTAAATAAAAAAAGTTTTTAATTTTGTTTAAATAATTAAGAGGTCAATAATGTGATAAAATAAAGGAATTAATAGTGAACTTAATATAAATAAATATTTCTATTTATTTACTAAGTAGATAAATTTAGGATTAATTGATCAAATAAATCATATATTTAATTAATTAGATTCTCCAAACCATTTTTTGGTGTCTACAAGACTCAATAGATTCCTAGAAAGATAATGCAGCCAATGCCTATGATCTAGTTGTTGATGTAGATGGGAGAACAAGGTTAATATTTGAGATCTTGTATGAATAATTCTTCCAGTTGCAAGAATAGAGAAAAAAAAAATAGTATAGTTTGGAAATCTTAGGGAACTAGTAAATGAAAAGCATACATTTGTATCTAGTGCTCTAACAAGTGTGGAGAAGACAAAAAGGATGAATCTAGTACCCTATGCTTTGGATGATGGATAAGAACTTATCATGGAGTTTGATGCTCAAATCCTCATGCTTGGAATAGCCAATCTAAGGAATGGGAAAAAGGATTTTTTTTTGGCAAGAACACCTTGCAAAATTGTATTTCTCAAACACTTCTTCTAGTTAATTTATCTATATTTCTTCCGTTTTTTATGAATTTTAGATTTCAAATTCAAATTTCATTGGACATATGTAGAAGTTAGAAGATAGTATATCAGTACCAATTTTCATTCAGTTTGGTTGATAGCACTATTAAGGGGAGTTGGTTAGGTTTTTCAAATTTTGTTACTCTCATTGATATACATCAGTCAGGGGGAGTATGAATGTAATCCAATAAAGAGTTTATGACTAATGTATAAGGGGGAACAAAGATCAAAACATATGTGTGCTCCCTTTACCCTTGATGTCAAAGGGGGAGAGTAGTTCAAAATTTTTGGAGTAGAATGGATGCATGCTGGTATAAATGATAAGGGGGGAGATTGTTAGAATTTTTTCATTGATATACTTATTAGAAACATGAGCATGGATGTACACTATATAGAGATAGTATTTTCATTGATGTCAACATTTTTTGTTGATGTGAATATTGATGTTCAAAATAATTGGTGAAGTATGAGTGTGTATGCGAATGATAATTCAGTACATAGATGCAAGAATTTTTTATTTAGTGTATACAATTGAGTGGAAGAATTGACTAAGCACATCAAAATATAGTTTTTAGTGTATAAGGAATTAGTTTTTTGGTCTGTATTGGTTCATATTAAATAATATTGATCTATGGTTATAAATAATTTTTTTTGGACTTTAGAGGAGTCTAAATCCAAGGTTTCATGTCTTTTGGAGATCTCTAGTGTATAAAGTATGAGTAACAATATATTAGGCTTAATAGTGACAATGTTTTCTAGTACAAAATATAGGTTTTATTTAGTCCACACTTTACCACATAATAATATCTAGTCTTATAGATTTATAGAGGTGTTTATAGGTTTCAATAGCATCTAAGTTCCATGTGTAATGAATTTTCAAGGTTTTTGTGTTGGTTTGAGGATGATCAACTAGCTTATTTTGATATTAGGTCTCCTACAATACTGAGCTAATATGTTTAAGGGTATACGGAGTTTAAATAAGTGTTGATGCATTATGTGGGACATATTAAAGGTCCATGCAAATCTATTTGGGTTCATTATAAATTTTTATTATGGTATGAAGTATTTTTTAGGCCAATAAGTTATTATTATTTACGATACACTAGGCTAACCTAATTGATGTCACAAGAGATTGTGGATGTAATGGATATAAATATAAGATCCTTTTGGTATTGGAGTATGAATATAGTGAGATGAGAGTGAATATACAATTTTTTATGTTAATTGTTTGAATGTAATCCAAAGGAAGAGTAGAGCATTATGTTAGAGAAGAATTGTATGAAGTGTGTAGACTTACTATATTGAGCTTTAGTGGAAATTTAATTATTTCATATTGTAGACACAATCATAGTAGTTCAAACCTTGATAGTGAGCCACCTCTTTGTCTTCTATCTCTCTTTCATTCTATGGGTAGTGATTCCACCTATAGCGAGCATTTTTGTACTATGTTATAGTCAGTTATAATATATTGTGAGCTAATCCTCATTGTGATTTTTCCATGTTCGGGTTTTCCATGTAAAAATATGGTGTTCATGTGCTATGTGATTTTTATGGATGATTTCATGCTTTCCCTTCCAACTAAAAATTGAATGCACTATGTGGAATGAATTTTTAAATGTTTAAGTGGTTTCAAAGAAGACTAATTCATGCACCCTTCTCAGTATTTTGGGTGTTCAACATAGGGTATCTATTGATAGAACATAATTCCTTTGGATCTTAATAATTAAAGTGCAACCTATCGAAGATATATGGAAATTATTTTCCATGACATGTTCTACAACATAATTTAGACAAATATATAGATGATTTTCTAGAAAAATAAGTCACAAGAAAATTTGGATGTTCAAGCACAAATATTTGATAATCTAGAGAAATATCATGTGAGGATAAACCCCAAGAAATATATATATTTTGTGTCACTCAAGAATAAATATATTGGGATACATTATGTCTCATAGAGATATTGAAGTTGACCCTGCAAAGGTGAAAGTCATAATTAAGATGCTTACACCAAAAAATCTTAGGAAAATTTATGTTCTTCAATGAGAGCTACAATCTATCAAATGGTTCATAGCATAATTAAAAATAAATGTTATTGATCTCCCATCTCCTATACAAATATGTTACATTGAAATTGGACATGAAAAATTCTAGCAAACCTTTCAAAAAGTTAAAGATCATCTAGCTTCACTACTAATATAATGCCTCTAGTTACAAATAGGCCATCAATATTATATATATACTTCATATACATAAAAAAAACTAGGGGATCTCTTGTCACAACATGATGAATCTAGAAAAAAGAGAGTGGTTTATTACATAAGTAGGACATTAGCAAGGTACAAACTTAATTACACTCCTATTAAGTGAGCATATTTAGTAGTCATCTCTATATCACATAAAATTTGACACTACATGCTCAATCACCAACCTAAGATCATATCCAATTTTGATCCTTTGAACTATATGTTATTGAAATAAATACTCACTAGTGGCATGGCTAGGCGAGTTTTGGTACAAAGTGAGTTTTGTATAAAGGACATAGATCAAAAGGAAATAAGGGGAAAAGTCATTGCGAATGAGTTACTTGAAGAACCTTTATATGATAATAATCCTCTAGTATTATAATTTCCAAACAAAATATTTTTCACCATCACTCCTAAAAATAATGGAAATTTTAGTTTGATCAATCGAATACATGGCATGGTTCAAGGGTAAAAGTCCTATTAATCACCCCTCATGGTGATTGTATCCAAAAATTATTATCCATTTGAATTTCCATGTACTAATAAAATTTTCAAGCACTAAGCACTTATCATAGGGCTTACAATGGCAATCCAAAATAAAATCAAAGAGTTATAGGTCTATGGTGAATAAGATCTAGTGGTTAGACAAGTCAATAATGATTATCAAACAAAGGATTACAAGTTGTTACCATATAAGAGGATGGTTGATAGATTCAAATAATATTTTTCATCTATCTCCTTTGATAAAATACCCTAATTGAATGATAAGGCTGCAATTTCTATGAAAACTATTGAATCTCTCCGAGATATGTCACACAATAGTTAGAGATATGAGTTTCTAGTTGGAAAACTTCTATTTCTTTCCTTCCATATCCCCAAGTCAAATTTTGTGTGTGAAATTGTTAGTTCTCATTCACCTTGGTATCATGAAATTCATGCCTACCTACATCATAATACTATCCTAGCCAACCTAACCAATAACAAAAAAGAAAATATTTACCCTCTGATCATCTCACTTCACCATTCTTAGTGACATTTTATACCAAAAGTGTCTCAATGGTACATTACTTAAATGTCCTAATTCAGAATAGTATAAAACTTGCCTACATGAGGTGCATGAATGTATTTTTGGGTTATACTCTAATGGACCTACCCTTGCTAAAAATATATTGAGAAAAGGATACTATTGTCCTACCATGGATCAAGAGGCGCACCAGTGTAATGTATATAGTTTCATCAACATGGAGATCTCATTCATGCACTAGAACACGAGTTTCAACCCATTATTAAACCATGGCCCTTTCATAATGGGGACTTAACCTCATAGGTAATATGTCTCCCTCTTCATCTAATGGTCATGAGTTCATTATCATCACCACTAAGTATTTTACAAGGTGGATAGAAGCCATCCCTTCACCTACATCATTGGAAAATAGATAGTGAAGTTCATCCTTAACTACTTAATTTGTGGGTATTTTTTTCCCCACACCATCATCATAGATAATGGTAAACCGGTCAAAAATAAAGATATCTAAACTATATTCTCACAATTCCATATCCAACACTATTTTTCCATACCATGCTATCCTTAAAGTAACATTCAAGATGAAGCACCTAACAAAAGCATCCTAAAAATACTAAAGAAGATAGCTAATGATGTTGGTTATGACTATCACATCCAATTAAATCCCTCCTGATGGGCTCATTATAACAATATCTAAAAATATACTGATGCTAACAATATTCTCTAGTGTATGACACTAAAGCAATATTTCTTATAGAGGTTGAACTCCTTTCTTTTAGGATGTCATTATACATCTTGTAAAAAAAAGAATATAGATTATATAGGTTACATGAGCTATAGTTTCTATAAAAAATTATTTCTCATTGCAGTGAATAATTCGTAGACTTGTCAATATCATCTTTATCATAGTTACAACAAAAGGATCAAGAACCAAAACTTTCAACTAAGTGATATAGTCCTTTAATAAAATCAAAAGAATCAACTAGATTGACACAAGGGAAATTTTGAATCTAATTGGTTAGTAACATTTGTAGTCATAGCGAGCTATGGGCCAGGAGCTTATCAACTTGCAACACCTAAAAGTGATCCTTACTGATACGGGGGATATTTTCACTAAAAATTGAAGTGTCTCCAATAATCTCTATTTTAGCACCATTAGAAAGAGCTTGATGTTCTGATTCCAATGCAACTTGAATGGTGTCAAATAGAGCTACGAAGCCCAAGTTATTACCAGTCAAATTTTAGTCAACAACTAGTCAACTCAAGTCCAAGGGCAAGAAAAGTGGTCAAAATTTTATGTCACCAAAAGTGGTGAAAATTGATTTCAATTGAAGAGCTTGGCAAGAGCTTTCCAATGGTGTTTTTTTTGCACAAATCGGAGCTCATATGTGGAAGATACGGAAGGTCAAAGCTCATGGTTGACTAGGTTAACTTGAAGGTACAATGATGACATCAGTATGATGTCATCATTCTGACATGGATGAATCATGAGGTGACACATGGTGGCTTCCCAAAGTTACATGTGGCGAAAATTTGTTGGACATGGCTTTATTTAAAAAATTAAAAAAATATATAAAAGCCTACCACTCCTCCCATTTAAAAGCCTTAATTTAAGGCCTACATGAGAAAAAGTAGGTCAGGTCTTAATTTAAAACAAAAAAAATTTAACCCTATTTAAATGGGATAAAACCCCTTTAATATTTAAAAATACATGTGGTTGGGAGATCCCCTTTTTAAGGGGAACTGAAACATTATTTTTAAAGAAAAAAACAAATTTCCAACCAATTCACACCCTATAATTAAGGATTAAATCCTTAACAAAATAAAGCCTGTTTATATTCAAAGGTGAATTATTAAGATCTCCTAATAAATCCTGAAACAGATTATGGAATAAAATTACAAGAGGCCATCTGTGAAGATTTTATGTAAAATTGGATGGGTTATTTTAACGGGAGGATATCCCTATGTAAATAAGGGGGGATTTTCAAATAATATTTTCTATGTAAAGGGGATTTTGGTAGGTTTTGAAAATCAATTGGTTATGAATGAATTTGAGTAATTTTTTTTTGTATAAAAAGGGTAGAATGGGGGGTGTGAGATTAAGTAATTTTTGAAGATTTTTTTTTTTGGCTAAGTGTTTGAAGTGAATTTTTGGGAGAGTTGTGAGAAGATTTCCAAGTGATAGTGAATTTGATCCTTATGCATTTGAATCTTAGTTAAGATTGTTGCATTTGTTGAAGGAGTTTCTTTGTAATTCATTATCATCCAAGGAGATAGAAATCTTGTAATAGGTGGAAGATCTTTTGTAATCATTTTCTTGAGATTAATTGGATTGATCTCACTCGATTGGAGTGGACCCAGAGACGTAGTCATGATTGTGGTGAACTGCGGTATCAGATTGTTTTCATTTTCTCTCTCCTTCTATCCCACATTCTATTTTCTTCATTTTACTATTTTTGCTTAATTAACCATGTTAATGTGTTAATTTTGTTTATGTAATTTGGATTTTAAAGATTGTAAACACTAAGCATTCAATTATGCAATTAGTCTGGATCCTAATCAAATCAAATTGGTATCAGAGCTTTTGGTGATTATTATTGTAGTTGATTTTGAATGCTAACAAGATCTAGGATTCAGAAGGGTGAAGGCAAGCTTGAGGAATTTAATCCTGAGATTGGGAAATGAAGAAATTTTCTAAAGATGTTTGTGTCTGGAATGGAGGTACTAGAAGAACTCAGTGAGCAAGAGTTTCAAAGAGCTTTCTAGTAGATGAGAGCTATGTTGGATATGCTACTCAAAGCAAGGGAAGAATGAATGAAATGTGAAGAAGATCATGGAGACTGTAAAAGCAAGAAGAAGCAATCAGGAGGTGGTGATGAACCCCCAAAATATCCTCTGTCTACTCCTCCTCCTTCTCCTTCTTCTACACATTTTTTTTCTATTAATCCTTTTAAGGGTGTAAATAAGCCTTAGATTAAATTGGATGTTAAATTTGAACTACCTAAGTATTGTGGTGAATTAGATTTTGAAAAACTAGATGATTGGATTCAACAAGTAGAAGTTTATTGTAGAGTCCAAAACCTCTTCGATGATGCTTCTAGGATCCAGTTAACCACTCTTCAGTTGGGAGGTTCAGCTCTCACCTAGCGGGAGAGTAGGACTAGAGAAAAAATTTCACAACATGGTAGAGCCAATTTATCTTGGTTAGAATTTATTAATGCTCTTAAAAAAAATTTATATCCCTTAGGTCACATGCAACAATTAATGATGAATTGTCAAGTGTTTAAATAAGGGAAAGGTCAAACTGTCCAAGAGTACACCCATGAATTCAGAAAGAAGGCTATTGCATTAAATGTACCTTTTTACACCTAGGATACTTTGTTAAAGTACATAGGAGGTCTTCACTCATATCTCAGACATTCTATTTTGATATTGAACCCTTGTAATTTGGATGAAGTGTCTGTTCAAGCTACACACTTAGAGTCAAGGGGAAAGGGTTCTTTCATTGATAATGATAACTCTATAAAGAAATTTTCTAAGAATGCAGAGACAGAGAAAGGAAAGAAGACAACTATAGTCAAGAAGGATGACAAGCTTTCTTGCTCTCATTGTAATAGGAAGGGTCATGATGAAGATCATTGTTGGAAGTTGCATCCTGAATTGAAGCCTAAGTGGGCTCAGAGACAGAATCAGAAACAGAAGGGTAAGGAGAAAGCCACAAATGGTGTTATGGATCTTGGTTCCAATTCTGATGATGAAACTAAGATAACAGGTATGGGTTTGAAAGATAAACCTCCTCTTTCTAGCATTTTCTTTGATAGTTGTGCTTCTACTTCTAAAGTTAATGATGTCTCTAAAAATAAGAAAAGGAATAAGTTGTTTCATTTAAGGGTTGTTGCTAAGAACATTAAAATTGATGCACTCATAGATAGTGGTTCTCAAGTTAACTTAATTTTTGAAGATGTTGTAAGAAACTTGGGATTGAAAACTACACAACATAAGAAACCTTATCCGCTAGGCTGGAATTGCGAGAATGATAAGTTGCAAGTAACAAGGAAATGCAATTTGAAATTCACAATCACAAGTAAGTTTTTGGATGAAGTACATTTTGATGTGGTTCCACTAGATATCTATGGGATAGTTCTGGGTAGCCCTTATTTATATGATCAAAAATCCATTTTCTACAAGGAAAAGAATCATTATCATTTTTTTAAAGATGGAATATAGTATATTGTACATTCTCATAGGAATAAGACTGATCATTCTTTTGCAAACAAAAGGAAATTTAAGAGGGTAATTAATGCAAGTAAATATTTGACTCTTATGTCTGTTAGTATAGGTGGTTCTAGATAGGAACTTGGAGTAGCTAACTAGGGTCAGATGTTGGAGGATGCACCCACAGTACAACATGAGGGAATTGTGATTAAAGCATTGATGGACACTTGGGTAAAAAAAAAAAATTGTGGGAGATTCATATATTGTTGATTTATTCTCTTTCATATTTGCATTATTGTTCAGCTTGATGCTAGTCAATGTTTTTTGGTTAGTGGCTATGACAGTTGATGTAGATGCTTATGGAAGTGATAAAGTGATGTTTATGTTCAACAATGTTGTTGCAGTCTTTGTTGTGATTGTGAGCTAGGTATACAAATGTACATATGATACAGGACAAGTGGGGAGGCCAATTCCTCACTTGATGTTTGAATAAATGCCATTTTTGGAGGTCCAAAAGTTCTTCAGTGGGGAGGCCTGATTGAAGGGATATTTTCACTAAAAATTGAAGTGTCTCCAATACTCCAGATTTTAGTACCATTAGAAAGAGCTTGATGTCCTGATTCCAGTGCAACTTGAATGGAGTCAAATAGAGCTACGAAGCCCAAGTTATTGCCAGTCAAAGTTCAATCAACAATTGGTCAACTCAGGGCCCAGGGCAAGAAAAGTGGTCAAAATTTTATCTCACCAAAAGTGGTCAAAATTGATGTCAATGTGAAGAGCTCATCAAGAGCTTTCCAATGGTGTTTGTTTTGCGCAAATCGGAGCTCGTATGTGCGAGATATGGAAGGTCAAAGCTCATGGTTGACTAGGTTGACTTGAAGCTACAATGATGATATCAACATGACATCATCATGCTGACATGGATGAATCATAAGGTGACACATGGTGGCTTCTTGAAGTTACATGTGGTGGCAATTTGTTGGACATGGCTTTATTTAAAAAATTAAAAATATATATAAAAGCCTACCACTCCTCCCATTTTAAAAGCCTTAATTTAAGGCCTACATGAGAAAAAGTAGGTGGGGTCTTAATTTAAAACAAAACAAAATTACCCCTATTTAAATGGGATAAAACCCCTTTATATTTAAAAATACATGTGGTTGGGAGATCCCCTTTTTAAGGGGAACTTAAACATTATTTTTAAAGAAAAAAATTAATTTCCAACCAATTCACCCCCTATAATTAAGGATTAAATCCTTAACTAAATCAAGCCCATTTATATTCAAAGGTGAATTATTAAGATCTCCTAATAATTACAAGAGGCCATCTATGAAGATTTTATGTAAAATTTGATGGGTTATTTTAACGGGAGGATATCCCTATGTAAATAAGGAGAGATTTTCAAATAATATTTTCTATGTAAAGGGGATATTGGGAGATTTTGAAAATCAATTGGTTATGAACCAATTTGAGTAATTTTTTTTTCTAAAAAGGGTAGAATGGGTGGTGTGAGATTAAGTAATTTTTGAAGATTTTTTTTTTGGCTAAGTGTTTGAAGTGAATTTTTGGGAGAGTTGTGAGAAGATTTCCAAGTGATAGTGAATTTGATCCTTATGCATTTGAAGCTTAGTTAATCTTGTTGCATTTTTTGAAGGATTTTCTTTGTAATTTATTATCGTCCAAGGAGACAGAAATCTTGTAATAGGTGGAAGACCTTTTGTAATCATTTTATGGAGATTAATCAGATCGGTATCACTCCATTGGAGCAACTTGGAGACAATCATGATTGTGGCGAACTCCGTTATCAGATTTCTTGCATTTTCTCTCTCCTTCTATCTCACATTCTATTTTCTTTACTTTACTATTTCTACTTAATTAACCATGTTAATGTTTTAATTTCGTTTATGTAATTTGGATTTTAAAGATTGTAAACATTAAGCATTCAATTATGCAACTAGTCTAGATCCTAATTAGATCACTTACAAGAACCTATCAATAATAATCACTCAATAATTTTAATTCCTAACCCTCAAAAACATATCTCTCAAATCTATAAAACACACGTCATCTATCCTTTCAATATCTCCATGAATTTAAAAAATATTACATATATGATATAATCATTTTATATTTCCTTTGCTAACATGGTTATGCAAAAGTATTTGAAGAATCCACATACTAATCAATTAAGCATAATTACATCTTACAATGGGGTAAAGCTAGGCATTTTTATGGAGGTAAAGTAGTTAGACTAGTTTGATTTAATTTTCTTTCATGTTTGATTTGTACATGATTCATTGAGATTAGGTCATTTGATCATTGAATTAATTTGTTATGTTCTACATTCCTTTATTTGAATCAATTTATCTGTTTTATCCTATTTATGAGTTGCATTCATTATAGTATATAAAAATAATGTTTTTTCTTTCATGTTGATCAATTAGTTAACTTGACATATTTACTTTTTTGTAAAAGAATAAAATGATAGTTACTTCCTTGTACACATTCTAGAATTACAATAATATGAAATTGAAAACACAAAGCACAATTCTAGACTTATTCTTTTAAAATTCTTAGAAATTTCTTATATTGAACAAGTTGAAATTAAGCCAAGATCAACAATTAAAATGATAAAACAAACTCAACAAACTAATATACAAATGCAACAAGGATATCAACCATCCCTTTCCTCTCTCTTCCAATATCAAGTTTGTGTGTCCTAAAATTTGAGAATTTTGGGTGAGGGTTGAATTAAATGAAGTTTCCTAATGGATAAATAAATATTCAATTCTAGGAAATTCCAAGAACAAGCTCTAATATTGCACCAAATCAAAGAAGAAAATGATAGGAAGTATGAGATAGAGTTATCCTATGAGAGGGAGTTAAATATCTTCAAGGATTTAATCAAACTAGAAAATCAAAGGATTAACACATTTTAATATATATTTTTTTCAATGATAACTTAATTAAATTCAAGCTACTGATTCACTTGGCCAAATTAAAATCATGAAAAACTATAGCTCATAAACAATTTTCTAGGAAACACCCCAACATCCCACCTTTGACTTATCACATCAACACCATAGCCAATTAGTAGGCCAATGGGTGTGATCCCATCAAACACAATAATATCATTGTCACACAAAGGAATCCTCTTTCTTTTAAAGTGGGTAGTATTTTAGATTTGCATGGAAATGAATGAAAAAATAGGGGTCAAATGTGACACTTAGTTTTCCTAAAATTGCCTAAAAATAAACATGAACAACTAATACAAATTGTGTACAATCCAACTTTGAAGATGTAAAAAGAATTATAATTATTGTACTTCAAATCTTGTTTGAATACTACAAAAGATTTTTTAAAGGGCTAAGATTAAGGTAATATACTAAGTGCACATAAATATGTTCTTTCTTTTATCAATAAATCATAATATAGTGTCTAATGTACACCCGACTTTTTGTCGTGTTAACTACTTTTCAAAACAAATTAGTAGAAAACAGGTCATAGTTAGTACTACAAGCTAGTTTTAAGCATACATATATAAATACAGTTAAAAATTTTTATTATGATATTTTGATGTGGATACACCATATAAGTCTCATCACCAAGCATGCATGTCACATAACATCTACAAATATAGTGGAAAATGTGAATTTTTAATGTGTTCATAATAAATTGTTAAACAATCACATAATCTCTTTTTGTAATTTAGATAAATGTGTGTGTGTGTGTGTGTGTGAATGAATGAGTCTTTGTATGTATGTATGTATGTATGTATGAATTTACTTAAAAAAAAAGAATAAAAATGGTTTAAAAGTTAACTAGAATGATATACTTATATTCGTTTGAAGAAATTTTAATCCAAAACATTTAACTCTGGTGAGAAGTGTGGCATTGCTTAATTTGCAAGGCACTATAAATTAAATCAATCCATCAAATCTGAGCAATATAAAAAATAGTAATTTTTATTCATACAAATGCTTGTAGATCAATTAAGTTAAGTCACATTCCTCTTAGAGCACCAATCGAGTTGTGGAGATTTGAATGCTATTTGAATCATGTGCTTGAATACTATTCAAATTATATGCTTGAATATTAGACCACTTGATTTCTTAGAATAAATACACTGAATGTCTTTAAATATAATGACATAGCATTTAGAATGCAAATAGAAAGTTAAATTTTGAATTTTGTTGGAATGAGTTTAAGATTGAAAGGATAACTCTATGGCTATGAACTAATAATTAGATAATATGGAACAAGGAACCCAATATTATAATCTATATCAATATATATTTGAAACACTATTCTCTTAATAAACAAAAAAATTAAATAAATAAAATATCATAAATATATAAATTTTATCATTACCCCATTAAACATAAACTAAATAATAATAATAAACTTTGCATACATCCCAACAGAGGTAAAGCATAATAAATTATTTATTTGAGATAAGTCCGCCAGACATTTAAGAGTTTGTCTGTGGTAGGATTAAGATGAGATTAGGAGACATAAGAGAATGAAGAGTCTCTGTATGGGATTAACAGCAAAGTCCGACTCCCTCACCACATATTCCGATATCGCAGCACTGAAAGGGAGCTTGACCAGGGATGTTGTATGCCTGACATTCACGATAATTCGTGCACTGAATATCAGTTTCGCACGGATTAGTCTCTGCTTCTGCTATACCTGACATGCCCACTGCCAATGCTATTATTAATATCACGCGAAACGATTTCTGTGCCATTTTCATTGATGTTGTGAAGAAAAATGTTGTGTGGATAAGCTGGCCGAGGACATCGAATTTATAAGTGGAATTTATGTGCCTTCGCCGTCTATTTGATCTGCTTAAATCCAGATAAACGATAAGGCCAATATGCATTACTCAATTCTACGCCATTCGGAATACCATTACTAATCGGGCAACCATCCCAAAGATTCCTTCCTTCTTTGGAGATTTGATCAAGATTTTACACATATCATAAACTTTGGGTGACCTTTCAAAATAATCACGACCTTGTTATTAAATATAAAAGAATATTATAATCTGGAAAAGCTTACTACTTTTGTTGCATTTATTTCCTTTAAAAAATGGGGCCAAACCAGACAGCGAGACTTCCTAAAATTCTCAAAGGCCTTCCACAAGGAAAAGAGCAAATGAAGGGGCTTGGAAATAGTTTTCAACATGAACTTCACACATCATTTGGCTAAGCTCAGAGATGCTTCATTCAATCCGTGATATTGTCTTCTTTCTGACGTTACGATAACACCTGAAACTATTTGCTTCATTCAAGGGCCTAGCAATTATCATTGGCTTTTGCCCTCGATGCGTTGGCAAAGCATAATAGATTATAATAGACTCCTCTTTCTAATTGTGATTCAATGAGGCCTTGAAAATATATTAGTTTTTTAAATTATATTGGGGACAAAGTGGTCAATTATAGTAGAGTGGAGAGGTATTCTTGGAGGTGTTTGTTCTCAAGTTGTTTTCTATTTTTAATTTTGTTGAGTCTATCTTGAAGTTGAAAACATTGCTTTCTTGTTGTCACATTCCTCTCTTCTCCAAGAAGGATGAACTTGTATGGTTCACTACCCCAAATGGCTCTTATTCAGTTCCTTCTAGGTTTTCTTCACTTGTGACCCTTGATGTTCCTATACCCTTCTAGGCTAAGGTGTGGCTTCATGAGCTGATTCATAAAGTGAATATATTATTTTGGATCCTTGCTCAAAATAAGATATTAAATCTTAATAATCTCATAGAAAGGGTCTTTTCTTTACCTAATAAATATGCTCTTTATGAAAGTGATAAAGAGAGTAATTTTTGTTTGTTGCTAAAGTGTAAATTTTCAAGGGTAGATTGAGATATTGTTTCATCATTGAAAAGTTAGATGGTTTTTTCCTAATTCTATTCAAGTGGTGGTTGAGCAGTGGATCTCGTCTTCTTCTAATCCATCCTTGTATTTTATATGGTCCTTTAGGTTCCCCCATGTTTTGATTATGGTAAGCACAAGAAAGGCCTCTACCCATTACAAATCAGCCATAAAGGAAAATGGTAGAACAAATCTCATTAGGGGAGATGACCCAGTAGTTGAGCACCCTAAATTCATACTTCTGAAAATCTTGTGTGGAAATTTCAACAAATTTCCAAATTTTTACAACACCTTGTTTTGCAACACCCTTGCTTATAACTAAGATTTCATGACTATGTCATCAAATATGATGTCACATCAACATGCTTTTTGTCGAGGTGTCCTAAAAGGTCCAAAAAAAAAGACTAATACTTGTGCACTAAATCATGTTTTATTGGTGCATTGATTTGTTGCTTTTTAGACCTAAGGAATACATATTATTCAATTTTTGGTAGTGTAGTGACGAAAAATGTATCCCTTTACATTTTTTCAATTGTTTGGGCCCTCCTAGTTAATTTGGACTTAATTGTGCCTTAATTTAGTGTTGTAAGGTGTATCCCTTTACACTTTCAAACTTATTTAGGGCTCCCTTAAATTTTCCATAATTGTCCCTTTAATTCATTTGCGAAGCCTCTTTAATTACATTTTCCAAAGATGAAACTTGACATTCATTAATGCCTAAACATAGCACTTCTCATTAAGCAATGTGTGTCCTAGGTTTATGGACATTGGACCCAATTTCCCATGGGCCAATGGGTCCTCCCTAGACCTTAGGACCTAAATTTAAATTATGTTTTTGGCGGTATTGTAATGTTTTCAAATCTGTTATTCAATGTCGACTTGTGATATTTAAGTTTCAGGAAATTGAGGATACATACCTATAAATAAAAGGTTATTTCATCAAATCAACATCTAAGAACCTAGAATATTTTCAAGAGAGAATTCCTATAGCAATGTTTCAATGATCAAGAGCACTTTCAAAGTCATTCAAGAGAAGATTTATTAAAGTTTTATTGCGAAATTCAGGATATAATTATCATGTCAAAATCTTCTTGCATCATGCATATATTTTGAGCTAACATTATGATGTAGGTTTCATGGTCCATTCAAGCATTCAAATCACTATTTTAAGCAAGATTCAAAGTTCAAGATCCACATCTATTAAAGCAATATCATGCAAGTTCTACATTTACATTCCAAATTTTATCCAATGGTTTGTTGAGTGGTAACATATCTTTGTTCATTCTTCATTTACTCTTTCATGATTTTATTCATTTCAAGGTTTGACTAGAAAAATGGGGTTTGACCAAGGAAAACCACTGTTCACCCAAAAAAAAAAATCCCTTTCATGTTATGTTTGTAGATCTAGGTGGAAGAAAGCTTGAAAATCTCTTGAAGAGAAAATTCAAAGAAGTTGACAAAATTGTAAAGTTTTCATAAAAGTTATCTCACAGAAACTCATCTATAGAATTTATTTCCAACATTCAGACATTTCCACTTGAACAAACTAGAAGATTTATATCTATATTAGAGGCTCTCAAAAGTTGTAGGAAAACCCTGATAGTGGACCCATTCACCACTAGGAAAATGAGTTCTAGATTAGCTCTAGAAACTAACTTTTGGTGAAAGGTACACTCAGATCTTCCCTTCTCTGATCTATAATTTGATTGTAGGTTGTGTTAGTATTGAGCTTAATCTTGTTGTTTCAAGTGTTAAATTCAATTTTTGTGTTAGTTTACTATTTTTTATCTTTTCTCCCCAATATATTATTTGACCTTGACCCCTAACCTTCAGTCATAAGGAAATCTATATATTCACACCTTGAGTTCACTCATCTAAGGGTTGTAAGAAAATTATTTATGTGGATGTCATTTCCTAATGAAATGATGGAGATAGGTTTATCATACCCCTATTTTAATAGCCATAACCTCTTTCTCTTCTTTTCATTTTAGTGAAACCAACATTGAGCATTGCTTCTTTATGATTTTGGAGTCCATTTTAGCCCTAGATATATATTTTGCATTCATTTTCATTGCATTGCATTGAATTGAATCTCATATACCTGGTTGTGTAACTTGCATTAGTTTGCATCTCATTTAGGTTCTTAGGATTGCTTTATGCATCTTTAAAATCTAGAAAATACAAAACAATCAGTCATTTTGCAAAGCATTCACATAACATTTCATAATCATTCATTTACATTAGAAAATTGAATCAAAATTTCATATCAAATTAGATCTCCTAGTTTGTCATTTATCATTATTTTGCATTTGCATTTAGGCTTAAATTTACAAAAAATTCAAATTGTAGTCACCTATTTCAATCTAGAATTTGAAAACCATAGAAATCAACTCAAGAATCTATAAATTCACTTTTCAAAACCCTTAGCTAGAACCCATTTACCTTTGAGTGAATGAGTCCCTAATTACAATTTTTTTCTACATTTCAGGGCATTAAAATCTCTATTTCTATATTTTGGTTTGCTATTTTTACTTTGTTGTTGTATGTCTGACCACCCTAACCACAATAAAATGATAATAGTTTTTTATAATATTTTAGATATAAGTAGAGGACTCATGTCCTGATGTGATGCATATTTTTTTGTAATTTTTTTCTAAGTAAATAATTAAATTAATTTTTTATTACAAATTTTAAAAATATAAAAACTCAGATGTCTGACCAATCTTAACTTGGTCAAAACTTCATGAAATTCATTTTTTATTTTTTTAATCCTATAGTATGTAAACATAGAATGTGACACAAGTTTTGGATTAAAAAAATGTGATACCAATGTTGAAAGCTATAGATGTTTTTCAATCAGCCTATCAATCAGGACTTTAGTCGTAATTCGAATAGAAAATGAATAATAATTACTTATTAAATTCAAAGTAAAGCATAATTTATATTGGTGGAAAGCTAATAGTCTCCTTTAAAAACCTTTTTTTGTTTCATCAATTTTGGGTAAAAAAAAAATTGTCAGCCACATACCCATCATATTGCCACTTTTTGGCCCATTATGATCCTACACATACCCTGAATTATCCCTTACCAATATGCCTCAATCCATGATTAAGCCTCCTATACTTGATAAGATTATGATTGAACCAAAATCCCTTCCAAGTAAGCAAGACATACCTATCACAAATCCTCCCTAGTTTCATATAAGAGACCACAAGATAATCAAATAAGTCTCGTTGTGCCTCCTAAAGTCAAAAAAGTTTACAAAGCTAAAGAGAAAGTGGTTGAATAGCCTCCCATGGTTCCTTTCATTCCTCCCTTAAGGAAAGAAAATAAGCATATGGTTGATAAACCTGCCCCTACACAATCATAACTTAAAAATTGAATGAAAAGAAACTAAGATGCTAGATATCGTAGGCATGGACATGATGCTATTGTTCATTTGTTGCAAGAAAAAGAAGAAAAGGACAACATAGATAATCAAAATCCAAAATTATCTAAAGCAATGCATAATGCCTTTCCACCTTTGTCACAACTTAAACAACAATAAGTTTCTATGGATATTGTTGGTAGACAGGATATTATGATAAACTTGGATGATGATAATGAAACTGCTAAGATTAATGAGGAAGTGCATAAAGAGCTAAATTCATTATTTTCCTCTTCCATGAGCTTAAATGATTATGCTCCTAATAAAAGTGTTGAGCCTGGTTCTTTTCCTATTTTGGCACTTGATGTTGTCCCTTTAGCTAGTTGTCTTCCTTCTGCATATATTGAACAAGATTTAGATCAGGATGACCTTCTATAGGTTGACTCACATGTGCCTTACTATTCTTGTCTTTGTTTCCTTTTTCATGTTCTTTATGTGATTACATGTGCATAATGTGATTCCCCGTATTGTTCTATTCGATGTATCTCTTCATGTGCATTCCTTTATTTGTAACTACATTCTTCTATATGTTGTAAACATTTATCTCTTTCTTTGTCTTGTGTTTTCCTTTTGGGAATGATGCAAGGTTTCGAGAAATTCAAGTCTCTTCCATGTTGACCCAAAATCTCTCTTTCTTTTTACTCTCTATGTGTCATTCTTCTTGTTCTATAAGTATTTGGGGAATGATGATGTTTTTGATATTGTTCGTAGACATGATATGATAAACTTGGATGATGATAACGAAACTACTAAGACTAATGAGGAAGTGCATAAAGAGCTAAATTCATTATTTTCCTCTTCCATGATCTTAAATGATGATGCTCCTAATAAAAGTGTTGAGCTTGGTGCTTTTCCTAGTTTGGCACTTGATGTTGTTCCTTTTGCTAGTTGTCTTCCTTCTGCATATACTAAACAAGATTTAGATTAGGATGACCTTCTATAGGTTGACTCACATGTTCCTTACTATTCTTTTCTTTTTTTCCTTTTTCATGTTCTTTATGTTATTGCATGTACATAATGTGATCCCTCATATTGTTCTATTTGATGTATCTCTTCATGTGCATTCCTCTATTTGTAACTAAATTCTTCTATATGTTGTAAACATTTATCTTTTTCTTTGCCTTGTGTTTTCCTTTTGGGAATGACACAAGGTTTTGAGACATTCAGGTCTCTTCCATGTTGACCCAAAAGCTTTCTTATTTTTTCACTCTCTATGTGTCATTCTTCTTGTTCTGTGAGTATTTGGGGAATGATGACATTTTCGATCTCTATAATATCATTGTATCAAAGACATATTGACCCTAAATCTATAGATCCCTTATGTGTTTTGGGATTTTATTTTTGGGGGCAACCCCTCTCTCTCTTTAATGGTGTAGCTTTATTTTGAAACATATGACTTAGCATATGACTTTTTGAATAATCTCTTATGGTTTTTTTATTGTTAGCATTAATTTTTTTCTACTTTAAAGTATATTACGTATAGCATGTGTTTATCTATTTATTTCAAGTGGGGGCCTACATTGGCATTATTATTTATGAAATTTTTTATGTTCCTTATGTTTCATTGTGTGATTTTCTTACTTCTTGTGATTTTCCTTTTTCTTGGTGGTGTCATTAGGTTTGATGTCCTCCAAGAGTGTGACCTTTCTTAGAATAACAATTTCCTCTTAGTGGTGATTCTACATGTTGCATTCTCTAAGGTGTGAATATTTTATCGTTGACTTGTCCTCTCTTGGAGACATTAGGGAGGATGTTCCCTAAGAGGATACCTTACATGAACTAAGTGAAATCACTTTGAACATGTTTACTTGCATTTTTGTTCATAATTATGAACTGAAGATTTTTGTGTTGTTTAGGATGCTATGACTCCCTTGCTCAATTAGCGTTTTTCATCTAAAGGAGAGAGATAGATCCTACACAATATCTAGGTGGTTCAACCAAACTAATGTAAGTACAATGAAATTATACCTAAATGCAATGATCTAAGTGCAACAAACTGATAAAATTGATTGATTATTTATGCAAAGCCTAAGAAATATGAAGTGTTTGAAAGCATAGCATTGTTTGAAAGACCTAAGAAGATGAATAAAAATGCACACTTTGTTCTAACAGGCACCTCCAATGGGACTCATTTTCCACCCATGGTGAATCAGTCCTTTTTCTAATTTTTGAGAGTTCAAGTTTCAGACCTACACTTTGTCATCTGCACAACACTTCTTGGCAGAAACCCAGATCTAAATCTCTGAAAAACACCTACAAAACAACTTCTAATTTGCTTTCTAATGGGGTTTTTTCCTTTGTTAAACCCCTAATTGGCTAGTTAAACCTTGAAGAGATTAAATTTGCATAAAACCCTAGCCCTAAGTGTTTCTAAGACTAGGAATATATGAAGTAATATAAAACCCTAATCTAAAGTGCTAGAATAAGATAAGCAAGTGTGATTTGAATGATGCAAGACTTCAATCCAAGAAACCCTACAACATTTCAAATGAATTTAAATGACATGCAAACCTTAAATCTAAAGATAGAGAGAACATGAAAGATGGAATCACTTTGAAAACAAGTCATAAGGTGTGATTTGATGGCTAGTTGCATCTCCTTAGCCTATATTTCTCCATTATTCTCCATAGGAATTCATGATCAGCTCTTGGCAATGTTGGATCTTGAATGAGAAGTGAGCTTGAAGACTTGCAAAAACCATATCTTGTTGTCCAAAAGCTTCAACTTTTTTGTAGAAATGATAATAAAACTTCTTGTGGAAGATTCTTAATACTTTACTTTTGAAATTGCTTTGTAAAAATGACTAGGAGATGTGAAAAATGACCTAAAATTTGTATTTATAAGCATCAATACCTAATTTTCCTGTCATTAAGACCCAAAAGACCGACATCCACTAAAAAATTGAATTAAGTCAGTGAAATTTTTGCTCAAAATTTAAATTTTCCCAAAAACGGACCCATTAACCACCCTTGGAAAATGAGTCCCACTAGAGAGGACTCATTCGCCCAAGGTGGTGAATGGGTCCCACTAGTGGTTTTTGGAGGTGGGTTTTTGAGATATGAATGAAATAAGTATTATTTGTAAGGATTTGCATGATTTTTAAGTGAAATGGACTTCTAGATCAAAAATAATGGGTCTTAGGGGCCTATAAATGTTGTTTTGAAGAATGATTAATGAAAGGGTACTCAAAAGTAGATCCAAATTGAGCATGAAATTTTCTCTTTTTTCCAAGAGTGTCCATGTTTCTATGCCACATTTAGCCCCCATTTTGGCACCCATATGACTCTACATGCATATGTAAGCTAAAGGACTCTAAACAATATGCTTTATTGCACAAAAGGATACTCATTCAAAAGATGGGAGAATGAAGTCCCCATTGTAGTTATCTGTAAAGCCACAACATTAGGAACCACATCTTGCAACATGAATTTGTTAATTTTCCAAAAATCCTTTTATCTAACATCTAGAAATCAACTTCGAGGGTAGATGTATGTCCTCCCTTGATTTTGCTTGCTTTACAGACGTGGAATCAAGGTAGCAATCTAGCCATGTTGAAGAAGGAGTAATCATATCGTAGGGCATTTCCAAGTACCATGTCACATAACAATAGATGATTGATGGTTTTGAGTACGAAATCATGATTCCAACGCATCAAATGACATAAAAAATGGAGCCCCCTAGCTCCTGTTATGTTGTTTGTAGCAATTTAGCCATGTTGAAGAAGGAGTAATCATATTGTAGGGCATTTACAAGTACCATGTCACATAACAATAGATGATTGATGGTTGTGGGTATGAAATCATGATTCCAACACATCAAATGACATAAAAAATGGAGCCCCCTAGCTCTTGTTATGTTGTTTGGAAGTACTTTATTAGCTCTTAAGATAGAAAATAACCCTATTGTAATGCATAAGAGTAAAAAGAATGAAAAAAGGTTAAAAGAGGTAAAAGAGAGTAATTTTTCACTTACTATTGCATTTTACCTTCTTGTAGCATGAGAGGGACAAGTGAGACGAGAAGAGGTCGAGTAGACGGGATTACAGGCCCTCATGGTTGGATGTACTTTGAGACCAAGTGGCATGCGGTGACCTATATCACAAGGTGAGTTGATTATGTGACCTTTGCTTAGTGATTTTACAGTGATTTAATGATTTTTATGGATATATAGGTTAATTTAAGATCTTGGAAAAAATGTTCGCCAAGTGTCCCCTTTCTCCACAAAGTGTCCCATTTGCTTGCAAAGTGTCCCATTTCTTTGTGAATTGTCTAGTTTCTTTGGGAAGTGTCCCAAAAGGGTGTTAAAGTGTTTAGGGACTTTAGAGAGGATCACTAGAAGAAATTTAGCACACTTGCATGATGAATAATGTAAAAATTAATGATGTTACCAGAATTTTTAGAGCATATTATTGTGATTTTGATAGGTACTCGCCTAGTCATGGAAACAACTAGGGGGAGACAAATAAGCTTTTTGAGAGACCTAGCCCCAACACTTTCAACAAAGGAGACATAGCACCTTCAGGCGGTTGGAATCTATTGGGCATACCTTATGCCTCCCATGGGACACCATGATGCCATGTTGATGGCCCTATATGAGCGTTGGAATGCTAATACATGTACATTTCACCTCCCAACCGGGGAGATGAAAACTACCTTAGAGGATGTACACCAAATTCTCTAAGTTCCTATTTGGGGAGAATGGGTACACTTTTGAGGAGATCAGTCATCTCATGAGTGGAAGGTTGACATGCAGTATTGCCTTGATAGACCAATTCATGATGAGCACGTGAGGGTGCGAATCAAGCTACCAATGCTACTATATTCGTGGGCCCCTATAGTCAGATGGATTATGATGCACATGGTGGCACTGGTACTCAATCTAGATGGATGAGCATCACAACTTGATAAAGGATTAGTTCAATTGATTCATGGGATGGTAGAGCACAGGATGGTCTATGATTGGGGACGCTACATCCTTGCACGTGTATTACGATTTGGGACCAATTTTTTTTGGGAGATAGACACTATGGTGCACTGCACGCTTCTACAAGTGTGGTGCCTTGAGCATATTACATGCACCAAGCTTGTCGGTTTCCCACGTGCTATAGGTGCAGGGTATCCATGAGCCTTCGACTATCCTCTATGATGCTTGTGGTAGTATGGAGATGTGTATTTTTGGAGAGTTAGGTTTGACCGGCTTGAGGATGAGATCCTTTGAAGACCTTAACAATTGAGCCTACATTGTTCAAATCATACCAAATAGTTGAGGAGGATGCAAATAGATAAATTTTGGTTGGCCGACATGACTATGTAGTACCTCCATTTTATTATGGTTGATTCATGCAGTAGTTTGGACATGTGTAGACACCACCGAGGGCATGCCCCTTTATTAGGAGATTAGGGAAGAGTTCCTAGAGGCTAGGTGATACCGTATGGCTCACTATAGACCATGTATTCTAGACTGACTTCAACTACTTAGACCACAATCAGGCACTAGTCTCCGACACTAGTGACATTGGTAGCACATATGAGCATGAGGAGTTGTGGTCAGTGACATGACCGGTCCTATATTTTTGATGGATTTCCCTATAGGTGATGTAGGACTAGTGCTAGATGAGGGTGATGAGGAAGAGAACAAGGCCGAGGATGTATGATACAAGGCTGCAGATATATTCATACATGTTATAGATGATGAGTATGATTTAGATGTTGATCTTGACTATGAGGGCCTAGATGGACGAGACATGGATGAGGATGAGGAGTATGAGGACAAGCCACCCCTGAGTGAGGGTGATGAGGTAGCAGCCGAGGATCGACATGAGTGGGGAGATTCCTCACACATTTGTGTGACCAGATCATGTGTAGTAGTGACAATAGACATTAGTACCCATGGTTACAAAGAGGCTAGCACATCCTCCATGCCCACCAGAGTTGTTGGAGATATAGGTGATGTTTTTTAATTTATGAATGTACTTTAGTGTTTATGCTTTATATATATATCATGATGATGTTTACTAATTGTGTATTATTTCTACCTTACAGGGGTGACAAGAGACTGGCAAGAGTTCTATCATCAGGAAGTAGCAAAGATAGTGCCTACATCCATCAACGAGGAGGAGACGAACCCTGATTACATGCCCCCACCAATTGTGGAGGAGGATCTAGAGTCACTCAAACCATTCACGAGGCTATGGGTAGAGTATGAGAGTGTGAGGAAATGACTCTGTCAAATTGAGGTTGCAGGACAGTCATCCCAGACTCTAGTAGAGGTGCAGAGACTTTAGGAAAAGGTATCTCAACTACGCACAGAGAGGGATCAAATAGCAAAGGAGTGTCATGTGTCCCTAGGGTAGATACAGGGCTTAGATTTTGCACTCATGGTCAGCGGATTGCGATCACGATCACATACAACCATCTCACGACATATGGGTACTGAATCATGAGCACCAGAGCCCGAGGGCTCTAGTTCTCATAGACCATGGTGATATTGTATATTCTGGTGAGATGTACATAAAAATTGGGATATATATATAAGCATTTTATGTTTTACAATATGGCTTAATGTGTTTGAATTTTAAATGGAAATGTGATTAATTAAATAAATTGTAGTAAAATTATTTAATTAATGTCTACATGATCTAACATTATTGATGTGATCTAATGTAAAACATATTTTAGTGCCACTTTGGATACACCATTATTATTTTGAGATATGTTAAATTAAATAAACCTATAATTCATATAAGGATCTAACTCAACATAACGTGAGGGTGAATAGTATGAAACCTAAAGTAATTATAGAAATAAATTAAATAATCACCTTAGTGTTCAAGACATACATATGATCATTTGATGAGAATGAAGCAATGTGAAAGTGTTTAGGATACATGTAACCAAATAACTTTAGACGACATTGCTTTATAATTAATACTATTCAAAGAGACTAGAGATAATACTGACATAGAAGCATGACTTTAATAGGTTCCTTAAGGGGTGTTCCATTGAGCTTTGCTAATATGTAAGCACTAAAACCATGACTAATATCAATTGTGTAAGGTCCCAATCAATTAGGGCTAAATTTATCTTTGTTTTCATGGTCAACATGAGTATTTCGTTGATTCTCATAGAGAACAAAATCACCTTTATTAAATGTCAATGGAATTACATGAGTATTGTGTTTTTGTTGTAGTTGTTTAGTTTGGAGGGAAGGAATTTCTAACTCCAAGGGCATGATCACTTTAGTACCATAAACAAGGTTATAGGGTGTAGTTCTCATGGATAATCTAATACTTGTTCGATAAGCCCATAACACATAATGTAACTGTGTATGCCAATCCTTATGACATTTTTTAATAGTTTTCTTTAGGATTTGTTTAAGAATCTTATTAGTGCTTTCAAATTTTCCATTGGATTGTGGATAGTATGATGTGTAAAATCAATGTTGAATGTTGAATATTTCAAGAAATTTATTTACGTCATTATTATTAAATGGGGTTCTATTGTTTGAAACTATTGCAGATGGAAGTCCAAAGCAAGCAATTATGTGATCCAATATGAATCAACAAATTGCTTCAGCACTTGTAGATTGAAGAGGAATTGCTTCCACCCATTTTGTGAAGTAGTTTGTTGCTATAATGATAAATATATCTCTAGCAGAGGAGGTGGTGAAATTTTTCCAATGAGATCCAATCCCCATAAATATATGTCAATGGAATTACATGAGTATTGTGTTTTTTTTGTAGTTGTTTAATTCGGAGGGAAGGAATTTCTAACTCCAAGGGCATGATCGCTTTAGTACCATAAACAAGGTTATAGGGTGCAGTTCTCATGGATAATCTAACACTTGTTCGATAAGCCCATAACACATAATGTAACTGTGTATGCCAATCCTTATGACATTTTTTTAAAGTCTTGTTTAGGATTTGTTCAAGAATCTTATTAGTGCTTTTAGCTTTTCCATTAGATTGTGGATAGTACGATGTGTAAAATTGATGTTGAATGTTGAATATTTCTTTAGAAATTTATTTATGTCATTATTCTTAAATGGGGTTCTATTGTTTGAAACTATTGCATATGGAAGTCCAAAGCAAGCAATTATGTGATCCAATATGAATCAACAAATTGCTTTAGCACTTGTAGATTGAAGAGGAATTGCTTCCACCCATTTTGTGAAGTAGTTTGTTGCTATAATGATAAATATATGTCTAGCAAAGGAGGGTGGTGAAATTTTTCCAATGAGATCCAATCCCCATACTGAAAATGGCCAAATGGGAATTTGGGCACGAAGCTCAGAAGCAGAGTCTTGAATCAGATGGCTATGTTCTTGACATTTGTGACATCGTTTAACATAAGCAAAGTAGACTTTTTCCATATGTATCCAATAATATCCCATACAAATGAGTTTTTTCACAAGTTTCTATCCTCCAAAATGACCTCCATAGGCATCAACATGAGCTTGGTCAAGGACTATAGGAATTTTAGAGTCCCTGAGACACCTTAGTAAGAGACCATTGAAGGATCTTCTATACAACACATTAGCAAGGATTATGTATTTTGCTTCCAATTTACGTAAACAATTTCAAGTATCCATCATTATGGGTTCAAGAATGGTACCATATTTTAAATAATTCTATATTGTATCATTCCTTTCTCACAAGTCTTCATGAGTTGTTAAAACGTCTTCTAATCAAGTATCAATTGAAGGTTTCATGATTGGATAAATAAAAAAGGTGAAGTCTATTGAAGGATATTGTGGGGATATAAGAGAACTTTCACTTGCCATTGCATCTGCATGTTGATTTTCTTTTTGTGGGATGTTATCAATGGTGAGTGATGGGTATGTGTAGGATCATGATGGGCCAAAAAGTGGCAATATGATGGGTATGTGGTTGACGACTTTCTTTTTTCCCAAAATTGATGAAATGAAAAGGGTTTTTAAAGGAGATTTGCAGCTTTCCACCAATATAAATTATGTATTACTTTGAATTTAATAAATAATTATTATTCATTTTCTATTTGAATTATGACCAAAGTCCTGATTGACAGGCTGATTGAAAAACATCTATAACTTTCAAACAATATCACATTTTTTGTATCTAAAACATGTGTCACATTCTATGCTTCACATACTATAGAATTTAAAAAAAAAAAAAATTGAATTTTGTGAAGTTTTGATCAAGTTAAGATGGTCAGACATACGAGTTTTTATATTTTTTTAAAATTTTAATAAAAAACTCATAATTAATTATTTACTTAGAAAAAATTACAAATAAATATGTATCACATCATAAAATGAGTCCTCTACTTATATCTAAAATCTTATAAAAGGGTGGTCAGACAGACACTTCTTATTTTTTCCTTGAAATTTAAGTACTACTGCATTAAAATTTCAAATTTTCACCAAATAGATTTTTTTAAAAAATAAACCTAGTAGTTTAGAAACTAAATTCAATTTGCTACAGATTCTATTCTTACATTTTTTTTAAATAATATAGACAACTTATTCAAATTTTTACATCAAGTTCCCTGACTGATTTTTCTAAAATTTTCGCCACTTAAGGGCCTATTTTTTCCATGATGATCCTTCACATACCTTGATTCAAACTTCTCTAATAGTTTCAGTGTAAGATCCTTGTATTTTGATAATTTTTCATGTTTAGTTTGATATGTCCCATTTATTTTTTTGATCACTAATTGCAAATCACTAAATATTTTGATATCTTTGGCACCCATGGTTAAAGTAGCTTGCAATCTAGCACTTAATGCCTCATACCCAGCTGTGTTATTTGTACATAGGAAATTTAATCGATAGGAAAAGGGAATAGGTTTTCCTTTGGGTGGAATTAATAGCACTCCAACACCAAAACCTATTCTACAATTAGAGCAATTGAAATGCAATTCCCATGTTTTAACATCTATTGTCAAGACACTGTCAGCAGGAAAGGAGTCATGATTAGGTAAAGCAAGAGGGGAAGGGGCATCAACTAAGTGGTCGGTCAAGGTTTGTCCTTTGATTCCCTTTTGTGAAACAAACTTAAGTTCAAACTTAGTTAACAACATCACCCACTTAGCTAAGAATCCAAAGAGATCTATTTTATTAAAAATGTTTTTAAGAGGATCAAATTTTGTTATGACTTGTATTTCAAAATTTAGTAAATAATGTCACAATTTACTAGTAATGGATACAAGAGCCAAACATTGTTTTTCGATTAGTGAGTATCAGGTTTCATAATCGATTAAAGTTCAACTAATGTAATAAACAAGATGTTCTTTTCTAGTATCATCATGTTGAGCCAAGAATGCTACAAGAGAGTATGTGCAAGATCATCATGGAAAAAAAAGGCCCTTAAGTGGCAATGAAAATTCAGAAAAATCAGCGTTAGGCAACTTCATGTAAAAATTTGAATAAGTTATCTATATTATTTCAAAAATATGTAAGAATAGAATATGTGTCAAATTGAACGTGGTTTCTAAACTACAAGGTTTTTTTTCTAAAAAAAAATCTATTTGGTGAAAAATTGAAATTTCAATGCAGTAGTACTTAAATTTCAGGGAAAAAATAAGTAGGTGTCTGTCTGACCACCCTAACCATAATAAAATCATAATATTTTTCTATAATATTTTAGATATAGTAGAGGACTCATGCGGATGTGATGCATATTTTTTTTGTATTATTTTTTCTTAGTAAATAATTAATTATGAATTTTTTATTACAACTTTTAAAAAATATAAAAACTCGTATGTCTGACCACCTTAACTTGGTCAAAACTTCATGAAATTCAGTTTTAATTTTTTTAATCCTATAGTATGCGAAGCATAGAATGCGACGCATGTTTTGGATTCAAAAAATGTGATACCATTTGAAAGCTATAGATGTTTTTCAATCAAGCTATCAATCGGGACTTTAGTCATAATTCTAAGAGAAAATGAATAATAATTATTTATTAGATTCAAACTAAAGTATAATTTATATTGGTGGAAAGTTGAGAAGCTCCTTTACAAACCCTTTTCATTTAATCAATTTTGGCTAAGAAAAAATTCGTCAGCTATATGGGAAAAGTTTGGAAAAGCAAGGTAAGTTGTTAAACACATTTTTTGTGTTGACTTCTTAAGATTGGCAGGTCCAAACCAAAATCCAAAGCAAGCCCGAGGCTAATCCCTAGGCATTAAATTTTGTGTGAGAAATATCGGATATTAGATTCAAATGTTCTATATAGAGTTGCAAAAATGTTATACAATTTATAATATATGATTTAAAAAATGCAATTATGTTTATAATTTAATATATAATATACAATTTATGATAATCTCTAACCGAATTATGAATTTAATATATAATATATTATATTATTATGTATAATGTTTAAATATTATTTCAATATTCTAGTTAATGTATAAATATTTAAATATATATATTACTAATATATAAAATATTTAAATATTATCTCTTTCCCTCTCTCTCTCTCCATCTCTCTCTCCCAAGTCTCTCACTCAATC